>JARBWK010000006.1:26422292-27022292 GCA_030556195.1 Anolis apletophallus | reverse complement strand
GCTCCACAGCCGTTGTCTTGTGGAGTCCCTCAGGGTTCAGTTCTGTCCCCGATGTTATTCAACATCTACATGAAACCGCTGGGAGAGATCATTTGGAGTCTCGGAGTAAGGTGTTATCTGTACGCAGATGATGTCCAGATCTGTCACTCCTTCCCACCTGTCACCAAGGAGGTTGTCCAGACCTTGAACCGGTGCCTGGCCGCTGTGTCGGACTGGATGAGGGCTAGCAAATTGAAACTAAATCCAGACAAGACAGAGGTCCTCCTGGTCAGTCGCAAGGCCGAACAGGGCATAGGGTTACAGCCTGTGTTGGATGGGGTTACACCCCCCCTGAAGACGCAGGTTCGCAACTTGGGAGTGATCCTGGATTCATCGCTGAGCCTGGAACCCCAGGTCTCAGTGGTGGCCGGGGGAGCTTTTGCACAGTTAAGACTCGTGCGCCAGCTGCGCCCGTACCTTGGGAAGTCTGATCTGGCTACGGTCGTCCACGCTCTGGTCACATCCCGAATAGATTACTGCAACGCACTCTACGTGGGGCTGCCTTTGAAGACAGTTCGGAAATCGCTATTAGTCCAGCGGGCAGCAGCCAGATTGCTAACGGGAGCTACATACAGGGAGCATACCACCCCCCTGTTGTGTCAGCTCCACTGGCTGCCTGTCCACTTCCGGGCTCAATTCAAAGTGCTGGTTTTGACCTTTAAAGCTCTATACGGTTCTGACCCAGCTTACTTGTCCGAACGCATCAGCCGCTATGTCCCACCTCGTAATCTAAGATCATCCGGGGAGGGCCTGGTGTGTCTCCCGCCTCCGTCTCAGATGAGGCTGGTGGGGACGATGGATAGGGCCTTCTCGGTGGTGGCTCCCCACCTGTGGAATGCGCTTCCTATTGATGTACGATCCACCACATCCCTCCTGGTCTTCAGGAAAAAAGTAAAATCCTGGCTGTGGGACCAGGCATTCGTACACCAGCACAAGGCAGCATTTTAGATTGGTTTTTAATGAAAGTGGGTGATTATGGCCAATGTTTGTATGGACTGAACATTGTTTTAATCCAGAGTGAATGTGTATGGTGCTAATGTAGTTGTATTTTAATGTATTTTTAATGTATTTTAATTGTTGAAGTGTTTTGGGGGTTTATATTGTTATTATGTGGGCATCGAATTGTGCCGTACTGTAAGCCGCTCTGAGTCCCCCCTTGGGGGTTGAGAAGAGCGGGGTAAAATCCCGAAATAAATAAAAATAAATAAAAACTTCATTTTGTTAGTTTTGGCCCATCTCTCTAAACTGTAAAGATCATTTTGAATTCTGATCCTGTCTTCTGGAGTATTGGCTATCCCTCCCAATTTGGTGTCGTCTGCAAACTTGATAATCATGCTTTCTAACCCTTCATCTCTAAGTCATTAATAAAGATGAACAGGACCGGGCCCACGACAGAACCCTGCAGCACTCCGCTTTCCAGGATGAAGAGGAAGCATTGGTGAGCACCCTCTGGGTTCGTCCGCTTAACCAATTACAGATCCACCTAATCGTAGTTTTGCCTAGCCCACATTGGACTATTTCGTTTGCCAGAGGTCATGGGGGACCTTGTCGAAGGCCTTACTGAAATCTAAGTACACTACATCTGCGACATTCCCCGCATCTACCCAGCTTGTAACTCTATCGAAAATCTTTGTCCAGGGATTGTTCATTGCTTTGCTTTGTTGAAACATCAGGTAATATACTCAGACGTAGTGTTTTCTTCTTTGCAAAAGGCTCAAAGGATTAGAAGCCTGACATATGGGTTTAATTACATAGAGTAATTTCAGAAATCCATGCCCTGAATCCAGACCTTTTAATCCTATTAGGAACAGACTGCAATGGTAATATAAAGTCCAGAATTTTTGGTATTTACAGTGACCTGCATTTTTATCTGACCTTAACACTCCTGAAAAGTAGGCAATCCAATAAAGGGGTGGATTTTTTTTCTTTAGTTATGGTGTAGATACAGTTTATGTGGCTTATTTGCGCTGTCATTTTATAGAAGATGCCCAATCTTAATGTAGACCTCTTCTATAAGATGACAGAGCAAGTAAATAAATTGAATGGATTTTAGTTCCAACTAGCTGAACCCGGCACGCGTTGCTGTGCCATGTCTCCCCCCTCTTTCTCTCTCTCTCTCACTCTCCCTCTCTCTATCTCTCCCCCTCTCTCACTCTCTCACTCCTGCCTCTCTCTCTGTCTCCCCCGTCTCTCTCTCTCTCACTCTCCTCTCTCTGTCACTCTCTCTGTCTCTCCCCCTCTTTCTCTCTCTCTCACTCTCTCTCTATCTCTCCCCCTCTCTCACTCCCTCACTCCTGCCTCTCTCTCTGTCTCCCGTCTCTCTCTCACTCTCCTCTCTCTGTCACTCTCTCTCAGTCTCCCCCTCTCTCTCTATCTCTCCCCCTCTCTCACTCCTGCCTCTCTCTCTGTCTCCCCCGTCTCTCTCTCTCTCACTCTCCTCTCTCTGTCACTCTCTCTCAGTCTCTCCCCCCCTCTCTCTATCTCTCCCCCCCTCTCTCACTCTCTCACTCCTGCCTCTCTCTCTGTCTCCCCCGTCTCTCTCTCTCACTCTCCTCTCTCTCTCACTCTCTCTCAGTCTCTCCCCCTCTTTCTCTCTCTCTCTCTCTCTCTCTCTATCTCCCCCCCCTCTCACTCTCTCACTCCTGCCTCTCTCTGTCTCCCCCGTCTCTCTCTCTCACTCTCCTCTCTCTGTCACTCTCTCTCAGTCTCTCCCCTCTTTCTCTCTCTCTCACTATCTCTCTATCCCCCCTCTCTCACTCTCTCACTCCTGCCTCTCTCTCTGTCTCCCCCGTCTCTCTCTCTCACTCTCCTCTCTCACACACTCTCTCTCTCTATCTCTCCCCCCTCTCTCTCACTCCTGTCTCTCTCTGTCTCCCCGTCTCTCTCTCTCCCACTCTCCTCTCTCTCTGTCACTCTCTCTCAGTCTCTCCCCCTCTCTCTCTCTCTCACTCTCCTCTCTCTCTCACTCTCTCTCTCCCTCTCTCACTCCTGCCTCTCTCTGTCTCCCCCGTCTCTCTCTCTCTCACTCTCCTCTCTCTCTCTATCTCTCCCCCCTCTCTCACTCCTGCCTCTCTCTGTCTCCCCCATCTCTCTCTCTCTCACTCTCCTCTCTCTCTGTCACTCTCTCCCAGTCTCTCCCCCCCTCTCTCTCTCACACTCTCCTCTCTCTCTCACTCTCTCTCCCCCTCTCTCTCACTCCTGCCTCTCTCTCTGTCTCCCCCGTCTCTCTCTGTCACTCTCCTCTCTCTCTGTCACTCTCTCAGTCTCTCCCCCTCTTTCTCTCTCTCTCACTCTCTCTCTATCTCTCCCCCCTCTCTCACTCTCTCACTCCTGCCTCTCTCTCTCTGTCTCCCCGTCTCTCTCTCTCACTCTCTCTCTCTCTCACTCTCCCCGCGGCGCCTCTTCCCCGGTCCCTGACCCGGGCCGCGCGGAAGAGACCGTGTCCGTTTCGCCTCACGCGGCCTCGGTCCAGGAGCGGCGTGGTAACGGGCGAGGAGAGGGGCAGAAGGCCAAGGATGTGGCGCCGCGGCCCGGGTCCGAAACAGGAAGGCAGCCGGTGAGAGAGGCCGAGGACGCAGCGGGAAAGGCGTCCGCGCGGCCCGGCTCCATGCGGCGCCTGGAAGGTCAGTGAACTACACCTCCCAGAAGGCTCCGCGCCGCTCGCTGGGAAACGGGCCGGCGCAGAGCCTTCTGGGAGGTGTAGTCCACTGACCTTCCAGGCGCCGCATGGAGCAGGGCCGCGCGGACGCCTTTCCCGCTCCGTCTATGGCCTCTCTCGCCAGCTGCCTTCCTGTTTCTGGGGAGGGGGGGTGGGAGGGTGTGTTGGAGGAGGGAAAAGAGGTGCCCGGGAAAAGGGCAGCTTCCCTCCTGCCTCCTCAGGGATCGGGAGAGAACCGGGCAAAGCGAGGAAGGCTCCTTGCCGGCTTTGCCGCCAGCGCCTTCCTCGGTCCAGTCCCGATCCTGGCGGAGGTGGGAGGGAAGCTGCGGGACGGCGGCGGGGGGTTGCAGAAGGAGGTGGGGGGCTGGGGGGAGGGGAGGCGGGTCCCCTCCTCTTTCCACGCCCCCCCGCCGCTCTTCCTGACTGGGACAGCGGGGGGGGGTACGGAAGGAGGTCGGAGGTGCTGGGGGAGGGGAGGCGGGTTCCTCCTCCTTGCAGCCCCCTCTCTTTCTTACCGGCGGCGGCAGGGGTCGTGGACGGAGGTGGGAGGGGCGGGGGAGGAGGGGGGAGCCGGCTCCCGTCCTGCGCCTCAGCCCCTCCTCCTTCCACGTCCCCCCCCGCTGCTCTTCCTGATCAAAGGAGGAGGTGGAGGAGGCGCTCTGGCTGCCATGTGCGAACGTTCTAAACGTTCGCGCTGGCAGCGGAGAGGCCGGGGTGGGAGTCCAGTTGCCATTTTTGGGGGGATTGTTTTTTGGGGTGTTGGGAGGTACGTAGGTCCGGTTTTTTTGGCGTTGTCTGTAGCCAGTGTAATGGTCCAGTCGGTTGTAAAGTTTGGTGTTTCTGCGAGCCATAGTTTCTTTGTCTATATACGACATTAAACGGACTGAGCAAATTGATATATATAGAAGACTAAAGGGTCGCAGAGTAAAATTTAATCATGGCAGTTAGAGAACTTGTAAGATTGTTTGCGTGCTTCAGAATTTAATTAAAGAACACAAGGCATTCTTATTAAAATAAACACAATAGGATATTTCTGATATGATAACTTGTCTATGCAATTCTAGAGAGAATTGTGGCGTAATGAAAAAATAAACCACGTCTAGTTCATGTTTGATCAGCCCACACACACTGCCTTGCCAAAGAAAGAAAATATGCCTCGGAGGTGAACAGAAAAGAACAAGTAGTTTACTCTTCCTAATTCAGAACAAACATATGTACAATGTGAACAGTTGCATCAACTCACATAATGTCCTTTTATGAGAGATTTAAAATGGTCTTTCTTTGTCCATGTGGAAAAACTCCTTCAGCAGCTCCTGAAGCAAGAGTGCACTCCAAACACGGTCTCTCTCTGCTTCCCTCTTCTCTCAGAGCACTTGCATAGCTCAAGCCTGGACAAAATGTAACAGTATCCAAAAGTCTCAGGCTCAGCCTACTCCCTGGGCATTGCCCAACCAATCAGCTTCATGCACCTTATTTTACAACACACACACACACATACACACACACACTGATTCCTTGCATGTTCCAACAACAAATTAGTAAAATTCTAAATTATTTTAATTTACAGACTATGGATGATATTGCTAACATACCTGTAGAAGAGTCAACCTACATGCTTCATCAACATATGTGTGGTCTCTTGCTGATTTCAGCAAGATCTAACTTTGAAAGTATTTCAGATTTGTCCAATTTGTTTCATATTTTTAGCCTCTCTGCAAAAAAAAAGCCATGTTTGTTTTAGCACTATTTAGAATTTGAATGGGGGGGAATAGAGAAAAAAGGGGGATGACAAATTGCTGTGTTTGTTATTCCTTCCCTGGCATGGATTATGGATTAGTCAGTCATACAGTGTCTTTTTGTTGCTGTGCTTGTTGTTCATATTTTAGCGAGTAATTGGATTAAATTATTTTCATTACAAGCCTTGGAGCTGGTTCATATTTGGTGTCATACTTCTGCCCAGTTTAATTACGTATAGAGTACAGAGCTTGGAAGTAACACATTACAACAGGATGGAGTTATCCTTTTTTGGTAACTGGGTTAAGTAGGAGAAATGACAGCATGACTAATACATTCTACTGACTCTTTTTAGTTACTGTTTAGGGCATGTCAGAGTGTTTTAGAGACACTTCTAGTGGGGTTTTCTTCAAGACACGCAATTCCAGTATTTTAAAAAAAACGTACCAACATATAACATGGACAATAAATGGAGGGAATTATTTTAAAAGACAATGAAATAGTGTTTTGGGGGACATTAAATGCATTACATAATGAATTATATTTTAAAGTAATTTTCTGAATTGTAGAATATGAACAATACTCCAGATATGCTATAAAATAGTGTATTTATGTTTAAGCATAAATGGGTGAAATTCAGGGTTTTAGGGTGTACTTCTGAGTTTGGCTGGGATGCTAAGATTTGCCAATCATAGGCAACACAAATTATACATCGAACTCCATTAACTGTGCACTGGGATGTATAGGAATCTAAATGTTCACTATCACTGCTGCCACTGGTGGAATGCCTCTAAAAATACAGCTTGCCAGGAGACAAAGCGGGTCCACCCCAAAAGATCCAAACCTATATAATGTATGCGCCAGCCTAACGTAACACGAATCAGAGATATATTTTCAGAGTTGTTTTTTTTGGTTAGATTTATTGGCCGCCACTCCCAGCCAGCTCGGGACGGCTTACATCAAGCACAACAATAAAACAACAAATCTACAACAGCAATAAAACTACAAGGATAAAACAATTCCTAAGAGATAGCACAAGTCCTAGGGGATAGCACATTACCACTCAAAGGCCTGCCGGAATAGTTATTTATTGTATTCTAAAATATAAAGTATCCTTGAAATTTTTTTATTATTTTTTATTAAAACAGTAATAAAATATAAATTTTAGTTGCATACAGTAATAATATTGGAACTTCTATTATATTACCAAGCAACTAAAAGGTCATTAACATTTTAGACATATTGTCTAATGTTTAAGGGTGTCTACTTGTCATTAGGGAAGCTAAAAGCCTGACCAGTAGGCTTACATTACAGTAAAGTCTTTCCATCTTATCTATTCACCTTATTTACAGGTTCATTCTCATTACATTTTTTATTTTTTTCTCCTATCTCCTCCCACTACCCTTCCCCACCTACCACATTTTTCTCTATAGCTTTATCTTTAACCTTGAACACAACTTTATTAATCTTTGTGCAAAATCTATGCTGGCTTTGGCTTCTTCTGCTCAATTCATATAAGTTGTCCTTTTCTCTTTAATTAGTACTATTTTGTCCAGTGAACCTTCTTGGATTATACCTGTAATAATGTCCTTATTGTACTTGCTCAAATAAATAGTTATTCCAATTTTCTAAATTCCATTTTTTTCATCTCTCTATCCCCAGGCTATTTCCACATTTCCTATACCCCGCCTGTAGCAACCCAGCCTCCAGCCCCGCCCCCAGCACAGCCCCCAGCCCAGCCAGGGGGGGTCAGGGGATGCCCCGGGGGTCCCAATTGCTCTGGACCCGATTGATGGGGATTCAGGTGAAATGGATGATGGGGCTGTTGGGCCTGCATCTCCTACAGAGATGGGAAGATGATTGGCCCGAGGCCTACGAGGACGAGGGAGATCAGTCTGACCCAGATTGAGATAACTGGTATGAGAATCCAGGTGGGCGAGGTTCCCAAGAACGAATCTGGGAACCCACGGAGGATGAGTCGATGGAGACAGAACGGGAGGATGTTTCTCATGAAGATAGTGAGACAGCTGTGGAAAGGGAGGGAAGGAGCTTTATTTATTTATTTATTTTATTTTATTATTTGGTTTTATATTCCGCCCCTCCCTGCAGGCTCGGGGCGGGTTACAACATATAAAATGGGCAGCATGGAACAGACATGCAGCCCTACAATAAAACAGTTAAAACATTTAAAAGTTACATGTCATAAGGTAGTAAAGAGGGAAACACAGAAAGTGCCTTAGGTCTGGGAATTGTGCTAGCAACGGCCAGTCAGGGGACCTAGCCGAAGGCAGATCTAAATAGAGCAGTTTTACAGGCCCTCCGGAAGGGAATCAGTTCTGAGATGGCTCGGACTTCCCCAGGGAGGGAGTTCCAGAGCTCTGGAGCTACCACCGAAAAAGCCCGTTGCCTAGTTGAAGACAGATGGCAGGAGCGGATAGATGGTATCAAGAGCAGATTCTGTTCTTCTGAGCGGAGTGGTCTCGGGGGAATATATGGGGCAAGGCGGTCCCTCAGATACACAGGCCCTAGGCCGTGCAGCGCCTTAAAGGTCAACACCAACACCTTGAAGGCGATTCAGCACTCAATGGGAAGCCAGTGCAGTTGCCGAAGGATGGGGGTGATGTGCTCCCTCACTGGCGTTCCAGCCAGTAGGCGAGCAGCGGCATTCTGCACTAGCTTGAGTTTCCGGAGCGTCGCCAAGGGAAGGCCAACGTAGAGGGCGTTACAGTAATCCAGCCTCGAGATGACCGTCGCTTGGATCACCGTGGCCAGGTCGTCCCTGGACAGGTAGGGGGCCAGTCGCAGGAGGAGCATTGAGGCCCATAGAAAGGAATGGCGGCAAAGCCTAGAGCGTCGCTGGTCTCACAAAGGAGGAACTTAAATATACGTTCTGTGGGAACGGATCCTCAGTTGAACGGCCACTTCTGATCTGAAGGAAGTGTAACGTTCCTGATTCCTGAAGCCAGCGTTGCCTTGCCTTGCCTTGCCAAGAAACTACCTTGGACCTTGTACCTTGCCTTGCCTTGACCAACGGAGACTTTATTGCCTTTGATTCGCTTTGTTTTTATGGACTTGCTTTTGAGAGATTCCCTGGATTTTTACCTGTACCTTTATTGCCAGCTATTTTGGACTAATTGCTAATTGACATTCTACTTTTACACCTGTTCTTTATTATTCAATAAATAGTTAATTGATCAATTGTCTCTGTGTGTGTGATTAAGGGGCCGGGCCAGGACCCAGCATCGTGACACCGCCTTACTCACCCTGAAGGGGATTCAAGGCGGCTTACAAGCTCCGGCAAAAATTCAATGCTGCATCATAGATATAACAGTAAAACATACTCTATCAAACTATAAAACAGTTAAAACATATAAGCAATTAAAACACATCAATACAGTAAAACAAATTAAGATATACAAAGTGTTAATTTTGATGCATATTGATTTTTCATAATTCAAGCTGTTGAAGTTGAGATCCATATTATCCTACTCTCCTAATGCCTGTGTACAGAGCCAGGTCTTTAGCTTAAACCAGGAGGGGTGGGACTAACCTGCTGTCACTAGGGATGAAGTTCCACCACTGAGAAGACCCTTGTCTCTTGCCCCCACCAGTCACACTTGCGAAGGGGGTGGGACCGAGAGCAGGGCCTCCCCAGCAGATCTTAAACCTCTAGCTGGCTCATAAAGGGAGATATGTTCAGAAAAGTAAGTTGGACCAGAAAAGCCTAAACAAAAACAAACATTACTAATTTGCTAATGAGGTTAATTAGGAATCAGGGCAGGTGCTTTTTGCTTGCTTTTTAAAATGTATTGTGAGGCAGGAAATGGCTACACTATCCCTGCCCAGATAGATAGGATGGCATGGCAGCATTTAGGATGTTATTGCACAAGATTGGTCATTCACAATTACAGCAGGATAATAGCATGTTTGGCTTGTATTTATCAGATGACATTGTGTCTCTCCTGTTGCTGTTTTGCATTTTCAATGGTTAGTGGACCAGCTGTTTTCATTGATGGGGAAAACTCTTAAATGACTCTCAATATTGCAGCAGTTTCAATATTACCTCTAGTACAATGGGTCCCTTCCATTGATGTTGTGAGAATCCTTTCACTAAGTAAGATGAAGTTTCTTTTACTGGTTTTTTTTTGTTTCTTTTATATTTATATTTAGAATTTAATTGTTTTCTGTAATTGTGCAATTGTGGCAAAAAATAAATCGGAAAATTGAAAGGTACTGGGGCAAGGGATACATGAACAGGAAGTCTGGGTTAATGAGATGGAAGAGTGATCGCATGCCTCACCAAAGCAGCACAATAGCACAATTAATTGCAGAGAAATGTGATAGCAATTGTTTCGATGATGATACACTTTATTTATATTCCTCCCTTCTACCCTAATGGACTCAGAGTGGATTACTAGATATACAGCAAACATAGGCAAACATTCAATGTCTTACAATCTAATTCAATGAGACACACTCACACAGGCAATGCAAGGGATTCTCTTTCCATTTCCGGCTTCTGGAGGCAGTGCTCATCTCTGACTCTGGGGGAGATGCTTTTCTCCATTTCCAAGCTGAGGAGCCTGCGTTGTCACCTCCTGGTTATGTGGCCGGCAAGACTGCTTGGAGCACCTTTTTGCTTTTCCCTGCCTATTTATCTACTCAGATTTGAATGTTTTTGAATTGCTAGGTTGACAGAAGCTAGGGCTAACAGCGGGAGATCGACACATCCTACAGATTTGAACTACCAACCTTCAGGTCAGCAAATAGGTCGGCAAATGTTGTATTGCCTCTCTACAAATCTATGGTGAGGCCACATCTGGAGTACTGTGTACAATTCTGGTCACCGCACCTCAAGAAGGATATAACGAAACTGGAAAAGGTACAAAGAAGGGCAACAAAAATGATCCAAGGGATGGAGCAGCTCCCTTATGAAATCAGGTTGCAACGCCTTGGTCTTTTCAGCCTTGAAAGACGGCGTTTAAGAGGTGACTTGATCGAAGTGTATAAAATCATGCATGGGATAGAAAAGGTGAATAAAGAAAAAATATTTTCTCTGTCACACAACACTAGGACTAGGGGGCACTCCCTAAAGCTCCAAGGTAGGAAATTAGGACTAATAAAGGGAAATATTTCTTCACCCAGAGGGTCATTGGGTTATGGAACTCACTTCCAGAGGAGGTTGTGACAGCTGTCAGCCTGGACAGCTTCAAGGCAGGATTAGACAGATTCATGGATACCAAGGGAATCAGTAGTTACTGAAATGGACATCCAAGTGCCACGTCTGTGTTGATGGAGGCAGGCAGGATTTTCCCCGGGTACTGGTTGTGGGGGGTCGGGAGCAGGTGAGGGTTCTGCCCTCCTTTCTGCTAGAGATCCCCGTGTACAACTGGTGGGCCACTGTGTGATACAGAATGCTGGACTAGATGGGCTGAGGCCCAATTCAGCATGGCTCTTCTTATGTTCTTATGTTCTTAATTCAGCAGCACAAGGGTTTAACCCATTGTGCCACCGTGGCATGTATCCATTTGATTCAACAACATATTGTTGTGAAACAACAGGCTGATGTAACACGAAGTCTTTAGCATGGGACATTTATATTTATTGTCTTAGTGCTTTCAAGCAATAAGCGGTTGCCCTGGGATTCTATTTATTATTCACGCGACTGCTCCTCCTTTCTTTCTGGAGTCTTGTGCTGTTCGAGAAATTGTTCCCATCAGTGCAATGTGTCTCAACTAGTTTGATTTTCCCTATTGTAAATCAGATCTTTATGCTTACGAAATATACTTTAGTTCCAGTCACAGTTCCATAGGGGGAAAAAAGATCAAAGTTCCAGTTTAGGGGTTGTGGAACTAGTATTGAAGCTGTAGCTCAATATGACAAATTGAGTTCTTGTTATGTAACCATGTTCCTTATTGTAAAGTTCAAACCAAACCACCGTAATGAGGCTGAGACCTTGCCACATCCATGCCCTAAAAGAAAATCCTGTCCTATGAGTGCTCTTTGTTCTTGGGCTGAAAAAGAAGGGGATGTTAATATTACTCAGTGTTGTCATGAACTACCCGGTGAACTATAACTGCCTCTAGTGAAGAAAGCTGCTTCAGAGACAGAAAATATTGATTTGCCTCATAATTTTGTGTGATTCATTCTTTATTTGTCCCAAAATAGTTAGAAAGGAGCTAAGTCTCTCATGCTGTTGGTGATGTTTCTTTCTTTTTTCTGAGTCAGGTAGAAATTAGGAAGACGCCGAAGGCATGTTTGCCATGATGTTCTTCATGGCATATGAAGTCTAAGCACCCAAAACTTGGACTATAAAGCAAAAATATATGGGAAGTCTAAATTGGGATTTAAAATTTAAGTTGAAGTCCAAAACAACTGGAGGGCCAACGTTTGCTCATGCCTGCTCTATACCTTCTGGCAGCTGAGATAAAGTACAATGTGGATGCACTCTTCTTTGAAAATATTCTACATAGTTTGACCCCATCTTTCAGCCATGAAGGAATGGAACATAAGCCCCACAGATGGTGGAGGGAGCATGGCAATTAATCCATATATAAGTTGATACATGGGCTTTAAAGTCAATTTTTGTCATTTTTAAAAAAAACAAAACCTTCTACACAAGTATATATGGTACCGTGCTAACTTTGCACAATTACTGTACTATGCAGTTTAAAAACTTGCAAAATCAAACCCTTCAATATTATTAGGTGTGGGCATCATGAAAGGCAGGTCTACACTACCCAGACTGTTGAAGATCTTGAGAGCAATCGTGGAATATGCCTGTGAAGACTTGCAAAATGAACCTCCCAAGCTTGCTTCCTTTCTCTTTGATCATCAGCATGAATCTGATTTATACAATTTCTCCCAAGATGGAGCAAAATGTAATTAAAATGACACATTCCGAATCCTTATAAATGCCTTCTAAAATAAGAGTAGTAGAAATTAGCACCAGACTGTCACCATGTTACGGGTTCCTTACATACGTTTTTAATTTGCAGTTTCTATTTGTTCATTTATTCTGTTTTTAAATATTTACTGTGAGTCATTTTGTAGGAGATTGCAAAGGGGATAGCAACATCAAATGAATGAACAAAATAATACCAACCCTTCTATATGTCTTTGTATATTTATTTCAGAATGATATCAGAAGAAAATGAGGCACCTCAAAAAGGCATGTTTGATTTTATTTTTAAAAACTCTTTTGTGTTAGGATGTTTTGAATGAAATCTTTGATGGAACAGAAAATGTAGGTATTCAAAGGAATTGGAAGTGTTTGCGTCTTTTGTAGAATATTACAAAAACAGGTGCTTTCGTTAAGGTTTTTTTTATAAACATTGTACATCTGAACATGTACACTGGAGCATTGTTCCATAAGTGTTTGTCATCGGAATTGTATTTTCTCATTCTGTGTCTCTGTTGTCAGACCAACCTTGTCCTCAATAGGACCCTTAGAAGGATTTTTAAAAAAATCATTGACCTTTCAGTTACAGGTTCGGTTAAAACAGGAACTGGTTTGCAAAAAATCTGGTTCTTCTCTGACCCAGGCAAAAATATATTTCCTTCTTTGACTTTGAAATACCTTTGTTACCTTTTCGAGCTTCCAAGTGATTAACTAGAGTTTTGAAAAGGTATATAACTGACTGACTGACTTTATTATTTCTGAGTCGCCCTCCACGTTAGTGCTCCGGGCGACTTACACACAACAAATTCCACAATTAAAATAGAGTATTTAAAACTAGATTAAAATATTCAGTGGTTAAATGCAGGGGCCAGGCTCGGTATTTGAGTTCCTGGTTCTGCATTAACCATGGGCTTTCCTAAATAGCCAGGTCTTCAGAGCGGTCAGGAACTGGGGCAGGTCGAGGGAGGCTCTCTGGTCCGGTGGCATCGAGTTCCAAAGAACGGGGGCCACAACGGAGAACAATCTCCGTCTTGTGGTCTCCAGGTGGGCCTCTTTCAAGCCTGGTACGTGAAGAAGGTTCTTGTTTGCTGGCCGCGGGTCCTTGAGTAAGCAGGCATCAACAAGCGGTCTTTTAGGTATGTTGGGCCCCGGCCCGTAGGGGCTTTGAAAGCCAAGGTCAAGGTCTTGTGTAAGGCTCTATACTCAACGGGCAGCCAGTGCAGGCGCTGCAGAGATGGTGTAATGTGGCATCTCATCGATGTTCCTGTGAGAAGCCTGGCGGCCGCGTTCTACACAATCTGGAGCCTGCGGGTTAGTGACCGGGTAGACCTACATACAAAAGCGTTACAGTAATCCAGCCTTGATGTAACCGTGGCATGGATTACTGTAGCTAGCGCTTCCGTCCGGAAGATAGGGCGCCAATTGTCTCGCTTGGGCGCAGGTGGAAGAAGGCCCTTTGCTCGTGGAGGCAACCTGGGCCTCCATCGACAATTTGGAGTCCAGGATAACACCAAGGCTTTTTACTGAGGGGGACGGAATCAGCGGTTCCCCTTCAAAGGGGGCAGCGAGAAAGGTGGTTCTGGGCGGCCCGGCCATAAGATCTCCGTCTTTGATGGATTTATTTTAAGTTTGTGGGCGCGGAGCCATTTTGTCACTGCTTCTAGGCCTCGAGTGAAGTTTTCGAGCACCGAAGTTGCGCCAGGCTCCAGTTTCAGTAGGAGCTGGGTGTCATCGGCATATTGGTAGCACCCTAGGCCGAAGCTCCGGGCTATACCAGCCAACGGCCGAACATAGATGTTAAACAACATTGGTGATAATATGGCGCCTTGGGGCACTCCGCACTCGAGGAGAGATTTCCTAGATATTTGGCCTAGCCATTCAACTCAGCACATGAGAGAAAAGTACACCAGACAGCAAGAAGCACATTTAATTAATGCTTGAAATGAAGGAACAGAATAAAATTGTGTTGTTGAAGGCTTTCATGGCCGGAATCATTGGATTGCTGTGAGTTTTATGGGCTGTATGGCCATGTTGCAGAAGCATCCTCTCCTGATGTTTCACCTATATCTCTTTGATTAGTGCAATGGTGTCTGCTACCGGGGCCTTAGTAAATAGAGACACCACACCGAAGCTGATCAGTTTGTTCTTGATCTTGATCTTGTGCTCGTAACAGTAAATAAAGAACAACAGGAATTCCAGACAGGAAACAATCAGAGCCAGTTAACACCTCCCAACAAAGGATTCCCCCAGACAGGCTTTGAAGCTGCAAGGCCATTCAATGCTAATCAAGGTGACCATTTGCAACATTCACACTTGCCTCAAACAGACAAGAGTTCTTCCTTCCACCCTGAACATTTCACAGATGTTATATAAACCTCACTTGCCTAGTTTACAACATACCTCACAACCTCTGAGGATGTCTGCCATAGATGTGGGCGAAATGTCAGGAGACAGTGCTTCTGGAACATGGACATACAGCCCGGAAAACTCACAACAATCCAGAATAAAATTGTCTTCTGTAGGAGCTTTTAAAAAATGAATATTTCTGAAACTACAAATTAGATGGCTTTGGGGCAAGTTTATTGCATTCTTCTGATTTTGAATTCTTCAAGTAAAACTTTCTCTTTTGAAATTATAATTACCGTATATACCCATGTATAAGTTGACCTAATGTACAAGTCGAGTGTAAGTTTAGGGGCCAAAGTTACAGACTGTTAAAAGCAGCATCATGGTACAGAGAGTAAAGGGGGTTGGTGCTTCTCCTGTAATGTATTACACACTTTCCTTTTAGCATTCCACTTGGAGAAGGAAATGGTTCCTTTTTACATAAGACTTAAAGTACTCTACTCACATTGAATCATGGATAAATCCACCTAGATTTTATGGGTTTATTTTTTGACTAAAAGTTATAGACTTATACTGTATATGAGTACATAGTATAGTCCTTCACAAGCAGGGAGATGAAGAAGATCTGTCAGATAAGACTATCTATTATGACTGGAATAGCTCTACTCTGAACTTAAGAATGAAAACCGGAATGTGGAAGGACAGGAAAAGAGATTTAAAGATGGGCTTAAAGCCAGCCTTAAAAACTGTGGCATAGACACAGAGAATTGGGAAGCCCTGGCCCTTGAGCGCTCTAGCTGGAGCTCAGCTGTGACCAGCAGTGCTGCAGAATTTGAAGAGGCACAAATGGAGGGCAAAAGAGAGAAATGTGGCAAGAGGAAGGCACACCGAGCCAACCCTGACTGGGACTGCCTTCCACCTGGAAACCGATGCCCTCACTGGAGGAGAACATGCAGGTCAAGAATAGGGCTCCACAATCACCTACGTATCCACCACAAGGGTACTGCACTTGGAGGACAATATTACTCGGACAACAAGGGATCACCTAAGTAAGTAAGTAAGTTATGGAATCTTTTAAAATATCAAAGAATACCTGTTTGGCTCTAATGTCAGTTTCTCATGGAGGTTGCCATTGCAATAGACTGATTGGTTATGCTCTCAGAAACAGATGAATCATCATTTGTATATTTAGCATGCCACTCTCCTCCCAGAACTGCTGGTTTGTAACATGTGACAGTAAAACAACTAGTACAAGCCACATTTCTTTCCCTTACTTGCAACTGGCCTCACCTTGTACTTCTGTTGCCTTTCGTACTCTGCAACTTGTGTTTCCCACCTTCCCCTCCTACATCTTGTGTCCTCATTCTTCCTGCCTTCTCATCTTGCTTCACCTTGACCCTCATGTCTTCACCTTGCTGCTTTAGGTACGTAACAGCCCTTGAGCTTGAAAGAGTGGCAGCTTGTTTTTTTGTTGCTGTTATTTCAACAAGTTTTTTTTACAAGTATCATTCAGCCTCTTGATGGTATTAGTCAGACGTATTTTATTCCACTTCATCTCAAACTTAATTTTGATAATCTCTTCGCTTTGCATTTAATTACTGTACAGTGATGCAGTAGAGTCTTGCTTATCAGATTTTCGCTTATCCGGCATTCCATCTTGTCTGACGCTCTTATCCAACGCTCTTATCTGACCCCCCCTTTTCCTCCAGCATTTCCCCTTCCATTAAAGGTGCACTCCCTAACACTCTCTCCATTCCCAACAAGTGAAAAAGGCAAGACAAGGAGGAGGAGGAGGAGGAGGAGGGAGGAAAGGGGGAAAAGAGGTGGGACCGGAAGTGGAAGCGTCCTCCCTCCTTCCCGCTGTGATTTCCATGCACCTTTTCTGCATCCAGGCACTTCCTGCTGGGCTGCTCTAGCCCCAAGGTGATGCCATCCCTTAATCATTCAAGTCCATTAAAGTATTTTAGGTGTCTAGCACCGCATTGGACAGGTAACAGTAGGAGACTCCGTATTATCTGACATTTGTCCGACGTTCTGCCAGCCCATTTATGTTGGATAAACGACTGTATATTTATAGTATTGGGGCTCTTCTGCCTTCAGGGCCTAAAAATGGGCTTTGAAAGGATGGACATTGCAAGCTATGGCCCTGAAGGTAGAGGAAAGGTGTCCCACATGCAGGGAGACCCGGGATATCTATAAGAATGAGTGCTAGACTCAAAAATAGTGAACCAAACAAGATACATTGAATAACAACCAGTAAAAATGCTGGTGGCCCAAAATACTTAGTTAGTTGCAAAAGGAAGTCCATGAAAAAGGATTACAATCACTTGCCTCTTTGTTTGCAGAGTGATGGTTCCTCTCTTTGATCCCAGGTATCCTGTTGCTCTCTCGCTTTTGTAGACCCATGAAGTCTTGTAAAAACCACAAAATCCGCAGTCTATGTTGAGGACAGGTCCTCCTTTGCACTGCAGGCTAGGTTGAGAGCGAAGGTTAGGCTTAGTAGGTGAACTAAGATGCTTTTGTCGCAGCAATGGCTTAGATTCCACCTTGCTATGCCCATGTGGTCTCTGGAATGGGGCCAATAACAACAGTACCCACGAGGGGTTCAATGTAATAAATCACCAGATTAAATGTATATCAAAGATTCTGTATTCAATATCAGATTATTGTTCATCACAGATGGATGGTACAATTCAATAAAGAGTGTGTATAACACACAAATCAAAAGTCCCACGCAGGGGTTAATGCTTTCAATGGTTCAAAGTATATCCCACGTAGGGGTTAATGCAAAATCAACATATATCAATAGTTTGTATATAGCATTCACATGAAATTATAAGTCTTTAAGGTATACTCATCCCCGTGGGGACGGTCAGGACGCAGAGGAGTAAATTAGTCCCCTCTTGGTGGATCAATCAGGCCGACGGAGTCGCCATGCGTATTGAGAGGCCCAGAAGTCCGTTTCACTGGTAATCCAGTTTTGTCAAGGCTAATCAATAAGCGTCCAGTATCTGCGAGATAATTATAAACATAAACCTCAGGTACAATGCCCCAATATATCATCATATAACCAAAGGCAGAATAACAGGGATACATACCAAATCCAATAGACAAATGTAATATAACCCAGGCACAATAGCCGATCACGGGTGACCCAAAGGTAAACAGTAAAAGTGCTAGGAGGGGTATATATTGAAGATCAGGGGGTTAAGCCAATGAACTGAGGGGGATTACGTCATTCAACCCGTTGGGCCATTCAGTGTCAAGGAGGAGTGTCCATTTAATTTCAGCTGATCTTAACAAATCATTAGTATGTTGGTGAGGACATGGTTTTATTTGCTGTAAGATCATGAGTTTTAAAGAGGAAGCATCATGTTTCTTGTCCTTGCAGTGTTTATAAAATGCTGAATCCTCAGAAGCTCTATGGATCTTGCTTCTATGTTCAATAAAACGGGTCCGTACCTCCTCGAAGTCATCCCCACATAAACTAATGAGCAGCCACAAGAGATCCCGTAAATGACGGATTTAGAAGCACAGGTCCCATAATCCCTGATCTTGAATGTTCTGTTTTTAGCCATGCTATAAATTTCTTTATCCTGGGACACATTGGCACATACAGAGCAGTGGGAGCATGGTTTCATGCCTGGACTCATGATGCTCCTGATGGGTGGTCTATGTCCATGAGAGTGTACCAGAAAGTCTTTCATGTTGCGGGTGCGCTTGTGAGCTATGAGAGGGAAATTGGATAAACCCGGAATTTCCTTTAAGAGAGGCCAGTATTGTTTCACAATTTTAGCCAGGGTGTTAGAGTGAGGCGTGTAGGTCACAGGCCACACTATCTTGTCCAATTCTTTGCTTTTTTGGGGGGTAAATAATGAAGATCTGGGATGAGCTTCTGCTCGTCTCCTGGCTGTCTCTATGATGGTAGCCGGGTATCCTCTCTGCATGAAATCAGATGTTAGTCTGTCAGCTGCTACTGTATAGTCCTCTTTGAATGATGAATTTCTTTTAATACGAAGAAATTGAGAGAATGGGAGATTATGGCGTAAGGCATGAGTGTGATGACTCGTGAAATGTAAATAACTGTTCTTCTTCACAGTCTTTCTGAAGTCCCTGATTTTTAAACGATGATTAACATTAGTGACTGTTACATCCAGAACATTTACACTGTCAGTGCTGATGGTGGCAGTAAAGGTTAGTGATGGGTGCCAGGTATCCATCCATTCTAGAAATTCAGTGATGTTGGTATCATGATGTAGAATTAGAAATAAATCATCAATGAAACAGCTATATAGTTTCACCAAGGGCGAAAAGCGGTTATGAGTTCGAGGAAATATAAATTTGTCTTCAAGATGAGCCATGAAAATGTTTGCCAGGCAGGGGGCGCAACTGAGGCCCATAGAAATTCCGTGGATTTGGAGGTAAAAATCATCCAAGAATTGAAAATAGTTGTAATCACTAACCAGGTCAAACAAGGACATCAAAAAGCCAGGATGTGGCTGATCATTCGATTGAGCATGATGAAAACAATTTTCAGTAACATCTTAGGTCTGGAATAGGGATATTCGTGTATAGGGAGACCACATCAAGGGTAACTAAATAATCTCCAGGTTCTAAGGTAAAGTTCTCTATTTTAGAAATGAAATGGGTGGTGTCCCTGAGAAAAGCTGGTGTCTTTATTTCTAATTCTACAGGGATCTCTTGTGGCTGCTCATTAGTTTATGTGGGGATGACTTCGAGGGAGGTACGGACCCGTTTTATTGAACATAGAAGCAAGATCCATAGAGCTTCTGAGGATTCAGCATTTTATAAACACTGCAAGGACAAGAAACATGATGCTTCCTCTTTAAAACTCATGATCTTACAGCAAATAAAACCATGTCCTCACCAACATACTAATGATTTGTTAAGATCAGCTGAAATTAAATGGACACTCCTCCTTGACACTGAATGGCCCAACGGGTTGAATGACGTAATCCCCTCAGTTCATTGGCTTAACCCCTGATCTTCAATATATACCCTCCTAGCACTTTTACTGTTTACCTTTGGGTCACCCGTGATCGGCTATTGTGCCTGGGTTATATTACATTTGTCTATTGGATTTGGTATGTATCCCTGTTATTCTGCCTTTGGTTATATGATGATATATTGGGGCATTGTACCTGAGGTTTATGTTTATAATTATCTCGCAGATACTGGACGCTTATTGATTAGCCTTGACAAAACTGGATTACCGGTGAAACGGACTTCTGGGCCTCTCAATACGCATGGCGACTCCGTCGGCCTGATTGATCCACCAAGAGGGACTAATTTACTCCTCTGCGTCTGACCGTCCCCACGGGATGAGTATACCTTAAAGACTTATAATTTCATGTGAATGCTATATACAAACTATTGATATATGTTGATTTTGCATTAACCCCTACGTGGGATATACTTTGAACCATTGAAAGTATTAACCCCTGCGTGGGACTTTTGATTTGTGTGTTATACACACTCTTTATTGAATTGTACCATCCATCTGTGATGAACAATAATCTGATATTGAATACAGAATCTTTGATATACATTTAATCTGGTGATTTATTACATTGAACCCCTCGTGGGTACTGTTGTTATTGGCTTTGTTAGCCCCTGAGCTCTGTCATTGACTGTCTCTGGAATGGGGCCAGAGAGGAAGTCCAGCCTCTCAGGTGACCTCTGGAAAAGGAGGAGTCAAGGGCGGTGACATCAGGTTTGGAGCCAAGACACAACTCCGCCCCTAACTGCCCACATGGCAGAAAGGTGAAACAAAGGCCCATGCAGGTAAAGGGCAACCAAATACAAAATACAGATATAAAACCAGCCCCGTGTGGTGCCACAGGGGCTATGAATTTTATCTCATCTATTAATTCCTTATTCTAGATGTAGAGTTGATATTCCCCAACTCTTTTCTTCTTTAAAGTGATGAAGGCTGATAGAAACAAATCCATGCAAAATAGGCAAAAGAGTAAATATTTTATTCTCCTGGTCCACCACAGTCTTCGTGTGTATAAAAAGAAATCTCCAGAGGCAAAGGAACAGAAAAAAATAGTATATTTGTAATGGATTCAATTCTTTTACTGTATTGCAGAGATGAATGCTGTGGGCATTCATGTTGACTTTGCTTTGATACATTGAGATTTTCAGCTATGTTAGGAACAAGAACAAAAATATTGAGAGTAAAAACTAAAGCGTGTTGTGTGATTTATTTTTTAAAAAATCTTCCATTAATTATTGTTTTGATTACGTCTTTGAAAATTCTGAGAGAGATTAAAACCTTGAAAAATAATGTTGTAAATAATCAGTTACAGTTATGGAACCAAAGCGTTTGTTACAATTGTTAGTTGTATTCTAAAAGTAATTCTTTGCTTTCACATTTTCAAAAAATACCTGAGGAATTTTTCTAATTCGATTTTTTAAAAAAAGAATGTTTTAGCACAGTGTTTCTCAACCTTCATAATGCCTCCACCCCCAACCATAACATTATTTTCGTTGCTACTTCATAACTGTCATTTTGCTATCGTTATGAATTGTAATGTAAATATTTGATATGCAGGGTGTATTTTCATTTACTGGACCACATTTGGCCCAAATACCCGATATGCCCAAATTTGAATACTGGTAGGGTTGGTGGGGGTTGATTTTGTCATCTGAGAGTTGTAGTTGCTGGGATTTATAGTTCACCTACAATTAAAGAGAATTCTGAACTCCATCAATGATGAGATTGAACCAAACTTGACACACAGAATTCCCATGACCCACATAAAATACTAGAAGGATTTGGTGAGTTTTGTAGTTGTAGTTCACTGACACCTAGAGAGCATTGTAGTCTCAAACAATGATGGATCTGGACCAAACTTGGCATGAAAACGCAATATGGCCAATTGTGAACACTGGTGGAGTTTGGGGAAAATAGACCTTGACATTTGGGAGTTGTAGTTGCTGGGATTTATACCTCATCTACAATCAACGAGCATTCTGAACCCCACCAACGATTGAATTGGGCCAAACTTCCCACACAGAACTCCCATGACCAACAGAAAATACTGTCTTTTCTGATGGTCTTTGGCAACCCTTCTGACACCCCCTTGCAAGCCCCCCCCATCAGATCTAAGGTATAGCACTTGAGCTGTATATTTTCGTTCACCAATGCAATGTTGCCAAATGTTTGTAACTATAAAAGAAACTTAAAATCTACATTTAAACTATAGGATTATTGTTAATTTACAATCATAGCACCTCATCCCATTTGGGGCAGAGAACGGAGGGAATCGTCTCTTTACTGTAGCCTTTCATTCCTTTCTGTTTTAAAGAAAAATTGATAATACATTCACCCCGTCACCTGTGATGTATTTTGTCTATATAAATCCTCCAATTTCTGAGCTATCACAGAGGTAAGTGTTTTCTCTGCCCATTCCATATTTTTCTAAAAAGGGGGAAACTTCACAAGTATTTGTGAAGTTCAGGGGCCTGAATTCCGGTCACTGATGACCTGGGGGGCCGAAGGGTCTGCCCCTGCCCTGGCTCCGCCCCCGCCCCTCCCCCAGCTCCCATTTACTTACAATTCATAAGAGGCATCCATACAATCAAATATAATCTTTTACTAAGGGGAAATGCAGGGTGGGAATTCATAAGAGGCATCCATACAATCAAATATAATCTTTTACTAAGGGGAAATGCAGGGTGGGAATTCATAAGAGGCATCCATACAATCAAATATAATCTTTTACTAAGGGGAAATGCAGGGAGCGAATGCATAAGGGGCATCCATACACAATTACATAATAATAACATAAAGGTTAGCCTACCTTCCCAAATGCACAGGATCCAGGAGTACCCGGACCACGAGCAGAGGCAACAACCGACCGAGGCAACAGCCGAGAAGGTCCAAATCGCGTCTGCGTGGGCCGCAGGGATTAAGTAGCCAAGATTTCGGCAACAGGAGTATCGCGAGACTACGGAAGCCACACGGGATTTCTCTCAACGCAGGCGTGATCTCGCGTTGAGAGCGAAATCCCGTGTGGCTTCCGTAGTCTCGCGATACTTGCTCCGGAACCCGGAAGTGGGTAATTTTTAAAAATATTATTATTTAATTTATTTTTGTATTTTTATTTTTTATTAAAAAGTTTAGGGGGCCGCAGGGAAGGGGCCGGGGGGGCCTTATACGGCCCCCGGGCCGCCAGTTGGACAGCCCTGGGCTAAAGCAAACCGGTTATATATTGAAATAGCTCAATTCCTGAAGAATAAATTATTACAAAAAATTGCTGCAAAGGTTTCGTGCAAGAGGATTAATGGTGAGAAAAGGAGCATCGAGGTGGATTTTGAGACTGCCCACAAGAATGCCCACTCTTTAACATCACAACAGCAATCTAAAAGGAGGTGCGTACTCTGAGATTTCCATTACACTTTAGAATAAGTGCCTTTAGCCATTTCTGTGTGAATTTGGAGCTTTGAAGATGATTGCTCCCCAACTAAAAAAAAATCTCAATTTTCACACACTTTAAAAACATTTTTTTAAATCTCATGGGGAACCACCGGTGTTACTCTTGTGTCATTTGATGGACTCTGTGGTACTCCATCTTTAACATATTTTTTAAGTGTGTAGAAATAGGGAGACCCTGCAAGATAGCAAAACCTGCATTATTTGAAAAGGAACTGATCTAGGATTATCATATTTTGGAAAGCAAGAAGAAGAAGAAGAAGAAGAGGAGGAGGACAGAAGTAGGACTCCCATACCTGCAGGACAAGTACTCATGGTTTCACTGATTTGCCTCCAATAAAATATGTCCTCTCTAGGAATTTTTTTAGGTCTGCCAGATAATCCTATGGTATGCAACTATCAGAAGCAAGCTACCACTGAGTCATGCTGGAGAACCTAGCAAATACCTATGGTAACTTCTGGTGCAAGTTTTTTTCCCAGTAGTGTTTGCTATTATTCATGATTTCCTGTTTCCATGCTGCATTCAGGAATGTATCCCCCTGCAGATATGGGGATTGTACTGTATTTCAAACCACCATCATGATGATGACTCACTATAAATATCTGTTATGTACCGGTAAGTTAAGTTAATTGATGATAGAAATGTTCTTTTCATAACAACAGTTTTGCCTTCCATTTTCCATTTCCCTGCCTTTTCCAGCATTACTTCAGCTACTTGGACCAAGCCATCTTGTTCCATTGCCACATAGGATCGGAGATTCTCAGTCATCTCGCTCAGATATCCTAACAACCTCATCTGGGTTTGTGTTCCTTCTCCCTTTCTCCAGCTTTGGGTCTTTCTGAATGCTCCATAAGACCTACCTTCATCCGTTCTCCTAGTAGAGCTCTCAGGACTCCTCCATACAGCCATATAACCCAGAATATCAAGGCAGATAATGCAATTTGAACTGGAGTATTTGAGTCCACACTGCCATATAATCCAGTTCAATGAGGATTTTATACAGCTGTATAAAAGTGGCCTCAGTGGAACCAGTGATATGTCAATTAGGAAAGGGGGTTGGAGGGCAGACTCTCAGTGTTTGAGCTGAAGTCACATTGCGTACTTAGTAAGCCACTCTGATTCAACTCAGCTAAAGATGTCGGTGACCCTTTCCCTAGTAAAAGAGCCATGGATCAGAGTGCATTCTTTGCATGAAGAAGGCCCTGTGTTCAATTTCTGGATATCCAGATAGAGAGAATCCCTGGAGAATAAATGCCCTTCCATGGTGGCAATATCAGGCTAGACAGACCAATGATCTCATCTACACATGACATTTTCTGTGCCCTTGGACTTGCAGATTTCAGGGACTTTACAGTGAAATTATGTGTGTAACACCTCAGTCATGTTTTGGTGCAGTCATGTGTATACATCACTTCAACCATGCTTTTGAGCAATAATGAGGAGAATACACTGTAATGGCTCCTTGAGAGAACTACTGTGTATATAATAAGCATTATTTCATTTGGAGGAAGGCTGAATAGTCATTGAATACAACAGGATAATTATTTAGTTGTTTGCTCTATTTCTGTGCTGCTGTCTTTTCACCAAATTGTAGTCAAAGTAGTTGTGAAAAATACTTTTTAAAAAAGCAGATAAAACACAACATCAAAAACAACAGCTGGTTGAAAGAAATTACAGAATTTTTAGTGGGGCCAAACCACTCTGTTTATTAAACCAAAAGTTTATCTGAATGTATTTGCTTGCCAGCAGAAAATTAATAACATTAGAACTGGCAGGCATGTTAGAATCTGCGAAGAGCCACAAAGATTGCACCATTCAGTCATGAATGAGAAGCATTGAGAAATTAGTACAGTTACCCCTCCATATCTATGGGGGCTGCATCCATGGATTCAACCAATCATGGCTGGATTTTTTTTTAAAAATCCACAAAACACATCAGGATTATGTGGATATGAAGGTGTACCCTGCTGTAGCCTCCCAATATTTCAGAAATCCTCAAGCTATCTCCAGTGTTCATCTGAGTTGTTCAACATTTTACTATGCCAAACCCCAAGCAGATACAGAAGACCCAGTGTAGTAAGGTGAAATTGGCTACTATAAAAAATGGAGGTCTCGTATATTTCCCCAAATTACAGTAATCTTGACCATTAATACCTCAGATTGTGTTGTCTTCACACCCATCAGCAGCTTGTGATATAAAGGAGAAGATGGAGAAATGTTGCATCACAACACAAGGCGAATAGTCCAACATGTCACTATCATTTTCTGTTGAACGGTCTGCACTTTATCATTATGTGACATTATTTCACATTTTACTGGGCCCTCAATCAGTCTCTCCAAGGAATAGCTGTCTCATTAGAAAATAAGCCTTTCAAAATCTAAATGCCAAGATTCACATTAGGGCAACTTCAGTGTCACACAGTGTGTGCTGCTGAACCATGCTGTTGAAGTCTACGGGACTAATACTGAAAATGAAGATTGCCAGGGCCTAAGGGAAGGGAGTCAAGGGAGGAATTAATGGGATCCAGCTGAGAGACTGGGGCCTGAACCCCAACCACCTCAATTAACAATGTAGCACCCAAATCTTGTGACAACTAAACCAAGCCGCACTCTTCCCATCTCCTTCATGCCTACCACCTTGTTCTCTCCCTTTCTCTTGCTCACTTGTCCTCCTTTTTGATAGGTATGCTGCAGGTATTATTATTTATTTATTTATTTCCTACTCTTTTTAAAAACCAGTTTGGGAACAAAATTAACTTGCAGCATTTAAAACAAACAGGTTAAAAATTGCAGTATACAGAAATTAGAGGGCAATTAAACTACCAAAGGATCAAAACAACTTAAAGCACAGACCAATAAAAATGAAACAGCAACAAAAATAAAAATTGAGCATATTGTTTAAGGACTGATTCCTCCTAAAATCTTAGTTCTCGAGCTTGCTTGTGGGGGTTCTAGCAGGAGAGCCATGGATTATATTCCTTGACTAAAGAATGGTACACATCAATTCCACCAAATGTTCTTATTCTTCCATTTGTCCTGTTCCACCCAATGTGCATCTTCAGGAGAGACCCACATGGAGCATTGAGGGAGGAAGGGAAGCCCAATTTAGCCTGCCCCTATCTGTCACACAAATGTCTTGCTCGCTGAGGCCCTAAACATCGATGATACCAAGAAATTAGATCCCCAAATCATGAATTGTATAAAAGTATATGAAATAGGGAATGTGGCTCCACCAGGGATATAGTGAGCATGCTCTCCAAACATACCCATGCCCCCTTCCTTTAATTTCCATACCCCCCCCCCCCCCCCAATGAACTGAGAGGCATGTAAGAAAGCACACAATGAAATTGTATCAGAATTCCTAGGTCCATTTCCTGCTCCCATCGATAAGATCAGGGTGATCTGTGGGAAAGATCTGACCCCCATGCCCCAAGTCAACCTCATCCATTGAAATCCTATCTGGGCAGTCTCCAAACCAATCAGGAGCTGGCAATTGCAGTAGGCCAGTACTTTGGAGTGCTTTCTCCACTGACATCCTTTTTGGCAATTGAGAATAAACATCTGATTTTTCCTTCTACCATTTGTGTCTGATTTGGGCTTTTGGAAGGCTAGACACACTGGTTCTCAGAACCCACAATTTTAACAAAGTTAACATCATTTCCAAAATAATTTTTCATTGGGATCCAAACCTGCTCTCAGTGCCCCCAAAGCATTAAAACACAATCAGGTAATATTTAGAATTGATAATAGATAACCCATGTATATGCACATTGGGCAATGCAAGGCAATTAAAGAGTTGGTTGAATACGCACTATAAATCTCTGTACAGTCAGCCCTCCACATTCACTAGGGTTAGGGGCACAGGATCGCCATGAAAGTGTAAAACTGTAAATGAAGTCTTTTTTTCCCCAGAGAGAACACCTCTCTAGGAATTTGAGTCTTCCAGCATGACTCTATAGTCAATTTCCATTGGAAGCTGAACACAGAATTGCATTGGAGGACCTAGAGATTTCTAGAAAGCTGTTTTCTCTACAAATCTCTAGGTCCTCTTACATGCATGGGGGAAGATGACCATAGAGTCACAGAGGAGGAACTAGAAGTTCCTAGAGTGAACATTTTCAATCAAATCCATGAATAATTAAATGCAAAAATGTCAAAACTACAAATGTGGAAAGTTAATTCTACTTCCAGAGTCAAGAAATTCCAAAATCTACTTTTATACAGCTTTGTACATGAAGGTTGTCATTCCAGTGAGGATAACCTTCAAACCCTGGAATAAAATATAAAAATAATAGATAACATCTAGCACAAGAAAATTGCTCCTCTGTCTGCCTGAAAATATAGTTTGAAACCCTATCGCTAAAAACTGTGATGGGACCAAAAAATCCCCGGAGAACAAGCCTTTTCCCCCCTCAGCCATAAGGAAGTGAAATGGAGGCCTTCCACACAGCTGTATAAAATCCACATTAAACTTGATTATATGGTAGTGTGGACTCAGATAACCCAGTTCAAAGCAGATATTGTGGATTATCTGTCTTGATATTCTGTTTTATGGCTGTGTGGAAGGGCCATAAGAATGTCTTTGTCTTCTAACAATACTGTATACCAACCTCCACTTCTTTACTTACCGTGTCAGAAGCAAATTGAGAATACAGTTATCCTGCGTTAAAATTATTTTATTTATTTATTTATTTATTTATTTAGAACTTTTATATCCCGTTCTTCTCTATCTCCGTGGAGGGACTCAGAACGGCTAATAACAGCAAAAATTGAATGCTACACAACATTTTTTTTTAAAAAACAACACACATAATAAATAAATTGTAATTGCATATAAAAGACAGTTCGCCGAGTTAAAACAGCATCCAACTCAATCCAAACATTGTGGTCCACAAACAAAGTTAAAAACTTGGCATTATGCTAAATTTCCATTGTCCAGAAGCTGGCTACTTTGAGTGCCTCTGGTGTTGCTGTAAGATGGTCCTCCATTGTGCATGTGACGGGGCTCAGACTGCATTGTAGTAGGTGATCTGTGGTTTGCTCTTCTCCACACTTACATGTCGTGGATTTGTCGCACTCCAGGAGGCATGAGCCCTCTAAAACCACTCACACAACACCAGCACTTGAAATATAGTCATTTATTTAAAGCAATATGCATTAAAAAAAGGTAAAAAGGAAAAATGCTATCAATAATCCACAGGAATGTTCCAGGAGCCAAAGGCAAAACAGATGATATGAAATATCCAATAGAATCCAAGAGAATCAATGTCCCAAAAAAACCAAGCTAGAATTTTCAAAGGTAAAGCAGAATCTTAAGTCCATGAACATGAATACAAAGCTAGGTCAAGCTGTAAGAACCTTCAGTTGCCGAAGTTGCCAAGAATCTGATTTCCCCCAAGCATAAGCTGAACTATAAACCCAAAACTAGATTTCTTTCGTTTCCCCCTAACTGGCGTTCTTGCTCCGCAGCCAAAAAGCAAGGACCTTGGAGTTGCCAATTAAAATTCCTTCTGTCTCAAGCCTCAACACCCAGGTGTCTTATCTACAACTGCTTCTCAGCCAAGCAGTTCCCAGGAGAACTAAACTCCCTATTTGCTATGTTCCCAAAAATCTGCCTTTGCAATTTCCATGGCCTGACACTCCAAACCACACAATCCCTGAAGCCACAGGCCCAACAGAATTCCACTTTGTAGCCCCATTTCTTAAGGTTGGCTCTACATCTCATGGTGCCAGAGCGCAGTCTGTTCAGCACTTTCCGAGTCATCCATTGGAAGTTGGCCGTAAAATTGCATTCAGGAACCTAGAGATTTCTAGACAGGCGTTCTCTCTAGAAATCTCTTCGTTTTCCAGAAAGACTGGAGAAAGCTGCCCATATAATCACACTAGAAGACCTAGAGATTGCTAAAAAGAACATTTTAAATCAAAATCCATGATTAATGAAATCCGCAAAATGTGGGAGGATGATTTTCAGTTATACTTAACTTCCTTTCTAAGGGAAAAGATTAAATACTCATTTTTTCAGTTTAAAACTTTTAAACGCAGCAATTATTGGTATATATTTTAATGTTTATGTTTAGTGGGTGGAACAGAGAAGTAGAGAGTAACTAGAAAGTTTACTATTTTGAGCAAAGTGCAAATAAAATAATGAAATCAATATAAAAAATATTAACAAAGCTGGAGATAATTCACCATGTACTTGTGTACTTCACCTTGAAATAACTTTGATTATTTGTTAATAAATTTTGTTATGCAAATTTTTGAAATGCAAAATAGGATTTTAATAAATTCCCTGAGTTGAAAGGAAGAAACAAATAAATAAAAGATAATCTCTCTTTCTCTCTCTCTCTCTCTCTCATATACAGACACAAACACTGTGGGATATAATCATAAAGTTGTAGTCTGTTGTACGTTTTGTGTGTTGACATCAAGCTCCGACATCACATGTGGCCAAGGATGCTGTAGCAACGGTAAATGTGTTGTCAAGGAAACAGCCTTGTGCTCGGCAGTCAAGACCAATGAGGATTAAGGATTGGTATATTCTATCTAAGCCTCAGTGACCTTATCAGAGAGCAACACAATCTATCTGCTCTACACTCCATAGGTGTCCTTCTGCAGGAAAGAAGCTGTGAGCAGACAAGGCAAACACTCTTGTATTTTGTGGCCACCCAGCTAAAATCCTGGGTGTGGATTATTGCGACTCTTTTCCCAGATAAAATGGACTAAGCAGGACAGTTTTTGGTGAGTAAAATAGTGCTATATGGATCAATTTTTATTAAATATACCTAGAATGTATTTTGCATACTTTCATTAAATAGAGTTTCCAATAGGGGTTGAACAGGTGGTTTAGAAAATAATGGTAATGCTGGTTTTTTTTTTTTAAATGCAAATCTGTATGTATCAATGTTTTTACGAACTTTGCAAACAAAAGTAGAATTATTTGTGGTGAGGTTTAGGATTTGCGAGTCTGTTGTCTCCTGTAATGACTAAGTCTGAATATAGGAATTGAAAATATAGCAAAAGAACATGGAAATGCTATTGAGTAACCTCGTCCTGATTTTTCTCCGAGCAGGCTGATTATTCTTAAACATGAACTCAAGTTTAACATGTACACTTGTGGTGTTGTAAACTCGTACTAACTGTAGCACGAGAAAAAGCACTAAAGCGGAACTATAACATTCTAATAACTCAAGAAGAACAATAATATCTTGTGCTAAAGTCATGGGAAGAATATTCAAGACGTACTTTTGCAATTTGGATATCATACTGTCCAGAAGCACTGACTTTCCTCTCTAATATTATTATTCCCAGCTTTCCTCTCTTGATCGTGACCCAAAGCAGTGCTGCCTTTGATTTTCTTTCTTGTTTCCAAAGAGGAAACAAACTTGCTCACTTGGAATGGAATGTGTCAGAAATGTGTAACTTACAGGGGCGGTCTAAGGTAATTTTAAATGGTAAGCGAACATTAGTTATCGAACAGCTGTCACTTCCCGGACCGGCTGCTCCGACAACCGGGCAAGTCTTGTGGACCGACCACAGAGCAGAGCCCGCGAGGGTTCAGTTAACCTGGCGAGCCAGGAGCGGTTAGGCCCTCGTAATCTACCCGCCTCCCTTGGACCCAATTATGCTCACCAATCTGTTAGGTAGATGCCACGAAATTGTTTATTCTGCTCAGCTGAGTAGGATGCGACCGCAAATTCCCTGATCCCGCAAAGACGCATGCATATACATTCAAAACATTGGTTTTTAAAGGTTACAGAACTGTCAAAACAATTGAAATTCCCGCCTGCCCCCTTCTGGGCCGGCTCCGTCGATGATTGGTCGGAACGTTGAGATCAGGATGGGCGGGCTGTTGACCGGCTCGGGGGAGCCAATCGGTGCTTCCTCCCCTTTGCCACCCAGCCAATCAGGGTCTGTGGCCATATATGGATTCCAGGAAGGGAAGCTCAGACGGAAATGGCTGTCAATATTGGCATATGAGTAAAAAAAAAGAGTCCTAGCTAGGTAAACGACCTTAAATGACACCTGGGAGTGATAGGATTAGTGGATTTGAGGATGAATGGGAAAAGGAGGAAGAGACTTGATGACAGAAATCACTCAAGCCTTTGTGTGACCGAAAGGTCTATTTTGGGACACAATCTGGGTTCCGAGGCCAGCTTGTGGCTCCCACTGTGTGAGCAAATATTTCATGTCCAGGTCCCAGAGGATGAATTAATTGGACTAAACTCCGATGATTAATACTTCCTTCAGGCTGATGGAATGTGGGCCCAAGACAAGAGCCTGGGTGATCCAAAACAAGATTTCCATCAGAAAAAGCTCATGCAATGAGAACAATGATGATCCATAAAAGGTTTAGGATGGGAATTCAGTTACTTCCTCTCAGCTGACACAATAGCGAAAATACAGGCAATCTTTCTTTTCCATGGGAAAGAGGGGGAAGGGAAGGGTTACAGGGAATCAGTGGGAACAGGGGACAATATTGTACATACACATAGACATAGGGTGCAAACATATGATTATGATTTCAGGTTTCCCACTGTGAGTTCAACATAAGCAGAACCCCATTGCTTCAGGCCAATTCCATTCTCTGTGCTTACCCTGCTGGGCACAGGGGTTCCCCAAGATGAGGGGAAAGAAGGAAAAGAGAAATGGAAAAAGGATAAAAGCAAAAATGAGTTCTCTTCCCTCCTCCCTTGGGGGCCTCGAACCCGGGGCCTCCGTTCCAAACGGCCTTAGTTCTACGGTGTGAGCCATCGCACCTTTCCCTCTGGTGCAGCTTCTCTTCGCAGTCTTAAGGCGCCCGGGGAGTGGGAATAGAGAAAAAAATATAAAAATTCAGGAAAAATACAAGAAAGGGCCGGAGAGGGGCAAGAACCTTGGCGGCAGGATTCTGCAGCCCAGGGGAGAGGGAGAGTGGGTTTTCACCCGGGAACAGGCGTGTGTGCGAAAGTTGGGACTTGTTCACTCGCGGAACGGCCTGCAGCTTGAAACTGCCGATTCTCGGTAACAAATCCTCCCTTAGAGGCTAAAGCAAGCTAAGGGACCGTCCCTTAGCTGCGATAAGCCTCTATCGCCACATTGTACCCATCGAGGGGCAGCATGACCATCTGTTCGGAAGGTTTTGACCGGAGGCTCCGGAGGCAACTTCGGTAGAGTGAAAGAAAACAAGAACCACAACAACCTAGAAGGAGGAGGAGGAAAAGGGCTCCTAGGAAGACCAAGAAACCCTTCCTCAACCAGTCCAGAGAGGGAAGCCAATCAGTGAGGAAAGACAGATCAAACCCAATTTCTTTCTTGATGTTGGTGGCGATTTCAGTCAGACCCTGGATGTCTCGGTTAATAGATGCTGTCCTGTCACTCAAGTTGAAACAACACATTCCATGGACCGAGGAGCACGACAGGTGGTGTTTTAGCAATAGGAAATCTACAGCTGCCCTGTTCTCAAGAACCGCCTCCCTTAGCTCAGACATCTCAGAGGCCATAGATGCGAGAGCATGGGAAGTGAAGTTTATGTCCTTCACTAGAGCGCAAGCCAAGTGCTTGACAGCTCGATAGTTCATGGCGGCGGCAACACCAGGAAGGAACACTGCAGTGGCCACAAATTTGGGGACCCCGGCCAGAATAACAGAGGGGTCACAATCTGGATCTAAACCTTGGGTGGATCTAGCCCGACGATGGAGAGTGTGTGCCAGCTCTACATCCTTTTTGGAGGGCATGAATAGGGTCAGCTTCCCCAAAGCACAGGTGCCCAGAGTGGACTGTGCAGGGAGATATGAATAAGCCATATTCCCACATATGAAGAACCAACCGAGGGGCAATTTGATGTACCCTGCGGCAGGGGCCACAGAGTAGGTACGGGAGCAATTTAGTGAATTATCTCTGGGCAAATGGTGACACACAGGACCCAAACATTGAGAAATTTGGAAGCACTGCTTGGCAGGAAGGATGTGAGCCAATCTCATCGCTATCATACCTGGTTCCTTCTCAGGGACCGTCATCCTCCATTGCCACATATCTTGGTAGGAGACTGGTCGATTGGGCATGGCAACCCAAGGGGTGAGTTCCCTAAATGTCTCTAGGTCCGATGGTATACCAATAAGACAGGTAGAAAACAGATCAGTAGCCGAGACACCACTGGATAGACAGAAATCAGTGACATTTAAAACCTTGGTGGCGACCTGTTCCCAAAAATTGGTTTTTGAAGACAGCCAATCTGTTAGATAGGGGGAGGCATGGAGGAGAATGGGCGAGAGCCCCAAAAGAAAAACCAAACGGGCAAACATGACAGCAAAAAGGAAAGGGGGACAGAAGGGAAAGGAGTGGGCACCCCTTAGACCCAGGCAGCAGAGAAAACTTACAACTTTGCTAAACGTGCAGGAGGCGGAGGGGGAAATCCCTCCACTGCGGCAGCTGAACTGACAGCGGGAAAGTGAAAGCAAACACGTGTCCAAGGGAAACAGCTGTGGTTGACAGGAGTTTGACAGGAGTTTGACACTGACAGCTGTCAGTGAACCCGGAAGAGTGCGAAAACAGGATCCCGTGGGGCTGGAAAGATAGGAACTTGGAGAATGCACCGGCGGCTGGTCCTGGAACAAACGGGAAGGAGTCCTTTCTTCTTCAGGAGTCTGGTTGGGGCGTGGGGGGCTGTGCAGGGTCGTCCTCGGGCGCTTTCCGGAATAGCAGCCTAAATCCTTCCCTGGGCTCAACGGACCAGTGGTTCTGGTCGTCCTCCTCTTCCGCGGGTTCCGGAGCAGGGGCTTGTTTCAACCTGGTGTGGTGGACCCAAGCCTTTATCCCCGAGACCTTTGCTGCGGTGCTGGTGGTGAGGAGGATCTGGTGAGGCCCGACCCACTTCTCCTGTAGCGGCTCCGACTTCCACGCTCGGACCAGGACCCAATCGCCGACCGAGAAGTTGTGCACCGGACCGTCCAAGGGGATGGGAGAATGCGGCAAGAGATACCTATTAAGAGAGGAGAGAATAGAGGTGAGGGAAGCTAGCCTGACCCTGATACTTTCAGATCCGACCTCGTGGAGATGATCCGCCTTCAGAGGGACCCTGGAGGAAGGAAAAGGCCTACCATACAAAATCTCAAAAGGGCTCAACTTCAACCCCCCTCTGGGGGCTGCTCTAATCCTAGTCAGGGCAAGGGGCAACATGTCAGGCCAAGGCAAACTGGTCTGTTGGCAGAGTTTGGCAAGCTGTCTTTTCAGCGTCTGGTTCAGTCTCTCGACCTTTCCGCTTGACTCCGGGTGCCAGCTGGAGTGGAGGTCCCATTTGATCTGAAGAGCCCGTGAGACCTGTTGGGTGACCTGGGAGACGAAGGAAGCCCCGTTGTCCGAAGAGATGCAAGATGGGAGTCCGAAGCGTGGAATGATGTGGTTAAGGAGGGCTTGGCTGACCTCCTTAGAAGTGGAAGTGTGACAGGCAAAGGCCTCCGGCCACCCACTGTGTCCGTCCACGAACACCAGCAAGTACCGTTGGCGCCGGCTGGATGGTAGTTCAGCAAAGTCCACCTGCCACACTTCCCCTGGTTCCAGGCCTGTCTTTACGTGTCCTGTTGCTGGTTTCTTCTGGATCCTGGGGTTGTTCTTAAGGCATACGAGGCACCGGCGGCAGGCCCAGATAGATTGGAGGGCCATCCGGGGACCCACGAACAATGTCCTTAGATGTTCGAGCATGGCATCGTGGCCCCAGTGGGTGCTTTTGTGGAGGCGCAAAGCAACCTCCCGCATCAGGGGATCTGTGAGAAGCAAACGCCCTTGCTGGTCCTGCCACCAACCACCCTGCTGGCTCATACCCTCCTTCTTTGCAAACTCATCGTCCAAAGTCCCATACAAAGGCAGGGTAGAGATGGTGGTGTCCGGGATGAGGGCCCCTTGGAAAGGAGGCACCCGGTTGGCGGCTGACTTGGCGGCGGCATCTGCTCTACGGTTCCCTCTGGCAACGTCCTGGTCCCCAGCCTGGTGTCCTCGGCAGTGGATGACAGCAACGGCGGCGGGCTTGCAAACAGCGTCCAAAAGCCTTAGGATCTGATCCGGATATTTGACAGGACTGCCAGCTGTCGTTAGCAGTCCCCTCTCCTTCCAGATGGCCCCGTGGGCATGCAGCACGTTGAAAGCAAACCGAGAATCCGTGAAGATGTTTATAGTTTTCCCAAGGCCCAGTTCCAGAGCCCGAGTCAGGGCAATCAGCTCAGCCAATTGGGCAGAGGATCCGACCGGCAGGGGCTCTGCTTCGACAGTGTCCCACAGAGTTACCACCGCATAGCCGGCTCTCCTTTGTCCATTCTGCACGCTGCTGCTGCCATCTGTGAAATACTCCAGGTCCGCTTGCTCCAGGGGCTGGTCCTTGAGATCAGGTCTGGAAGAGAAAGTCTGCTCTATGGTGGCGATGCAGTCATGGGGCTCGTCCTCGTCTCCATTGGTCTCGATGGGCATCAGAGTGGCGGGATTGAGGCAGTTGGTGGTGGTCAAGGTGAGGTCGCCCTGGTCGATGAGGAGGGCCTGATACCTGGTGAGCCGGCTCGTTGACAGCCAATTAGTCCCTTTGGCATCTAGAACGGTCAGGACACTGTGGGGAACATAGACTGTCATAGGCTGGCCCAGTGAGAGCTTCCGAGCTTCCTCAGTCACCAACGCCGTGGCGGCCACTGCCCTGAGGCAGGCCGGCCACCCGAGGCTGGTGGGATCCAGGCGTTTGGAAAAATATGCGACCGGCCTCTTGGTGTTTCCCAACGGTTGGGTCAACACCCCCGCAGCCACCCCCCTTCGTTCATGCACAAACAGGAAGAAAGGTTTTGACATATCTGGGAGTCCCAGGGCAGGGGCAGAGACCAGTGCCTTCTTGATGTTCTGGAAGGCCGTCCGGCACTCGGCCGTCCAGGTGAGGAAACTTTCAGGACCCGTGGTGGCCTCGTACAGTGGCCTGGCCATGATCCCAAAGTTAACTAGCCAAATGCGACAGAACCCGACCATACCGAGGAAGCCTCGCAGCTGTTTCTTAGTCCTGGGTTCCTTCATCCTGCAAATGGCCTCCTTCCGCTCAGGTCCTAGTGCCCTCTGCCCCTCCGAGACATCAAACCCCAGATACCTCACAGTTTCTTTGCAGATCTGTGCCTTCTTCTGAGAGACTTTGAAGCCGGTTTCTGCCAAGTAGTTGAGCAGGCTGATGGTTAGGCGTGTGCAAGTCTCCCGATCCACTGCACATAGAAGGAGATCGTCTATGTACTGGATCAGGACCCCCTGCTCACGGTCCGGCCACTTCTCCAACTCCGAGGCGAGGCATTGGCTGAAGATAGATGGACTATTCAAAAACCCTTGCGGGAGGACCTGCCAACACAGTTGCCGAGGCCTGCCACCATCTGCCCCTTCCCACTCAAAAGCAAATATCTCCTGGCTATCAGGGTCAAGGGGGATAGAAAAGAAAGCATCACGGAGGTCAAGTACAGAGAAGAAACGAGAGGAGGGGGGTATAGCAGAGAGAATCGTATATGGATTTGGGACCACAGGATGGAGTTCGACTGCAATGGCATTGATGGCCCTTAGATCCTGCACAAAACGGAACTGGTCCGTGCCAGCCTTCCTGACGGGCAAGACCGGGGTGTTGTAGGGGGAGGAGCACTCTCGGAGGAGCGAATGCTCCAGGAAGTTATCTACGATGGGCTGGAGACCCCTTCGGGCTTCCAAAGGGATCCTATACTGGGGAATCCGGGGTGGCTTGACGTGGGGCTTCAGGGCGACATGGATGGGGGTGATGTTCTTGGCCCTCCCGGGGACCCCATCTGCCCAAACCCGGGGATCAACAAGGCGGAGGACTCGGTATGGAACAGGCGGGGGGGCTGGCACTGGTTGCTCAAGCAGGAATGCCTGGGCTCTCCAAGCCTCTTCAGGGGGAACAGTCATGGTGATCTTATCGGGCCCAAAGGCTAACTTAGCCCTGATTTTACACAAAAGGTCCCTCCCCAGGAGGGGAACCGGGCATTCGGGCATATAGAGAAACTCATGGGAAAGAGCCCTCCCCCCAACCTCACATTCCATGGGCTTGAGGAAGAATCGCTGGGCTGTCTTCCCTGAGACTCCCACCACCCGAGTTTCCCTTGATCCCAATTCCGTTCCCCGGAAACCCTCGGTGATCACTGAGTGGGTGGCCCCGCTGTCCAAAAGGAAATCCATCGTCTTTCTCCCAAACTTAAGGGGCACCACGGGGTCAGCAGGGGCCAAGACTATCTCCCCTCCTAGTCACAACACCCGGGTCCTGGCTCCCGCAAAGCTCCCTCCCGGGGGGTGATCTTCCTTGGGGCAGTGTCTCCTGATGTGCCCTTCCTCCCCACACCCATAACAACGAAAATCGAGAAAACGAGAACGACCCCCGAAATCCCGACTTCCCCTTGCAGGGCCCCGATCTGCCAGGGCAGCTACCATACAAGCAGCCTGGGTCTCAGCCTGCAGCTTCCGGTCCCGTTCTTCTTTCTCCACCGCAGCATCTTCCCGGTTGTGGAAAACCTTAAAAGCAAGATCTATTAAATGAGAGATGGGCATGCCGTCCCCGCACTCCAGCTTCTGGAGTTTGAGTCGGACATCCCTGGTGGATCTCCCAATGAAAAGGGAGTTCAGAGTCTTGGAATACTGAGGGTCTGCTGGATCCATGTTGGTGTACTGGCGGGCGACTTTACAGATCCGATCGTACCAATCCGAGGGGCTCTCATCGGGCCCCTGCTTCAGCTCATAGAACTTTGCCATGTTCAGAGCCTTAGGATAGACCAAAGGGAGGCCGGCTAGAATTCCCCTGTGGAATGCTGCCAATGCCAGACGACCCAGATCGTCATTATAGTCCCATTCAGGGGCATCCCTTGTGGGGAATACCACCTCGGCATCCCTCCCTTCGTCTGGGTCTGCTTTCATTACCACGTCTTGTGCGGCCACCAACAGCCGCCTCTTTTCTTCCTGGTTCAGGAGAGAAGACAACAGAGTCATTACATCAGCCCAGTTGGGCCGATGGGTGACAAAAATGGTTCTGAACAGTTCCACCATGGCGGTGGGGTCCTGGGAGAGAGGAGGGGTGTCCCTTCGCCAGTTCATCAGGTCGTTGGTGGAAAATGGGACATGAACCAGAACCGGCCGTCCCAGAGCTCCCATGACCTCCCGCAAGGGGGCCATCGTGGAAACGGGAACCGAGTGGTTCCTGAGACTTTGCTTCGAGATGGAGGGCTGGAAAACAGCTGGAGGGCTGAGAGGGGCCGTGGCTCCCAACTCCTGGGGTGGTGATCTGGTGTCGGGGAAATGGGGGGAGACAGAAGGTGACCTGTCGCCCTGGGGACTTGGGGCCCTCGAAGGAGTCCCCGAGCTTGGGCAAGACTGGACGGAGTCCGGTGGGGTGGTGTCAGAGTGAGGGGGCTCCAAAAGCTCCAAGAGTTGGATCAAACGAGGGGGAAGAGGAGTGGGGGCTGAGGGGGTAGAACGAGGAAGACGAGGGGGAAGAGGTTCGAGCATGAAAGAAGGGGGGGGAGGGAATTCCCCTGGAGCCCCGACCAACGTTGGTGGGGGCAAGGGAACGGGAGGGTAGAGAGTCACGGTGCCCGGCGGGCCCTGTGCTCGGTAAGGAGGGGGGAACGAAAGCATGTCTAGGGGCTCTTCCTCGGGAGGAGGAGGAGGAGGGAATGGGTCTGGAGAGGTGTCCCGGTCCGGAGGAGGGATCTTCCCAACTTCCTTGCATGGCAGAACTTGGGGAATGCCCTCACCCCTACACTCTCTCCGGTACAAGGTCATGAAGCACGCCGCATAGGCCAGCTCTTCCCATTTGGCTTCTCCATGACAGTGGGCTTGCAACTTGAGAATCAGCTGCTCGTCCATACTACCGTGGATCGGCCAGTTGGCGCTCCCCGGGAGGGGCACCAACGGCCAGATGCGTGTGCTAAGCTTGACCAGCTTGGCAGAAGCAAGTGATTTCCCTGCTATCTCATCCCAGTTCGCCAAGATCTTGCCTACCGGTGTTCCCTCTGGGATGAGGCGCATTTTGCGGCTAGAGCAAGCTCCCATGTTAGTGGTAAGCCCTCGACCCGTGGCCGATTAAGGGGACGCGCGGGGCGACACTTCCCGGCTGATTTTTTACCGGTTTTCAATTTCGGTGGCACTACCTTTGGGAGTCAAGGCGCTCCCTGGCTCCTTTGGCCAGAACTTGAAGACCAGCCAGATGTTTGGGAATACGATCTGAGCGAGTTTAAAACTCTGAACCCTGGAAGAAGGCGTCCCTTCCCAAGAACCCAATCGCTTCCCCAAATAGTCTGGTCGAGAAGTTCTTGGACCAGGTGCCTTCTGGAAATTTAGTTGTCCCTAAAATTGACTCGGAAACTCCTCCAGAAGGAGTCCCTTCGTGGTCGCCAAAATCTGTTATCGAACAGCTGTCACTTCCCCGGACCGGCTGCTCCGACAACCGGGCAAGTCTTGTGGACCGACCACAGAGCAGAGCCCGCGAGGGTTCAGTTAACCTGGCGAGCCAGGAGCGGTTAGGCCCTCGTAATCTACCCGCCTCCCTTGGACCCAATTATGCTCACCAATCTGTTAGGTAGATGCCACGAAATTGTTTATTCTGCTCAGCTGAGTAGGATGCGACCGCAAATTCCCTGATCCCGCAAAGACGCATGCATATACATTCAAAACATTGGTTTTTAAAGGTTACAGAACTGTCAAAACAATTGAAATTCCCGCCTGCCCCCTTCTGGGCCGGCTCCGTCGATGATTGGTCGGAACGTTGAGATCAGCTGATGGGCGGGATGTTGACCGGCTCTGGGGAGCCTATCGGCGCTTACTCCCATTCGCCATCCCAGCCAATCAGGGGTCTGTGGCCATATATGGAGTTCCAGGAAGGGAAGCTCAGACGGAAATGGCTGTCAATATTGGCATATGGATAAAACAAAAGAGTCCTAGCTAGGTAAACGACCTTAAATGACACCTGGGAGTGATAGGAGTCGTGGAGTTGAGGATGAATGGGAAAAGGAGGAAGAGACTTGATGACAGAAACTCACTCAAGCCTTTGTGTGACCGAGGGTCTATTTTGGGACACAATCTGGGTTCCGAGGCCAGCTGTGGCTCCCGCTGTGTGAGCAAATATTTCATGTCCAGGTCCCAGAGGATGAATTAATTGGACTAAACTCCGATGATTAATACTTCCTTCAGGCTGATGGAATGTGGGCCCAAGACAAGGGCCTGGGTAATCCAAAACAAGATTTCCATCAGAAATAGCTCATGCAATGAGAACAATGATGATCCATAAAAGGTTTAGGATGGGAATTCAGTTACTTCCTCTCAGCTGACACAATAGCGAAAAATACAGGCAATCTTTCTTTACATGGGAAAGAGGGGAAGGGAAGGGTTACAGGGAGTCAGTGGGAACAGGGGGCAATATTGTACATACACATAGACATAGGGTGCAAACATATGATTATGATTTCAGGTTTCCCACTGTGAGTTCAACATAAGCAGAACCCCATTGCTTCAGGCCAAATCCATTCTCTGTGCTTACCCTGCTGGGCAGGGGGTTCCCCAAGATGAGGGGAAAGAAGGAAAAGAAAAAATGGAAAAAAAAGGATAAAAGCAAAAATGAGTTCTCTTCCCTCCTCCCTTGGGGGGCCTCGAACCCAGGGCCTCCGTTCTGAACGGCCTTAGTTCTACGGTGTGAGCCATCGCACCTTTCCCTCCGGTGCAGCTTCTCTTCGCAGTCTTAAGGCGCCCGGGGAGTGGGAATAGAGAAAAAAATATATAAAAATTCAGGAAAAATACAAGAAAGGGCCGGAGAGGGGCAAGAACCTTGGCGGCAGGATTCTGCAGCCCAGGGGAGAGAGAGAGTGGGTTTTCACCCGGGAACAGGCGTGTGTGCGAAAGTTGGGACTTGTTCACTCGCGGAACGGCCTGCAGCTTGAAACTGCCGATTCTCGGTAACAGGAGGTTAGAGTTATTGGTAAGGAATAGTAAAGTGTTAGAACTGGTACAATTCTGCAAATGTGCCTAAACATCCTGGTATGGAAGCACAATTTTGCTCACTCACATGTTTACGTCTGGGGGTGAAAACAGGCGCATGGAAACATTTGATGAATTGGATGTAAAAGAGGAGAGACAAGGTCTCAAGATAAATGAAATAAGTTTTGATTTCTCAGAATGACCCCATTGCCTATCAGTCAAAAATCAGCCCACAGGTTTATTTTATTTATTTATTTATTTACATCATTTAGGCCTATATTCCGCCCTTCTCACCCCGCAGGGTACTCAGGGCAGATCACAATGCACATATACAGGCAAACATTCAATGCCATAGACAGACAACATATATAGACAGACAACGAGCTACACAATTGGTCGAGAGCTCACCCCAAACTGGGCAGGCCCCGAACTCATGACCTTCTGGTCAGTAGAGATCTTAGGTAGCTGACTCCCAGCCAGCTGCACCACATTCCCGGTGCTATTTTCAAATAGTTGATGCCTGAAGAAGGCTACACAAATATTGTTTTGACTGAAATATGTAAGGTCATTTAGAGAAATAAACTCCAGAGACTCTGGGCTCTTCTAGATTAGTTCAAATTAGCACAAGTCTTCACAATATTGATTTTTTACTGGCCTTTGTCAGTTGTTACTGCATCAGTGTCCACTTGTGACATATAGGGCTGCTATTTCAGGTCCAAAATCTGAGACCTGGAGGTGATCTTTTTGTGAAATGACCAGGCAGGAGCCCCTGGGGATGTTGGAATGTTGCTGTCATGAGGGCCATATCCTTTCAATGGCATTAAACATGATAACATAATCATCAAGACTAACTGTGAAGGGTATACAAGGGGTTGGACTGAATGGCCCATTAGGTCTCTTCCAACTCTATGATTCTATGATGCAATATTTTAAAATAACACGATAAATGAAGACATGAACACACTTTTCAAGAAAGTGCTCTCATCCTGAGATTCCTCTGAGAATCAGAGAAGAGGACACAGCAGCCCCTGAGATCTGAGAACACTAATTCTCTAATTTTGGAGAGTCTGTGTGTTGTGTGTTGTGGGTTTTTTCTTTTCTTTTTTTGGAGCAGCACTGAGTTAAAAACAACCAAGGCTTGGTTTACTGTGGTCAGCATATGGTCTAGAGCAGACATGGGCAAACTTTTTTTTGCCTTGGGGTCTGTGAGAGAGTGGGCCTAGGACCTGGGGCACGACCCACGTTATCCTCAGGCTGTCCTCCTGGCATAAGAATGGGGCTGCTTGCCCTATCCTTATGCCTGGTGGAAAACGAGACATGCGGCAACTGTCCCAATCCCCCTCCCTGATCTTCTTCCCTGGATCTTTGGGCAGTCCTCACAACATTATGCCAGCAGGAGGGCGAGACAGGCACTGGCCTCAGGGCTCCGGAGGGCTTTCAGCCACTGCATGCCTTCCTTAGGCTGTCCTCTCAGAATCAGGATGGGACTGCTCACACTGTCCTTATGCCAAGAGGAGGGTGAGACATGTGGTGGCTGAGAGCTGCTGTGTGCCTTCCTCTCCCATCCTTTCTACATAATGATGTGGCGGGCCACCGTGTCCTTATACGGAGAGGATGGAAAAATAAGGAGGGGCCTGAGGTAAGTGCCCAGGGGATTGCATCTGGCCCCTGGGCCTTAGTTTTCCCATGCCTGGTCTAGAGGGTAATTTTAGTTTTCTTCTTCTTCTTAGATTTAAAGTGTTTAGGACAAAAGTGTCATTTTGATGATGCATTGTTTATTTATTTATTTACTTCACTTGTATACCACTTTTCTCACCCAGGGAGAGGTGGGGGGGACGGGATGGGACTCAAAGTGTTTTTAAACATTTTTTATGGCAAAATTTAATGCCTCACATACATATGAAACTTAACATAAAACAACAATAACATATAACTATCGATTCGATCATAAAAACATCACAACATATAAACTTTAATAAGTGTAGTTAAAAACATATTAATATAAATGTTAAAATCACTTAATCAAAAAATCATGGTCCAAGGCTGTTCCAAATATCAAATATCAATTGCACATACATATGTTGTGCTCTGCCCTGAGCCCCCAAACCAAAACATATATATAGCAAACATTATGTGCAATTGATATGTGGCAAACATTTAATGCCCGAACATAAAGTTAACTATCTCTCTCCCTCGGCATTACTTCGCGAACGAAGATTCAGGAAGGACTCATCCCACGCTTTTTACAAGCGCGTTGATGACTAAAAAGGCCAATCTGAGATAGGCAAGTTCAGTTGCAGAAAGCACAGCAGAAAGTCTCCTTGGGTGATGTTGTTTCCAAGTTGCGGTTCATTCTGCGTTGTCATTTCTCTTCGAGACCCATTCGCCGTGTATTCTCAAAAGAGGCCGCAGCATTGTGGATAGTGTATCTCCATGCCTCCCGATGTGAGGCCAGGGTGGACCATTATTGGTGATCAATCTGGCCGAGCCTGAGATGTTGTTTCAGGGAGTCCTTATATCTCTTTTTGGGGGCACCTCTCTTGCGCTGACCCGTGGCGAGTTCACTGTACAGTAGTATCTTTGGGAGGCGGTGGTCCTCCATTCTAGAGACGTGCCCTGCCCAGCGCAGCTGTGTTCTCAATAGCATGGCCTCAATGCTGGTGATCCCTGCTTGCTCAAGGACAGCAACATTAGTCACATAGTCGGTCCAGTGTATATTTAGGATTGTGCGAAGACAGCGCTGATGAAAGCGTTCGAGGAGTCGTAGGTGTTGGCGATAGGTGACCCATGTTTCAGACCCATAGAGGAGAATAGACAGTATGATAGCTCTGTATACACTGATTTTGGTGCTTTGCCTCAGGTGCTTGTTGCTCCAGACTCTTTTGTGAAGCCTTCCGAATGTACTATATGCCTTTGATAATCTGTGATCTATCTCTTTGTCAATCTTGGCGTCTGAAGGGATGATGCTTCCCAGGTAGGTGAACTGCTGAACGGACTTAAGCACAGATATGCCTACGCTGACGTGAGGATGATGGTGTTCTTCCTGTGGTGCGGGCTGGTAGAGGACTTCCGTTTTCTTCAGGCTGACTTCCAGCCCAAACAGCTCAAATTTTCTCAATCTCTTTTTGTATCATCTTCCAATATTTTTTGGCTTTTGGACATAGCCACCATAAGTCAAAATATGTATTATTTCTCTCTCCACAATGCCAACATTTTGGATTTATATTCTTGTAGAATTTTGCCAGCCTCTCCGGTGCGAAGTGCCATCTATATATCATTTTTACCCAATTTTCTTGATACGAATAGCAATAAATTTCTTTCATGTTTCTTTTCCAAATTGAATGCCATGTGTTAATTTTTATTTTGTAGCCCACATTTCTAGACCATTTTCTCATAAATTCCGCATCTTGATCTTTTTCGTTATCCCATTTTAATAAAATTTTATATAATTTCCCTACTAATTTGTCATCTTTTCCCAATATTGTTTCTTCTATTTCATTAATTTGGTCTTCAAACCCATTTTTTCATTCTGTTTGAATTTTTCTCTTAGCTGTAGATAAGGAAAGCAGTTCATTCTTTTCCCCTCCATATCTAATTGTTCTTTGGATTTATATATATGTGTGTGTGTGTGTGTGTATCTCCATTCCAACTTATTAAATCTTTATATGTTATCCAGTTGCCATTGTCAAGTTCTCATATCCTATATGCTTCATTAGCTTTTTCTGCCAAAGAGTGCTTATGGTTCACCAAACTACATGTCCCAGAATTCCTTAGCATTGAGCCATGGCAGTTAAAGTGGTGTCAAACTGCATTAATTCCACAGTGTAGATACACTGTTGGATAGTTGCTTCTGTGCTCTAATTCCCTCTTCTGAAAGGCTAGACAAGCATGGGAAAACTTCAGCCCCCCAGATGTTTTAGATTTCAACTCCCACAATTCCTCTCAGCTTACCAGAGTTGAAGTCCAAAACATCTGGAGGGCTGGAGTTTGCCCATGCTTGGACTAGAATGATTTCCTCAAGGGCAGGCAAAGATTTGTTTCATTCTGACATGCTTTTGAGAACTGAAGGTTATAAAGAAATATATTTTAATGTGGGTGCTGTAGTTGAATCATAATTTTTAAATTAAAAACTGCTTTTTAATCATTTCATCTCTATGCTTTAAATGGTTTTTTCAGTATTGTTCATGGTTTAATTCCATTTTAATTTCACTATTTCCCTTGCTGTAATTGGTGCCCCCCCAAGGCACTTAAAGTTCTTGTTTTGGGGAAAATTCAGGATTTATTTAATTTAAATGAGATAATAAAAGTAATAATGTGGCCTGTGAATTGCACAATTCTCAGAGCTGGCAAAATAAAAACCTGGAGGTATCAGAAGAGGGACTTTTAGCAGGTGTTTATTGTCACTTAACCAGGTAACAAGCAACATTTTCCTGAAATTAAAGGTACAGAGTCCACTCCAAGTTTTCACTCTGACAATCCTGGTTTAATAGGAAGTCTGTTTGCTGGAATGAAAATCATGCATAGTTCACGCCTTTACCAATCCACACAATTGCTAGAGAAAAGATATGTCACACAGATGATCAGTAAAGAATAAGTTGTTTATACTTTGTTATGCAGAGCAACATATATACAATCATGTGAACAGTTGCTTCGACTCACACAATGTCCTTTGAGAGAGATTCAAATGGTCCTTTGGTGTCCGTGTGAAGAATCTCATTCCAGCAGCCAAGAAGCAAAAATACAAAACTGTCTTGGCCAGCTCTTGCACAGAAAACTTAAACATGTAACTGTTGCCAAAATCCCAGGCTCAGCTAGTGCCTGGGCACGGCCAAACCAATCAGCTTTGTGCTTTGCATTTTTCAGTTAACACACTCACCAACTGATTTTTAGATGCTCCAACAGTCTGTACTCCTACTACACACACAATGGATGGGTTGAGTATAGTTCCCTCCCCTCCTCTTTCTGTGCGAAAACCTTTATTTTTTAGAATAATTGTGATCTTCAAGAGAGAATTTAGAAAGGAAGTTCTAGTTGATGGATAGAAAAAAGTGAATAACACACAGCGAAATCTCCAGCACAACTTTTGTTAACAGCAAACCTCCAATCACATCTGAAGCGCTCTTCTCAAATCAAAAGAACTACAGAAAACGTAATTGCATATAGTGGCTAAATAATGTATGATTATTACTGTGATGAAGAAATCCATCATCCATTTTCTACATCTGCAGTGGCTCCACAATTAAGCGGTCCTACCAAACATTTCAATTTATGCACTTTTCAAAGGAAATTATATATACAATGTTTAGTGGGGAAATTATGATTTCAAAAAATATCTGCCTCTTGGAGATTTCTTAATAGAAAGTGGAAATTGTTTTTGTTTGATATTTAAAAGGAATCAAAATGTATAAATGCTAGGATCTTTTTGTTCTTAGGATCTTTTTTGGTACCTTTTTTATGGATCGGGACTATTATTGCCATTTTCCAACCTGTGGGAATGCACAAAGTTTTGACAATGTGCGAGCAAAGTCCCGCCAGAAAAGTGGCCCACCACTGTGTCCTGTCCTTGAAGAGCTCCCCAGGAAGAAAATCCTCCCCATGGGGCTTTTCCTGGTTTTAATCTCTGGATTATGGATTTAATTTCCACGGGGGAAATTTGGGGCCATTCAGGAAGTTCTTGTGGGAGCGGCCTATCTTGGGAGTTACTGTGGCTAGTTGGAGGTTTAGCGAACAGTTGCTGGAAATACTGTTCCCATACTTCAGGTGGAATAAGATTGTCAGCCATAGATTTGTTCTCATTGAGTATTCCCTTCACTTGGTTCCAAAAGATTACCGTAGAACTATCTTTTGCTGAGTTTTCTAGCTCCCTCCAAACGGAGGCGTCATATAGCTTCTTTTTGAGCTTCACTGTTTGTTTATAATGCCTCCTCAAGGAGAGCATCTGAAAGTGAAATTCTGGGGCAGGGTTGGATTTAGAAGGTGGTTTTAGAATATGTTATATTTATAAATGTTAAGACCTAGCTTCAGTTATTACTGATGATTTGTCCTGATTTTTTCCTCCATGGGCAGGTTGTACAGAATATTTGGAAAGTTATAGTTATTCTCTGTATGTGGTACATTGTGGTTTAAATTGCATTGCCAATCTGTGTGTCAGCACTTTTAAAATTACCCTTTAAAATATATATTTCACAATCTGCCAGGAAATATAGCCAATGGCCATGCTAACTGGGTGAATGTGGGAGTTTTAATCCCCAAAGCAACCTTTTCAAACATTGATGTTCAGGGTGGATATATGAACAATCTTGATTTCATGCATAAGATTGGGCTTGAAGGATCTTTGTTCTGTTCAGTATTCACAATCCTTTCCAAATAGTTCTAAAGAACCTTCTGAATCTTTGAGTTAAGTTAAATTGGCTCTCGTACAACAGTTTTTAAAGCTATGTAATGTTCTTAATGAAAAAAGCTCCTCGGAAATTTCAGTGTAAAGTTCTGCCAGTGGAGTGCTTTAAATGATTGTATTCGGCAAATTAGTTGTAATTCCCACTATTACATACAAGCGCACATGCACACACTCAATTATTATTCTCAGTGGGTCAGTTTCTCTTTTTTCACTTGGCATTAGCACACTGGTTTTGGATAATACCAATTCATTTCCATGTTGTCCTGTTCCTCAATATTAAAACCATACACACATTCATTTGTTCCATACGTTCCAAATGACATTTTTTCCAAACTATTGTACTCCCGATGTTATTGTTTCTCTTCGTTTATCATCAAGTTTGCAGACAACACCAACTTGGGTGGGATGGCCAATACTCCAGAAGACAGGAGCAGAATTTTAAACAATCTTAACAGATTAGCGAGATGATTGGCCAAAACTAACAAAAGGAAGTTCAACAGAGACAAATGAAAGACATGCCACTTAGGCAGAAAAAATGAATGTAAAGATACAGAATGTGGGATGCCTGGCTTGAGAGCAGTACGTGTGTAAAAGATCTTGGAGTCCTCATGGACAACAAGTTAAACATGAGCCAACAATGTGATCCGGTGGCTAAAAAAGCCAATGGGATTTGGGCCTGCATAAATAGGAGTATATTGCCTAGATTCCAGGGAAGTCATGCTATCCCTCTATTCTGCCTTGGTCAGGCCACTCCTGGAATCACACTGTGTCCAATTCTGGGCACCGCAATTGAAGGGAGAGGTTGACAAGCTGGAATGTGTCCAGAGGAGGGCGACTAAAATGATCAAGGGTCTGAAGAACAAGCCCTGTGAGGAGTGGCTTAAACGCCTGGGCATGTTTAACCTGAAGAAAAGAAGGCTGAGAGGAGACATAGGGTTGCCATATGTCCCTTATTCTAAGGGACGTCCCTTATTCTGGCCCTAAAATTTGTTTCCCTTATTTTCAGGCACTGTCCCTTATTTTTGACTAGCAGGACAGGACTGGGCGGGGTTGACCAGAGGAAGGTGCGCGTTGTGGTTTCCATGGCAATGCCTGCTTGGGGATTTCAACTCACAGGGCAGCCTGCATCCCCGTTGGACGGAAGAGGCGATACAGGACTTTTTCAAAGTACAGTAGACTAATTAACCGTTACCCAAAGGGAATGTTGGATAACGATAGTTTCTGCTTGCTTGAGAGTTACTCTTAAAATAGGCCTAGCTGTGCACCCCAATACTATACAATGCTGTGTATCCCATACTATACTATACCATTAACTATTAACATAATAATCATGAAGATGTACTGTCTTATAAAATTTATTTTATTTTAATGTTTAGACAGTGCACTTTTAAAGTCAGCAAAGTCAAGTACTAAATACAGATGGAGAAAATAAGGCAGTTTTAATAATGTTTTTTCTGCATGACAAAACATGCAGAAACATACCATGTACTGTAAAGAGGGTATAAGTCAGCTTCTTTTGTGAGTTTCAATCATTATCTTATCTGTATACCTTTATAAAGCGGAATGTTTGTATGTATGTGCGCGGAGGGCGGAAGGGCGGGAGGGCGGGAGGGCGAAAGGGCGGATATGTGGCAGCCACTTTCACAGGCCACAGCGACCAGCGCGGGTGATGGACCTGCACCAAACTTGGTACACATAACCCCCCCTAATCCCCTTTACGTCCTGGTGTGGTTCGGGGGGACATGACCCATGGAATATGGGATTTGTAGTACTTTCCAACACTTTGGTTCCCACAGACCACTGAGGCCACCAAAAAGGACCAATACAGACCACACTTGGCACACACAGCCCCCATGACCCACTCTACACCCTGCTGCAGTTTGGAGGAGGGCTGACCATGGATGATGGGACTTGAAGTACCTCTACTCACTTCCCAAGTCCGCTGCGACCCTTTTCCAATTACTGATCGAGACCAAACTTGGCACACATAACCCCCATGACTACCTTCACGTCCTGGTAAGGTTCGGGGAGGACTGACAATGGATGATGGGATTTGTAGTACTTTCACACCTTTCTGTTCTCACAGACCACTGCGGCCCCCAACAAACACCGATAAAGACCACACTTGGCACACAGAGCCCCAGTGACCCACTCTACATCCTGCTGACGTTTGGAGGAGGGCAGACCATGGATGATGGGACTTGCAGTACCTTCCCTCACTTTCCAAGACTGCTGCAAACCTTATCCAATGACTGATCAACACCAAACCTGGCCCACAGAGCCCTCATTACCCACTCTACATCCTAGTGCAGTTTTGTGTGAAAAGGGAGGCTGGACCACAGATGATGGGACTTCCAGTACCTTCAGTACTTTCATAATACCACTGCAACTCCCAAGAATGATGGATCAAGACCAAACTTGGCACACAGAGCCCCTGCATGACCCACTCTACATCCTGCTGCACTGTCAAATGACCCGGCACCGCTTCTTTTGTGAGTTTCAATCTTATCTTCTGTTAATAAAACTATTTTTACCTAATGTTTGAGTTTCAAGTTTTTAATGAAGTGTCCCTTATTTTTGTGAAAAATCCCGTAAATGTCCCTTATTTCTTATATCAAAAAATGGCAACCCTAAGGAGACATGATGTATAAATAGGTGAAGGGAAGTCATAGGGAGGTGGGGGCAAACTCATTTTCTGCTACTCTGGAGACTAGGAACTCAAACTGCAGGAAAGGAGATTCCACTTGAACATGAGGAAGAACTACCTTACTGGAAAGGAGATTCCACTTGAACATTTTGATTGGGGGCTGAAGAACTACCCTAGCAAACCTTTTGTATTGTTATCCCAATGTAATGATATAATGAGTATGTGATCAGATCAGTTTAAATAATGTAAGTAAGGCTTTTCTGAGAATTTCGCCCCCCCGGCTACATGCCTGGCCCCGGAGTGTGGTGGATAGTCTTTCTTTAGAGGTTTTTAAGCAGAGGCTGAATGGCGATCTGCCAGGGGTGCTTTGAATGCTATTTTCCTGCTTCTTGGCAGGGGATTGGACTGGATGGCCCACAAGATTTCTTCCAACTTTATGATTCTATGATTCTATTATTTTTTGCCACCCCAATTTCGGCTCCAATTTGTAGCTGCTATGAGAGCCTTTGTCACAAATGTAGCATAATCAATTGAAGACCAAAAAAAAGTAAGGCATTTCTGTTTTGTCCAGCTTGGAGTGGTTTGTGAGAGTTTTGCTGAAAAGAATGCTGCCCTACCAGTTTTCTGCCTTATCTGTCTATCTGTCTGACTCAAGAGCCTCGTCTTTTGGATAGTACTGTTCTGCTGTGGTTTTCCTGGAAAATGTACAGTCCTTGTCGATTTCACCTCATTTTACCTTGACCCACAGTTTTTACTATTTGTAGAGATGACAGGAAGAAAGTCTAATCAGTGTCTCCCACATACACATTAATTGCTATCTATTCCCTCTTACACAACTAGGAACATGTTCTAGGGGTTTCACATCCTTTCTGAGAACTCTCCATCCTGGGAACAGACATTTCTGTTTTTTTGTTGCAATGTTAGTGTTTAGGATTGCCAGGTGAATTTCAGTATGGGCTGCTTGACCTGCAACCAGGTGACAAAGAACATATGTTGAAATTCTCTCTTCTACATAATAATTGTGTGTGTGTGTGTGTGTGTGTGTGTGTGTGTGTGTCTGAAGTGACTTGAGAAACTGCAAGTTGTTTCTGGTGTGAGAGAATTGGCTGTCTGCAGGGACGTTGCCCAGGGGATGCCTGGATGTTTTACCATCCTGTGGGAGGCTTCTTTCATGTCCTTGCATGGGAGATTGGAGCTGACAGATGGGAGCTCCTTCCATTTCACTGATTCGAACCGCCGACCTTCTGGTTAGTAGTTCAGCCGAAACAAGGGTTTAACCTGTTGTGCTACCATGGCTCCTACATAATCATTAAAAATACAAGAACTTTATACAGTTTTCACTCTGGAAATCCTGTGAAGATTTTGCATGATGTGATGATCAGAAGACTTGGCTAAGGAGCCATCTTGTGTACAGTTAAAATCCATTGGCCATATTGCCTGGGGATTTTTAGGCGTTTGAGTTCAAAATATTCATTACTTTACTTTATTTATTTATTTACTGCATTTATACCCCGCACTTCTCACTCTGAAGGGGACTCTGAGTGGCCTTACCAAAAGCAACAATTTGATGCCACACAACCAGCAGACGTATAATAAAATAAACATGAAATTAAAAAGCATATAAACATTAAAACCAACTATTAAAAACCACATAATCCATAATTATAGTCAAAGGCCATTCCAGTTGTGATTGCACGTTCCAGTCGTGATTCCACCTTCACTTATTTCACTGCATTATTGTCCAAAGGCTTGGTCCCACAACCATGATTTTAATTTCTTTCTGAAGTTCAGGAGGAAGGGAGCTGATCTGATTTTGGTGAAGGATGGGACTAGCCTGATGTCACTGGGGGAAGGAGTTCCACAGCTGAGAGGCCACTACTGAGAAGGCTCTGTCTCTTGTCCCCACCAGTCATAACAGTGAATGAGGTGGGACTGAGAGCAGGGCCTCCCCAGAAGGTCTTAACCTCCAAGATGGTTCATAGAGGGAGATACTTTCAAACAGATAAGCTTGGCCAGAGAACTGTTTAGGGCTTTATAGGCTAAAGCCAGCACTTTGAATTGTGCTCAGTAGCAAACTGGCAGCCAGTGGAGCTGATGTAACAGAGGAGTTGTATGCTCCCTGTACACTGCTCCAGTGAGAAATCTGGCTGCCATCCATTGGGCCACTTGAAGCTTCTGAACAGTCTTCAAAGACAACCCCACGTAAAGCGCATTGCAGTAGTGTATTTGAGATATAAGAAGAGCATGGACCACTGTGGCCAAGTCTGGCTTCTCAAGGGAAAGGCACAACTGGCACATAAGTTTTAATTGTGCAAAAGCTCCCCTGCCCACCACCAAGACCTGGGGTTCCAGGCTCAGTGATGAATCTAAGAGAACTCCCATATGATTATGATGATTTTCTGTGGGCAAGAAGATGAAATCTGGTGCATGGCACATGTTCGGTGTCTCAAAAACTAGAGTTGATGGGGGAAACTGGTGTCATTTTTGAAATCAGATGTACTCAGAAGCAGGTTTGACCTAGAATTATTATATTTGCTGCTCTCCCATTCTCTAGATTGCTTTGCTTGCCTCTTTGGTTTGGATGCCTAAGCTGGATTGCTAAGTGCACTGCTGAAGAGTTTAGAGAATAAAGGAAAAGTTCACTTGGGGGCCAGAATTCTTATTTGGAGTAAATTGCCCATTTAGCTATCCCATTGTGATGTTGGACTCTGTAGACAAGTGGCTTTCAGCAATGGAAAGCCACCTGAGCAATGGCAAACTCATTGTGAAGAAATCATGTAGACCCCCTTTAAAAAATGGAGGGGAAAAGAGTGGAACAGAACCCGGGATTCTTTATTTTTCTCCAGAATATGCGATTGAAAGGAATCCATTAAAAAATAATCTGGCGATGATGATGGTTTTAAACTCTATTCAGATCCCACATTTCTCCCCAAAACCACAACTCAAGTCAACTCACCAATTAAAATATATAACCCACAAAAGATGGGCATTAGATATAGAATTAAACTATTAACAACATTAAAAGCAATTTGAAACATATAATTAAAAATAATGAAATGATGGAACTCAAGTTCACATAGGCAGACTTATGACTGCTGCAGTCACGAAGGCTGCCGATAGTGGAATGAAATGTATCCCAAGTGGACACTCCAAATATAATGTCAGTTGTCACAGTGTTCCCGCTTCTAAGGAAATGGCATTGGAGCAGAAAGTACTACAGAAAGAATGATTATTGTCTAAATATTTCATCGATCTTAAAACTGAAATGCTTATAAGGCCTTTGAAGAAATCAATAATAAGGGAGTGAAGGAGGATAGAAATGGGAAATGTGTCTGCGTTCAAATGACTATTAAAATGCACAGTAATTGCGTAAGTAAAGTTCGTCATTTTCTTGCTTGGTTCTAGAGATGTGCAAAAATTCCTTGCTTCAATATCATTGCATTTCTCTCATCTCTCACCTTTCTCCTCCTTGTCTTTTCTGGATCATACAAGATACAGGAATTTGTATGTATTACCCTTATGAACCCCAAGGTCCTATTTGCATGTAATACTGCAAAATCACATCCAGTGCTGGATTTACCATTGTGCTTAGGTGTGCTTAAGCACAGGCCCAGTTGGCCGGGAGGGGGGCGATGGTTGCCTCCACCTAATAATCTAAGTTGGTGGTACCCAACCTTTGGTCCCCTGGGTGTTTTGGATTTCAGTCCCCACAATTCCTAACAGCTGGTAAGCCGGCTGGGATTTCTGGGAGTTGGTCCGAAACAACTGGAGGACCAAAGAGACTAGGACAGGCCTGGGCAAACTTCAGCCCTTCAGGTGTTTTGGACTCCAAAACACCTGGAGGGTTGAAGTTTGCCCAGGCGTGGACTAGGACTTGTAACAATGGCTTTTGCTGATGCAGTGCAATTCTAAATTTGAAGGTGTTCAATTTAGGAGCAATTCCAGACATAATGATAGAGTTGATAGTCTATGGGAGTGTGTCACAAAGCAAGTAGTGTAGGTCTACTGGGCCTACTCCTCCAGGGGCCTCAGAACTTAACTAGCACAGGGCTTCAGTTGTCCTAAATCCAGCACTGGTCACATCTCACAGCTCTACACCATTTGGTGTTTGTGGCCTAAAATGTAGAATTTTGCATTTGTTTCTCAGTTGTATGTAAACCTGATCAGTACTGTATTCCCTTCACCTAATCATCTAAGTTGGTGGCTACCAACCTTTGGTCCTCCAGGTGTTTTGGACTTCGGTTCCCATAATTCCTAACAGCTGGTAAGCCAGCTGGGATTTCTGGGAGTTGGTCCAAAACTACTGGAGGACCAAAGAGACTATAACATGGAACAATGGCTTCGAACTATAGGAAAGGAGAGTCCACCTGAACATTAGGAAGACCATCCTAACTGTGAGAGCTGTACAACAGTGGAACTCTCTGCCTCAGAGTGAAGAGGAAGCTCCTTCCTTGGAAGCCTTTAAACAAAGGGTGGATGGCCACCTGTCAGAGATATTTTGATTGTGCTTTTCCTACATGGCAGGGGTCGGGATAGATGGACCATGTAGTCTCTTCCAACTTATGATTCTATGAAAGGTTGGAAACCACTGGTCTTTGATAAAAAAAATTGAAGAGTAATTGCCTTGAGGTAGAACCCTGAGGAAGTCCACTCCAGACTTCCTTACAATAATTATTGACAACTCAATGGCAGACGGTTATGTGTCCATCTGCCAATGTTCTCATCCACTGTATGTAAAGACAGTTCAATAACCAAAATATTATGAGGGACCTTATCAAATGCTTTGCTGAAATCCAGACCCTATTTACACTGCCATATAACTCAGTTTCAGAATGCAGTCTACAAGCATTATATGTCAATGTAGTCTCATATCACCCAGGTCAATGCAGTTGTACTACATTCTGAAATTGCATTACGTGGCAGTATAGATGGGGTCCCAGATACATTACAGCCACAGCATTTCCACAATCTACTATACTAGTGACCAGACTGAAAAATTATGTATGTTTCATTTGTTCTTAACTAACCTCTGTCGGCTCTTACTCATGATTGCATTGTCATCAAGATATTAGCAAAGAGACTCCTCTACCACCCAGTCTAATATTTTTTCCTGGTATTGTGATTAAGATGACTGGTCTTTAGTTTCCTGGATTTTCTTTCTCTTTTTGCCTTTTTTTTTAGGAGGGGAACAATGTTTGTCCTTTTCCAGTCCTTTGGCATCTTACCTGTTTTTCAAGATGACTCAAAGGTGATGTCAGGGGATTCAGCAAGTGCATCACCAAGTTTCTTCAAGTATTTTGTGGCAAAATTCATCTGGTCCTGCAAATACGAATCTGTTTAGGTTAGCTATATGATTTCTGATTTAGCTCCTATCCATCTTGATATGTTTTCGAAACCTCTTGCCAGTGTCTCTTTTACTGCATGAAAGGCACACAAATGTCTTCTTAGGGAAAACTGAAGCAGGATAAACATTGAGTACTTCTGACATATAATTGTAAACTGTTAGCATTTGGTCTTCCTTATTGAATGGCAGCCCCACTGCCTCCTTGATTATTCTCTTGCCTAGAAAAATCCCCTTTTGTTGCTCTTTGCCTGCCTTGATAGTCTCTGCTTATTTTGAGCTTTAGCTTTCCTTATACTATTTTTTGCTGTTCTGTGCTATACATCAGCACGCTCTCCCTCTTTTTTTGGTAATTTGTCCTTCCTTCCATTCCATATACATACTCTGTTTTCTTTTCACTTCCTCCTTGAGGTTTTTTTTTTACAGCCACATTTTTCAAATGTTTCACATTCTCTTCTTCCATGGGATTTTTGTAGCTTCTTCAAGAATGCTCTCCCTTGCTCCGTGTCTTTTTCCTTTAGCACATCTAGCCATGGCATCCCACCCAGTAAGTCCCTGAACTTGTTAGAATCAGCTCTCCTGAAATCTAATGTCAGTGTCTGACTATGTTGTTCTTTGCCCTGACCCACAGTCGTGAATTCTAACATTATATGGTCACTTCCTCCTGAAATACTAAATCCTCCTTTTTATTTCAGATCAAATTCAGCATTGTTGATCCCCTTGTTCCTTACCCTACATTTCAAAATAATCATCTATAAGGCACGTCTGGAATTTGTGGAAGAACCTATGGTTAGCAGGGTTAGTTTCCTGGCAGGTATCAGGGTAATTGAAGCCTGCCATAACTACTAATTTTTGCATCTTGGAAATACTGGACTTTCTTCCAGAAATCTCCAAGATTTCTTGTTTTGGTGGCTTGCAGTAAATGCCTACCACAAAATTGCATTTTTTCTTTTTTCTTTTTATACTCCAAACTGTTTCAGTCTGATCCAGGGCCATAGCCAGGATTTTGATTCGGGGGGGTGTGATGGGGGGGCAGAGTCTGAGTGAGAGAGGATCTACCCTAGCAAACCTTTTGTATCATTATCCCAATACCTCCATGCATATGGAATATATTGAGCATAGTGATCAGATCATGATATGTATACACATAACAGTTAAAATAATGTACCAGTAAGGCATTCTCGCGGACCACCCTGAGAATTGGGGGGGCTGAGCCCTCCAGTCCCGCCCCCCGGCTACATACCTGCTCTGATCACTCTCATGGGTTTCTGTATAACTGTACAAGAACAGATCCGCTTCTAATACAGAGGTAAATAGATGTAGAATAAACCCTTTTCAGATCAACATTAATCCAAAAGGAATTAAGAAGCGCAAGAGAGGTTCACTGCTGACCTTTAATTATGTACTAAACATTATTCGAAAAAAATTCTGCATTTGTAAAAATGCAGTATTTTTCCATCTCACCCTTTAAGCTAAGCCTGAGGTAATAGCCAAAATGTTTTCAAAAGCTCTCATCACGCTATATTTTGTACAGGGAGAACAAATGCCCAGTACATTAAATTAATACACCAGTGAAAGATGCCTTAAGACAAGCTTTTTATAAAATATTGGTAGAGACTAAAAAATAATGTTGGATAATTCAAAAGACAGGTTACAACAAAATACACCAGCAATAATAATAATAATAACTTATAACCTGCCTCCATCGCCCCAAAGGGGACTCGGGGCGGCTAACATGAGGCCAAGCCCAAAAGAACAATACAAACACAATTGAACATAAAACAGCAAAGGAAAAACAATTCATAACAAAATATATAAAATGACAAATAAGATAAACAATATAGCAACACATAATATAGTCAACCAGCACAAGTAAGAAAAAGATAAGTATAGGTAAGAAATATTGTTTCAGGTTCACAATATTGCATTTATTTATTTCTCTTTTTCTTTTTACCCTCTTAACTGCTTCACTCTAATCACTCTCATGGATTTCTGTATAACTGAATTTTTCCTTGGCATGTAATGCTATTCCCCCTCCTTTTCTGCCATATCTGTTTCTTTTGAATAGGTTATGCCTTTTAATTGCACCATCCTGGTCATGGAAACTATCCCACTAGATCTCTATTAAACCTGCAGAATCATATTTACCTTCTTACACTAGAACTTCAAGCTCATCTTGTTTGTTTACAAACATTTGAAGCTTTGTTTGTTCTCACCTGTTAATTTACTGTCCGTTTTTCTGTAGATCTCATTATCCTCCAGCTTCTCCTTTGGAATTCATATCCTGGTGTTTAGAGCTTGTTTCTGGACTGATGTTTGGAGCCATCATCTTGAGAAGTGCAGCCCATCTATATGTGTAGGGCTGCACCTCTCAAAGACTAGGAAGACGATTGTACTTTGTCTAAGAAGTACACACCATAGTCCTAGAACAGGCCTACGCAAGCTGTGACCCTCCCAGGGATTTCATTACCCAGAATTTCCAACCATTGGACAAGCTGTCTAGGGCTTCTGGGAATGGAAGTCCTACATACCTGGAGAGCTGCAGGTTGTGCAGGCCTATCCTCAACATTAAACCTGTCCCACCCATACTTTCCACATAGCCAGTCATTCACTTTAGTATCTTCCTATCTATGTGAAGTTCACTAGCAGAATCAACATTTATGCCTAAAATCATTTTGGCTTCGTACACCAAGTTTCATAGTTAGAGGCAAACTGCTCAAACATGTTCCTTGTTTCATCTGAAAACCATGTTGTCTGGAGGCATGATCCTTCACTTTTCTGGAAGAGTATATTCCTTTGCAATGAGAAGATTTTCAGGCCACGCACACAAGTCCTTGCAGCTGGCCCGTGGGATATGTGCAACAACTCCCCATGCTAAAGAATGTTTGTATATGTTTTCCAATCACATACATTGGAGCCATTTGCATTTTTAAAAAATACATCTATGATTTTGTACATAGGAGAGATATCATAAACTGTACTAGTAGGCAGATGGCTGTGATCAGAAGAATGACTGGAACTCTTTTCTATCTTTTCTTTCATTCAAGATCTTTCCATTTCCTTTCTATTTCACTTTTCCATTCAAACTTTTCTCCCATTTTTGTTCCATCTCCAGATGTTTTATCCCTTGTCACGTTGCCAATAGGTAGTTTTAAATCTGGATTATGAGTCAATAAATTGTATTATTCTCTTCAAAATGTAGTAATGCAGCCTGCTATGTTGGGTGATTATTTCCTTTGTCATTCTGCTGAATTCATCCTGTCTTAAAATTATAGCCTGACAATACCAATCATTTCTAGTGTTCACTCTGCTAGGCAACATGTTACAATATTAGTATACCTATAAATCTGAATGGCTGCTGCTGTGATAGGTGGATCCTCTCCAGGACATTACTCATAGTAAATCATATTATGTGTTTTTAATTGCTTGTATTTTTAAAAAAGAATCTATTTGTTGGTTTACAAGGGCTATCCAGAAAGTAAGGTTAAAAGGCATGTAGCATTTGCAGGGAATTTTTGTGGGGAAAATTGATATCACTGCTGTGTAGCAGGAAGTGACCGAGCAGTGCCAGTTGTCAGTAGCTCATTGTGGTGAAAGTTAGAGATGAGCGTCCTCATTCCATTTCCCTCCAAGTGTGAAATTCATTCTGTAATACGTTACGTAAATACTAAAGCAGTGTTTTTCAACCTTTTTTGAGCTCTGGCACATTTTTTACATTTACAAAATCCTGGGGCACACCACCAACCAAAATGACACAAGATGACACTCTAACACAGTAATACATATAGTCAATATGTTTTTTAATGTATTTATACACTCAGTGTGAAACCTGAACCTGTTTCGATGAACACAACATAGATATCCTGGCAGGAATAGCAGAAAGACACAAACTTCCCACACATAACTTCCATAACCAAGAGAAAATACTATAAGAGTTTTGTGGGCATTGACTTGAGTTTTGGAGTTGTAGTTCACCTATATCCAGAGAGCACTGTGGACTGAAACAATGTTGGATCAGGACCAAACTTGGCATGAATACTCAATATGCCCGAATGTGAACACAGATGGAGTTTGGGGAAAATAGACCTTGACATTTGGGAGTTACAGTTTCTGGGATTTATAGTTAACACACAATCAAAGAGCATCCTGAACTCTTGCAACAATGGAATTGAACCAAACTTGGCATATTGAACTCTCATTACCAACAGAAAGTACTAAAAGGGTTTGCTTGGGAATTGACCATGAGTTTGGAAGTTGTAGTTCACCTACACCCAGAGAGCACTGTGGACTCAAACAATGTTATGTTGTTGTTTGTTTTCTATCCAGAATCACAATGTTGGAAGGAGGCTCACTACTTTAAGGTCCCTAAAACAGGCATGGGAAAACTTCGGCCCTTTGGGTGCTTTGGACTTCAATTCCCACCATTCCTAACAGCCTGAGGCCCTTTCCTGCTTAAATGGCTGAGGGGGGGAAAGGAAAAGAGCCTGAGGCTGTTAGGAATGGTGGGAGTTGAAGTCCAAAACACCTGGAAGGTCCAAGTTTGCCCATGCCAGCTTTCGACAGAGACCTCTTCCTCCCCCTTCCCCTTCGCGCCCTTTCTTCCCCCTCCTGCCGAACACTCACTTTTTATTGTACACTGCTGCTTCTGCTGCCATTTTGATCTGAGGGGGCAGCGTGAACGTGTTCAGGAGGGGAGGGGGAGGGAGGAAGACGTGACCTGTGTGGGCACTACTGCGCAGACTCGCCCCAGAGCAAAATGAGGCAAAGCGAGCAGAGTGAGGCTGGGAAGAAGGGAGCCCGAGTGGAGAAGAAAAAGTGTTCGGCAGGAGGGGGAAGAAAGGGTATTGGAGGTTCCAATTTCTCATGGCACACCTGATGATCGCTCACGGCACACTAGTGTGCCATGGCACACTGGTTGGGAAACACTGTCCTAAGGGCATGAACTCCACTGCGATTCATTGTGAAATCGTTTCAGTATATGGAGAAGATGTAATGTCAAAATAGCATGTGACAAAATGGGTAAGGAATATATTGTGAGACCATGAAGAATCTTCACAGAGCCATTCAAAATAAACATTGTGGAATGCTGACAGTGAGAGTCTGTCTCCTTCATGACAGTGCGTGTGCGCACATTGCTCATGCAACACAAGAGTTGTTGACTTTATTTGATTGGGATATTTTAAGATAGCCCTTTCACAGCCCTGATCTCGCAGCTAGTGACTATCATCTGTTCACTAAATTGAAAGAACACCTTGGTGGAAAATGCTTTTCCGACAATGATCAGGTGAAAATTGAAGTGATAAACTGGCTGAAAAAGGCAGAGGGAATCTTCTATGGCACAGGCATCAAAAACTCATCCCACAGATGGCAAAAATATATTGAACTGAATGGTGATTATGTGAAAAAATAATGTAATACCCATGCTATAATCCATGTAAGTTTTATTAAAATATATTCATTCTTTGTATTTTTAAAAAATCTTATAACCTTACTTTCCAGATAATTCTCGTATGTGTGTGTATGTGTGTCTTCCAATCACCTGTCAAACTGACTTTCAGAGAACTTTATTAGATGAGGAATTCTCAGAGATGGTTTTTCCATTTTCTTCCTCTAAAATATATTTTTGTTTATGTATATAAATGGAGTTTAAGAGGATAGATTGCTGCCCCAAGAAGCATGCAGTTTAAAAATGGATGTAGTAACAAAGGATAAGGAGGCGAATGAAAGCACTAGGAAGATATAAACCATGGTGAAATGTGTTATTATTTCAAGGGGACACACATACTTAACTGTAGTTCTCCCTCTGACACCAGCAGAGGAAAAGAGTTAAAGCATGAAGTCATTGCTCAAAAAACTAGAGAACACATAAAAGTGAATTATGATAATGTAAATATTTCTTTGCACAGTGATCCAAATCCAAAAATATCTTAAGGTTAACACAGAGGTCCACTGTAGGGTAAACGTGAGATATTATACATTTAAAAATCATTCTTACCATAAAACTGTGTTTTGACCCCAGAGCATCTGATGTTTATGGAGTATTCAAGAAACAATAATTAAAAGTAATCCTCAGTAAAGATAGCAAGATAAACCTAATCCCAACTCCATATACATATGGCTAGCCTTGTGCAACTAACTGCATATAGGCCAGCGTGCTTGCTTGGTCTCCCCTTGTGCTATAAAGAAAGCACAGTGGATATTTCTGCCATTTCAGAGAAGAAAATACTACAGGGAACAAATGGGTGAATGGTTATGTGCCATTTAAACATTCATAGCACCATGTGAAATGCATGAAATGCAAATCACTGCTTACGTATGCAACTGCCAATATATTTGTTGTGTAACATCAAAGATAGTATGACTGCATGCATAATGCAATTTACTTGTAAATTGTATACCTGAAATGAATCAGATTCCATTTGGTATTGGAAGATAAGCAGAACAGTCTTGGTTAGTACCAATGAAAACCAGGTGCTGTACATTATATTTCAGAGAAAGGAACTGGCAAAACTACCTCTGAGTATCACTTGCCCAAGAAAACCCTATAAAATTCATGGAGTTGCCTTAAGTCAACAATTTTTTTGTGTGTCTCAGGAGCGACTTGAGAAACTGCAAGTCACTTCTAGAGTGAAAGAATTGGACCTTGCCCAGGGGATGCCCAGATGTTTTGATATTTTACCATCCTTGTGGGAGGCTTCTCTCATGTCCCCATGTTCATGGGGAACTGGAGCTGACAGGGGGAGCTCATCCATGCCCTCTCCGGATTTGCACCTTCAACCTCTTCAGTCCTGCCAGCACAAGGGTTAACCCATTGCACAACCAGGACTCCTAAGTCAACAAGTAATCTGAAGGCACACACATATATGATGACAACAGGTAATACTACTGTCAAAATTAAGGGTGAGGCACGTGAAGAAAGTGTGGTCCTCCAGATATTATGTGATTGCATATCTCATCACTCCCTATCACTGGCTATTTTGCCTAGTGCAGGTGGGAGCTACAGTCCAACAACATCTGGAGGAGCAGGTGCCCAAAAGGTATGAATGAACTTGGCCTATTTACTGAACTAGATCTCGGACACATGATGGCAAAAAAAACAACAACAAATAAACCCAAAACAGGTTTCTATTTGAAGCCAGGGAGTAACACAGGTCTAGGAAAAGTTTAGGAAAGCAGGTCAAGTAGATCAAGAGATATAAGGCCCCCAAACAAACAAGATTAGGAAGAGGAATTTGCAACACATAGTGAGCTTTGAAAAATAACCAGAAAGGTTGCAATAGGATAAGCAGCAGCCAAGGTACAAGAACAACAAGCACAAAGACATAGACACACTACTTTTTCTGGGACACAGTGAAGTCAGTCTGGAAGGAAGTGAGTTTTAATAGGGTCAGCATTTTTTTAAGGTCGGAAGTTCAATTGTATATTCCTACTCTAGACAGGGGTCATTATTATCAGGGAGAAAACATATTGCATTATTTCACTTTAGAGCTCTTTAAAACACTGCTAGCCAGATATCGTTCATTTTCAAGGTTTCCTCCTTTCTGTTGATTTAAATGACTTCTCTGTGTTGTCTGACATAGTAGTTGTTAGAGTGGTACAGCATTTCTGTGTTCTCAAATAATACGCTCTGTCCAGGTTGGTTCATCAGGTGCTTCTGGCGTCAGGATTTGCCATCTGTTTCCAAAAAGGAAGAGAAGGACAGGCAGAGAGCTCTTCAGCCTTCTCTGCCAAAGGGTTCCTAAGACCATCAGAAATACATGTTTTCTGATGGCCTTTGGTGACGTGTCCAAAAACCCTTTGCGACCCACCCAGGGGTCCTGGCCCCCAGGTTGAGAAACGCTGATTTAGAGGCTGTCATACCTCATCCCCACATACACCTTTTATCAAATTCTAATATGTTTCATTCTTTACAGGTTGGTTACCTCTTCCATTTCTCCTCTTCTCCTTCAATATCTTCTTCTTCCTCCTCATGATGATGTTTCTGTTCCTCTCCTCTGCCTTGCTTCTTCTGTGGCAGTCGCTCCCCTCATCTCCAGTCTTGGTTTTCTTTGGGAGGAACTTTCTCCCAGGAAGGTACCTTCTTCTGCAAAGTCTTCATTATATTTTCTCAATAATTCTTCCACTTTGGAAGTATCTAAAATAATGTGTCTCTTTGCTTTGTTGAAGGAGACTCCAGCAGGGAATTTTTTGGTGGACAAATCAGAAAAAAGTAATACCTTTCATATGGCTATTCCCAGCCAAAAATGATTTTGATAGACTGGTTAGAGTAATCAGTTGGATCTATCTGTGTGGTGACCTACCTTTTAAAAAACTCATTTTAAATAATTGATCAAATGGGACTAACTTACAGGATATCAGTCCTTGTAAGTTGAATTTCCTGGGGAAAATATATAAATGTAAATGACAAAATTTCCCCACGTTTACTTGACTGAGGCTTCACAGATGAAGATTAGCAGTGAGTCTTAGGGTGCATCCACAATGTAGAATTAATTCAGTGTGATACTGCTTTAACTGCAATGGCTCAGTACTATTGAATCTTAGGAGTTGTATTTTGATGAGGTACCAGCAATCTTTGGCTGAGAAAACTAAAGACATTGTTGAATTACAACCCCCATGATTCCATAGAATTGAGCCAAGGTAGGTAAAGTGGTGTCAAACTGCATTAATTCTACACTGTACGCATCCTTTGTAGCACTGAACAACCTCCATCAAACACTGGAAGAAGGGTGGTGAAACATCAGGTGCAGTATGATGGAAAAAATGTTTAATGGTTCCATTTTAGAAATCAGCCGTACAAATGAAGAAAGCAAATAAGTTCATCTGAAATGTGGTACAGTTATATCTATAGAGAATGTTCCTCGTACACCACAAGCTGTCAAAAGGACAAATAAATCCGTCCTAGAGTAAATCAAACCTGAACTCTTTCTCGAATCAAAAATGACTTCATGACAAATAATAATAACAAATAGCCTAAATTAGAAGTAAGTAGGTGGTCAAATCATCCAGCAAAAGATTTCCACCATCCAACCACAGAGGCAGAAGCTTGTGGTTCAAAGTAAGATGGAAATAGTTTGAAATGTTTATTGATGCCCAGAAATAACTTTGGGAGAATAATAAATTTGAGCTATTTTATATGCTGCTGAAAAATATTTTTAATTCCCTATGAAATGTCATGTGGCTTTGTCAAAAATGGTTAATGGACCATTAACATTGGTCAAATGCGGGAAGTGGCAGTTCTGTTCGTGGATATTTTTTCTGTACAGCCAAAGCTGTGATTTCTAGAGATAGCAAAAGTGCTGTGCGTTGATGGAACAGTTTGTATGTTACTGGCAAGGGACTTGATGGAAACCAAGTATACCAGAAACAGAATTCATGAAGAACGGATGCACATGTTTATTTTCTTCTTTCTTGATAAGGCAAAATTGGACTTTGGCCCTTCGGGTGTTTTGGACTTCAACTCCCACAATTCCTTAGGGCCAAAGTTTGCCCATGTCTGATTTAGACAGATATGTGTTGCTGTAGACATGAAACTTACCTACTGTAAATACATTATGAGAAGGAAATAATGTTTCCAAAATGGCTTTTGTCATATGTTTGGGTGAATGCTTTTATCATGTTGCCTGAAGACAACCACTATTGCTTTGGGATCCAAACACTCAAAGTTTCAGAGATGAACAAGACTTTGAGGATCATCTAATTCAATCTCTAGCTCAGTACTAAAATCTCACAAGCAAAGCTTGGGGAAATTACTGAAATTGATCATGTTGAGTGATTGCAGGAGCTCTTAATCTAAAGAGTACCATTCCAAGTGATAGAGCATTAAGAAGGCATTATTCCATCCCTAACTGAGACAGGTAACTACACTGATTTTTGTGCTAGGCACCTATAGATGTAGCTGTTTCTTCAAAAGCTTGGCTGCTCAATCTTGACAGTTCTTTACACCCTGCTTTTGTTTTGACATTGCCCCTCTCACAGCATGAAATAACTACCTCAGTTAAAATTTAACTAAGCTATGTGATAATGCTGATGATAATGGCCTCAAGAGCATGCGAATACATGTTCTGAGTACATATGCCTATCAGGAATCTTATTATTTGGGCAACAGCGGCTTTTGTGTAAATTGGACTCAAGAACCATATTCACACAGAGCTCTATAAAGGTGAATTTTACCTAACACACAAAATTCAAGATATATAAAATGTACCGTATTTTCCAGCGAACTAGGCGACTGGGCGCATAAGACGACCCCCAAACTTTTCAATTTAAAATTTCAATTTTTGGGTGTACTTGCACTATTAGACTACCCCTCTTGCCAGCCCCTTCAGGCCCCAAAGCCTCCTTTCCTGGGCTGTGAGGTGGCTTCTCAGCTCCATAGAGATCGCTTCCTCCTTCCATTCCTTTCCTCTCCTCGATGCCCCCCTCCCTCTTTCCTTCCTTTGCTCCCGCCCGCTTTTCCCCTCGCTCTTTTCCTAGGTGTATATATTTAGCCAGCAGACACCCAAAGGGTTTTAAAAAGACTCCTCGTTCCCTCCTCTCACAATCATGCAGCAAACATGTTAGAAAGCGGCTTGCAGCATGGAAGCCGCGGAGCCTCTCTATCCTTCGGTGCAGCTGATTACAGCCCCGAAAAGGATGGCGACGTATAACTTCAGCCTGGTCTTGATTTTCCAGGGGGCCCACTTAGCCGAGGGGAAGAGGAGGGAGGGAGAGGTGAAGGAGGAAGAGGGGGAGAGGAGGGCCCCGAGAGCCGACCCTCTCTTTCTTTCTCTCTCCCCGTTCCTATTAGCTATGCAGCCAATCTATCATTTCTGGAGGGCTTCTATCTAATTACCAATGTATTTAGATGTGATGTGCAAAAGCAAGAGAGAGAGAGAGAAAAGAAGCAGGAGAGGAAGAAGCCCAAGTGCCAAGAGCCGCCCACTTGGCCGCCTCATACTCCTCCTCCTCTCGACGGGAAGCTTTTCAGAAAGCGAGTGCTGGGCCTAAGCACTCAGCCTAAGCTCTCCAGACAGCCTAAGCTCTCCAGACAAAGAGGCATGGGCTGAGTTAGCAAGGTGCTGCTGCGGGCAAATCAGACGCAAATGAGCTTTCCTGGGAGAGAGAGAGGGAAGGGTGGATTCCCGGGTCTGGAAGAAGAAGACAAGGAAACAGGGAGGTCCTGAATGGCAGGGCTCCCCTTGTCTTCCCATTTCAGAGCCCTGTCGACAACATCTGTAAAGGCAAGAGACGGCGCTGGCAGAGCAAGCCAGCCCCGTTTGGACTCTCGCTAAGCCCACCTATCTTTGAAGGAAGGAGGAAGCTCAATCCTGCTCCCAAAGGTCCAATTCTTTGCTCCGGCGGCGTTGTCCTTGGGCGCCGTCTCTCCCTCCTTCCCCTCCTGCTCCCACCTGCGGGACGAAGAGAGTGACCCACACCTGTGGTGGCGAAGGAGGAGGAGGAGGTGATGCAGCTGGCAGGCGAGTATATCGCCGCCTCCTCCACCATCACATTGGCAGCCAAGATGGGCCTGGAGTGGAGGAGCCCCTCAGTGAGGCTGAAGCCTAGCAGTGGGGAAAAGCAGGGCTGGAGGAGCGCAGCAGCTGCTGCTGCTTCGGGCACCCTGCTCCAGCACAGGGCAGCTGCCCACCTCCCTCGCCTCGACCCAAAACAGGAAGTGATTTTTTATACCCGGCGTAATAGACGACCCCCAAGTTCAGCAAGAATTTTCCAGGGTTAAAAAGTCATCTAGTATGCCAGAAAATACGGTATTTTATTTTATCATGTCAGAAGCGAATTGTGGGTATACTTTTAATATATTTAAAACACAAACAAAGTTAAAAACTTGGCATTATGCTAAATGTCCTTTGACTAGAAGCTGGCCACTTGGAGTGTCTCTGGTGTCGCTGTGAGAAGGTCTTCCATTGTGCATGTGACAGGGCTTACATTGTAGTAAGTGGTCCGTGGTTTGCTCTTCTCTGTACTCGCATGTTGTGGACTCCACTTTGTAGCCCCATTTCTTAAGGTTAGCTTTGCATCTCGTGGTGCCAGAGTGCACTTGTTCAGTGCCTTCCGAGTCATCCAGTCTTCTGTGGACCCAGGAGAGAGTCTCTCATCTGGTATCAGGCATTGATTAAGCTTCTGGGCCTGCCTCTTTTGGACTCTTGCTTGCTGAGGTGTTCCTGCGAGTATATCTGTTGATCTTAAGAACTGTTGTGAATCAGCCTGTGATTGTGTTTCAGGATCATGATGCTTCTGATGTGGGGAATGATGGTTTGGTCAATGATTTTCATCAGGCAGACAATGACAGAGGGGCTTCGGTGTAAAGAGCATTTTCTCATGAGAATATCCCTGCTAAGCAGAGAGATTATGGGTTACTCCCTCTCTATGTGAGCTCTCAAGATTTGGGTTTGGAAAACAATCTGACATCTGGGGATTTTAATGAGCAGCTAGATAAAGAATGGCAAAATAGACAGCTGAAATTTTGCCAGGATAGACAGCAAACTCAAAGTTTATGTTGCTCTGAAAGGCTTCATCAGATAAGAGCCAAGAGTGGGGGAAAACGAAACTGGTTTTTTTAGTTTTGGAATATAAGGGGTGCCTCAAAGAAAAACCTTTCAGATCAGGCAACGCTTGGAATCAAGTCTCATGTGTCTTGGTATTCTTGATCAAGGGGTCCTGTTCCTGTGGATTTCTAGCCTTGTGGATATTGACTAACATTGCCTGGATTGCCTTTACATCCTGTTGGTTCTTGTCTGGATTAAAACTGCATTGGAATTTCTTGTATCTTTTGTGGATACTGCTTTATGTTACTGCATTTTACTGACTTTATACTTTTTGGAAGTTGTTTTAGGATGGGAGTCAAAAGGTGAATCAGTCAAAAGGTGCAATCTAGCAATTCTGCAAAGGTTTTGGATTGAGCAATTTGAAACAGTGTGGATTGCTAAGAGAGGAAAAGATGAGAGAAATAAATGAGTTCAAAAGTAGGAGCAATATAATACTTTTCTTATTGTGCACACATACACACCAGAGGGTTGGGGAGCTGCTACATGCAGAGAAAGTACTCCTTGACAGATTTAAGAGATATTAGAAGTTATCTCTCCTTGATCCTGTTGGACTTGTGAGATGTTAGTAAGTACTCCTTCAAGTCAGAACAAAGATTTTAAGAAGTAAATGAACTAATGAGATTCTCTGACCAAAAGTGCAAAATCTGGGAGTCTAAAAGAGTACTTTCAGCGGGAAGGAGCCAAGCTTAGTTTAGGCAATGATTTTAGCCCAATAATGCCAATGGTAAGTCAATATTTTTCAGTAAGTGGCCATCAGAATGAGGAGGCAGGCAGCTCAAGTTTTGATTCAAGTGGATCCCATCTCAAAATGATGGACTTTGAATTTGGAGTGCTTTTAAAAACATCATAGGCAGGGGAAATGCTTGTAATACAAGCAAGCTGTCTAAAATGAAAGAGCTTATTCAAACAAAAATCCATCTGGACCTCTTGAGAGACCTCACTCAATACTTGGCTTAATAAATTATAGCTATGTCTCAGACAAACGCCCACTTAAAATAGACATGAAAGAAACTATGTCGATCACCCTTACCTAAAAGGTGACATTTTTCTTATCAGTGATTTTTCCTGTCTTTAATCAATTATTTTCCAACTGTCAGTCCATATACTGGGAAAAAAACCTTGTCTGGGGGTTATATTCAGTATGTCAGAAGTTTAGTTTTTCTTAAAATTCATTCTAAATGCAAAGGATGTAGGAAAGTGTCAAGATCATGTTTTCTTAGATGTTAGGGTCATCAGGGGAAAGATCCCCCCACTTACCAAGTTTGCTGATCTGGGCTTATGTTGGAAAATTTCTTCTCCTGGCTCCAAACTTACCTAACTGTTTCCACAGATGTTGCAACAGGCGTTGGCACTGTAATATTGTTTACTCCAGTTCAATTGCTGCCTTATCATAATAGTAGAGAGCAATCCTGGGATTGCTCTCTACTATTATGATAAGGCAGCAATTGACAATTGACAATCCCAGACAATGCTACAGTGATCCTGACTTTAGTGATCACCTTCTAGCTAACAACGAAATGACAACAAAAACTAGTTGAAACCCACAGACTCATGAAACATAGAAAATGAGTAGAAAGACAAACAGATTAGGACAGTATGATTCAACAGGACAGTAGCAAATAGAACATTTCCAGCAAGGCCATGCAGTATTAATATATCATCACAACTTTTTCACAATCTATTAACATAAAATAAAGAAACACCAGAGGAGTCTGACTATATAGAACAGGGGTCCCCAAACGTTTTAAACCCAAGGCTGGCTTACGGTCCCGCAGACTATAGTTCGAAAAATAACATGACGAATTCTTATGTATACTGCACATATCTTATTTGTAGTGCCAAAAAACCCATAAAAGAACATTACAATATTTAAAATGAAGTACAAATGTAACCAACATAAACTTATCAGTATTTTAATGGGAAGTGTGAGCCTGCTTTTGACTGATTAGATAGTCAAGTTAATTAGAATTGTTGTTGTTGTATGCCTTCAAGTTGTTTCAGACTTTGTCACATTTCAAGGACCTCAGGCATCAGTATTGCTTGAGCGGCACTTCAGCCAGGATGGCTGTAAGGTACTTTCTAAGCCAGCTTGCTTAACTCCAGAGTTCCCCCTGGGCCTCTTTGCAATTCCCGTGTGAAACCAGTCTTGAATGCATAGCATGAAGAGACCAAGGTTACTCAAACGAGCCTCCCTGATAAGTGAAGCACCTTGTAGGTGCCTCAAGTTTGACTCCCTTTTTACCATCTGCAGTTTGCTAACGAGCTATGCATTCCAGAGAGGCTGAAGTAACCAAAACATATAGACGATCATCAATCATAGAGCATTGACACTTGACGCATGTAGATCAAAGCCAGGGAATACTATAATTGTCCCAGGATACCCATTGAGGGTATCTCGTACCAACATCGCTTTGAGAGGATGCTTCTGTGAGAGAGGCCACGTCGGGCCTTCCAGAAGCCACGCCAGCCAGCCAACACCGGGCTGCCATGTTCCTGCTTACTGCCACGTCTCTGGGATGATCTTGAGCTGTTCCTGCAAAGACTTTATTGCTAATGAACTCTATTGCTACTAAGAAGTCCTTCCCTACCTTTATAACTCGGTGGGGATCTTTAAGGAGACTTTCCATTGCATCCGGCTTGTTCCTGTTTTTCTCCGCTTGGATTCCTGTTGATGTGGATTATATACTTGCCACATGTCCCTGCTGATTGCTGCTACCTGGAGGCCTTGTATTGCCCCAGGCTCTTTCCTATACCTACCTATTCTAAATAAAACCAGTTGTACCTCAGCTGCTGTGTGGTTTATCCAGGGAGGTCAGGTTCCAAGGGCCCAAGTGGGCGACAGACTTAGGGCAACAATCAGTCTAAAGTGTTGTTTGGGGGGAGGGATGATCTTGGAGGGCCACATTCAGTCTGTCAACCTTAGGTCCTTAGAACCTCATCACAAAGGACCATGGATTCACTACACATCGTGGCAAATCCATGGGTTTCTAGCAGGATGTATGTGTGTCTGTGTGTGGAGAAGCCATCTCTCCATGCCCCCTATCACACAACTTGCCTTATCCCTCATCCCATGGGGGGAAGTGATGCTGCCCAGCTTCCCCCCCATTGCTGGTAAGGCAACATAGGAAGGCTCCCGTGATGCCGTGGTGGCACAGGTGTCGGCAGTGGCCGGGAGGGCTTTCGCACAGTTAAAACTTGTGCGCCAACTGCGACCATACCTTGTGAAGTTGGACTTGACCACAGTGGTCCATGCCTTAGTTACCTCTAGATTGGATTACTGCAATGTGCTCTACATGGGGCTACCCTTGAAGACAGGCCGGAAACTACAGGTTGTCCAACACTCGGCAGCCAGATTAATAACAGGGGCGAATTACAGGGAGTGAACAACCCCCCTGTTTAAGGAGCTCCACTGGCTGCTGTTCATTTTCTGGTCCAAATTCAAGGTACAGGTTATCATATATAAAGCCCTAAACAGTTTGGGACCTGCCTACCTTCGTGACCGTATCTCCCCCCATACTTTAGAAAACATCCATAGCTGCTAATTCTATAGAAATTGCAAAGGCCTCTCTTTAATAACTGACAAGATAGTAAATTAATCATTTTGTTTTCATAGATGCAACCCCAAGTGGAAACAGATATCTGTCAAAATGTTATGTTGGGGGATGTATATCTGAGAGGATTCTGTTGTGGGAGAGAAAGCAAGTTAGTATCTATTTTGACCCTTAGGGTGCATCTACACTGTAAATCAGTGCTTCCCAACCTTTTTTTGACTAGGGACCACTTGACCAGGGACCACTTTGGCCAGGGACCACTCCCCAACATTAGTATCAAAAGGGTTATGAATTAGTTTTTGGTCAACTTTAGATTTAGATTGGTTTAAATTCAGGGGGAGGGAAAAGTAGGAGAAGCAGCAGTCAGGAGGCTTGTTGTCGTACCTTTTGTGAGTAGTCACCCTCTCCCTTCCCGACATCCCCGTTGACTCGGCACTATAAGAGAGTTTTGCAAGATCAGACACTCTCGTTGCAATAGCGTAGTAGCGGCAAGGCCACAGACCATATTTTAGTTCTTGGGGACCACTGGTGGTACACAGACCACAGGTTGAGAACCACTGCTGTAAATAGACACTTGGGTTTGACACTTACAATGAATTTACACTGTTGTGAGGCATCAACACTCTTCGGCAGAGAAGGTTAAAGACCTTATAAAACTGAAGCTTCCATTATTCCATAGCATTGAGCTATGGCAGTCAAAGTGCTGTCAAACTGCATTCATTCTATAGTATAGATGCACCTTAGGATCAATGGAATGTCTAAATGGGTATGTGAAGGCTTATGTTCACACCTGCATATTGCCTCTATGATCCTACTGAATCAAACTGGAACATGTTTACTATCTGTATGAACGTATTGTGGTTGGATTAATTTCCTACAGTTTAGTATTTTAAAAATCTATTTTTCCTCCTTCTTTCTCTTACAAAATGCTTTTTAACAAAACAAGCTAAAGTCACTATCTTTGGGGCATCATCTTGTTCAGAGAATATAGACATTATGAATGTGGGTGGGTGTAATTACAGAAGGCACACCGTTTGATAGTCATTTCTGCCTTCTTCTGGACATGAGTAATTGGTGTTCTTCAGCTCCCATGTGGAACACTGAATGAAAGCCCTTTAGACGCTTGATATGCCACTGTGCCTAATCTGCCAAATTGTACAGTCTTCAAAAAAATCACATGCTGAGCCTGATGATTACTTTCCATGACGATTTTCCAAATGAACAGATTCTCTGTTCTTTTCTGTAAATACCAAGAACTCTTCCTAGACTTTGAAGAATCTTGCAAAGGAGAAAACTTTGTTCCATATAATGGAGATTTCTATTCAATTTTCAAGAAGAAGATAAAAAAATTTGCTTGGTAGATCCATTCTGTACATGTGAAGGATTTCCAAGTGGTCTTTCAATGTCATATTTATATAGTGTGGCCCGTTGTAAAATTGACAAAAGATGGTCAAAACTGACCAAAGATTCTGCCCTTTCTGAATCATGGAATGTGTGCTTTGCACATTGAATTGGGAGATTCAATACATCCATCTTTACACAGGGTTTGCAGTTTCTGATTATATATTTCTTCAGATTCATCAAAATTTATGTTGGATGAACTTCTTTGAGATGAAAGAAAAATTATGGAAATTTGGTAATAATTTCATTGAGAAATAATACATTGAAGCCACAATTATAATCCTTACACTTAACTTGGTTAAAAATGAAACATGGCTTCAATCGCCAACTGAGATCCAACGGTCTTTACAAAAGGGGGCCCACTTAAAAAGCTGTGAGGTATCTGAGTAAACCTGCTATCTAAATATAAAAAAGGTCTGCATGTAGTGGGTTCTTCTCCATGGGAACATTTAAATTTTTATTGTTTCCTTTCTTTGTTTTCTCTTTAAAGTTCTTCCATGAAAAATAAGCTAAGAACGTTCCTGCTACATTAGTCAATGTCTGAAGGATGATCTCATTAGAAACTAAAGGGGTGCACAGTGTCACCAAGGAAGAAAATAATAATACCCGTGGACTCACTGACTCATTACTTCTAATTTTAAAAAGGTGAACATAAATAAGATATTTGCAGGCATTTTTGGGACATTTAGTGCAGTTTAGGGTGGAAAATTACACAAAATATGCACTCATTTTCAATGGGAGGAAGATTTCAGGTAACAAAAATGGGGTTCAGGTGGGAGCCTGCAGGCCACATATTTCTCTCCTCTGTACCATATTGTGGACCATCCCAGACAGGCAAATGGGACTTTTTTCAATTCCCACCATAGCTTGGGAAAGTTGATTTTAAGGACTGCAACTCCTACTCTTTGCAGCCAGAATAGATACATAGGTAGATTCTCTTGTAACCCCAAACAGTAACGTTTCCAGACTTAGATCTCCACAACTAAAAAAAAGTGAGAGAGAACTAACATCTGAAAAGAATGCTAGACTTTACTTAAAAGATGCAGTCATTTAGCTGCCTGAGACAAGGGGCAAGATGCCTCCATAATTCAGTCCATATATTCCAGTTGACTGTAGTGTTATAAATCTTTATGCGATTTATTCTTGCAAAGTAAAAAGAAAAAGAAAAATCTCAGTCTGAGTTACTGTGAAACCACTGTTGTTTTAATAACATGTTTTCATGAAGGCTTTCTGCATGCTTCTGTAGAGTTCACAGCACAGAAAAATGTGATAATTGGTGCTTTGTAGTAAAAGCACTGAATGGGTTGTTTGCATCTTTTCGATGAAACATATGTGTGCATGGGTTTACAATAAGGAAAAAGATCTAGCTTTGCTTCTAGATAAGAGTTTTGCCTACAATATGATATTATTAATTGCTATTGAGTTGATTTCAATGATAAATGAGGACATTCAAGTCACACTGATAACAAAACCTGTACTATGTATTTATTTATTGTGTCAGAAGCAAGTTAAAATGCATTTAAAACACAAAGTTTAAAAACTTGGAATTTGCTAACTCTCCTTTGACCAAAAGCTGGCCCCTTGGAGTGCCTCTGGTGTCACTGTGAGAAGGTCCTCCATTGTGCATGTGCAGGGCTCAGGTTGCATTGTCTGGTCTGTGGTTTGCTCTTCTCCACACTCCACTTTGCAGCTCCATTTCGTAAGGCTAGCTCTGCATCTCATGGTGTCAGAGTGCAGTCTGTTCAGTGCCCTCCAGGTCACCCAATCTTCTGTGTGCCCAGGAGGTTTGAAAGGCAGCAGATTACAGGAGCTGTCTTCATAGGCCTGTCAGCAGCATATGATACTAAAAATCATTGCCTTATCCTAAGAAAAGTTTAAAATATTACAAAGGACTACCATCTCATCCACTTCATAGGAAATCTGCTACAAAACAAGAGCTTTTTTGTTGAGTTACAGGGCAGATGGCAAAAAGAGGAATGGCCTGTCTCAGGGGAGGGTGCTTGCTCCATCAGTGCTTCACATTTACACAAATGACCAGCCACTGCCAGAAGGGATAGTTTCATCTATACTGACGATCATGTCATCACCGCTCAAGCAGGGAGCTTTGCAATGGTTGAACAAAAGTTATGCAAAAGTCAGGCAAATTAAGGACTGACTTCCTTCATTGAGACTGTCTTTCTGTAATTTAGTCTTTCTTTCATTATCTATTTTAAAGTTATGTAAATTATCTGTGGTCAGTATTTTTGTTTTCTTAATGTTCAGCTGTAATCCTGCCTTTGGACTTTCTTCCTTCACTTTGCTCTATCGCAATCTACAATATTTGCTATTTCTTGCTAGTAGTATGATGCCATCTGCGTATCTTAAAATGCTAATATTCCTTCCTCCAATGTTCATGCTTTCTTCAATTTCTCTACATTAGTTATTACAGTATGTCTCTTTGTCCTCATAAACAAGTCACCAAACAGTTACATTTAGGATTCTGATCCTATTTCTCTAATTATTTACTTTTGCTTCTCATTTTCCCTTAACTGCTTGAAGATTCACCTTTTTGGTTGCCTGAAGAATGTGCTTCCAATGCTTATTGTTATACTGATAGACTTTGTTTTGTATCTCATTATTGCTTTTGCTACATCTCTCCTATTGATGCCATCCCATTTTGTCTTAAATCTTCATTTCCTGAGCAAAACATTGCATAATTATCTGATTCAAATTGACCAATTCCTATCCACTTTTGCTCATTCACTCGAAGTATCATTTGCAACCTCATTGTATTGGGGTTTAAATGGCTCCTTTTTCTTCTTCTGGATAGGGTCTACCCCACTCCCATTCCTTGCAAAGTGGAGGGGAAGCACTATAACATGCTTCCTCTGCCACCACAGAGAGGAAAATGAATTTTGGGAAACTCCAATAGAACTACCCACATTTTGTTCCCCTGTCACCCATCTGATGGTGACAGGGCACCAATGTGCCTTGTCCCATCCCTGCCATGTGATGAGGGAAGAAGGGAGGGTACACAGGGTACCACGAGGTGCCCCACATGTCTGGCATTTTGCCGGCATATGCAGGCGATACGACACAGCCCCAGGGGCCATGTGAAGAGGTCCAAAGTCTATACAATCAATTTCTTGTTTTATGGTATCTAACTTCCTTTGATTTGTGCTTCTCCCATTCCATATTCCTATTATATGTATCATGCCGCTTCAACTTTCCTGTCACCTTTGAGCATATCAGCATCTAAATGTCCTTTCAGCTTGAGCCCTTCTAGGTCTCAAGACAATGTCCAAACACAATAAACTGAAACAATTAAAACATTTAAAACTATAACAGATAATAACAACATATAATTCAAACTACATATTAAAGCAGTTTTAAAGCATGCACATGCAAACACTTGTACAAAATCAATTAGCCTCCCTCCCCACAGCTCCCATAAAAAGCCACGTTTTAATTGCTGCTAGAAAAAAAGCCAGAGTCGGTGCCAATCAGACTTCCAAATAGAGTTGGTTATCCTTGCCAAAATGGCCAGTCTCAATTAAAATGTTGGCAAATGCAAGATTTCTCACATTCAACTTATAAGAGAAAATATTCCATCTAAATGGTAAGTAGAACTTCCTGATGGTAAGAGATGTCCAGCAGTGTAGTAGACTATTTCACATTTTTGGATGTCTTTAAACAGAGGTTGGATGGCCATCTTTCAGGAGTGTTTCAGTTGTGTGTTGCTGCATGGCACTAGATATCCCATGTGGTTCTATAGTTGTTCAATTATTTGATCCTTCATACTATTGTATGCGTTCAAACCCCCTGTCAACTTATGGCAACTTCATGAGATTTTCTTAAGCAAGGTGGTTGTGCCAATTCCTTCCTCTGAAATATTGCACACACCAACTCATATTCATTACTGGTCTCCCATCCAATCCTGAAGAGTTCTGATCCTGCTTAGCTTCTAAGATCAGCTCGAGTCTGGCACTTTTGTTGTAGTTATAGTAATCGAATCAGGACTTCAGCACACTGGGTATGAGACAGCAGCCACCACTGCAGCGAAGAGCAAAAATATTGAAGGTGAAGGACCAGGCATTTGAAATGTCAGTTTCTGTTCTCCAACAAAAGATAATATTAGTATGTGAGAAGGCTCAGCTAGAATGACTTTATGAAGGAGGTGCTGCTTCTCATCATTTGCTGCCAAATTTCCCCCTGCAACATTCTTCCCACATTAAGACTCTGGAGCCTGGAGGACTAGGGTCTGGAGAACAAACTCCATGAGAAGTGTCTTAAAGATCTGGATAGGTTTAGCCTGCACAAGAGAAGGATGAGACAAGACATGATGGCCATATACAAATATATGAGGGGAAGTCATAGGGAGGAGGGAGCAAGCTTGTTTTCTGCTGCCCTGGAGACTAAGGAAATGGAACAATGGCTTCAAACTACAGAAAAGGAGATTCCCCCTGAACATGAGGAAGAACTTCCTGACTGTGAGAGCTGTTCAGCAGTGGAACTCTCTGCCTCAGAGTGTGGTGGAGGCTCCTTCTTTGGAGGCTTTTAAACAGAGGCTGGATGGCCATCTGTCGGGGGTGCTTTGAATGCGATTTTTCCGCTTCTTGGCAGGGGGTTAGACTGGATGGCCCATGAGGTCTCTTCCAACTCTATGATTCTATGATTCTATTCCTTCTATAATGTCCTTATATCCCAGGATCTGATTCCAAGTTATTTGATTTGAACTGGAATATATGAGTCTCCAATGCCAGATAATACAGAATAATCAGATAATCTGGGATCAGATCCTGGGACATAGGGCAGTGTAGAAGGAGCCTAAATGAATATTCTCTGTGTTTTCATTCAAAGTGTAAAAGGGGCTATCCAAGGTGTTGAATCCAGAGGGGAGGCAGATAAGGTCAGCGCCTTGGCCAACTCCTTCAAAGTTTAGAATAAGATCTGGAAGCCACAAATGGTGCACCACTGCTGGTGAAGTAAATGCTGTTGGAAATAATGGTGTATACAAGGTATTATAAATTTAGACAAATAACAGTGGCCACTGTAATTTTCAAAAAAAAATAAAAGTCTAATAGGAATAATTAAGTGCTTATATAGCTTGTTTTCTTTGTCCTCACATAAGATTGTACTGCTGTTGGTGAAGTGATCTGCCACTGGTCACATGTGAAACAGACCATAAAACTGCACCATGGTGGCTTTTGTTTTACTTCAAAGCTGTATGATTGGTTTCTGTTTGTGAAGGAAATGTTATGCAGTCCAAAAAGTGAATCTCCCTGTGCTTCTTGGCTAGAAACAAGCAGGGACAGGAGGAGCTGGTGTGCTTTCCTCTTAGGAAGCAAAACCCAACAGTGAAGCTAAATGTTTCCTACAGATTCTGTTTTGGGGCCTAGAAACACGTGTTATTCCAGTGGTGCCAGTGGGAATTTAAACTTTAAATGCCAGGCACTAGGAGCTGAGGAGAGCTAGAGATTGATAGCAAAGCTGTAGCATGCAGGAAATGCAGTCTTAAGGCAGTTCTCCTTCTCTCTGCAACCTTGGCAAAACCTTGCCAAGGCAATCACTTGGTGCCAATGGCAATTACCGTGTGCTTTGAGTTTCACCAAGAAAGAGGCTGGGGAAGGAAGGCTTAAAGTCCCTCTCAGAACCTGGTAATTTAACAAAAAACCTACAATGTGATTGCAAAACACATAATTAGCATTGGATATCTTTGGATAACATTGGCCTTTTAAGATGTAGTCTGCAATCCAGCAAATTCTGGACTAGTTGCTTAGCCTTATTAAAAATGCAAAGAGGTCACTGGTATAGCATGACAGCATGCGATGGTACAGCATGCCTGGAATTTTTCTGTAGCTCTGAGCCAGAGGGTGATTTGGGGGCCTTGTGAAGGTCACCACATTTTTGGATGGACCTTAACAAACCCTTGAGGGCTGTTTCCAAGCCAGGTTCAGAAGTTTTCCAGCATCTCTCATCATTACCACAATGTGACAGCATTTTTCATTAGAAGCCTTAACAGAGCCTGAGGAGTTAACAGAACCTTTCTGCTTTCACAGACAGATTCTGGCATGTTCAGTTCTGGAATTAATTTCACCATCCAAACTCATTTAGTATATGTTGTGTGCAGGTGATTTTTTTTTGTTATGACAGAATTAAAGGGGAAGTCACCGGATACTTATTATAACCCAGAATGTAATATTAGGGAAACTCTGTCAATAATAATAAAGACAAGTTGAATCCCCCTTTTTCAGAATTCCAAAGACCAAAGTATTGCAAAATTCAAAGTTGTCCACATGGGTGGTCAAAATATTGCTATCTTTGCTTTTTTTATAGTTCCACATAGGACTATATTCCTGAATATCAAGGCAAAAAATCCCACAATATCTGCTTTGAACTTGGTTATTTGAGTCCATACTCAGATAATGTGAGATATTTTTGTCTTGATATTCTGGGACATAGGGCTGTGTGGAAGGGTTTTCTAACTGCCATAGTTCAATGTTATGGAATCAGGGGACTTATGTTTGTTTGTTTGTTTGTTTGTTTGTTTATTGGAGCCCCCACTTAAACCCTTGTGCCGGCAGGACGACTGACCAAGAGGTCAGCAGTTCAAATCCGGGGAGAACAGGTTGAGCTCCCACTGTCAGCTCCAGCTCCCCATACGGGGACATGAGAGAAGCCTCCCACAAGGATGGTAAACATCAAACACCCAGGTGTCCCCTGGGCAACGTCCTTGCAGACGGCCAATTCTCTCACACCAGAAGTGACTTGCAGTTTCTCAAGCTGCTCCTGTCATGATTTTTTAAAAAAATTATTTACTATATTTCTATACTGCCTTCCTCTACCCCGAAGGGGACTCAAGGCATCTTAATTTAACAACAATATACAATTAAAATAAGCATTTAAATTAAAATTAGAGTCCAAATTAAGTACATTTAAACATTATAAAAACATTGCTATCACTATAAAACCATGCTATCTGCAATCATAATCAAGGTCATTCTGGCACTCATTGCACATAATTCCAATCAATCTCTTGCACTATGGCTCTCCTCTGAAGGCTTGACCCCAGAGCCATATTTTCACTCTGTTTCTGAAGTTAATAAGAAAAATATAGAAACCAGAAGTTTAAAAGAGATGCGAGCTTTTTGCTGCAATGCCCTTAAAGAGCTTCTTTCCATCCCTTCAGTGAACAGACGATGGTAGGGCATAATGAAATCCCAGTTCTTTCTTGCAGTTTCTGCAGCAAGTGCTGGGTTAAGAACCCTCGTGGGCAATTCCCTTTTATCTTCTCTTGATCCAGAGAGATAATTGCCAACTGGCGCTTGCAGAACCTCACTAGAGAGATAGCTTTAACCTGCTATCTTCTCTTGGAAATCCAAGAACATTTTTATGAATATAAATATATGTAACAGCCTTTTTATTACCCTGCCATGTATAAAAACTATATTGCTTTGAATTTTATTTTCTACCCAAATCCACTAGTATTAAAAAAAAGAACTCAGAATGATTGCTCAGTGGATAAGGAGTGGACAAGAGCATCTGATTTGCTGAAAACATGGAAGGTTAATTCTGTTTGGTTCAGATACTGCTAGTCATGTGTGCTCAACGTCTTTGACTTATAGGAACCTTAAGGGTCCCCTGGTGGCACAGCGGGTTAAACCACTGAGCTGCTGAACTTACTGACCGACATGTTGGTGGTTCAAATCCAGGGAGCTCCCGCTGTTAGGCCCAGCTTCTGCAAACCTAGCAGTTTGAAAACATGCAAATGTGAGTAGATCAATAGGTGCCGCATCTATGGGAAGGTAATGGTTTCCATGCAGCCATGCTGGCCACTTGGCCTTGAAGGTGTCTATGGAAAACACCGGCTCTTCAGCTTTAGAAATGGAGATGAGCACCACTACCCCACCCCCACCCCCCGATTTGGACACGACTATACTTAATGTCAAGGGAAACCTTTACTTTTAACCTTAATGTGAGTCTGTAAGAGGCTTTTTAGAAAGTGTTTTCTCTTGCCTTCCTCTGAGACTGAGAGAGTTTGACTTGTCCAAGATCACCAAACAGGTCCCTAGTCGATTGGGGTTTTGAACCCTCTTCTCCATAGTCATTGTCCATTAATACTCAAACCACTACAACAAACTGGTTCTCATTGTTTATGCTTCAACAGAGGAAAAGAGCTTCTCATCTTACATTTCACTTCCTGCAGCATTGTTGGGCATTGGCTATATGCGATTATACATACACATTATATATCCAATAGCTTTCTCAACCTGGTGCCCCACAGATATAATGGACTACAATGACTATCATGATGCTGCCAGAGAATTGTGTGTCTTATAATCTGAAGCAGCTGAAAGGTGCCAGGTAGAGGAAAGCTGCTCTACAGCGTGGTTTACAGAGTTACGTAGCAAAATTAATTTCCTGTTACCAAGGAGAGTGCAATGGGTTTTGAAGGGTATATCAAGTTGCCACTCAATAAAATTGGTTGAAGGGAGTACCAGAGGAGAAAGCACAGCTTGTTCACTCAGAAAGATGTTGCTCTCAGTGAATTCAGAGCAAGGCCAACCTTGTTAAGTTTCATAAAAAGTTACACCCAATTGGTAGACTTGCCGTGTTCCATTTCTTCCCATTTGGGCATCTAATCCACATGTTAAACAAATTGATATAATTTGAAAATCTTACCTAGTCTGGTTGTTTCATTTCACACATGTTTATTGTCTACTGCTAGTTTGGAATACAAAGTTTGTTGAAACCTGTTGAGTTGCTCTTCTTTTCTTTGATGTAGGAACATATCCCTATCATTTTCATGTTATTCCCTCTTTTGACACAGGTTGAGTATCCCTTATCTGAAGTGCTTTGGGCCACAAAATTGGATTTTTAATTATTTCTGATGTATTTGCATATACGTACACAACTACCTATCTTGGAGATGGGTCCTAAATTAAAACAAAAAATCATTTTTCTTTCATACGTATGTTATACACATAGCTTGAATGTGTGTGTGTGTGTATACATATAATTTGATGCATGAAATAAACAAAAGTGTCACAATCTTAGCCAATCTTAGCCATCAATGTGGACAATTTTGGGTTCTTTCAGATTTTGGATTTCTAGTTAATGGAAGTTTAACCTATACCAAACTTTCTGTTGAAGAAGTAATGCCCAGGAACATATCTGCTTCATTAATTGAAATATACCTGTATTTGTCTTTTGATAAAAAAGTAATACTAAGCAGTTTGTCTGTCCTAGGATGTATGTGCTAATTATACCCTATTATTATTATTTATCAATGACTTTTAAGGTAATGTTTATACTTTTTCCATTCCTTCTCATAACATTCATTTCTCTCCCCCACCCATATTTATGAATACCTCCAAACTCTACATATGATGAGGTAGATTACAAAAGTCTATGTCAAAGCCAATGTTAGTCTTTAAAGGAAAATACTATTGGATAGATGCAGGGAGATATTTGTTGTTGACAGCTTGGAAAACGAAGATGAGGAGATATTGGTTGAAGAGCTGGAGCCCAGCAGGTCTCTCAGCCAAGCTTTGAAGAAGCAGCCATGGAAGTAGCTACTTCTTCTCAGGCTGCTGTACACATGCAAGCAAGTTCCTCTGAACAGGCTGCAGAGGTGTTAACTGTTCCAGCTTTTGTGGACCTGCAAAGAGAGAGGTCTCAGTTGTGCAGGTCCTTAGACTAGTTGAGAAACAAGCTAGCAACAGGTGTCACCTGAGAACTTAGGATTTAAGGAGCTCAACTGTGGTACCTTGTTGCTGGCTGCAACTCAGATGCTTGAAACTACAACCTTGGGCCCCTCTTATCTGGTATTCATGATCCTGGACTCGCATTTGGACTATGCCTGTCGGGTTCTGCTTTATTCCTGGACGTTGGACTCTCTGGTATTTGGCTCTTGACCTACTCGCTTACTCGTTTGTTTTACTTCCTGCTGTTAATTGGGACAATATGGGATCCTGGTTTTCTTTTATTGCTTCTGTTTTTACTAACTAAGGTATACTTTGACAATTTTTTTAAAGGTGTAAGGATTAAGAATCGAAGTAAGTGTCAATCCAGTGTAGCAGATGAGCCTTTCCACAACCCTATCCTTCCACTTCTCAACATAAATAATTTCTATATCCTCTCCCTTGTAGCTACTCTCAAGCTGAGAGTGTGAGTTGCTCAAGGACATGTAGTGGGTTTCCTTGACCAAGCAGAGATTTGAACCCTAACCATAGAACTATCTGTCTCTCTAGTTCAGTGGTTCTCATCCTGTGCATCCCCAGGTGTTTTGGCCTACAATTCATTCAATATTTATTTACTTCACTTTTACTCCACCTTCCTCACCCGAGGAGACTCAAGGCATCTTACAGCTCCAGCAAAAATTAAATGTCGGTAAAAACCAACAATAAACAGTAAAAACATATTCCACAGTTGAAACAATTAACAATTAATCAATAAAACACATAAAATGGTATACAAATTAAAAACATATAAGGTGCAAAGTTCCACTCCTTCAATAACCTTGCTCAAATTCTTAATTCAGACTGTGTCAAAACCTGTAGTAACTTATTCTTAGAACGATTGTGTGCAAAGCCAAGTGCACACAAGTCCACTTCTGAAAACCAGAAGGGATGGAACCTGGGAGAACAACAATTCCTGAAAACTTCTCCCTCTGCTTGGAAGCTGTGACAGGCTGGCTGCGCATGAGTAGACTTAAGGTGAACCTGGTCAAAACTGAAATCTTATGGTCCGGTCGGCCCCGGGAACTGGCCTGCCCTCTACCCACCTTTGATGGTGAATCCTTCGCCCCATCTGTTATGGTGCTGAGCCTCGATATCTTGCTGGATTCCCAGTTGACGATGGAAGCTCAGATTTCCACCATCAATAAGCAGGCCTTTTCCCACCTCCGCCAAGTGAGGCAGCTGGCTTCTTACCTTCCAACAGAGGCCCTTGCAACAGTAATCCACACCACAGTTACCTCGAGGCTGGATTACTGTAATGCATTGTGTGCTGGTACTCCTCTTTCAGTGACACGGAAGATCCAAGTGGTTCAGAACCCCCACTGCCAGATTACTTACTTGGACACCAATGAGACATCACATAGCTCCAGTGTTACAACACCTCCATTGGCTCCCAATTGAACATCGGGCTTCCTATAAGACACTGGTTCTGACTTTCAGGGCCATCCATGGTCAAGGCCCTAAATACCTCTGAGATCGTCTCCCACATACTTGTCATCAGAGACTACCAAGATCAGCTCAAGAAAGCCTCTTGTTTGTTCCTGGTCCTAGAGAGGCAAGACTGGACGCCACAAGGCACAGGGCTTTCTCGGTTCTTACACCAACCTTGTGGAAATCCTTACCTCCATACATTAGAGCTATACCTGATTTGCAGTCTTTCTCTCAAGCTCTCAAAACTTGGTTTTTCGTCAAAGCTTTTAATTTGTGATTTATTGTTGATATGTTTGCTGTTTTATTGCTGTGTAAGTCACTCAGAGCACTCATCAAATAATAAATTGAAATGAAAATGAAATGATGTCACTGAGGAGGGAATTCCACAGCCGAGGAGCCATCACTGAGAATGTCCTATCTTTTATCCCCACCATTCGCTCTTGTGAAGAAGGTGGGACCGAGAGCAGGGCCTCTCAGATGATCTTGAAGTCCTACTAGGCTCATAGGAGGAGATGCAGTCATACAGATAAGTTGGTCCACAACCATGTAGGGTTTTATATGCCATGACCAACACTTTAAATTGGGCTTGGTAGCATATCGGCAACTTGTGGAGTTGACACAACACAGGAGTTGTGTGCCACCTGTACGCCGCTCTAGTGAGAAGTCTGGTTGCCATTCATTGGACCAGTTGAAGCTTCCGGGCTGTCTTCAAAGACAACTTCACGTTGAGCGCATTGCAGTATATATGAGATGTAACAAGAGTATGGATTACCAAGCATGGACCAACCAAGCATGGACCAACCAGTTTACCAGCTCTTAAGATTTTTGGGAGTTGAAGACCAAAACATCTGGGGACCCACAGGTTGAGAACCACTGCTCTAGGAGGAAATAGTATTCTTTTCTTACTTACGCACACACTTAAGCAAAGAGAGGTTTGTTCACTTTTTTAAAAACCCTCTGCAACTCCAAAATGATACATTAAAAAACTACTGCGTTTGTTGACTATTCTGAAATATTTAGTTAAATAGGAGCATGGGATCCGCCAGAGGAATAGATATTTCTAATTATTTCAGTGCTGTTGTTTTTTTTTACATTCCTTCCTTCCCCATTACCCAAACAATGTATGCATTATTCAATGAGGAGATAATACTGAAAACAAGACAGCTTTTGTTGTTCGATGTGATGGAGCTTCACTGAAAATAAATCATAAGAGAGAGACTTCAGGTCCTCCTTATTTTTTCTTTATTTTACCGTGCATTTTATATCTGAGCAGCTATTAGGGAATATGCATGTGACTTATAGGAGCATCCTGTATTAGAGATGTGTCTATTTTTCTAGACTTGAGTTTTCTGTACTGTAAGTACGATGGATGCAACCTTTACTCCAGAAGCTGACAATATTTCTTCCGGGGGGGGTTGAACTGCTAGGTTGGCAGAAGTTGGGCTTAATAGTGGGAGCTCACCCTGTTCCCCGGATTTGAACTGCCAACCTTTCAGTCAGCAAGTTCAGCAACTCAGAGGTTTAACCCTCTGCTCCACCAAGGAAGTGCACCTAGAAAAATATGCACATTTCAAATGGGTGCAATATACTGTTTAAACACAACCCAGTCAATGGGGGAGTTCATCCTAGCAATGAATCAATACAATTGGAAAACATGCACTTACTGTGTGTGCACATTTGTAAAGTAAACAAGAGTCCTTATATGAACAAGAGAAGTGTAAAAATTGCTGTTAAGTGGGATACTATTGTCGACTATGCATTTCTGAACCTAGTTAGTCTGGCCAATGCTACAGCTATATATTTGGTAGCCAGTAACAGGATGTCATCTATGATTGATCTGATTATTATTATTATCATGTTGCCCTGCTAATTCCACAACTTCTCAGGCAACTTGAGAGCTATTGTGCAAATACCAACATTATCCAAACTCTGGATTATAGTGTTATGGCAGGTTCATTTAATTTAAGCTTATGCTGTACATTTGTTTAAATGAAGTACCTGTCTCTTGCAGCATAAAGAAGAAGGAAGGAAGGGGAGAAAGAATGACTCATTTGTTTATTTTGCATGCATTTTTGTGGATATAAGCTTACCTCTTTGGGTGTCAGCTTTAGCACAGCAGGTTATTCTCCAGCTGCAGCGGCAGTAAATCTTGCCAACCAAAAGGTTGCTAGTTCGAACCCAGGTCAGGGCGAGCTCCTGACCTTCAGCCCAGCTCCCACCTAGCAAATCAAAAACAGCAATGTGAGTAGATGAATAGGAACTGCATTAAGCGGTGACGTATTTTAGGCACTGCATTTCAGAAGAAAGTTTACAAACAAAGAAAGCTCCATGGCAAGGAGATGGAGCAACAGCACTCCCCTGTGGCTGGAACTGAGCACAGCCTCCAAAAGATGCCGAATGATGAGAAAAAGCCTATGTATACCTCTATTTGTTGCCTGTGTTGTCATTGTATAATCGGGATTGAATGTTTGCCATATGTGTTCTATGATCCACCCTGACTCCCCTTCAGGGTGAGAAGGGAAGAATATAAGTATTGTAAATAAATAAATAATCAGGGAAAAAGCATGTTTACACAGTGTTGGTGTGGGATGGAATGTAATAGATTCCGGAAAGATGCAAATCACAATCCTTACCCTAAATTTTCGAAGTACATGTAATGTGATGTAGCTCTTTCAAATCTTTTCAACAATCAGTTAGTGTTGATGTGTAAAAGCAATAAATTGGCTTACTAAAAGTCGGTTTTCCTAGGTTCAAAACTCTCTCTGAGAAGATTCATTTTGTTATATGTGTAGTAGTGAAGAGTCTTGTATTAATACCAGTATACGTAGAACGTCATGAAAGTATTGCCTTTGTTCCTACCTCTGTCAATGAATTGGCATTTTTGAATATAATAGAGCAGCCCCCTTTCTGGTCTTTGTAATTTCCTTGTTTAAAGACCAGAGACTGGTTTTGAAGTATTGCCGGCCTATCCTAATGTCACATTTGTATCCATTAATTCCTTGAGACTGTCCTATTTGTCCAGTGTCAAGTGTAGAGGGACACTGCTGCATATGGTGGAATATATCACATCGGTAGAAGAGCAACATGGGTTTCTTCTGTTGTGAGTGATGTTACTGGACTCTGCAATATTGCTCCCAAAGTAGATGTGGAGACATTTCATTTCCACATAAACTACATTGCCAATGATGTGGGTGATATCTGGTAATGAAACCATTCTGGTCTTCTCACAGCCACAGTCCAACCCTATTTCTATGAGGAGGAAGAAAGGAGAAACACGAGCCAATGCCCTTTCTCCTAAATCTTTTGTCTTATCACAGGCATACTTATTAACTTTTGTTTATGGTTGTATCAAGTGATTTGTACTTATGGTTTACGTGGCTTGCTTCACTCATGGGACTTTATCACACAAGGCAGGGAAACAAATATTGCAAAGATGACGGTCCTTATTACCTGACACCAAGTGCATCCTGCTGCCTGTTGACTTTCATCCTTTCTCTCACTATTATCCAGTCCCTCACTATTGATAGGTAAAACTGCTAATAGCTCACAATCCCACAATGTTCCCATCACCTACCTTGGTGCAATGGGTCCATTCTGCTTCTGCGTTGGCATGCTGGCAGAAAAATAACATCAGGGAGGCAGGATTTTCTTCTCTGCCCCATCCCTTCTTTATTTTATACAGTGTTTCATTGTTATATTTGCCTTTTTTCAATAGTAGAATTACGATATTGCTCTAAAATAAAAAGAAAATAAATCAATTACAGAACAGCAGAAGTGGGAAAAGGTGGGGTTCCAAGGCTGTGTGGAAGGATGACTGAGGGATCTCAAATCAGTGTAATTGTAGAATTGAAGAGATGTGTGATATCAAAGGTGATCAACCTGGCATGCATCTGCTATCAGTGATAGTGCAACTATAGTGGAATACAAGTTTGTATGATAAAGCCCTTAGAAGATACTTCATTCCACATTCAGTCCCATTAATCCAACCTGGGTGCCAAGCCTTGAACCAAAATTGTTTGGGTTAATGCACCTCTTGGCCACATTCTGGTGTGTAACTAGAATGGAGGTTTATGGTCTTTTGGGGATCACAGAACTTTATGAGTGCTAAAGTACCCTTGAGACCTGACTTTCATTTGTTATAGGCTCAGTGGTTCTCAACCTGTGGGTCCCCAGGTGTTTTGGCCTACAACTCCCAGAAATCCCAGCCAGATTGCCAGCTGTTAGGATTTCCGGGAGTTGATGGCCAAAACATCTGGGGACCCACCAGTTGAGAACTACTGGAAAAGCCAGGTTAATTGTGGCTCTGCTTTTTCAAAGTTTGCATGGAGGGGCATTGCCCAATGTCCACTTGTTTTTGCAGTGAGTATTTAGGTACAAGGTAAGATCTGGGTTGAGTATGTGTAAATCCAATGTTGGTGCTGGACTCAGACTCAGGTTCAAATCCCCATGGAAGCATACAACTCATGTGGTGATTTTTGGTCAGTCACAGTCTCTCTCAGTGTGCTATATCTCACAGGATTGTTATATTGAGAAAAAGAGGATCATGTGGAAAAGGTGAGATCTAACTGTATAACTAATATTTTTTCACTTGACAGTTGTGGATTTTCTCTTGCTGATAGAAAGAAATCCTTAAATTATTTCTGAAAAGAAATATACTCTTTTCTTCTGCTTTCCTGTCTTTATACCAAAGGGCACCCAGTTCCCTCACTGTCACAAAATAAACTCTATTCAGCTTTGCAAAGTGCCCCGGGACATTGCTTTCTCTCTAAACCTCCCCTCCCCCTTTTGAGGGAATGTACATTCAGCTGACTTTAAAAGCACAAATAAGTTTCCTACCTCCACTTGAATGTAAACACATGCGCCTCAAGAATGTAAATCCGGGGCTTAACCATATGCCTTCATTGCTACATTTTTGAAATCTGTACCTTTTTAACCTTGTTAAGCTGTCAGTCTTGGGACATTTTGCATTGTGCAAAGAAATCCTTATTTTGCCTGCAGCAAGGAACATGAATGTTGCAATCCTGGCTCCTCCTCCAGGGAAGAGAGCATATGAGTACATAGGCGCTCCGATTCCCACAGAGCTGAGTAAGTTCTTTGCTCTAGACAGTGTGGATTTTCTCTGTTGCCTATGGTTGTCCTTTCCTTCGGCTTCCCTTCCACCTCGTTTTCTCTCTGGATTTACTGAATTGGTTGGAAAGTGTTTTTATCAACGCCGGGTTTCCATTTTCTGTCTCTCTCCCAGGATGTTGACTTGAGCTGACATGGATCTGGTCAGAGCTCATTACCTCAAGAGAGTGAGTACTGTGTGGTTTAACCTGTTCTTACAGCTGCCTTTACTGAGGGAGAGGAGGTTTGCTATGTAATGTGTCTGTGTTTGAGACAGCATTGCATGGACTTTCATTTTGCTGGCTGCTGAGCAAGAAAATGCTTTGCATGTTCATAACGCAAATGTCCGAGCACTAGGAAAAAGGGTCAGTATGTGATCGTTTCCGTCTAATTGACTCTCCAATAAAGTGATAAAAATATCTCAGAGCCATAATCTGATACTAGTGTATTGCTCGTGCAATAATTCTAAGAGGCTGTGTGGACTTGTTCAAGTCATATGGAAAGCATTCCTATTAAAGAATGGGTACCTTACACACCTTAAGCATGGCTTGATACCACTCCCTTAATCCAGCATCATGAGTATCAGTTGAACTTAAAGTATCTTCTGGGTATCAGACCTTCTTGCTATCACTTCTGATCTCTTCTAGGCTAAATCTGGAACTAAAGTCTGGGGAAAGCTACATCTTGGGCGACAACTCCCAGAATCCCACAACTGCATGATCAGTAGTCACTCAGGCTGGCTGGAGGATTCTGAGAGATGTAGTTAAAAGGGCAACTTTTCAAGTTCTGTCCATTCCTACATAATCCTCAATTTGTGGTTGTCTTCTGAGACCTTGCATGTTTCTTCACCAGCTGATGTCAACTGTATGGTGTGTACAAGAGGGCCTGTTTTTGGCATGGAGATCTTCCATCTGTCAAATAACATGCCCCAGGACCTCACCTCGCACAAATTTGGGTCCATGCAATGATTTTGTTATTTGCCTAGGCATTCCGCAATGCAATTGGTCTAGTCTTGTAGAATGTCTGTGGTTTTGTATGCATGCTGTTTCCTCAGTTTCCCCTTGTGATTATTTAATATTTTCATACTGTCACAGTATACCAAACTAAAAGTAAATAAATAAATGCAGGCAGGAATCAACAACACCTAGGTGTAGAATATGCAAAATATTCTGGAGTGTTCTTCCATTCACACATATGTACGATCGGACAAGAACACTCGAACATGATGCATGTTTCATTCCTGGCAATCAGCATGATTGAGTTTTCAGACTGCAGTCTAATGTTTTAATTTTCAGTAGGTATCTATCTGAAGCTTTAGATCAGTGGTTCTCAACCTGTGGGTCCCCAGGTGTTTTGTCCTACTACTCCCAGAAATCCCAGCCAGTTTACCAGCTGTTAGGATTTCGGAGAGTTGAAGGCCAAAACATCTGGGGACTCACAGGTTGAGGGTCACTGCTTTAGATTATGGTTTGTATGTCTGTGTTGAATGGAGTGCAGAGCTAGAAAAAAAGTGCCTATTTCAGATTACGTTTCCAACCAAAAAATCCGTCAGGAACTTTTCCAAGTTCCGGTACCATTAGATGAAGAACTTTTTGAACTTTTCTTGATAGATATGTCCCTGGTATTATCCCTGTAGTATTTTTAGCACACAAAAACACATTTTTGTTCAATCATCTGTGTCCTTAAATTTGGGAGTGTGAATTTTGTTTCATCTTGTAATAAATGGGGTTTTAAAAAATGCTGTTCTTTTAATCTACATTGCTGTTGCACACACTTACTGAGAGTCAATCAGAAGTTTTTATGTTAGAGTAGTATTGGCATATTAATACCAGAAGTAAACAAATAAACACACAATCAGAATTCCGAAGTGGGGGTTTAATGAGAATACAAAATACAGAAATGGAAGGTAAATTTTCTTAAGAACGAAAGTTAAAAAAAAATAGTAGGAAACCTTTCTTGAACATTTCTATTTGTTTCTTTTGACTTTCTCCAGTATTCCTAATATCTTTGACAGAAGGGAAAATGTTCAAATGTGCTTCTTACTTTGCTTTACGTGACATTCATTGACATGTTTACAGTGTAGCACTTTTATTTTTAGCATTGCATACTGCATGTTTTTGCCCGTATGAGTGTATACAGGTACAAAGGAGGCACAGCTTTTACTTTCATGCGAGGAATTTGTGCCTATAATTTCTTTTATGTGTCTATGCATTGACTAGCATACATACATTTTTTTTCTATATGACCTGTTGTCAGGTTCAACCAATCCCTTATAAGAGCTTCACACACATACTTAAATTGTAGTAACAAAATGTCTGAGGACACAACAAACCTGAAGGTATTCATGCTAATCAAGGTAAATAAATTAAATTCACTAGAAAAGTTTAAAATAACTGACAAAAATAGATGACTTCAAATTACAATAACAGTAGGCTTAATTAAGAAATGACTTAAAAGTTACACAGTGCAGAAGGCTCATATTGACACCTTTGTACAACACACCATCACACTGCAGGTGAAATACGAATGTGTTGCGCTGCACAGTTTGGAAAGCTCTGCTTTAAAGGATATGTTCCATGAAATCTGGATGATAGATGCTGTCGGTAACTTGTAGTTAAGATGTTAAAAAGAAGATAATTATTTAGTTGCATTAACCATGGAGCCCTTCTTTTCCTAATCTTTCCTCAAGACAGTTATTTTTCTGTTTGATGTTTCTCTTGCTTGTTCATGTGGTCAGATGCTTTTCTTGTCAACTCCAGATTTGATTAGTTAATCAAGTTGTTTTTCTGAGAGCATTTTTGGAGCTGTTCTGGTTTAAATGCTGGATAGAAATGAAAATAATCAAATCAAGTTCATCTGAATCTGAGATGAAGTTGTTGCTTAGTTTCCAGTACCTTGCAATCATGTTTTGGTGCCAATAACAAAACAGGTAAAATTGGAAGAATTACTGTTAAGTAAATTTGAGTTAGATTTATTGAGTGCATTTTGACAGCATATTCACTTTTCCAATGGCAGTGTTTTCATATTTATTTTTTGTGCTAGGTATTATTACTGCAGTATTATGAAATGGGCCCCTGGTGGTGCAGCGGGTTAAGCCGCTGAGCTGCTGAATTTGCTGACTGAAAGGTTGGCGGTTTGAATCCAGGGAGCGGGGTGAGCTCCCGCTGTTAGGCCCAGCTTCTGCCAACCTAGCAGTTCGAAAGCATGCAAATGTGAGTAGATCAATATGTACTGCTTCTGCGGGAAAGTAACAGCGCTCCATGCAGTCATGATGGCCACATGATCTTGGAGGTTTCTACAGACAATGCTGACTCTTTGGCTTAGAAATGGAAATGAGCACCACCACCCCAAAGTTGGACATGACTAGATTTAATGTCAGGGGAAACCTTTACCTTTACTTATTATTGTGAAACAGAATGTAGAGGGGATGTATTTTCCAGTTACAAATGGGCACCATGGTTTGTGTTAGTTAGCCATGATTAAATCAGAATTGCACTGCAGGACCAAGGGAACTCCGTTTTGTTCTTTTTGTTCTTTCCTGCCCATTTTATTAGCTCCAACATTTTCAGATGGCAGCTGAAGAAACAAGCCACTGTTGTTGGTTTGGACATGATGGCAAGCCAGACTTCATAATCCAACAACACGCGCTTCAAGTTTGTCTTTTGAGGCCAATTAATAAACCACAACTTACTAGCAGTGATAAAGTCACGTATTGCAACAAGACATATTTAAAAAACAACCACACCATCCTTGGTTGCAAGACATGAAGATGTTTATTGTCAGGGAAGAAGCTTAGTCTGAATTGTATTTCACCTATGGAAAAATCTCAGTGGACAAATATTTTTCCTTGAGTAGAGTCTGCATACAGCACCTAATATAAAGTCTTATATTGTTTTGCTGTGTCTCGATACACTACTGTTTTAAAATACTTTGTCTTGATACGTTACCATTTTAAAAACATACAGTATATTATTCAGGTGTGCTCTCATTATGGAGTTGGAATTGAAAGAGCATTACAAAAGGGTCTCTCAGGCCCCTTCCACACAGCTATATAAAATCCCACATTTGCTGTTTTGAACTGGAATATATGGCCGTGCGGACTCAGATAACCCAGTTCAAAGCAGACATTGTGGGGTTTTCTGCCTTGATATTCTTGTTTATATGACTGTGCGGGACGGAATGGCCCTCAGAGTGTCTAGAAGTGTTGAGACTGGGGACTATATGGTTCCCGATCCCATACAGATGTGTTCAAAATGTGGTCTTGAGGCATCAGGAATCACCCTAGTGATGTTTTATGGCATCTGCTCCCTTTCTGGTCAAGCAAGAAGGATCAATTGCCTCTCCTGGAAAAGAAGCAATTTGTCCTTCAAATAGGTTGCAGCCCCATCCCTCAGTGTGTGTGTGTGTGCGCGTGCACACACATATGTATACTACGGTATGTAACATCAAAATAAATATCATTTCTTTTCAAAAGTGCCATATCCATATTTTAAATTTTTCCACTTTAGACACTCCATATGTCTTCCCCTAGCAGAACCACACACTCACACACACACACACACACACACCCCGCCCAAGCTATAACTCGGGGCAGTTTCCAAAGTATAACAAAAATGGCAAACATTCAGTGCCAGGAGCAAATAAACAACAGTCCTAACGAAACATGAGACCCGCTTCTGTGAATCCGTGGCTTAGTCTTGCTGTTACATGCCTTTTGCTTTTGGGAGGAAAGGTGTGATGTAATTATTTTTAACAAATAGTAAATACATGAATTGAGCTCTAATTGTGTTTTGAAAAGGTATGCATGTGTGACATTGTGAGTCAGCTGCAAATATACACTTGAGTACAATTAGCCAACAATTTACACTTTATGTGGAAATGATGAATAAGGATTAAGTTAGGTGTGACTTAACATTTTTAGTACTTTTATGATTTTGATGCTTTCTAAAGGAATAGCAGGAGGAAATTAGATGTTTTCAGAAAAAAGAACAATTATATGTAGCTTGGGTAAGATGGCATTCAAACATTATTGTTGTTGGTTGCTAAGATTTTGGTGAAGATTGTGTGCAGTGTGCTTGTAAGATAGTGTCATTGCATACACATATTATTTATTTATTTAATATTAATAGATTGCTTTGGGTCTTCTTTGGAGAAAAAACATAGAACTGGTGGAAGTGAATATTATCAAATACCAGCATTTTTATGTCACCTTCAGTGGAGAAAGTTTACTTATTCACTCTAATTTATTCATTGAATAGCTTGGGTACCCAATGTTGCACAGGTTATTTGAAAAAGTCAGTATTTTAATTATACAAAATGCATAAGGTTGTGGGTGAACTATAACTCACATCATGCCAGATTAAATCCAAAAAACTCAATCAGTACTTAACGTTTGTTATGTTGGGCAAGTTTGTTGTAGATGCATCATTGGTGGGGGTTCAGTGTGTTCTCTGGCTATAGGGTAAACTACAACTCCCACTATGGTGAGTCAGTACCCTCAAACCCCTCCAGTAGGTTGAGTTGGTCATGGGGGTTCTATGCACCAAGTTTGGTCCAGGTCCATAATCAGTTGAGGTCGCTGTTTCTCTGGTTGTGGGTGAACTACAACTCCCAGAAAGGAAGGTCAGTTCCCCCCAAACTCCTCCAGTAATAAAAAAATAATAGGAAAGAGTTAAGGGAGAGGTAGTGGGCATGGTCATGTAAATTCCACACCAATTGAGAGAGTAAGAAACACTGGATGTCTGTGGTGGAGGAAACACGTACAATCTACAATGAAATTGCCTTCACTTGGGTGTTGGATAGTATGGTGTTTGTGGAGGACATTGGCAGGGCTCTTGGACATGTTTACGGTGCTCACTATAATCTGCAATGCCATTGGAGGGAGGGCCTTTGGTGTCTTCTGAGTAGTGGCAGCTATAGCTGTTTGTGGAGGCAGGAGCTTGTCTTTGTAAGTGGGCACTCCAGCCACACACACATAAACACATATTTTCACTATTATTATGTTTATAGATAATGGGCTATGATGGACTGCTTTTAGGAAGACGACTTAATTTGGTGAACTGTTTTAATATATTTTATATTGTTTTATTATAATATGTATATTTGTGCTTGTTTTACTCTGTTGTTGGCACTGTACTGTGCTGGTTGGTAGCTGCCCTGAGTCCCTGTGCGGAGGTCGAGATAGGACGGGAAACAAATGCTATATATATATATGTGTGTGTGTGTGTGTGTGTGTGTGTGTGTGTGTGTGTGTGTGGCATTTGCATCCCATCCTATCTCGACCTCCGCACAGGGACTCAGGGCCAACTGTACAGACTATATGTGTATATATATGGCATTTGTATCCCATCTCGATCTCCATTATATATATATATATAGCCTCCCATAATCCAAATGCTGGGGAAATCTGAATTTCTTCAGCAGACCCAGTTATTAAGTTCTCCAGCAAAACTGGAGGACACCAAATTACAAAAAAGATACTTTCAAGTGTTCTCAGGACTTCATATTAATTCTTTTATAAACTTCCATTATTTCTGTAACCCTTCATTATTTCTGTAATTATTAGAGTTCTGTAAGATAGGTCAATATTATTATATCCATTTTACAATTGGAGTCAGTACCCCCCAGGGGCGGTCTAAGGTAATTTTAAATGGTAGGCGAACATTATTTTGGTGCCCCCAAAAAAACATTATTTTGCCGCCCCCCATGTAAAACAAATATACAATTATAATATCACAATACCATTAGTAGTATTATATTGTATCAATGTATATACAATATATTATACCATACTCATACTATATTATATCATAATTATATTATACTACACTACAATATAATTATATTATAATATATTGACATTATAATATAATGTAACATTCTATTATATTATTATTATAAAATAATAAAATTATTTATTTAAATAAAATTATCCTCTACTAAATATTTTCATTACTCCTATAAAACTCAAATAACCCAAAATAAAGTAAAATAAAATATTATATATTACTATTTTGTACAATACCACTATACTGCAATATTGTTTGTAATATTACATGTAATATAAAATATATCATCATTCTATTGTTATATTGTATTTGTATTATATTGTATGACAATATTAAGCAGAACTGTATAATAATCAACAAGAAATGCAATGTAAATGCATCAAAATCAGAATATATTACCTACCACCCGACTCATAATTCATAGGAGTCTCCCATAAGTCCAAAATTAGGATCCCAATGTAAATGTAAATAGAAAAACAGCCAAAATGTTCAAATGAGGTCGAATACAGGCAGCGCGGCCTAGGCAAACTTGGGCCCTCCCTCCCTCTAGGTGTTTTGGACTCCAACTCCCACAACTCCTCATAGCCTCAGGCCCCTCAGGTCTAGACAGAAATAGAGCCGAAGAAAGGAAGGAGGGAGAGAAGAGGTCACAGAGGAGGAGGAGGAGGAAAGCCCTTCATTCATTCCTTCACTTACACTTCCTTCACTGATTCTTTTCTCCTTCCCTGCAAACGCGCGCGCGCGGCGGAGACAATAGGGAGTGCTTTGCTTGCAGGCTTGCTTTGCTTACAGGCTTCTACTGGGCATGCTGGGCATGCGCGGCGGTTTTCGCGCATGTGCAGTTGTTCCTGCGCTCAACTTCAGCTCCAGAGCAACTGCGCCTGCGTGAAAACCTCCGCGCGTGCCCAGAAGCGCCGTCGGAGCGCACAAGGCCGGGGTCAAAAAGCAGGCAGCTGCAGCACTGTCTGAGGAACATCGGCAGGGCCAGGATGGCGCCCCACGCAGCCAGGATGGCGCCCCCTTCCCAGATGGCACCCTAGGCGGCCGCCTACTTGGCCTATCTTGTAGGACCGCCCCTGGTACCCCCGAAAGACAGAAGGCCCGTTTGTACATTTATGGTAGAAAATGTGATTTTCTGGCTGACAGAGAAACTACTATGCTTCCCTAGATATTGAGCAACACCATATTATATGATGGTATGCATATGATTGTATGCATCAGTAATATGTGAATCAATTTTTCTTCAACCTTGTTCTTGTTAATCCATTCTCTATAGTCAAGCTTCTGATTTGGCACTATAGGATCTGACTCACAAGACTAAAAGAAGACTTGGCTAGACCCTTGGTGTTCTATCCAATTGGGTGATTTTTTTTTATTAAGCTCACAATGAAAATTGGGTTCACGTTTTCTGAGCAGCATTACAGGCACTCCCTCACCCTAGGGCAGATGAGTGAACTACTTCCACCCCACAAATATGTCCCAACAATAAGCAACACCCTGATGTGCAAGGAGAGAATGCATACCATCACCCATCCTGTGTTTAATGTTCGCACCGGAGCGTGGTCAAAGTGATATCTATTTGTGCCCTGGGCATCCCATCTATTTCAAAAGACATCCCATCTATTTCAAAAGACAGCTTCTGAAAATAGGTCCATGTGAGTATTCAAAGCTATAGAATAGATACTGCAAGTATAGAATCGTGGAGTCATAGAGTTGACAAGGACCCCCATATCCCCATATCCACAGAAAATTGATTGCATTTGCCACAAAGCAGGAAAACCCTGCTTCCTAGTGAATTAATCTGTTAGTGGGTTCATTCCATGCGTGCAGATCCCGGTAGGGTGGCTTTTGCAGCTGACAGATGGTAATTTTGTCACCACCGATTATGTTTAAGTGCAGGCCAAGGTCTTTAGGCACTGCACCCAGTGTGCCGATTTATGGTTTTTATTTATTTATTTATTTCATTTGTATTCTGCCCTTCTCACCCCGCAGGGGACTCAGGGTGGATTACAACGCACACATTACATTTAGACATACAAACACACAACACAGACAGAGGCAATTTAACATCTGGCCACCAGGGGGAGCTGCTGCACTCCTTCATTCCTCAGCGTGTTTTCTGGAGATCTTTTTTTTATGGCCTCGTAAATTAGTTAAATTTAGCCTCCCCACTAAGTGGTACCTTAATTTCCTACTTGACGGATGCAACTGTCTTTGGGTTGCAAAGCTTGACAACAGGCTACACAATAGGTCAAGAGCCCACTTCGTCCCGGGCAGGCCTCGAACTTATGACCTTCTGGTCAATAGAGATCTTATGCAGCTGACACCCAGCCAGCTGCGCCAATACACATTGGGAAAAAACTATTTTTTTCCAATTAGTTCAAACAAACACTCTCCATCCATCTGTCATTGGCCCGGCCTGTCTGTCAAATCTTAAAATGCAATATGTCAAAAGGTTTTCCCATGCCTGATATATATAATATATAATATGTAATATATAAACATTTACTAGGGCTCCATTAGAAACTTTTGCTTCAAAAAGGGCTCTGTGGCTGAAAAAAGTTTGAGAACCCCTGATCTAGAGTACACACAGGCTAGGTTGCTGTAACACTGTTGATTATAGATTATTTACTAAAGTGATACAATCCTGCCAACAAAATCCCATACAGAGTTCAACCATAAACAAGCAAAATCCACTGAAATATTCTTTAATGTTTACAATCCTGCTTTGTTTAATGTATTTGGTTTACTGAAATCCATGAAAAAAAGAAGAGCTGAGAAATCAAACAGTAAGAGAAGGAGGAAAAAATGGATGGGAAAAAAGCAAACAAGATCCAGGCTAGAGAAGCAACAGGAAATATAAGCGTTGAAAGAGGAGAATACGGATATTGCAAGGTAGTTACAAAACCTAGTTTATAAGGGAGCTTGTCTGTTTAAAATCACCGGTGTTATTATAATTTAGTTAAAGGTTACCCAACTATAAACTATTTGGCTTCCTAGCACAAGGAGTGCAGCAGGTTCTCGAGTCCAGCTGTTCGTTCAACTGTGTGACTTTTAAGTACTTTCCGTCATGCAATCCCTTCATTTCTATCAGAGCAACTTATGTTCATCGTTCACAGGTGGATGATTTTGTCTTTTTATGTGTTACAGAGTGACTTGACTTGAATGGATCCCGATTAATGTATGAACCAGATTGCTCTGATTCTGCCAGATCTCTCATTATTAATACTTACTGCCCTATCAGCCTGTTAGTCACAGTATTGACTAAGGCTCCTTCTACACTGCCTTTATATCCCAGGATCCGATCCCAGATTATCTGGCAGTGTAGATTCATAATTCAAAGCAGATAATCTGGGATCAGATTGTAAGATATAGGGACGTCCCGGGACACCCTTGGTAAAAATTGGTTAATTTGGAATAACCTTGGTAGTTACTGGGATGGCATTTAACCACCAATTCCCCCCAGAAAAAAAGCATGCACCAGCCTGAACAACAGAGGTGGAGGCAGAGGGTCGACTTCCTAGTCCTTCTCCCTCGCTCAAGACATCTAAAGGAGTAGAGATTGGGAATCAGTATGTTGGAGGAGAAAGAGGAGGAGGTCCAATTTAGCAGCAGGAAGGGAAGGGGAGGGGAAAGGGAAAGGAACTACCATTTGAATGCTCTGCCATTCAAATTGTAGTTCAAACTCTTTCCTTTATCTCCTTCCTTTTATCCCTTCCTCTCTCCCTCATCTTTCTCTTGGGGAGGAAGGAAGAGGTGAGCCAAGGTCAGACTCCTCATTGACTGCAGGGGAGCTGTACATCCAAACAACTCCCAAATGTCAAGGTCTATTTTCCCCAAACTCCACCAGAGTACACATTTGGGCATATTGAGTATTCATCCCAAGTTTGGTCCAAATCCATCTTTGTTTGTGTTCATAGTGCTCTCCAGATGAACAATTTCTCCTCCTCATTAGGAACAGGGCTTACTGGAGCCCCAAGAGGGAAGGAGGGAGGGAGGAGAGGAAAGGAAGGCATGAAGGGAGGAAATGGGGAAAGAGAGAGAACTCCCATGACCAAGAGGAAATACTGGAAAAGTTTGGTGGGCATTGACCTTGTGTTTTGGAGTTGTAGTTCACCTACATCCAGAGAGCACTGTGGACTCAAACAATGATGGATCTGGACCAAAATTGGCATGAATTCTCAATATGCCCAAATATGAACACTGGTGGAGTTTGGGGAAAACTGTCCTTGACATTTGGGAGTTGTAGTTGCTGGGATTTATAGTTCACCTACAATCAAAGAGCATTCTGAACCCCACCAACGATAGAATAGGGACAAACTTCCCACACAGAACCCCCATGACCAACAGAAAATCATGTGTTTTCCAATGGTCTTTGATGACCCTTCTGACCTTCAGGTTGAGAAAACTCTGTAAAATTAATGGGATTGCTATACACTGACAGGTGACTTGAAGTTACATGCACAAATACAGAGGTGTGTGCTGTGCTAGAGCCGGATTTTCCTACTATTAGAAGGTGTGGATCAGTATAAATTCAGTGGCTAACATATATTCCATATTAATTGAGATGGTACACAATAGAGCCAGCATGGTGTACTGATTTCAGCATTGGGCTACAAGTCTGGAGATCGGGGTTCACTATGGAAACCCACTGGGTGACTTTGGGTGAGTCACACGGTCCTAATTCCTGAAAAACCCAGGGTAGGATCACCAAAAATTAGAAACAACTTGAAGGTGCACAACAAGAATAACAACAGAAGTGTGGAATCTCTCAAATGTTACTTTTTGAAACAGTAACTGGGGAAGTCAAGTAACTTTTCTAAGCTCTACTATTTGTCTTGCTTGGCCTAATTTGGTGTTTATGCAGATGATGTAACAGACAAGTGTCGAACAAGGAAACATTCTTGAAATGAAGCCATACACACAGAACATTGTATTTACATAATAGTTCCTCAACTAAAGTTCCAGTGCAAGCCTGTTTAATGTAGCACTCTCTGCTTTTCATATGTTTTTTTTTAAAAAAAATTAAATAAAAGCTGAGCTTTGTGTTGTTGAGGCTCCGTGGATAACTATTCAAGTCTGTCTTTTGATGCAGAATTGGTGGGAGACTGTTTGAATTAGGAAGGTGAACTAAATGAGAGAAAGTGTTCCTGGGACCTTTCACACTTTCAGTATTATTCACCTGCCATGGCAACATCCTATAGAATTCTGGGATTTAGAGATTAATTAACACAATTAGCCTGAATAGGTATTCAAGGACCTTCAAAGCTGGGCTCAGAAAGCTCTCAAGGGTGAGCATCTTTAGAACATGAGCATCTTTAGAACAACTGGCGAGCAGAGTAAAAGCTTTTCTCATCCAACATCCTGTTCACATAATGGCCAACCAATTTCCCTGTGGGATGTCCTCAAACAGGATAGGAGCACAGCAACGCCTTCTTTCTCACATTCCCTAGCAACTGATACACAAAGGCATTCTGCCACTGATACTGAAGGAGCTCCACAGATGTTCTAAGACTAGTCTTTTGCAATCCCAATTCCCATGGTGTTGTCCATCCGTCCCCTTTAAAGCCATCTTGTAACAGCGAATTTAACAGTTTAATTTTTTTGTCGTGTGAAGAGATACTTTCTTCTAATTCCATACCATAAATTATTGTATAAACTCAAGTATAAGCCTCATTTTTCAGCCACCTTTTTAGGCTGAAAAAGCCCCCCTCGGCTTATAATCAAGTCAATGTTATTTATTATTTTACTCTCTTATTATTATTTTTTTATTACCTTTATAATTTATTTATTTATTTATTTATTATTCGGGCTTCTATGCCGCCGACTCCCTGAGGCTCGCAGCGGCTTACAAGAGCCGAAAGGCACAGTAAAATACAGGCAATAAGCAGTTAAAAACAAATTAAAAACAACAGCAGTACAGTAAATAATAACACAATTCAGCAATGAAATTATTATTACATTTACGTTATTTTACTCTATTATTATTGTTATATTTATTATTTTACTCTATTATTATTACATTTATTATTTTACTTTGTTTGTACAGGCATTCAGTCAGTAAATAGCCCCAGGTCTTTACTATGTAGCCGTAGGCCATGGGAGTAATTTCTGGTGCCCGTGCACTATTGTATAATTTTAATTGTATAGTTTTAATCTTGTGTTTTTATATGTATTTTATGGTCTTTTTAACACTTGTAAGTCACCCCAAGCCTGACGGGAGTGGCAACGAATAAATTGAAATAAAAAAATACTCTATTATTAAATTTATTATTTTAGGCTATTTATTATTGTTAATATATTTATTATTTTACTCTATTATTATTGTTATTTTTATTATTACATTTATTATTTTATTCTATTATTATTATTTGAAGGATACATAAGCACATTTACGTTGATGAAGGTTAGAATAATAGCTTAATCAGAGTTGGACAGTCTTATCTTAAATTACAGTTTCCTGTAAATCTTCAAAAACATTTCACCTAATGATGCCTCAATTACTGTCATTTTATTGGTATCTATTTTTATTTTGAAATTTATCATTAGTGGCTGCATTTTCCACTCCTGACTTATACTCGAATCAATACGTTTTCCCAGTTTTTTGTGGTCTAAGGTGTCTTGGCTTATATTCAGGTCGGCTTATACTCGAGTATATACAGTATACTGAATTGTGCTGAAATGAAGAAGGATTGAATAATGAGGGCAAAATTGTGATCGAATCATAGAAGTGGAAGAGACCACAAGGGCCATCCCAGTCTAACTCCTGCCATGCCAGAATACACAATCAACACACTTTCCATAGATAACCTCCATTTAAAAACCTCCAGAAAAGGAGACTCCACTACACTCCAAGGCAGTAAATTCCACTGTCGAACAGTTCTTACCATTGGGAACTTCTAAACCTAAAGTTTAGGTGGAATCTCTTTTCCTGCCATTTGAATCCAGTGGTCTGTGTCCTAGTCTCTGCTGCTGTCCGCTACTCCCTGTGCTTTGCAATGCAGGGGAAACTGGGTGGATCGGGACTATGTCTTTGTTGTTGCTACAGATCCTGGCCATCTCCAGACACTTTTGCTATTGTTAGTATAGGTGCCCAGTAGTGGCTAGCAATTCTCCAGAACTCTTTGCTGGCTGACACAGCAACAGAAATAAACAGATGAGGGAAGGATACCCATCCAGGAAATATGCGCTATGACAATCAGAATGGCCGCAGTGGATTATTTTTGGATCATGTGATTTTAATGTTCATATTAGGATGTTTTTCATGCTGTGTCTTAATGTTCACATGTTGTATATGCCTATGTTTAACGGTTTTAATGATTTTAATTTATAGTCATATGTCAGTGTTTAGTTATTGTGATTTGATTTTATTTTATTATAGGTAGTAGGCAATGAATTCTTGCCATTAATATTTTGTAAACTGCCTTGTGTCCCTTCAGGGGTGAGAGAGGCGGTATATAAATATACTAAATAAATAAATCCAGTGGACAGCCTGGATTCCACTCCCATCACTGCTGCAACTCAACCAGCAGGGCATGTAAACAGCTCTGCTAAATTCAGGGCCGGTCCAAAGCAGCAATGCTCTGACCCAAGTCCAGATTACAGTGACTATGTAGATGAGTGCATAGAAACTTGTCTTTTGTGTCAAGCTGAGGAATATTCAGGTTCTAGTGAAGACAACCTGGAAGTGTTTTACATTTTACACAAATGGGGCTTTTGGCCGGGGGGGTGGTGGTGGTGGACCTTTTACACATTTACTCAAAGCATTGAACCTATATTGTAAGCATGTTATCCACAAACATTTCTTATTTTGATCCCAGTCCTTTAAACAGAACATGGTAAGAGCTGCTAAGGAAATGAAAGAAGATGAGAAAGATTTCAGGAGATATATTGTACTCATTTTTAAAAAAAAATGGAAGAAAAATAAAAATCACAAAATTGTAAACAGCTGCAGCTCACTTTTTTGCTTACAAGAAGAAGAAACTGGTCTTTGTGCATATTTCATTAACACAAGTGCTTTCAGTGAGCATTCAGAAATTTGAAAATGCCTTTTGTTATTTTCAGAGCTTTGAATCTCACTTCATTGTTGACTGATATATATATATTAGCCTCTTTACATTCTGTATATAGCTGGTTCATTTAAAGGACACGCTAAGTACTAAAAAATTCCACTTGTACTCAGAATGCCGGATGGAGAATTTTTCTTCCTTGTCTGGAGCCCTAAAGCAATGTTTTGTTTTAAAGAAATGCTGTCAATAGTTCTTTGTCACTACTGGTAATGAAAGAGACTTAGCGAGCCAGTTAGGTGGGTCCTGGGCCCAATTTTCCAGCTAAACAGACTGAGGAAAAATGCCAACCAATGAAACTTTAAGTTACCTTCAGGTTTTGAAATGTGGATATTTGGAGGTCTTAAACAGTACTGGGAAAATGAATAACCTCTTTATAAAGTGAATCACAGCTTCTGGACACTTCCAGGAAAAGCAATTATCCTTTTTTGTGAGAAAAAAAGATCATTTTGACAAGAAAGAAAAATAGCCTTGAAGGACCTCATATGGAATTGGATCCACTCAAGAATTACACAAAACGTTGTCCAGTCTATAAGCTCGATCAAATCATTTCAAATCTAGCCATTAGTGTTCCCTCGCTACTTCACGGTTCACTTTTTGCAGACTCACAGTTTTGCGGGTTTTTGCCTCCTGGCAACGATGGAGTGTGGAAGGGGTTTCACCCTCCCCCTCTGGAGAAAGGCAGCCAATCATAAATGAGAGAGAGGAGATACAGAGCAGTATGTAAATCACGGCCTTCTAGACCCTTCCTTATAGCTAGCAAAAAAAGCCTTTAAATCTCTCCTTGCTTCTGCTTCACCCTCGGAATGCGACACACACACACACACACAAATATTATCCCTACTTCACGGATTTTCACTTTTTGCAGGTGGTCCTGGAACATAACACCTGCAATAAGTGAGGAAACACTGTATATGCAAAACTAAGCGATACATGGAAGATACATATACAGTAGGCTTGGGTTAGAATCCTAAAATCGCAATTCTAAAATCAAATGGGGGGATTATTTTTTGATTAGTATATTAAAGACTTACAAAAAAATTTGCAAAAGTGCTAAAATGTAACTTAAGTACTAACGAAATTCTAAAGTGGTTCTAAAGTAGGAAAAGCAGGGGAAACAGTTAAAAATCAAGGGAATATTCCCCTTCACCTCTGCAGCGCAATTAAGTGGAGCTGTAGATGTATAACATAAATATAAGAGGTAGTAGCTACTACCGTGTTTCCCCGAAAGTAAGACACCCCCGATTGTAAGACGTATCGGGGTGTCTGAAATCGGCTTATAAGCCATACCCCGTATATAAGACGTACCTCGTCCCGCCGCCGGCGCAGCCGCCGCCGCAACCGGAGGTGTGCCGCGACACACCTGCGGCACACCTCCGTGGCACACCTCTTCGCCAGGGCTCCAGGCAAGGGAGGGGGAAGGAGCCAGGGGCGGGAGGAAGCGGCGACGCGTCACTGTGACGCTGCGATCCTCACCACGCCCCTGGCTCCTTTCCCCCCCTTGCTTGAGAAAGAAGGGAGAGGGAAGGGAGCCAGGGGCGTGGTGAGGATCGCAGCGTCACAGTGACGCGTCGCCGCCGCGTCCGCCCCTGGCTCTCTTCCCCACCCTTGGAAGGGAGGAGGAAGAGAGCCAGGGGCGGGGAGAAGCGATGACGCGTCACAGTGACGCTGTGATCCTCACCACGCCCCTGGCTCCTTCCTCCCCTTCTCCCTCTCCCAAGCAGCAAACTTGTTTTCTGCTGCCCTGGAGACTAGGACGCGGAGCAATAGCTTCAAACTACTAGAAAGGCGATTCCATCTGAACATTAGAAAGAACTTTCTGACTGTGAAAGCCATTCAGCAGTGGAACTCTCTGCCCTGGAGTGTGGTGGAGGCTCCTTCTTTGGAGGCTTTTAAACAGAGGCTGGATGGCAATCTGTCAGGGGTGCTTTGAATGCAATTTTTCTGCTTCTTGGCTGGGGGTTGGACTGGATGGCCCATGATGTCTCTTCCAACTCTATGATTCCATGATTCTATGATACTACACACACACACACACACACACACACACAGACATAAGGGAGAAAAAATGGGGGAAAGATATATATGTAACTGAACTCAATAGTTCTCTAACAGTCTTGACTGCAATAAAAAGGGGAAAGAACCCACAGAGCTCTTAACCCAATCTTTGTTTCTTTTGTTTTTAATTCCATCATCATAATTCTATCCTGTGCATTTTCCAAATCCTGCAGTAAAATGACCATTTTCTTTGAGTTATCAGCGATGTCCTTTTTCATGTTTGTGTTTTGTAATTGTGAGATTCTGAATTGATGCCATGGTCTCTTTGAACTGGCTTTCCTTAAGCTCTTGTGAACGATTGATGTGTCCTATAATGTTAACAAGCCCACTGTCTGTTCTAAATTCCCATTACTTTCTGTCTCATGTGTGATATTATGCAAGTGATATTATGCATATTGGATTGATACAGATCCTGTGATTTGTTGCAGCAACTTGCCTACTTAAATAACAACATCCTACTTGTATTCATGGGGATGTCATGAGTCCCATTCAAGAAGAAAAACATATTTGTTTTCCATGGAAATGGAAAAGAATGGTGAACAGAGAAATGATATAGTCAGAAATCACCCATAGACCAGCCTGCAAAAGGAGCCAGCATGATATAGTGGTCTGGATGCTGAACTAAGAGTGCTTCTACACTGCAGAATTAATGCAGTTTGACACCACATTAAATGCTCAGTGCTATAGAATCCTGGGATTTGTATTTTGGTGAGGCACCACCACTCTTTGGCAGGGAAGATGGAAGACCTTATAAAACTACAGCTCCCATGATCCATTAATGGGTTTTCACACCTGGGCAAGTATTCCAACCCTAGTCTCTCTCATTGCCCAAACTCAAACCACAATGCCACCATGATATTTTGACCTACTCAAATGTATTGTGAAGGAAGAAAAGAAGAAGCCTGCTCGGATCTAGTTTGTCAGTAAAACAGTGCTTTTCAAAAAAGAAAACAATACTTGGGAGATATCTAGCAGAAATCTGGCCAAGGTGAGATGTCTGTGAGTCACTTGTTCACTTGTGAATTTCACTTGTTATCGAGATCCACTTAGTAATACACAAATAGCATGCGAGAATTGCAGACTGAAAGCCAAATGAGATGCCGCCTTTGCACTAACCAGAAAGGCAAGAAAGTAATTGGTTCCTCTCACGATCTCTTGGCTTCGCTGTGAGCAAAGAAGGGAAGTTCCTTAGTGACAGCCTCTTGATGCATCTTTCCTACCAGACAGGTTAGCAAGTGGGAAGAGTCACATATTGAGGCAACACCTCAGATGTCATTGAGTCCGAACATTTTGTGTGAACGTCATCACTATATTTCTTAGGAAGGCTCAATGAAAAGATAGGGCAAAAAGAGAACAGTGTTTCTTTCCTAGGAAATCCTGTGAAATTCATGGAATAAAAAAGGAAATTAGTTATTACAGGCAGTCTCCAGGTTAAAAATAAGATCGATTCTGTAGGTTTATTCTTAAGTTGAATTTGTTTGTAAGTCAGAATAGGTACATTTTTAAGTGTTACTCCAGCCATAATATGCGCCTCTGGTGGCGTAATGGGTTAAACCACTGAGCTATTGAACTTGCCGACCAAAAAGTTAGCAGTTCAAATCTGGGGAGCAGGGTGAGCTCCCACTGTTAGCCCCAGCTTCTGCCAACTTAGCAGTTTGAAAACATGCAAATGTGAGTAGATCAATAGATACTGCTCCGGTGGGAAGGTAATGGTGCTCTATGCAGTCATGCCAGCCATATGACCATGGAAGCGTCTACAGACAACGATGACTCTTCAGCTTAGAAATGGAGATGAGCACCAGCCCCCAGAGTTGGACTCAACTAGACTTAATGTCAAGGGGAAACCTTTACACACAGGGAGGCGGCTTTGGATAGCCACTGTTCAGAAGATTTCACTACACTTTCTGTCCCTGTGATTGGATTTTGAAAAATTTGGCTTGTTGTGAAAACAAGGATAGTTGCTAAAGCTTCAGTGGAGACACCTTCTCCCATGATAATGCTTTCAGGAGTGTATTTCCCCTTTTAGGAGTAGATTTTTCTCACTTCTTATCACCCCCCCCCCTTTGTTGTTGTTACTTATTTATTTATTTTTATCCCGTATTTTTCCAAGGGGTGGTAAACAAATGGTTAAAAAACAGCAATTACATAATACAAGAACACAACATCAACCCCTTAACCTAAACAATAAACAAAAAACATAAACACATTGCATAAACCATGTAAATAAGCATAATAAATAACACAATTTATCATTATCATTAAAAAATCCCTGGGCCTCAGGCCACTGGGGTTGTCCTTAAAACATTATACTAAAACATCTCAACACTCCAAATCTTTAACCGCGTGACTTTGTCAGACCGAGATAGCCTTCAATGATGAGTCTTGGCAATAGTCACTAGCTTATTATGGGTTGTTGGGGAAGGCCTGCTTCCACAAAAAAGTTTTAACCTGGGAGCAAAAGGCCAGTAATGAGGGGGCCGAACACACCTCTTTGGGGAGGGAGTTCCAGAGTTGTGGGGTCACCACCAAGAAGGCCCTCTCTGTCATTCCCATCAACCGTACTTGTGACAGTGATGGGACCAAGAGAAGGGCCTCTCCTGATGATCTCAGGGCTCGTGTGGGCTGATAGAAGGAGATGCGGTCCCTCAAGTAGGCTGGGCCCGAACCTAAGGAGTCATTTATAGAACCTTTATACAACTTTGAATGAAGGATGAGGCACAAACTCTCAGACATGAACACATTTACGCCTCAGGGAATTAATTTTTGGTTTTTATTTATTTACTTACTTTATACCCCACCCTTCTCAGAGCGGCTTTATAAACTACAGCAAAAATTCAATGCCGCATTGTGCACATAACATAAACATGCCATATTAAATTATAAAACAATGAAAGCATATAAAGAGTTGAAACATATAAAACAGGAAAACAGATTAAAACATATAAAATGCTGAGTCATAATTTCCAAGCTTCTGAGTTTTCCCATGGTCATTATCTGAACTGCAAGGTTAAAATCAAATTTTGTTACCCTATTCTCCAAATGCATGTGCACAAATCTGGGTCTTTAGCTTTTTCCTGATGACCAGGGTCCAATCTAATGTCACTGGGGAGGGAGTTCCACAGCTGAGGGACCACCACTGAGGTGGCCTGTCTCTCATCTCTACCAGTTGCGCTTGAGAAGGAGGTAGGACCAAGAGCAGAGCCTCACCAGACTATCTTAAAGCTCTAGTTGGCTCATAAAGGGAGATGCATTCGGACAGGTAAGTTGGACCATTTAGGCTTTCATAGGCCAAAGCTAACACTTAGAATTGGGCCTGGTAGCAAACTGGCAGCCAGTTTAAATTATGTGACCTTTGCAATGAAATGTTCTAAAATGAACATAAGATTTTATCTCTTAAGACTGTGGAAATACTGGCAGATATATTACACATTGTTTTTGCACTTTTTAAAGTTTGTACAGCAGCATAGATCTGGTCAAAGACAGGAAAATATTTATGCAGCTTGACATCTTTAGTCCACATAAATCTCAGAAAAAGTATCTTTGGTTAGATATAAAATAAAATCCCAAAAAAAGAGAGAAGGCATCTTCATGGGTTTGCACCCAGTATCAGTCTTGAAATACCCCAGGTTTCTTTCCTATCTTTCCTTCTTGTTCCTCTTCCTCCTCTTCCTCATCTGCCACATCCAGTCTCATGCAGCTGTTACTGTGTTTTAAGTGCTGAAGTGTTTTAGCAGTAATGTACCATTTAAGTATTGAGATCATGTTGTCTTAGTGCTGCATTCCCCTTTCCCTTGCTTGATCTTTGTTGAACCAGTATCCTGGAAACGACTCCCCTTTTTTACTTGGCCATCTCTACTCCTTCCAAGATAGTAGAAATATACAAGGCAAAACCAGACACATTTCATTTTGGATAACACTAGGTTAATTTAAACCAATGGTTCTCAACCTGTGGTCCATGGACCATCAATGATCCGCAAGGACTAAAATATGCTCCACGGCCTCACCGTTACAACACTGTTGCAACAGGAGCAATTCATCTCACAAAACCCTCTTATAGTGCCGGAGCTTGTTAAATATGGTTTTCTGTTTATCCCAGATTATCTGGCAGTGCAGACTCATATAATCCAGTTTAAAGCAGAAAACCTGGGATCAGATCCTGGGATATAGGGCCTGTCTGGAAGGGCCCTTAGCAAGCATACATAGCTTAAAATATTTCCTTACAGCAAGAGTATTCCACCATTATAGTCACGTGCCAGCACCAACTCACAACCAGGCAAAGCACTAAACTTTAAAGGAGCTATCCACAGTGCTGAATTCTACCTCCCAAATAGATGCAACATCTTGAACAATTATTTTACTGTTCAGACTAAAGCCTGGAGTGGATTCACTGCTCCACTAGTGCTTGTTATTTGAGACAATTGCTTTTCAGACGAGGTCCATTTACCGATCTTGTTTGTTTATGCCCCTGTCTCCATACTTACAACTTGCTTTGAATGTCTGCTGCCAAAAGACTGTTAGTTCTGAATGCATAAGAGTGTTCATGCTGCTACAGCTAAAACAAGCCCTTAAGATTTGGCTATGAAGATACTAGGAATCTTACAAGTTTTCGTTCAAATAGGCCTCAAGTGAGTTTGTATGTTTCTTTTGAATTTGATTTCCCACATGTTTTTTTTAAAAAAGGTACAATTGAGGAGGATAATAATTATAATAAGATATGTAATTAACCAAACAATAGAAAGTCTGTTCTCTGCATTCAGATCAGTTAAACCTGACCTATGCTATATATATCCAATTCACAAACTCAAAAATTAATTCAACAGTGACAAATGCAAGATACTCCACTTAGGCAGAAAAAATGAAATGCAAAGATACAGAATGGGGGACGCATGGCCCGAGAGCAGTATGTGTGAAAAGGTTCTTGGGCTCCTCTTGGACAAGTTAAACATGAGCCAACAATGTGATGTGGTGGCAAAAAAAAGCCAATGGGATTTTGGCCTACATCAATAGGAGTATAGTGTCTAGATCCAGGAAAGTCATGCTACCCATACTCTATTCTGCCTTGGTCAGACCACACCTGGAATAGTAGGCTGTTAGGAATTGTGGGAGTTGAAGTCCAAAACACCTAGAGGGCTGAAGTTTGCGCATACCAGGTCTAGACACTATTAATTGATCCTAGAATCACACTGGCTTTTTGGCTGCTACATCAAACTGTTGATCCATATTAAGTGTGTGGTTAATAAAGACTCCTGTACTGTTTTTGCACGTTCTGTTGTCAAGCCAGGTATCATCCACCCTATATCTGTTAATTTCATTTTTTTCTACCTTTCATTTCTTCCTGTTGAATTTCATTTTGTTAGTTTGGTTAGTTAATCAGTTAAAGACATTTTGAATTCTGACCTTGTCTTCTGTGTTTTTAATTGCACTTCCTAATTTGGTATCATCAGCAAATGTGATAAGCATGCCCTCTTTTTCATTATCCAAGTTCTTTATAAAAGTGTTGAATAGCACTGGGCCACCCCACTGGTCATATCTCTCAAAATTGAAGAGGAACCGCTGATGTGTTGTCAAAGGCTTTCATGGCCGGCATCACTGGGTTGCTGTGAGTTTTCTGGGCTGTATGGCCATGTTCTAGAAGCACTCTCTCCTGACGTTTCGCCCACATTGTTGGCAAGGATGCCTGCCATAGATCTGGGTGAAACATCAGGAGCAAATGCTTCTGGAACTTGGTGATACAGCCCAGAAAACTCACAGCAACCCAGAACCACTGATAATCACCCATTGGGGTCAGTGAGTCAAAAAATTTACAAATACTCTTAAAAGTTGCATTATCTAGTCCAGTGTTTCCCAACTTTTTTTGAGCCGCAGCACATTTTTTACATTTACAAAATCCTGGGGCACAACCAAAATGACACTCTAACACAGTAATACATATAGTCAATATGTTTTTAAATGTATTTATACACTCAGTGTGAAACCTGGGCCTGTTTCGATGAACACAACATAGATATCCTAGCATAGAATGGCAGAAAGACACAAACTTCCCACACAGAACTCCCATGACCAAGAGAAATGCTATCAGAGTTTTGTGGGCATTAACCTTGAGTTTTGGAGTTGTAGTTCACCTATATCCAGAGAGCACTGTGGACTCAAACAATGTTGGATAAGGACAATACTTGGCATGAATACTCAATATGCCCAAATGTAAACACAGATGGAGTTTGGGAAAAATATACCTTGACATTTGGGAGTTACAGTTTCTGGGATTTATAGTTAACACACAAACAAAGAGCATCCTGAACACTTGCAACAATGGAATTGAACCAAACCTGGCATATTGAACTCTCGTTACCAACAGAAAGTACTGAAAGGGTTTGCTTGGGAATTGACCTTGAGTTTGGAAGTTGTAGTTCACCTACACCCAGAGAGCACTGTGGACTAAAATAATGATGGATCTGGACCACACTTGAAATGAATACTCAATATGCCCAAATATGAACGCAGATAGAGTTCAAGGGAAATAGACCTTGCCATTTGGGAGTTGTAGTTGCTGGGATTTATAGTTCCCCTACAATCAAAGAGTATTCTAAACCCCACCAATGATAGAACTGGGCCAAACTTCCCACACAGAACCCCCAGGTGGCTCCCTTCCTGAATGGCTCTCTTCCTCTTCCACACCAGAAAGGAAGGCACTCACTCCGTCCGCGGTTGCCTGCCTGCCTTCCTTCTTTCCTGCGGTTCGAAAGAAGAAGCCGGTGGGCCTGCCTCGGACTGTGCTCCTCACTTCTGCTTCCATTCCCCGCCCTTCCTCGATTGGAGGCTGGCTGGCTAGGGAAACGGCCGAAGGAGGTGGCCCCTTGGCTCCTTCTTCTTTGCTGCCGCCCGGCCTTTCCTCCTCTTCCTCCTCCCCCAAGCAGCAGCAGCTGCAGGAGTTTGGCAGGAGGAGGAAGAAAGCGGGGGGAAGAGATGTTTTCCCACGGCACACCAGGTGATCACTCACGGAACACTAGTGTGCCACGGAACAGTGGTTGGAAAACACTGATCTAGTCCACAGCTTAAACTGTGGCTCCTGACCCCAAATGGAATCCCTTAGCTCAATTCTGGAGTCACGAAAAGTTTGATAACAGTAAAAGGTTTCTATTTACACAAATCTGTTAACCTCATACAGTGTTTTCAGTGGATCCTGCAGAAAATGCTTCAGCTATACTCCACAAAAAATATAATATCATCCTGTTTATCAAGTCTTGCAAATGCTGATTTACAAAAAAAAAAGTTTGATTTCTATACCTATTTTATATACCTATATGCTTGAGGACACGTAAACATTTATTTATTTATTTCCCATATTTATGCTCTGCTCTTCTCACCCTGACTCAGTGCCACATTTCTCAGGTGGAAGGGGTTGTGAGTGGAAAAAGTTTAAGAAGCCCTAATCAAGCCCACATTTTTTAAAAACACATTTAAACACCTTCAAAATTCTTCTTATGCTAGTTGTGAAAATGTTTGATGGCAAGACTCCCAGAACCACAAGGTACCTGTGACTGCCAACAGTTTAAAACTAGGGATCTACGTTCTAGTTAGAACAAGTCTCATGAAAAGAGGCAAAGGCACTGTGTGGAGAGTTCTTTTAGGCATCCTGTGTTTGTGCCGCATCATCTCTGACTGCTAATATTGACACATATGGCCACATTGACCTGATTTGGCGGAGACATTCTTAATTAATTCAGTTGTTTTCCAAATGTCTCCGGCTGGATCTACAATGCAATGTAATCCAGATTATCAAATCAGATGATCCACATTATCTGCTTTGAACTGTACTATATGAGTCTACACTGCCATATAATCCAGTTCAAAGCAAATAATATGGATTTTATATGGCAGTGTAGATGGGGCCCCAGCTTCCCCCCTTTTCCTCTGCTAACTTCAATTGGTGCAAACTAGACCCTTCCACACAGACATATAACCGAGAATATCAAGGCAGATCATCCACAATATCCGCTTTGAATTGGATTATCTGAGTTCACACTGCCATATAATCCAGTTCAATGTGGATTTTATACAGCTGTGTGGAAGGGGCCTCAGTTCAAAGTGTATGCTTCCATTTCTTACACTAATAGGATTGTGGCAAAACAGCAGGCAGGTGTGACAGTACTAGGTTAATGTGTTGTCGAATGCTTTCATGGCCGGAATCACTGGGTTGCTGTAAGTTTTTTGGGCTGTATGGCAATGTTCCAGGATGTGGAATGTCCAGGGTGGGAGAAAGCCTGGCTGCTTCCTGCTTGGGGGATCCTTTGTTGAGATGTGTTAGCTGGCCCTGATTGATTCCCGTCTAGAATTCCCCCGTTTTCTGAATGTTGTTCTTTATTTACTGTATTTACTATATCTGGAATGTCTAGGGTGGGAGAAGCTGCAAGACCATTCAATGCTAATCAAGGTGGCCAATTGCAACATTCATATGTGCCTCAAACAGACGAGTTCTTTCTCCCATCCTGGACACTTCACAGATACATAAACCTCACTTGCCTAGTTTCCAACAGACCCCATAACTTCTGAGGATGCCTGTCATAGATGTGGGTGAAAGTTCAGGAGAGAACATGTCCATACAGCTCGGAAAACTCACATCAACACAGTGCTAGGTTAATTCAATAGGGAAAGGAGAGGAATAGTATAATCTGGAAATCAAGCTCCAATTGATATAACAAGACCTTTGAAAGTTAGGTGCATTACTCCTTTTGAGACATGTTCTGTTTGCGCCACATCACTTTTTTTAAGGTACTAACACTGAGCACTATAAACAAGGCTTCCATGACATGGGCTGCTTTTCAGATCACATTACTGATTTGCACCACCAACAAGACCTGATCGGGAATAAGGACTGACTCGCCCCTTAGGAAAGTTTCTGAAGATTTAATGTCATATGCGCACATGTTGTTACTGTGCTTTTCAAACCTCTAGAGTGTAATCTATGAAACCCACTGAGCCAGCTTTTCATAACTGTAGTAGCTAGTTGTAACACTAATCCATCTTTCAATATTTTGATTCAACAGCCATTGGAACAGTTTGACCCAATATCAATGTTCACGTGGTCTCTAGAAACAAAACCTAAAAGAGATTTCTTGTACTTAACAGATACATCATAAACATGGGGGTTTATGTGGCAAGGTTCCTCCAAGGGGGACACAGATGGCTTTTAATAATTACAAAGGACATACAAACAAAAGCACATTAACTAGATTAATGTGTATTTGTTTCTGTTCAGGAACATTTCCAAGGATTAGGAAAGTTACTACTCAAAGCCTCAGTCTTTCCCAAGGGGTTTGTTTAGTTATTGAGGAGGGATGAAGAGAATCATCCCATAGCCCTAGACACTATGACTTGGAAGGGCAGAGGTTGGGACCCAACAATATTTGGGGAACCCCAGGTTTCCTTATGCTAATCTAGAATTTTATGAGTGGAGGGTATTGGAAGGTAGCAACAGAACTAAGAAAGTTATTTTTTCAACCAAAACTCTCACTGTCATGACTGAAGATTTGGAAAGCTGAAATGTAAAAACTAACTTTCCTATGTCCTTGCAAATGGGCATCTCTAGTATTTCAGGCTCTCCATAGAAGCTACCATGACTAAAAGCCACAAATAATTATATTCACAAGCAAACCATGATGTTAACTTCTGATAACTTGATTATGCATTTATTTATACGGCATTTTCCCCCCAGCTATGAGTTGTTCATACAGTTCCCTCCCCATTATTTATTTTTATATGTTGTTGAAGATTTTCATGGCTGGAATCACTGGGTTTCTGTAAGTTTTCTGGGCTGTATGGCCATGTTCCAGAAGCATTTCCTCCTGACGTTTCACCTGCCTCTATGGCAGGCATCCTCAGAGGTTGTGAGGTCTATTGGAAACTAGGCAATTGGGGTTTATATATCTGTGGAAAGTCCAGAGTGGGAGATAGAGTACGTGTCTGTTTGGGGCAAGTGTGGATGTTGCAATTGGCCAGCTTCGTTAGCACTATCCATGCAGCTTCAAAGCTTGGCTGCTTCCTACCTGGGTGAATCCTTTGTTGGGAGGTATTAGCTGGCCCTGATTGTTTCCTGTCTGGAATTCTCCTGTTTTGGAGTGTTTTTCTTTATTTACTGTTGTGATTTTAGATTTTTTTAAAAAATACTGGTAGCCAGATTTTATTCATTTCCTCCTTTCTGTTGAAATTGTTCACATGCTTGTGGATTTCAGTGGCTTCTCTGTGTAGTCTACATGGTGGTTGTCAGAGTGGTTCAGCATACATACATTCTGGCATTTCACAAATGAAAACTGGGACTGTATGATCAAGCAGCATCACAGTGTGGTCAAGATGGCAAGGGCTATTAATGAGGAAGTATGCACAAACTAGGAAAGGTTGCAGCAGTTTACTTTTGCCTGAATTATATATATATATATATATATATATATATATATATATATAATTATTTCCATTTCTATACCGCCCTTCCCACCAGGCTCGGGGCGGTTTACATAACCTAAAACAACCATCATAATATAATATTAGGAAGGGTAAGATTCTGCCCCTTCATCTCTCCTTGCCCAAGTTAATTGGGAGCAAACTCCTTTTGTACTATGAACTCAGTTTGCAGCAACTGAAGTAAACCTAGAGCAAAGCAGGGGAGGTGCTCCTAAAGAGGAGAAATGGGATTACTAGGACATTCAAGAAGCATCTGAAGTAGGATAATAGAGGATTAATTGAAACTATCAATGCCAAATCAGAACAATTGCAGTGTATGTGAGGATCATGAAAACAGAGAATGAAATCATTTGTTTTCCATGGCCCAGAAAACCTTTTCCTTGATAATTAAGGAAAATGTTCACATGTGCATCCATCAGTTACGATCTAAAAGGGGTCCCCAAAGGTACAATTAAGTGGAAAGCATTGTTGTTTTGTGGTTACAAAATACCAAGGATGGTGTATTGCTCATTATGCACAAACAAATCTTGACCCAGATGTTCTCCTGTTCATCACCTTTCCTTGTCACCCTGGTGACTTGAATGAAATATTCTATTATTTTGTCTTTGTTTAATTTTATTTTATCCACTAGCTCAGGTATGGGTAAACCCAGGCCCGGGGGCTGGATGCAGCCCCTTGGGCTCTTTTCTCAGGCCCTCCTCTCTCGCTATCCTATCCTTCTTTCTCCCTTTCCTTCCTTCTTCCCTCCCTCTTTCTCTTTCCCTTCCACCCTTTGATCCTCCCTTCCTTCTCTCTTTCCTTCCTCTTTCCCTTCCTTCCTTCCATCCTTTCCTTCCACCCTTTCATTCTTCCCTCCTTCCCTCCCTTTTGTCTTTCCTTCCTCCCTCTTTTAACTTCCATCCTTATTTCTCCTTCCATTCTTCCATTCCACCCTTTCATCCTTCCTTCCCTCTTTCCTCTCTCTCCCTCTTTCTCCTTCCTTCCTTCCTTTTGTTTTTCTTCTCTTCTCTTTCCTTTATCTTTCTCTCCCTCCCTCTTTCCTTTCTCTTCATCCCTTCCCTTCCTCCTTCCCTTCCTTTCTTCTTTCCATCCTTCCATTCTACCCTTTCATCCTTCCTTCCTTTTCGCCCTTCCTTCCCTCTTTCCCTCTCTCCCTCTTTCTCCTTCCATCCTTCTCTTCCTCCCTTGTGTTCTTCCTTCCTTCTCTTTTTCCTTCTTCCTTCCATCGCCAGGCAACCAGTCCTCCTAGCAGGGGGTGTTTGCATACACCCCCCAAGTTAGAAAGCTTGTCCTAGCTGTACTACACATATTCAGCTTCTGTGATTTTAAACTCTTGGTGGTTTTCTTAAAATGAAAACCAGTAGGAAAAATCTTATAATAAAAGGGCATAAAAAGCAACATAAAGGTTGCAGTTCAGGCAATGATAGAGCAGTAAAGAATAAAGGGCACCAAACAATAAGGTGCCTATGTATTTTAAAAGCACACTATGTTCCAAGCCGTAATCTGCCTGAACACAAATACTGACCTGGAGGCATACCAGACCTAACTGCCAAGTTCTCCGTTCGAGAATCTTTAGTGGGTGAAGCCTTTCTTTGATTTCAAGTATTGACTAATGTAGCCAACTGTGCCAATATAATCGATCGATGAAGGTTATCATACATTATATTGATGAGCTGTGTTCCTCATGACAGCAATTCTCAACGAAAGCCCCCAGAATACTTCTCCATTGGTTTGCTGCAACCTCTGGAAAATAATAATAATAATAATAAAAAAACTTTATTTCTAACCCGCATCCATCTCCCCGGTGGGGACTCGGAGCAGCTTACATGGGGCCATGCCCGAACAACACATCACAAAATATCAACAACATCAAAAAATAAACACAATAAAAGCAATAAACACAATAAAATACATCTGTGAAAACACAACGTCACAGGTGGATCTAAAACAGAAACGACAGGGCGGGCCACATGAACATATAGCAGGTTTAAAAACTCGGGGGAGATAACTGGAGTAGTATCGAAACACAGAGGGTCACATAGGGGGGGAAAGGTCTCGCAGAAACGGGGGCATTTGGGGAGCCTAGTCTCCAAAGGCCAAGTGGAAGAACCAGGTTTTCAGTTGTTTTCTGAAGGGGCATTCCTAATCTCTCCCGGGAGGGAATTCCAAAGGCAGGGGGCCACAGAGGAGAAGGCTTTCTCCCTAGTGCTCACAAGCCGAGTTTGTGAGACTGGTAGGGGCGAAAGGAAGGCCTCCCCTGAGGAGCGAAGGGCTCGGGTTGGTTCATGGGAGGAGAGCCGGTCACAAAGGTAGGCGGGTCCCAAACCGTTTAGGGCTTTATAGGTGATCACCTGCACCTTGAATTGGGCTCGGAAAATAAACGGCATTGAAATCCAACAGCTTCTAAGGACTCAAAAGACCATTGTCTCAGAAGTATATGGCCCAAATTCAATTGCTTGTTCTTGTTAGAGACAGCCCACTGAATCAATAGCAGTGTGGCATGTCAACATTTATATAAGTGTTATTAATTCAGTAATTGAGACTAATTGTATTGAGAACTCTATTTTGAAACTCCACTTCCTGGGGAAAAAAGATAATTTTGATTAAAGGAAATTGTCATCCTATAGGAACATGTAATCAAGTTATATAATTAATTTGTCTCTGCAGAAATTTGTTGTTGTAAGGGCTTCTTTGTTTTTTATATTTTATTATTTAAGTCATTCTTGGAATTGCGGGTGGTAATGTTTACACCAAATGAACATTTTAAAAAATGGCAAGCATCATGTGAATTTGAGTGCTGCCAGGCTCATAAGGGAGCTCTGGATTCACAGAAATACCATTATCGTATTTCATCATGTGATATTCACCATTGCATAATAGTCACACACCCCTTAGAGCAGTGGTTTTTAACCTGTGGGCCATGGACCTCCAGTGTGCTGTGAGGGCATAAATCTAGTCTGCGAGCCTCCTTCCTCTTTATTTTATTTTATTTTAATTTTTTTCCGCTCCTTTCACACCACCTGCCACACCTTTCCTGTCACTGACCATGGCATATGTTCTGTATCAGAAAATAGAGCTGATGTGGTCTATCCAATGCAATTTTCTGAATCAGCACCCAAACTCGAATCTAAAGTTAACCAAAAATTGATTCGTAACCCTTTTGGTACAAATGTTGGAGAATGGTCCCTGATCAAAGTGGTCCCTGGTCAAGAAGTCCCTGGTCAAGTGGTCCCTGGTGAAGTAGTCCCTGGTCAAAGTGGTCCCTGGTCAAAAAAAGGTTGGGAACCACTGCCTTAGGCTTAGAGGAAGGGCAGAATTGGTATTTTTCTCTTCCCCACTTAATAATCACTTGCTTAGTTCCTTCGCTGGGGGCTGCTGTACAGGCAGGTGATGCTTCATCCACCGGCGTGGGTGCATCCTTTTTCACGTGATGAAAAAAACCCCTCAGAGGTTTTTGAGAGCAAACTTCTTTTGTACTATGAACTCAGTTTGCAGCAACTGAAACCCTCAGAGGGTTTTTTAACCGCGTAAAAGTCACACTGCACAATAATTGCACCCTCTCTCCCCCTCCCCAAAAGGGTGTGTGTGTGTGTGTGTGTGTGTGTGTGTGTAACTATAATGCAGTGAAGTACAGTACTTCATTTTCATCTTCTCCCCTCCCTGTTCTTGTTTCATCAGTGTCTGCGATAACACTGTCTTATCTAAGGCTATAGTGATGCTGAAGTTACAAGGTTGCTAGACAATGTAGTTAGTAGGCTTGTTTGATTTTAAAAATGGTTCAAAACTCGTTTCGGATGTAGGGGGCGCTGGCGATTCAATTTTGAAATGATTTCTGAAATTTTCTGGGGGAAAAGTTGAACATTTCTGAAATTTCGGAATCGCTTCATTAATGGCAGACATGCATGCGCAGTAGGAAAGAAACAGCACTGGCACTGGGGAAACTTCAGGGGATTGTCCCACCCTCATTTTTAGACCAATCATGATGAAACTTGCTACAGTGGTAGAACACACGGATCCCTGCTAGCTCACCAAATGTTATAACCTTTGACTTATCCATGGATTTTTGGCGGATTTTCAAAGTTTTTATAAAAAGTTTTTATAGACTGGCCCAGCCTAAATGCAAGTTCTGACTTGGTTTTACTACAGGGCTAGCATGGCTCAGGGAGAGTGCGCCGGTCTAATAAACAGAAGTCCATGGGTTTGATCCCCTCCCCTGCCAAGGAAAATTTGTGTTAATTTGGGCGAGAACAGAAATCATATACAGAGCAGACCCCATCAAGGGACATCTAGACTGACCTCCTTCTTTGGGATCAAGAACACGGTTTTCCACCAAAGGGAAGGGAATTGGGGTCTCAGGAGCACAAGACAATGAGACAACAGAAGACACATGAAGCTTTTGAGGCTATTTTATATACATGAGAGATGTAGTTTCCCAAAGCACCTTAGCAAGCCAGTCTCCCCGATGCAGCAATGCTAGGGGACTCTAAAGGGATGGATAAAGGAAGGAATGTCTTTAAGTTTTGGGAGAATCGGGGCTAGACTGACCCCCATTACAGGAAAAAGAAGAATTGGCTTTCCACTGAAGTATAAGTTCTGACAAGGTTTTACTGCAGGGTTAGCGTGGCTCAGGGAGAGTGCGCCGGCCTCATTAGCAGAAACACTGTGGGTTCAATCTGTGCCAGGGGAAAATGGCAAAAAGAAAAAAATTATGGCAAATAATGGCAAACAGCAAGAGGCAGGGCATGGGGAGTCAAGATACATACTTTGCTGAAAAGGAAGGTATGGAGAGTCGTGGAGGCTCCCCTTTTGTGGTGAACAGACACGTGCTATCTTTCTTGCAGGGAAAGGGTTTATTGCAGGGAAAGGCTTTGCTGCCTTCTCTTTAGACACCTTTGTAGATTCAGTTTATTTTATATTTATATTTAGTTTAACAGCAGGACCTTCTGCAATCTCTACCACTGGGGGCGTGGCCTTCAAGAATAGCTCAATTTTACCCTCTCCATCGTTTCTAAAATGAAAATTATCAGTAAACACCATCTTCGTACTATTCACACATTCTGATCACCTGAATTATAGTTTAATAGTCTGGAAATAGCATTGTGCGTGACATCTCCCATCACCCGAGTGGAAGCAGATGAGGCACAGCAAATGAGCCATGATATTTTACAGCATGTTGTAAAGAAAGGGTGGATGAGCAACATTAAGGAATAACTGGTGCACATAAAATTAAATTATTCTGGAAAATGCAATGATTCTTGCCTTGTCAGTGCTTTTTGTTACCATGTATTTTATTTGTGTGTCTGGAAGGAGGTGTTTGGCACTTCAGTGTCTAATTAAAAGAGGTATGATGAATTGTTCTAATTTGTACAAGTGAACTCATACAGTTTAAGGATGACAAGATTTATGTAGTTTCTTACTTTGTAACTATCCTAATTTGCTCCCAGTGTGGCGTTCCAACTGGCCTACAATGTAGATTAATATGGGCCTCTTCACACATGAGCATTTATCCACTTTGATCCACTTTAAATGCTGTGACTTCCTCCTGAAGAATTCTGGGATTTCTAGTTTAAGGAGGCCCAGGGCTTCTATGGATAAGCAGTTCAAAGAAAACTCCCTAAACTACAAACTCCAGAATTCTGCAGGAGTCAGTCACAGCATTTAAAGTGGATCAAAGTGGATAAATGCTCAAGTGTGATGAGGCAAAGAGAACACAGCTAAGACCAATCACAATAGTGAAACAAACAAACAGAAACTCCAAAGATCTTGGAGTCCTTGTGGACAACAAGTTAAACACGAGCCTACAATGTCATGTGGCAGCAAAAAAAGCCAATAGGATCTTGGCCTTCATAAATAGGTGTATACGAGTGGTGTGTAGATCGAAGGAAGTTATGCTACTGTTGTACCGTAGACCTGAAGGATCCCTCAGTAAACCACTTGAGACCATTTATTTAGAATAAATGAATAGAGTAAAGTAGATAGAAATATAGTCCATTGATGCTCCCAAGCATCAGGGTATTGCAAAGCAGTAGTCCAGAAGTAAAACAGGATCCAAAGATAAAAAGAGTCTTAATGCCCCAATGGGCTAAATCCAGAGATAAGTTCTTGGCACAAAGACTTGCCAAATAGAGTCCAAAGGCTAGAAGGCCCAATGGCCCAGGCAGAGTTCTGTGAAGACTTGGCTTGAAGCTAAACGTTGGCGAGAGATACCACACATCTCTAAGACCTGACTTAAATAGGTCTCACAGGCTTTGATCCTTATGACACCAAGGAGCGTCGTAACCGGTTCTCATGAACTGATCCGTGGCTGGGCTTTCTCAAGCCTCCCGCATCAGAATGGTATGTCAACTCATTAACGCCTGCACCTGGAAGGAAAGGAGTTAACCTGACTCCACTTTCCCAGTGCTTCTTATCGGCCTGGGATGGAGCTGAGCTTCGCCTGTCCTTGAACGTGGATTGAACTGGAGGCCTCTGCAGAGGCTTGCTTTCTGGCCTAGCTGGAATCTCTGAAACAACATGGCTTTGGTCTGGTTTGGCTAAGGAATCAGGCTGGGGTCTGACAGCTACCCCTCTATTCTGCCTTGGTCAGACCACACCTGGAATCACACTGTGTCCAACTCTGGGCACCGCAATTGAAGGGAGATGTTGACAAGCTGGAATGTGTCCAGAGGAGAGCAACTAAAATGATCAAGGGTCTGAAGAACAAGCCATATGAGGAGTGGTTTAAAGAGCTGGGCATGTTTAGTCTTCAGAAAAGAAGTCTGAGAGGAGACAAGATGAGGGCCATGTATCAATAGGTGAAGGGAAGGGAGGAGGGAGCAGGCTTGTTTTCCGCTGCTCTGGAGATGAGGATGTGGAACAATGTCTTCAAAGTACTGGAAAGGAGATTCCACCTGAACATTAGGACGAACTTCCAAACTGTGAGAGCTGTTCAGAAGTTGAACTCTCTGCCCCAGAGTGTGGTGGAAGCTCCTTATTTGGAGGCTTTTGAACAGAGATCGGATGACCATCTGTTGGGGTGCTTTGAATGCGATGCTAATACTTCTTGGCAGGGGATTGGACTGAATGGTCCACGAGGTTTCTTCCAACTTTCTGATTCTATGATTCTAAGTAACAGCATTGAACTGGGAATAGTTTAATTGCAATATAAGAGATAAAAAGAAAAAAAATGTAATGCCCCAATTGAAAATTCCTTTCACAATAACCAACTGGCCAAAAGCCTGTCTGAATGGAGAGGTCAGTACCTGCTGATGGAAGGAAAACAATTAGCGTGCCAGCCCAGATTTCCATGGGAGGTAGTTACTCAGCCTGGAAGTAGCCACCAAGAAGGCTTCTCCTTACTTGAAAACAAATATGAAACTCCACTGAATAGAGACCTTGGGGCAGGCATGGGCAAACTGCAGCCCTCCAGGTGTTTTAGACTTCAACTCCCACAATTCCTAATAGGCACTATTGTGGGAGTTGAAGTCCAAAACACCTAGAGGGCTGAAGTTTGCTCATGCCTGTCTTATGGTATTTTTGGTATGCACTGCAAAGATAGATATAGTAAATGTATGGAAAGCAAATAAAGAACTCATTGATACAGAATTGGTGAAACAAAATACCAGCCATAGCTGAAAAATTAACATACAAAGTAAGATTTGAGAGAGGAGAAATAAAAGAGGATTTGTTTGAGATTATATAGATACTGTTTCTCACTATATGTGCAAGAGCAACAGTAAATTTAAACCACCCTTAGGTCAAATGGGATTTTGGATACATGACTAAGAGAAGATATGATTATTATGAATAAAATTAGACCTTTAAGTAGAGGATAATTTATTAGTAAGATGTTTGACAGGGAAGTAGTTTGTAAACATCTGTGACTCGGGGAGGGAGGTGGAATAAGGCAAGATTTTAGATTATGATTTGTTGCTGTACTGTGATATTTTACACATTGTGGAAATTTAATAAAAATACATTAATCAAAGGAAAAGGGGGAGAGGTTGGCTTGCCCTCTTTCTACTATTCTTTAATGGGAAAATAATAGTTTTTTAGTCAAACAAGGTTTTAACTGCTAACTTGTTGCTCCCCAGACGAATCTTTTAACAGGGTGCATAAATCTATTCTTGTTACGTTTCTAAAGACATTTGTAATATTGTAATGAAAAACAATGCTAGGTTTTAGTATGACAGTTTCCTGAATTGTTTTCAATTGCTCTTTCATATTAAATACTCTTAATATTCAAATACATTTTGTTTTCCTTCATGTTACAAGACCCGTATTGGGAGAAAAGTGAGTTATAAACAAAATGGTTTTTGCCATTTGTGGCATCTCATAGGAAGGCATGAGAGAAATAGTGGCTGTCTTATGTATTTCCATCACTGGTAAGTACACAAGTCCTTCTCCTAGAGCAGTGTTTCTCAACCTCCCTAATGCCACGAACCCTTAACACAGTTCTTCATGTTGTGGTGACCCCCAACCATAAAATTATTTTTGCTGCTACTTCATAACTGTAATTTTGCTACACCTATGCATCATAATGGAAATGTCTGATATGCATGATGTATTTTCATTCACTGGACCAGATTTGGCACAGATACCCAATACATCCACATTGGAATACTGGTGAGGTTGGGAGGAGGATTGATTTTCTCATTTGGGAGTTGTAGTTGCTGGGATTTACAGTTAACCTACAGCCAAAGATCATTGAGCTCCACCAACGATGGAATTGAACCAAATTTGGCATGCAGAACTCCCATGACCAAAAGAAAATACCGGAAGGGTTTAGTGGGCATTGACCTTGAGTTTTAGAGTTGTAGTTCACCTACATCCAGAGAGCACTGTGGAATCGAACAATGATGGATCTAGACCAAACTTGGCATGAATATTCAATGTGACCAAATGTGAACACTGGTGGAGTCTGCAGAAAATAGACCTTGGCATTTGGGAGTTGAAGTTGCTAGAATTTATAGTTCACCAACAATCAAACAGCACTCTGAACCCAGCCCACAATGGATCTACATCAAACTTGGCATACTACCTACATGGCCAATGTTGAATACTGGTAGGGTTGGGAGGGGACACCAAAAAGGAAGAGAAGGACAGGTAGAGAGATCTTCAGCCTTCTCTGGCAAAGGTTTCCTAAGACACCCCCCCTCCCCCCCCAGCAACACCCCTAGGGGTATTGACACCTTAGGTTGAGAAACACTGTCATGGAGAGAGTAAATTGGGCCTTCCTGAGGTCCCTTTTCCCATGGCTATGCTTTATTTTGCCACTATTTGATAGTTTTCTGGCTTTTGAGGAAAGGTGTTTTATAAAAGGCTGTGAAATCTGGACAGTGAAGAAAGCAGATAGGATCAAACCATTTGAAATGTGCTGGAGGAAAGTTCTGTGGATACATGGACTGCTAAAACAAGAAATAAATAGGTCCCATAACAAAGCAAGCCTGAACTCTCCCTAGAAGCCAAAATGACTAAGCTGAGGCTGTTGTTCTTTGGCCACATCATGACTCACTATGAAAGATGATGATCCTTGGCAATACAGAAGGCATTAGGAAAAGAGGGTGACTGCATACCAGGTGGACAGATTCAACCAGGCAAGACCTGATCATAGTGTGATTTGGAGGTCTCTTGTTCATAGGGTCGCCATAAGTCAAAGTCACTTGATGGCAGTTGTCAACAACAATTATAAGAAGCTGGAATGCATCTCTTAAGACTTAGATACTGGTAGTAAACACTTTAAACTAAAATGAGGTAGTGTTTTTGACCCAGTTTTAATTTTGGCCCTCGCCATCACTGCAAGGCAGCTCCCAGTCAACGTCTCTAGAAGTGATTTTGTTCCTTGGGCCAAAGTATTCTCCCCCAACATTGCTGGGTAGTTACCAGGTGCGGTTTCAGCGCTGGAGCTAGTTGCATTCACTCTTGTAGTCACCCTTGGCTTCAAAGGCTCTACCAACTTACGTCAGTCGGCCAATCTTCCACTTATTTGCTAATAATGTTCAAAGGACAATCCGCCATAAACCTGGCTTCTCTGTGTGCCTTGCCATTTCAGTGCCTCACTTGCAGCCCAAGGAGGAAATGTTGGATGAGGCCTTGAGACCTTTTAAAGTCCTGTAGAATAATTACTTAGATAACATCCCTTCAGATCAGCTCTTGAGTTTCCAGTGTACCGTAAAACTTGCTTTGGCTATTGATGTTTTCAGGATGCCAAAGATAATCTGGAAGGCTACAGGACTAACTTCATTACCATTCTTACATACATCTACTTTTAGTGTTGATGTTCATGGCCTTTGTAATGAATTCCCATTGTTTTGGGGGTGGAATGTTAAACATACGATCTCTATCATAAGTGGAATAGCTTTTAGCACTCTTGTGTTCTTAAAATCGTGCTTTGAGACTGCAGTTTGTTCCAACGCAAAATGAAACAATGTTTTGGAAAAATGTTTTGTTTTATTTGGCCTTTTTTAGTCAAGCTGGGAGGATTTGGAGGCTTTAAAAGTCACAATTCCATGCTCTGAGATGATGATGGCTAAAGACATACCCTCTAACATTTCACAGATGAGAACTGGGATTCATGCGGTCAAGCAATATCAAAACTAAAGGTCTTGTCCTTTAGAAGACAAGTGCAGACTTGGCTCTATGACCAGGCGTTTGATTAACGGATAGTGGCAATTGGAAAGAAGACTTAGGATATTTACAACATTGAATCTGCCAGGACTTGAATTTAGTTTTACCGGCATATATAATCTACTGTCTAATAAATTATATAATGCGTCTTAATGGTTTTAATGCTTTAATTGTACTTCGAATTGTTTACTTATTGACAGCATCGTATGGCCACCCTGAGTCCCCCTTCAGGGGAAGAAGAGCAGGGTAAAACTGCATTAAATAAATAAATAAATAAATAAATAAATGGCAATGTTGTTAAGGAAGAAGAGCACATAAACTAGGGGTGCATCTACACTGTAGAATTAATGCAGTTCAACACCATTTTAACTGCCATGATTCTATGCTAAGAATCATGGCAATGGTCATTTTACAAGGTCTTTAACCTTCTCTGCCAAAGAGTGCTGGTGCCCCACCAAACTACAACTTTCAGGCAGCTCTAGCGGTTTTCTGAAACTACTAGAAAAAGCAAGTTTCCACTCCTCCTGGCCCCTTTTGAATCAAGCATAAACTACTTCTGTCTGCCTATCCAACCACCCATTAATCCACCCATCAGTCCATTCATCCATCCATATAGAGCAGTGGTTCCCAATCTGTGGGTCGCGAGACCTAAAATAAGGTCCGCGGCTCTAGATCATTAAATATAGTTTTCTGTGGGCGAGCAGATGGCAAGTACTGGATGGTATGTGTTCTGTGTCAGAAACTAGAGCTGATGTGGTCTATCCAATGCAGTTTTCTGAATCAGCACCCCAAATAACCAAACCGAATCTAAAGTTGACCAAAAACTGATTTGTAACCCTTTTGGTACTCATGTTGGAGAGTGGTCCCTGTTCAAATTGGTCCCTCGTCAAAGTGCTTCCTGGTCAAAAAAAGGTTGGGAACCAATGATATAGAATTATCATTAATTACCTAGACAAAAATACAAAAATAGAACAGTAAATATAAGGCAAACAAATACATATAACAAAAATAAATTATAAAATAATATTTAACCAGTTTCTGCCCTTGCTTTTGTGTCTTCTTTGCTGAGCTAATTCGGTGCAAATTACTTTAGTACGTTGCAGCAACTGAAATAAGCTAAGAGCCAAGGAGTAAGGCCCCTTCCACACAGCTGAATAAAATCCCACATTATCTGCTTTGAACTGGGATATATGGCAGTGTGGGCTCAGATATTGTGGGTTATTCTGCCTTGATATTCTGGGTTATATGGCTGTGTGCAAGGGCCCTAAGGCAAGAGAAGCAGGAAGAAACTGGAACATTTTAAAAGCAGCCAAAAGGGGGGAATGATATAAGGCTGATTGGGATTTTCCCTGCCAAATGTTCTCTCCTCTGTAAATATGTAGAACAGTTCCTTTTTTCTGCAGTGGTTCTAAGAGAGTGTTACTTCTGCCATATTTATCATAGTTCTGTGGTTGTTTATTATATGACTTTTGGGAAGAAATTGTATTTGCCCTTTAATGGGCCGATGAGTCATTAAATGCCTAATATCCTGCTTTCCCCCCATTTGTAGGGCTGCCTGAGACTGAGCATCAAATGGTGCCCCTTTCCCCCAAATCATTTTTTAATACATGAAGTTAGTTACTTGTCCTCACAACTGTCTCTCCCTTTCTCTAGCAATCAAAGTACAATCACAATAAATAGCTAATAATGATATGACATAATTCCTTTATTGCGGTCATAGACAAGCCTTTATAATTGGAAAGTAAACAAGTACAGAATGAAAAGGTACAAATTACAAGTCTAGGAAGGGCACAGCGTATCTGCTTACAGTAGCAGAAAACAAACATATTTTTAGTAAGGAAGGAACCTAGTAAGGCTTTCTGATAAACCTTTTTTTTCTAAAAAGACCTAACCAGCTGGTTCCTAATAAAAGAAGTTGAACACAACTTTTGCCACATTAAGCCCCCAAGACAGGCCCTATATCCCTAGATCTGATCCCAGGTTTTCTGCTTTAAACTGGAATATATGTGTCCGCAATGCCAGATAATCTGGGATAAACAGAAAACCTGGGATCCGATCCTGAGATATAGGGCCCGTTTGGAAAGGCCCTGTGAGCAATACTGAAAGAAGGGTATAAGTTAAGAGTTCTGCCCACAAGAATAGCTAAAATTAGAATAAGTTATAAAAGAATCCTTGTGTTGGAAGAGACCTTGTGGGCCATCCAGTCCAACCCTCTGCCAAGAAGCAGGAAAATCGCATTCAAAGCACCCCCGACAGATGGCCATCCTGCCTGTTTAAAAGCCTCCAAAGAATGAGCCCCCACCACACTCCAGGGCAGAGAGTTCCACTGGTGAACAGCTCTCACACTTGGGAAGTTAATCATCATCATCGTTCTTCCTAATGTTCAGGTGGAATCTCCTTTCCTGTAGTTTGAAGCATTGTTCTGTGTCCTAATCTCCAGGCAACCGAAAAGAAGCTTGCTCCTTCCTCCCTATGACTTCCTCGCACATATTTATACATGGCCCTCATCGTGTCTCCTCTCAGCCTTCTCTTCTGCAGGCTAAACATGCCCAGGCCTTTAAGCCGCTCCTCATAGGGTTTGTTCTCCAGACCCTTAATCATTTTAGTCGCCCTCCTCTGGACACATTCCAGCTCGTCAACATCTCCCTTCAATTGCAGTGCCCAGAACTGGACACAGTATTCCAGGATTGGCGTGTATTAAACTACATTAGCCATGCTGAATTGACAGGTTAAACACATTAGGAGTAAGGGATATGTAGTCATATAGCCCTTACGCCAAGGGTGCATCTACAATGTAGAATTAATGCTGTTTGGCACTACTTTAATTTCCATAGCTCAATGCTGTGGAGTCCTGGGAATTGTAGTTTTACAAGGTCTTCAGCTTTCTCTGACAAAGAAGGCTGGTGCCTCTCTTCGAAGGGTGCAGTTAAGGTTTGACCCCTGTCTTCCCCCAAAATGTTCAGCCTCAGATTGTTTTTTTCCTGTGCTTTTAAGTTGTTTCCAACTTAAGATCCTAAGGTGAATCTATCTTGAGGTGTTCTTGGCAATATTTCTTCGGAAGGAGGTTGCCTTTGCCGTCATCTAAGATAGAGTTTGATTTGCTCAAGGTCATCATGGCTGAATGGGATTATACAGCTTCTTGGATAGTTCCTTAAAAATTTAGACTGACATCAGAGACTAACCTCCAGCCTCCCTTGATTGAAAATAGGTAAATTGCATTTTGCATTAGTATGTGACTGAGATAGAAGTCTTACACTGCACAGCTTATCTGAAAGGGAGCCTCACTGAGTACAGCAGGATGGCTAAACAGTTGTAGAATTGAGTTATCGTGTTAACTACAATCCACTGGGAGAATTACATATATACCTAGAGTAGTAGAGCATTATTGCCGTCATCTGTCCAATGCTGAACTTGGACATGTGCATTCAATTGGCTACGGATCTGCATTACCATCCAGATCTACTCATTGTATACTTGAGTTATAGATTAGATCAAGGTTGCTTAGGTAATGTTGTAACTAATATCGTAAACAGCACAGCCCCTGTTACATGATGTGAAGCAACATCTGGAGAAGGGTGGGTAATTGTATGCTTTTCCACTCTGTCAGCCAAATGAATATGGCTGAAATGCACCTGCTTCTTGGACATAAAATGACAAATGTGCTGATTATGAAAAGCAGAAACATAAGCTGTGCCCTATTTGCTAAAGCACGTACAGGTGATACACAGGAGGTCAGTAGATGTGCCGAACAAAGTGTTGTTTTCAACACTAGTCTGGAAGCTTTTGCAGGATGTTTGTGCTTTCTCTTATAATTTCAGAACGAATTGAGACTTTTAATTAGGTTGTTTTACATGCAGGCCTCTTGTTTTGGAATATCGCATACCTGTTTATGGCCCTTCCACACAGCCCTATATCCCAGAATATCAAGGCAGAAAATCCCACATTATCTGAGCATGGACTCAGATAACCCAGTTCAAAGCAAATATTGTGGGATTTTCTGCCTTGATATTCTGGGATATAGGGCTGTGTGGAAGCCCCCCCCCCCCAAATCACAAATACTGCTGGGATTCCTGATATCCTAATCCTAGGAAAGATTTGCACACGACCTTCCTTCTCCCTCTCTCCCGTCCTTTCTCAAGGCCCTTCCAAACAAGCCCTATATCCCAGGATCTGATCCCAGGTTTCCTGTTTTCCCAGATTATCTGGCAGTGGGGACTCATATAATCCAGTTTAATGCAGAAAACCTGGGATCAGATCCTGGGATATAGGGTCTGTTTGGAAGGGACGTCAGTAGTCCTCCTCACCTCCTACATTCACAGATTGATTTGTGAAAATGAGTTGTAAGTGGTGATGCAAATGTAAAGTGTGTTGACATTTAAAAGTATTGATAGTTTACTATTTTTGTGCCAGATAGTCTGAGGGTAGACCCTCCTGAGTCCTCTGAGTCCCCCTATAAGGGTAGAGAAGGGTGGGGTATAGATATTTGAAATAAATAAATAAATAAATAAATATTCCAGTGGTTTCTTTCAATGTCGGGCAGAATTAGCAGAAAAAGCAATAAGGAGCCCCATGGCACCTTCAGGATGAACATTTTTTTGTTTAACTTAAGCCTGGATGGACTGCAGTCCGCTTTGATAGATTAACTGAATATTGCCCGAATTGGCAGACTGTTCTTATGAGTGAGTGCATGGTCCAAAAGATCGATGAGCTGAGAAATAATTTAAATTTAGAAAGTAGAAACAGCTATTGTAATATCAATAAACAGCAATCGAGCAGTCTTTTCATAGGCAAGCTAATTAGCACATGTACTGACATTAAAATCCTTTGTTCCTGTATTATACAAACCACAGAAGATAAAGTTGAGCATTGGGTTGCTATGAGTTTTCCATGCTGTATAGCCATGTTCTACAAGCATTCTCTTCTGACGTTTCACCCACATTTGTGGCAGGCATTCTCACAGGTTGAGAGGTCTGTTGGAAACTAGGCAAGTGGGGTTTATATATCTGTGGGAGAAAGAACTCTTGTCTGTTTGAGGCAAGTGTGAATGTTTCAATTGGCCACCTTGATTAGCATTTAATGGCCTTGCAGCTTCAAAGCCTGGCTGGTTGATGCCTGGGGGTATCCTTTGTTGGGTGGTGTAAGCTGGTCCTGATTGATTCATGTCTGGAATTCCCCTGCTTTTTGAGTGTTGCTCTTTATTTATTGTCCTGATTTTAGATTTTTTAAAAATACTGGTAGCCAGATTTTGTTCATTTTCATGGTTTCCTCCTTTCTGTTGAATTGTCCACGTGCTTGTGGATTTTAAGCTACAAGGCCATTCAATGCTAATCAAGGTGGCCAATTAAAACATTCACACTTGCCTCAAGCAGACAAGAGTTATTTCTCTCACCCTGGACATTATTCCACAGATATGTAAACCACCCTTGCCTAGTTTCCAACAGACCCCTCAACCTCTGAGGATGCCTGCCATAGATGTGGGTGAAACGTCAGGAGAGGATGCTTCTGGAACATGGCCATACAGCCTGGAAAACTCACAGCAACCCAGTGATTCCAGCCATGAAAGCCTTCAACAACAAGTTGAGCACTGCTTATTAATTTTTTTTGGCTGTTTTCTTTATGTATTTCATTTTGAATATGTTCTGATTAAGGTCAGAAGTTACATTTTGGGATTGTGAATTGTTTCCTGGCTCTTGAATACTGTAATTTCTGATGTTCCTTCATTTGCATTGAGATTACCCTGTTTCTTTTATACAAAAGGCCGTGGGACAGTAGGTTCTTAGGGCCCTTCCACACAGCCATATAACCCAGAATATCAAGGAGAAAATCCCACAATATCTGCTTTGAACTTGGTTATCTGAGTCCATACTGCCATATATTCCAGTTCAACACAGAAAATGCGTGATTTTATTTGACTGTGTAAAGAAGAGGTAAATATTTGTCCTTCCACACTACTGCTGGGACCAGTAACTTAAGGAAAAATTCTTTATTTCTGTGGGTATTTCTGCCTTCACCAGAGAGCAGCATCATGTGTTTGCAGAACTTATCTTCAGTGACAGATTTTATCTGTGGTTTTCTAAGTGCTGTATAATGCTTATACGTGGTGGTTTGCAGATGGCGTTCTTGTGGAGTGCATCATGTTTCCATTAAAAGTCCAGACATCTGTCTGAGACATGCAAGAAGGCACCAATACATATGACAATGGATATTTGAATACAGTCACACATTTGTGGGTTAGGCAATTGTGAATTTAATTGTTCATGGGTTGCTTTGTTTAATATCATCCCTCCTGTTGGTTTGGTCTTTCTTGTAGGTCCACCAGAAGTTGTACATAGATTGCCCTGGATGACCTACAAGTCCCCAAAGTATTCTCCCAGGTTAAAAAAGAAACAACCCTGCAGTATTTATATTTTTCCACTTTTGTAGGGACCTTGTACCCTGACTCCAGTCAATGTGGAGGGGCTATTGTAATGGCTAAACATTGTAAATATGAACTGAACTCTGAAACTGTGTATTTTGTCCAGTCAGTACTCTCATCATCCCTGTAGGAATCCAGGTATTGCATTATCCAATTTAAATTAACATACAGACGTAAAGAACACACTAATTTTGCCCTTTCTTCTCACTGCTCTCCACGGTATAAAAGGAGACAGAGACAGACACCCTTGTAGAAATACTCCACACATTTGGGAAACTTGGAAAATAGAAACCATATTTCCTGATCAGGCGGGAAGCCTCCGGTCATATTAGAGATGCTCCTCTTCAGACACTGAGAAAACTATAAATATAAACTACGATATCTTTTCAAAATAGAATTAAACAGCCTGAGAGTTTGAGAAATACATTATGATGCATAACTAAAACAATAGAACACACACTAGGTGTACCATTTTATTTTATTTATTATTTATTTATGGCATTTTACCCCGCTCTTCTCAACCCCCCGAGGGGGGACTCAGAGCAGCTTCCAAAAGGCACAATTTGATGCCTACATCACAATCGCAGTATAAAAACACAATATAAAACCCTCCAGCATTCGACACTAAAATACATTAAAATACAATTATATTCACACATCCTATGCATTCACCTATGTTAAAAACAGTGTTCCTTCTATAAAAGCATTGAGCCCTATTCACCAACTTTCCATTAAACTACTAAAGTGCTGTCCTGTGCTACTATATGCGAACGCCTGGTCCCACATCCAGGCTTTCACTTTTTTCCTAAATGTCAGGAGGGATGGAATTGATCGTATGTCGCTAGGGAGCGCATTCCACAGACGGGGAGCCACCACCGAGAAGGCCCTCTCCCTCGTCCCCACCAGCCACACCTGGGAAGCCAGCAGGGCGCGAGCAGGGCCTCCCCGGATGATCTTAAAGTACGAGGTGGGACGTAGCGGCAGATGCGTTCGGACAAGTAAGCTGGGCCAGAACCATATAGAGCTTTAAACTACAGTTTATTTTCACGGTTGCTATATGCGCAGCTTGTTTGCATTTTAATTTTTTGTCTTGGCTTCTTCAGACACTCCCTGTGAGAAGAACAACAGGAGGCACTGACACACACCCCTTTCTCACTCACATGTTGATGTAAACTGGATAATGCCTGACTAGGGCTGATGCCTTTGAAGATCAAATCATACGCATGCATGTATAAACTAGCCCTATAGCTCTGCACAGTAGCAACGGAAGCTTTCTTACACAATCCAAAAATCACTAAGCACGGATCCATTTTTGAAGGACACAAATCTAAAGACAAACATGACATTCAGGACAAGCATTGTGTGAATGCTGGAGAACAATTGGGTGCTCATAGAATGCCCTTCAAAAGCATCTGTTGGGTGAACCAACAAACTCCTTTGTCTTATTAAAAGTTAACTATCTGCAATATTCATTCATATGCATTCTCTGGTCAGTTGAAGACATTATTCAGAGAATATGTTCTTCTGTTATTATTGAACCAGACTCGAGCCCTTGATGGACTGCATCCAGGGCCATAGCCAGGATTTTGATTCGGGGCTGAGTTTGGTTGGGGGCTGAGACTGGGTGGAAGAGGGTCTACCCTAGCAAACCTTTTGTATTGTTATCCCAATAACCCCATGAATGTGGGATATAATGAGCATGGTGATCAGATCATGATATGAATAAACATAACAGTTTAAATAATGTACCAGTAAGGCCTTTTCGCAGACCACCCTGAGAATTTGGGAGGGGGGCTGAAGCCCCCTTAGCCCCCCCCCCGGCTACATGCCTGACTGCATTCTAAATACTTAACTGTAAACCAGTTGCTATTCTGGTCTAAGGTATGGCCTTATCTACCCTGCCATATAATGCAGTTTCATAATGCAGTTTAACAGCATTGAACTGGATTACATGAGCCTACACTGCCACATAATGCAGTTCAATGTGGTGAAACTGCATTATGAAACTGTATAGTGTATATGGAGCTGTATACTCATCAAAACAACTGGATTTATGTAAGTGTTGACTGAACGCAATTCGCAGAGCTTGTAAGATATATCTATTTAGGCAGGTGTTTGATTGCTAGTGATTCTTGTCAGTGTTTTATTGTGTTACTGAATTTTATTGTTTTTATTGCTTGTCTATTTTATTGCTTGTCCATTTGTGATCGATTTTTATGTTGTAAACCACCCCGAGCCTTTGGGAGTGGCAGTGTACAAATCCAATAAATAAATAAATAAATAAAAATAAACATCCAGCAATTAATTCAGTGGAGCTACTCTAGTTCAATTAATGTAACTAAATCATTAGGAATTAGAAATCCTTGGCATTTTGGTGCTCATAACAGATTGCATCATTTCTATACAGACAACACCTTCCTCTCTCTTTCATATGTATGTGGCTCTTGCTGCGCTAAATACCTTAACAAGTTTATATGTGTTATTAAGAACCATCTGTTTTACCTTCTTACAAGGTGAGGGGCAAAACAAATCTGTATATCAAATGTTGCTTTTGTAATTGTAAGCTTAAAGGTAAAGGTTTCCCCTGACATTAAGTCTAGTCATGTCTGACTCTGGGGGGTGGTGTTCATCTCCATTTATAAGTCGAAGATCCAGTGTTGTCCTTAGACACCTCCAAGGTCATGTGGCCAGCATGACTGCATGGCGCACTGTTACCTTCCCTCCAAGGCAGTACCTATTGATCTACTCACATTTGTATGTTTTCAAATTGCTAGGTTGGCAGAAACTGGGCCTGACAGCAGGAGCTCAGTCCACTTCCCGGATTCGAACTGCCAACCTTTCAGTCAACAAGTTCAGCAGCTCAGCGGTTTAACCCCCCGTGCCACCATTATTAACATTGCACAATAAGTTTAGCATCGTTTATTATAAATAATGTGAAGTGGATATCCAAGGGTGCATCTACACTGCAGAATTAATGCAGTTTGACACCATTTTACTGACATTGCTCAATGCTATGGACATTTTTAAAAGAGATTTTATAGCCTTCCCTGCAAAAGAAATGGCTGTGCTACAACTCCTGAAATGCTATAACATTGAACCATGGCTGTTAAAGTGGTGCCAAATTACATTAATCCTACAGTCTAGGGCCAGCCCAAATTGCACTGAGAAATATATTGTGTGTACACTAACTGTCAGTACTGTGTGAAAAGGATCAAACATTTAATCTCACACTGATCCCGTTTAAAAAGTCTTAGTATTAGTACACTTTCATTATGCTGAAAAATTTTAATTTTAAAAAATGTGCCATTTACAGTATGTTTATTTTTTGTTACTAAAAGGAGCTTTGGGATTCTCATCCACTCAGCGGTCACATAGCGAAGAGGTTAATATTATAATACCATGAAGTCAATCAAATTTGGCTACATCTTAAGACCTTGGTTGTAAGGGGTATGATCCCTTTTAGCCCTAAACAACAGATTGGATATGGCACTTTCTCTCCTAAGTCTGCTGTTCCCAAATCCATCTCAATTTCCTCTACCATCATGCACTAGCCATTTCTGAAAATGATGACCTGGGTTCTTCCTAGCCATTTGGCTCTGGCTACAGAATGGCACACTAAAGGAAATGTAATTCCCTTGAAAGAGTGCAAGATAAATTGACACAAGCATATTTCTTGCAGAGTTATTCTCAAGTCTATTGTTTCAAAAAGGAGGGAATTCTAGTTGCAGAGATAGCGATAAAGCAGTGGTTCTCAACCTTCCTAATACCATGACCCCTGAATACAGTTGCTCGTGTTGTGGTGACCCCCAACCATAAAATTATTTTCATTGCTACTTCATAACTGTTGTTTTCCTACTGTTATAAACCGTAATGCACATATCTGATATGCAGGATATATTTTCATTCACTGAACCAAAATGATGGAATTGAACCAAACTTGGCACACAGAACTCCCATGACCCAAAAAATTACTGGAAGGGTTTGGTGGGCATTGACCTTGAGTTTTGGAGTTGTAGTGCACCTACATCCAGAGAGCACTGTGGACTCAAACAATGATGAATCTGGACCAAACTTGGCACAAATACACAATATGCCCAAATGTAAACATTGGAGGCGTTTGGGGGAAATAGACCTTGACATTTGGGAGTTGTAGTTGCTAGGATTCACCTACAATCAAAGAGCATTCTGAACCCCACCAAGGATGGAATTGAGCCAAATTTCCCACACAGAACCTCCATGACCAATAGAAAATACTGTGTTTTCTGATGGTCTTTGGCGACCCCTGTGACACCCCCTCATGACCTCCCAGGGGTCCCGACACCCAGGTTGACAAACATTGCAATAAAGCAGGATAGGGGCCTTCCAGACAACCATTTAAACCAGAATATCAAGACAGATAATCCACAAGATCTGCTTTGAACTGGATTATCTGAGTCAACACTGCTAGGTAATCCAGTTCAATGTGGATTTTATACAGCTGTGTGGAAGGGACCTTAGTTTTATCTGGAAGCAGGCATGTAGCCAGGGGGGGGCTAAGGGGGCTTCAGCCCCCCAAATTCTCAGGGTAGGCCGCGAAAAGGCCTTACTGGTACATTATTTAAACTGTTATGTTTATTCATATCATGATCTGATCACCATGCTCATTATATCCCACATTAATGAGGTTATTGGGATAACAATACAAAAGGTTTGCTAGGGTAGACCCTCTTCCACCCAGTCTCAGCCCCCAACCAAACTCAGCCCCCCAATCAAAATCCTGGCTACGGCCCTGTCTGGAAGGAATGTATGTTTATCCTAAAATTTTGGATAGATTTTTTAAAAATGGGTAAAAACAGAGTGCTGTTAATTCTGGCTTTCAAAAAAATTTTTTATAAAGATTTTATTGGTTAAAAACAGACATACATACACATTGACATAGATCTAGGGGTAGGTGGGAGGGGTTGGGGGCGGGTGGGGAAGTCGGGGAAAGGGGTAGGTGGGGGTGGGAGCTAACGAACTAACATACAGAGCAAACAATACATTCCTGAACTTTAAAAAAAGAAAGGGTTGACTTCACCCCAAAGGTAGCATTACATTTACATGTGTTGGCCAGTTACATAGGATCTCGCTCCTTAAATCCAGTAACCCATTAATGCAGTGTTCTTATTTCTTTTAATATAACCAATCAGCGGGCTCCACGTCTCTTCAAAGGCATTAACTGGACTCCTTCTCAAAAGCAGCGTGAGTTTGTCCATTTCCGCTATGTCCATTAACTTATATATCACTTCGTCCTCATCCGGGATTTTACTTTCCCTCCAGTGTCTGGCCAGTGTGATTCTGGCCGCCGTCACAATGAAGGTTATCAGTCTTTCTGCTTCTTTTCCCAACTTTTTTTGTTCTACAATATTCAAAAGAAATAATTCGGGTTTGAAAGCAATTTTTTTTGGTAAAAGTTCTTCCATTAGTTTATGGACTTTCTTCCAGAACCTTGCTACCTCCCCGCAGGACCACCACATATGGTAGAAGGTGCCTCTATTCACCAAACATTTCCAGCAACGATAGTTCCCGGTTTTATAGATCTTATCTAGTTGGGCAGGGGTCATATACCATCTATAGGCCACCTTAAGCAGATTCTCTCTAAGTGCATATGCGCAAGTATACTTCGTGTTATTTAGCCATATTCTCTCCCAGCTTTCCTGACTTATTTTGTGGCCTAGATTTTTTTCCCTTTTTTCCCTATATTCTATGGGTATGGTTTTTTCATATTTATTTCTGATGATAATTTTATAGAGTTTGCTAACTCTTTTAATCTGTGGTTGTAGGAGGATTTTCCCCCCTGTTGTGGGATTATCTTCCCATCCCTTCTCTTTGTCTATTGTGTACCTACTCTTAATCTGGTTGTATTGAAACCATCCCAATTTATAATCGTTTAGTTCTTCCTGGGTTTTTAATCTGTACCTGGTGTTTACTTTTTGGATTAAGTCCCTGTATCTTATAGGCTGTCTTTATCGAGTCTGCAGATGGAAAAGGCTTCGGTCGGGGAGGTCCAAAGCAGGATTTTGGTGGATATTGAATCCTTGTATTTATACCAGATTTTAATCAACGGAGCTTTAATAATATGGTTCTTAAAGTTCTTATCTTTGGTGAGGTTGTTATATAGTAAGTAGGCATGCCAGCCGCTTTTATTTTCCCACCCCTCCGCGTTCAGGAGCTCTACATCCCTCAGGTCTATCCATGGTGTGATATTCTCGAGGCAATTTGCCTCGTAGTAGCTCAGGAGGTCTGGCAGCCCTGCTCCTCCTATTTGAGGTGGTAGCTGGAGATATCTTAGTTTAATTCTCGCCTTCTTTCCCTTCCATACGAAGGAGGCAAGTTCCGTTTGCCATTTCCTCAATAATGTCTGGTTTTTTAAAATGGGCAGTACCTGACCTGAAAGAAAAAATTTAGTTTGGGGAACACTTTCATTTTGATTAGGGAGACCCTGCCCAAAATTGATAGATTTAACTTTCCCCAGCTAGCGAGCTTCTCTTTTATTTCCCTCCAACATTTTTCATAGTTATTTTTTGTTAGCTGGCAGTTTTTTGGCCGTCATCTCGACTCCTAGGTATCTAATTTTCTTCACCGGGATGCCACATTTCTTTTCTATCTCCAAGCCTTCTTTGCTGCCTATGTTCTTAATTAACATTTGTGATTTTTTCTTATTTAGTCTAAAGCCCGACGCCTCGCCAAATTCTTCTATCGTTTTAATCCATTTTTCTATATTCTCTATCGGAATTCTGGCTTTCAAAATTATGGCCATAGAACATTATAGCATTTTGTTGTTTATTTGTTCAAAAGCCAATTGTCAGCCATGGCCACCCCCAGCTCCTTCAAGGTGAAGCTGGTCACTTCAAAGATACCATCCATCCATTTTGCCCTTGGTTGGCCCCTCTTCCTTTTTATTTCGATTTCCCCCAGCATCATTGTCTTCTCCAAGCTTTCCTATCTTCTCATGAGGTGGCCAAAGTACTTCCTCTTTGCCTCTAATATCCTTCCCTCCAGCAGTCGGGCTTTATTTCCTGGAGTGTGGACTGGTTGGATCTTCTGGCAGGCACTCTCAGAATTTTCCTCAAGCACCACAAATTATAACATGAACATATGCATGTATGGACATTTGCATGTACAGACATAGGGATTAGAAATACCTAGAAGAGGTTTTTTTATTAAGTGTAAAAAAGTAAGGAAATCTTTAGACAGTATATGTCTTTTTTGTGCATAAACTTATTTATTTAAATTTTTTACTATTTCAAAAAGAAAATACACTGACCATATATATTGCGGACACATACACATACATAACTCTGCTGTGGGTGGTGGGTTGTCTAAGTATATGTCTTTTTAAGTACTTCAATGTGAGGTTAAATTTTGGTACTCAAATGTTTCTTTGCTTTAATGTTTAGGAACACATGCCACAATGCCTTCTTAACATTGCATGCATAATTTACTAGAGCTTGTGCATCTTTATTTTTTTTTAAAAAAATTGAAACAAAATGGAAATGAGATTTCCAACACTATGGAAAATATTCTCCAGAATAACAATGAGTACTTTTTTTAGTTCTACTCATACATTTTTAAAATTTAACATAATTTATTCAGATATTTAACTCAACCCTCATGTCCAATTTATCCTAGGGATTTGGGTAGTAGGCATCAGTGATGGTTTGTGGAGGACATCTCGCATTTCTATTCTGAAACGAGGCAACCCACTTCTTGAATCCTAATAAATGAATTTAGAATCAACCCAACCATCCCTTAAAAAACAGAAGGAACTAATTGTCGCAGCCAATTGTTTCTGACAGTGTTTCGTTTCCTCCTGTCTGGAGAACATGCGGATGGGGAAAAAGCACGACTCTAGCCTCATAGAAGCGATTCCAGAAAAACCCACATTAATGCAGTTGCTTGGCAGGATGCTATTAGAATCTAACTTTGAAGATATGTATCCTCACTGCTAAGTTAGTCCAGATCCAATGCCCAGACTGTGGTTTACTCCAGCTATTCTCGACTTGATCTCTTCCAAATGTTGGAGAGACAACAAGTCCATAGATATTGGATGTGTTCATTACTAATTCTTGTGTTTGTTGCTCATTGGATATAACTAGTGCAGTGAGATTTGGTTTGGCATCATGGAAAGAAACCAACACTTCCTTCAGGTTTGGACATTTTACCCTATTTATTAATTTCACATATTTGTATCCCGTCCTTCACATCCCCGAGGATGGACACCAAGCAGCTTCCAACAGGGAATCATTTGATAGACTAAAAGACCACACCTGGAATGCTGTGTCCAATTCTGGGCACCACAATTTAAGAGAGATATTGACAAGCTGGAATGTGTCCAGAAGAGGGCGACTAAAATGATCAAGGATCTGGAAAACAAGCCCTATGAGGAGCGGCTTAAAGAGCTGGGCATGTTTAGCCTGAAGAAGAGAAGGCTGAGAGGAGAATGATAGCCATGTATAAATATGTGAGGGGAAGTCATAGGGAGGGGGAGAAAGCTTGTTTTTTGCTGCCCTGGAATGCGGAACAATGGTTTCAAACTACAGGAAAGGAGATTCCACTTGAAAATTAGGAAGAACTTTCTGACTGTGAGAGCTGTTCAGCAGTGGAACTCTCTACCACAAAGTGTGGTGGAGGCTCCTTCTATGGAGGCTTTTAAACAGAGACTGGATGGCCATCTGTTAGGGGTGCTTTGAGCATGATTTTCCTGCTTCTTGGCAGGGGAGTGGACAGGATGACCCATGAGGTCTCTTCCAACTCTATGATTCTATGATTCTATGATGCCATCATACAGATTAATAAATAATAATTGCAGTCAAACAGAAATTTAAACATTAAATTATTAAAACATTCATTTAAAATCACACAAATTCAAATCAGAGTCCAGGTGATCATCGCTGAGCCTGGAACCTCAGGTTTCGGCGGTAACCAGGGGATCATTCGCAGAGTTAAAACTTGTGCGAAAGCTGCGCCCGTACCTTGGGAAGTCTGACTTGGCCGTGGTAGCCCATGCTCTTGTTACATCCTATATAGATTACTGTAACACTCTCTATGTGGGGCTGCCTTTGAAGACTGTTTGGAAGCTTCAACTGGTCCAACGGACAGCAGCCAGGTTGATAACTGGAGCGGCACTCAGAGAGCACACAACCCCTCTGTTGTGCCAGCTCCAATGGCTGCCAGTTTGCTACTGGGCACAATTCAAAGTGCTGGCTTTAGCCTTTAAAGCCCTAAATGGTTCTGGTTCAACTTATCTGCCTGAACACATCTCTCCCTATGAACCATCCAGGTGTTTAAGATCATCTGGGGAGGCCCTGCTCTCGATCCCACCTACTTCGCTGATCCGATTGGCAGGGGCGAGAGACAGGGCCTTCTCAGTAGTGGCCCCCCAGCTATGGAACACCCTTCCTAGGGAAATTAGATTGGCCCCCTCCCTCCTAACATTTCGGAAGAAACTGAAGACCTGGCCGTTTGAGCAGGCATTTGCACAAGAATTATAACTAGTTATCTGAGACCTATGGAATTAATATAACAATGCAATAGAAATCGATTCTATTGATGAGACGTGAGATTTGTATTTTATCATTTTAACTGCTATAAAACTGTATTGTTTTATATTGTTATTTATTAATTGTTTGTTGTATTTTATATTGTGGCATTCGTTGCTATTTGTACATTGCCTCAAGTTGCCTTCGGGCTGAGAGGGGCGGTATAGAAGTATAGTAAATAAATAAATAATTATTACTATTGTCCGCAACATACGGTCGGTATCAATCTTGATTGCTGCATCTATTGTTTGAATGCTTGGCCACACAACCATGCTTTGACTTGTTTTCTAAAGGATAGGAGGGAGGGGGCTGATCTGATGTCACTGGGAAGAGAGTTCCACAGACGAGGCGCTACCACTGAGAAGGCCCTGTCTCTCGTCTCCACCAGCCGCTTTTGTAGGACCGAGAGCAGGGCCTCCTTGAATGATATTAACCTTTGCAGTGATTCATAGCAGGCGATATGTTCAGACAAGTAAACTGGGCCAGAACCATTCAGGGCTTTATAGGCAAAAGCCAGCACTTTGAATTGTCCTCCGTAGCAGACCAGCAGCCAGTTGAGATGGCGTAGCAGAGGGGTTGTATGCTTTCTGTATGCCACTCCATTGAACAACCTGGTTGCAGCACGTTGGATTAATTGAAGTTTCCGAACAGTCTTCAAAGGCAACCCCATGTAGAGTGCATTGCAGTAATGTATTCAGGATGTAACAAGAGCCTATTTTACATTGCTCATTTCAATCAATGATAATTCATATTAACCACATATTTTTAAATTGGGGCATCATAGGAAGTCATAGTTAATCAAAAACAGAACTAAAGTGTATTTTTTTAAAAAAAAAAAACAAGCGAAGGAAGAGAGGATCATGAGGTCTGCAGAAGTCCAAGTCTTGCCTAAGTTCATTCATTTCATTCTAAGTTGTGGCGAAGTGTAATATCTACTTAGTGCTTGGCCCAATATGTTTTGGTTTACTTCTTTGTTTTTCGACTGCCGCAGCAAGTTGGACACCATGAGATTGGGAAAATAGGACAGGACAGCTCATGAGGTCAAAACCATTATCCTCGGGAACTTTAGCCACTCCTTATTAATGAACTAGCCTACTAACAAAACAAATAAGGACCAAAAGAAGACAATTATAAATTACAGTTGGCCCTCCATAACCATGGATTCTGCATCGACAAATTCCACCATCCACCTTTTGAATTTTTTTAAACCCCAAACCCATGGCATTGTATAGAATGGGACTTTTGGTATCCACAGGGATTCCTAGAACCAAACCTCAACACATATGAAGGGCTCACTGGTATTTTCCAAAGTGGGAATCAGCAAAGGACACAGTGAATGTGGCCATGAGCTGTCAATATAACCTGTGTATAAAATATCACCATCCTAACACAACGTCTCTAATCTGGTTAGATTCTTGGGCATTGTATGGCTTTAGGCTGCCCTTTTGTCTGGGAGGAAGCTTGAATTTGATCATATGAATTTAATCAAAATAGAGCCGAATCTACACTGCCAAATAATGTAGTTTGAACTGTGTTATATGGTTGGCATATACAGTAACACAGTTCATATAACGAAATTAAATGCAGTCTGAACTGTACTTAGCTGCATTGCATAAGTTTACATTGATCATATAATGAAGGTCAAACTGCATTATTTGGCAGTGTAGATCCAGCAAAAAACTTCAGTTAAGGATTAATGTTCAATGAGATGGACAAGTGGTTGACACTGGGCTTCATTAAGCAGAGACTGAATTAAGTAAATTCTGAGCTCTGTCTCCTCTGAGAAAACTTGTTGCACTTTTGGCAGGCCCGGATTAACTCTTTTTGGCACCCTAGGCCACACATTGGAAGCCATGCCCCCGGGCCGATGCTGAGCATGCGCGTCAGGAGCCCTAGGGGCAGGGCTTTCCTAGGTATCTTCTTCCCTCACGCTGGGTGCCTCTCCTTCCTTGAGTGAAGGAAGGAGGGGCCGCTGCGAGCAATGAAGAGGCAGAGCCTAGGGAAGTCATGTCAGAGGCCCTAGGTGTGGGGCTTCGCTCCACGTCTTCCTTGCTCATGCCGGCCCCTCCTTCCTTCAGTCAAGGAAGGAGGGGCGCCCAGCGCAAGCGAGGAAGAGGCAGAGCAAAGCCCTGCCCCTAGGGCCGCTGACGCGGCTTCCCTCCGTGTCTCCCTCACTCATGCTGGGTACCCCACCTTCCTTGAGTGAAGGAAGGAGGGGCCGGCGCAAGCGAGGAAGAGGTGGAGGAAAGCTGCGTCAGAGGCCCTAAGGGCCTATGGCGCTCCGCACGCAGACGCACAAGCGCTCAAAGATTGACGTTTTTTTAAAAATTGGGGGGTCTGGATCTGGGCCCCTCCCATGGCTGCGCCTCTAGGCCGTGGCCTAGTGTGGCCTTATGGATTATCCGGGCCTGACTTTTGGGGAGGGACAGCTGCATTTCTGGATACCTCTGTCTAATTTTCATAGGAATCTTTGCACAGTGATGGTCAATTATAGTGAGGTTATTGAGTTCAACTGATGCTCTCTCTTTTTGCATGTACTGGAATAGGTTGGCTATTTCCTTGCCTTCTGTTTCCCGTCAGTGGATTATGAAGCTGCTTCATAAATCTATTGCCAGTTATTTCTTGCCATGAATCTAAGACATGGCATGCCTTCAGGCATGGAGGAAGAACTCAGGATAGACTGAGAGAAAGATCACAATCAGTGTCCTAGATAAACATCCTCTATGATTGCTGTGTTTCTCATTTGCTTGTTTACTTTCATTCTAATCCATCTTTCTGTCTGGAATTTACTGACGTGCCTGACAAAGATATTTTGCAAACAAAACGAAGTTTGCGTTGTTCTAGGTTTTTTCGTGCTATATGGCCATGTTCTAGAAGCATTCTCTCCTGACTTTTTGCCTGCATCTATGATAAACATCCTCAGAGGCAGGGCCGTAGTTTGACCTGAGACACCTAGCAAACAATCCCAAGAACCCCATGAAGGTGGGATTTAATGAGCATGGTGATCCATGAAAGCCTTCGCTGACAATAAAGAGGACCTCACCTACAACAACGCAGTGATTTCGGCCATGAAATCCTTTGACAATAAAAAGAAGTTTATGTCAAAAACACACTAAAACTGCAATAATGGAACCTATGCTGGGGTAACCATTGTACCCATACATTTTAGAATCACTATAATACAATTAACACCTTCCAAGGAGCCTTAGTAATCAACAGTCTGTGGTTTCCTTGATTGAGTAACCTCTTTCGTAATATGTTCTTCCTTTTTTATGTTGCCTTCACCTTTACGAAGCATTAGTGACTATTCCAAAGACTCGTATTATCTCAAAATATGACCGTCATTTTAGCCTCTAGGGAAAATTCAGAATTAATATGCCCTAGGATCACTGATTAATCTTTTTTATATCCATGCTACCTGTAGAATTCTCCTGCAGCATGACATTTCAAATTAGTTGGTTTTTGTCCTACTAGTGTACTTCACTCTCCAGCTTTCACAAGCATATATTGGACCCACAGAATATATTGGTAATCAAACCATAGCATATATTTATAAATGCTCAAATTCCATTAGATCAGTGGTTCTCAACCTTCCCAATGCTGCCACTCCTTAATACCAGTCAGTCAGTCAGTAGCCTTTATTTCGGTCAACAAACCATCGGCTAAGCCAGGTGAAAGCAGAACAATGGAATACAACATTTAAGAAATTAATAACATCACATTTGGATTAATACATTTCCTGGTGTTATTTTTGTTGCTACTTCATAACTGTCAATTTGCGACTGTTATGAATCATAATGTAAATATCTGATATGCAGGATATATTTTCATTCACTGGACCAAATTTGACACAAATACCCAATACACCCAAATTTGAAAACTGGCGGGGTCAGGGGTGGATTGATTTTGTCATTTGGGAGTTGTAATTGCTCCGTTTTATAGTTCATCTACAATCAAAGAGTATTCTGAACTCCAGCAACAATGACATTGAACCAAACTTGGCACACAGAACTCCCATGACCAACAGAAAATAGTGGAAAGGTTTGGTGAGCATTGACCTTGAGTTTTGGAGTTGTAGTTTACCTACATCAAGATAGCACTGTGGACTCAAACAATGATGGATCTGGACCAAACTTGACATGAATAAATAGGCCCAAATGTGAACACTGATGGAGTTTGGGGAAAATAGACCTTGACATTTGGGAGTTGTAGTTGCTGGGATTTATAGTTCACCTGCAATCAAAGAGCATCCTGAACCCCACCAAGGATAGAATTGGGCCAAACTTCCCACGCAGAACCCCCATGACCAACAAAAAATACTGTGTTTTCTGATGGTCTTTGGTGACCCCTCTGACACCCCCTTGTGACCCCCACAGAGGTCCCAACTCCCAGGTTGAGAAATACTGCAATAGATGCTCATAGAAGCTCAAATCCCCCAGGTTATGAACAAGATAGAGTATGAAAGTTTGTTCTGAAGTTGAATTTGTATTTACGTCAGAACAGTTACATTTTTTTAAATGTTCTGTTTTGGAAAAGATTAACGCCCACCCCCTATGGTGTTTGCTTTGCTATCTGTTCCCCTGTTCAGAAGATTTCACCAGATTTTCTGTCCCTGTGACAATTGGATTTTGAAAATTTTGGGTTGTCATGGAAACAAGTATTGATGATAAAGTGTCAGTAGAGATAGCTTTTTCCCATGATAACTCTCAACAGGAGTGAATTTCCCTTCCCAAAGGTAGATTTCTTTTACTTTCTATAGTATCACCCCTGTTTGTAACTAGGAGTCATTTGTCAGATGTTTGTAACTCGGGGACTGCCTGTATATACAATGGCATAATAAAATGGTGTCCTTTGTATAAAATAGCAAAGGCAGGGTTTGCTTTTTGAATTTTTTAAAAAATATCTTCACTCCCTGGATGGCTGAATCAATGGATACAGAATCCATGGATATGAAGGGCCCTCAATACATAGAAGCTGGATATTTTATGGAGTGAATGATGCTGACTTGGGTATTTAATGATGTATCTTTTGCACTTGATGTCCTTCAAAGCTGTCCTTTCAAGTTTTAATCTTCTTAGACCCTTTCATTTCTAAAGTTACCACAAAGTTGAGCTGATTTGACAGCATATGACAACCACAAGTACTTGTGTTTCCTTGACAAGCCAAGGGAAAAAATTGCAAGTGCTATGTCAAAAGCATGTCGTGATTAGCAGTTGAATGCTTGAACTGCTTTAATTTCCAATTCTCCTTCTGGCCCACGCTTTTGCTTTGTATGCTGTATTTTATTTAGATTGTATGTGTTAGTGGGAACTTTGTATTGCCTACATATAACTACTCTGCAGGCCTTTTTAGCTAAACGTTTGGTTAAGCTTTAGATAAACACTTTCCAAAGAAAAATATCAAAATATGAGCTATGTGTTGTCTGTGGCATATGATCTGCAATGCCCATCTACACGTTATAGCTAGGCTCATTTCCTGACCAGGAAAAAGGAAAATTACAGCTGATTATTATTTCATATTTAATCGTGCAATCCATAAATACATCCAAGGACACAAGAAATGCTTCTGCTGATCTCATGGCTATGTATTGTCGAAGGCTTTCATGGCCGGAATCACTGGATTGTTGTAAGTTTTTTGATAGATGCAGGTGAAATGTCAGGAGAGAATGATTCTGGAACATGGCCATACAGCCCAAAAAACTTACAGCAATCCCGATCTCATGACTGTTTTCAACAAAGGAGAGCTATCTCGGAAGTCTAGGAAACACAAATAGTACTATAAGTTCCCCCGGCACCAACTGCTGCTCTGGGACAGAGTCAAGGCTGAAGGGGAAGAAAGGCAGCTCCATCTTGCCTCCTTGACTTTCCATCAGCTCAGAGCCCCTCTTGCTGTGTTTAAAATAATTCTATAAAATTATTTATTTAGATAAGTAATTTTATTTGTTTAAATAAATAATGTTATGTATTATTTTATAGAAAGTATGGAGTAATGTAATAATATATGATATAATGTAGTGTTACATTGCATTATAATTTAAAATAATTGTTTAAAATGATTCTATAGAATTATTTATTTAAATAAGTAATTTTATTTTGTTTAAATAAATAATGTTATTTATTATTTTAAAGCTAATATAATATAATAATATATAATATAATATAGTGTTACATTGCATTGTAATTTGATATAATATAATATAATATAATGTCAGTATATTGTATTATGTTATAGTATAATAATTGTAATGTAATAATAATAATAGTATGATTACGGTATGGTATGTGGTATATGCATTTGGTATTGGTGGTGTTGTATTGTAACACAGTATAATACTGCCAATGATAATGTGATACAATAATTATATCGTGATATTATAATTTATATATTTGTATTACATGCAATATTGCTAACAATATTGCGATATGTTGTAATGTTAATTGTTGTTTTTTCAGTTTGTTGTAAGCCGCTCCGGCAATATTGTTATATGTACACTGTAAGCCACTCTGGCAGTATTGTTGTTTGCTGTAAGCCACTCTGAGTCCCCTTCGGGGTTGAGAAGGGCGGCATATAAAAATAGTAAATAAATAAATAAATAAATAAATAAATGTACAGGCTGTCCTCGAGTTACAAGCATCCAACTTACAAATGACTCATAGTTAAGAATGGGGGTGACACAACAGGAAGTGAAAGAAATGTATCCCTCAGAAGGGAATTCACTCTTGAAAAGTTATTATCATGGTGGAAAGAGGTCTCCACTGAAGCTTTTTCATCAATCCTTGTTTCTACAAGAAGCTTCTTCTTTTTTCAAAAGTGAGATGAAATCACCTGAACAGGGGCACAGACAGCAAAACAGACACTACATGGGTGTAAACCCTTCTCTATGTTATACATAGCTAATATATAGATATGTATTTGGCTGGAATTACACTTTAAAATGTACCTGCTCCAACTTTTATACAAATTCAACTCAAGAACAAATATACAGAACCTATATTGTATGTAAGTTGATGACCACCTGTCCTAATTAGTAAGATACACAGTTGCAACCCAGAGGGAAAAGACGTGGAACTGCAGGTAAGCACATGAAACTAGTACACCTGGATTGGGAAAAGCTACTTTTTAGAGGGCAACTTGCCATAGGCCTCCAGCCACCATACCCAGTAGGAGATTTTGGAAGATGTTGTCTACTTTTTGCAAACTCTGCATAACAACAACAACAACTTTATTCTTATATCCCACCTCCAAAGGGACTCAGCTTCCATGGGGACCAAGCTTTATATAAACAAAGGTTACAGAGTAACACAATTAAAAACATATAACAAACAACTATATTAGAAACAGTAAAAACAATCTATATTAAAATGTAATGTTTGTTTGTGGGATTAACATAACTATTAAAAAAACCACTGGATGAATTGACTCGAGATTTGGACACTACACCCCTAACAGACCAATGAGTGACCACCACTCATTAACCTCTTCCAAAAAACAGCAGAAAGGACTTAAAACCCCCCAAAAGCTAAATGAAAATACAGCACATGTATGAAAATGACAGCTCCCAGCATCCCCTAGACCAGGCCCTTTAGGAGAGGAGGGTGCTCCAAATGCACTGCTTCCAAGCTGCAAGTTTGCTTTTCCTTGGATTTCTTTGATAGCATACCAATCCGTACTTATTTCCTATTCCTGGACTGCAACTCCCAGCAATCCTCCAGATAGATAAGATATATAGATTAGATAGTAGGTAGATCAATCAGGACTGCTGGGAGTTACAGTCCAATTTTATTTTATTTATTTCAGGATTTTACCCCGCTCTTCTCAACCCCCGAGGGGGGACTCAGAGCGGAATAGGTAGAGAAGGGAGAGAAAGAAGAAAGGAGAGAAAGAAAAGGGGAGGGAAGGAAAGAGGTAGAGAAAAGGAACGCTACTCTTTCTCCACCGTCAGTAGAGTAGTGTTTTTTCATCTCCGCCAGGCGAGGAAGCTCCCCCACCTGTCCCGTCACGACCTAGCCACAGTGGTCCAAGCCACGGTCATCTCAAGGTTGGACTACTGTAACGCTCTCTACCTTTGTCGGTGATCTGGAAACTTAAGCTGGTGCAGAACACTGCAGCCAGGGTGCTGGCAGGCGTTCCAACATGCTGCCATATTATTCCCATTTTACGTGAACTGCACTGGCTCCCAGTGGAGTACCTGATTACCTTCAAAGTGCTGGTACTGACCTTTAAGGCCTTGAATGGTCTGGGGCCAGTGTACCTGAGGGACCACCTCGCCCCATAATGCCACACTAGACCACTGCGTTCAGAGTCACATAACCTCCTTGTAATCCCAAGTTGCAAGACCTTTCATTTGACTTCAACATGGAGGAGAGCTTTCCGTATTATCGCTCCAACACTTTGGAACGGGCTCCCTCCAGAAGTTCATGCCTTGTCTAGCTTGCTGGCTTTCTGGAAGGCCTGCAAGACCTTATTGTTTGAACAGGCATTCGGCCTCTAAAACTGCAGGCCCTCTGACAGTTAAAACCGCAGGCCCTTTGTTGCCTGCTGCCATGCCTTTTTGTTGAGTTGTTGTATTATTTTTATGATCTTTAATGTATTATACATATGCTGTTTTAACTGTGTTTTTATTGTGTAAGTTGCCCCGAGCTGGATGGGAGTGGCAACGGACAAATCTAAATAAATAAATACAATAAATAAATAAGGAGAGAAGAAAAGGAAAAAGGGGGGAAAGAGAAAGAAAGAAAGGGAGGGAGGGAGGGAAGGAAGGAAGGAAGGAAGGAAAGAGGGAGGGAAGGAAGTCAAGTGAGTGTGTAGACATCCAGTCACTTTATTTTTTTGGCTTTTTAGATTCCTTGAGGAAAGATCTCTGAAATTTTATACATATGAGAAGCTTGTCCTAATGTAAGACGGCTGTGTTGTCAGTCTGGATTTTGTAGAGGAGATATTTACAATGGAGAGGAGAAGAGAATCTTCCTGGTTGGGATCCCAAATGCCCTCGCTAGATACGTTGAAATGAGGAGGGGTGCATGGAAAGCCTCTTTCTATTCGGAAGTTCCTGGCCAAAAATTTGTACAGCAGGCACTTAACCTTAATCATATAATCAAAAGGGATTAACGGGAAAGATGTTTTTGTCTTCTCCCCCCCCCCCCCCAATCAGTTTATGTAATTTGTACTTTTGGCAGCATTTTCCATCAGCAGAGCTTGTTCCTACAAGTAGATGAACCTGAGGTAAAACTCGGGATGCTCACAGAGATATGATTTTATTCAATTTGGCTTGCTAATGCATGTACTGTAATCTTTCAGCTAAAATAACTGCTAAAAGTGCATCCTATATGGCATGTTTGACACTGTTTTATCTATTTAGTGTGCTCTTAAATATTGAGGTATTACAATATGGTTGTGGAGACGTTGCTTGTGGCTTTCTGCTTGTTCTAGAGGAATCCCAAAAAACAAATAGGCAATTATCAAGGGCAAACTGGGATTCCTGCACAATTGGAGGGTATGCTTTTCAGACTAGTTCTATAGCCTTCCTATTTGACTTTTTAAGCATTTTGTGTATGAAACTAAATTTGTGTGCACTGAACCATCAAGGGGGGATGTCACTATCTCAGCCACCTATGGACAATTTTAGCTTTTGGAGTATTTGGGACTTCCAAACTCCTGATAAGGGATGCTCAGCCTGTATTACAAACACAATCGTGGTTTAAAACTTGACTTTCATGATACATTGACTTAAGAAAGCAACTTTAAAATAGCTAAAACCACAGAGATAATGACAAAAGTATTCAGATAACACAATCCTTGGAGTTGTGTGCAGTGGCATCTTAAAATTAGCACAAAGCTTTTATCATATCTTGTAAATTTGTTTTGATGCTTGTGCAACAGTCAATCCAAGATCTTGACTCTGCTTGTGTAGGCTGTTTCAAAGCTATTTACTCACGGTTGCACAATTCATAAATGAGGCTAGATGTTACTTGCATTCACTATGTGAGTTTCATTGTACAACTGCTAGGGAGAGGTCTCCATCTTTTGAACTTTTCCCACCACCTGGAAACTGAACACAACTGCTTAAAAGACTAGTGTATTAAAAATCCTTACTATTTTCTGTCCAGTTGGCTTCAATTTGGATGACCCTATGGAAGGGACCTCCAAAAGCCTCAATTATTGACAAGCCTGCTCAAGTCTTGAAAACTCACGGCTGTGGCTTCGTTTATTGACTCAAACTATCCATAATTTATTTTTCTTCTGACTTCTGCTTTATCAATCATTACCTTCTTTTACTAGCAAGTAATGTCTTGCTGACCGAAGGGCCAATGGTTCAAATGTGGGGAGCAGGGCAAACTCCCACTGTTAGCCCCAGCTTCTGCCAACCTAGAAATATAGAAACATGGAATCCTAGAGTTGGAAGAGACCTCGTGGGCCATCCAGTCCAACCCCCCTAGGAGTTCAAAAACATGCAAATGTGAGTAGATCAATAGGTACCGCTTCAGCAGGAATGTAATGGCGCTTCATGCAGTCATGCCAGCCACATGACCTTGGAGGTGTCTATGGACAACACCAGCTCTTTTGAGATGAGCATCACACCCAAGTATTGGACACAACTATACTTAATCTCAAGGGTATCTTTAAATACAATATCCCCAGTTTACTCCTTTATGCTTCTAGGGGTTGCTCAAGCTTAACTTGTCCTTTTGGCAGTCCATGGTGTCCATAGAATTCTCCTCCAGCATTACATTTCAAATAAGTTAATTGTCTTTCCATCAACTTTAATCACTATTCAGTTTTTACAATTATATATAACAATCAGAAATATTATGGCTTGATTTCTAGGCCGGAATGCCAGACTGAAGCCAGCTCCTGTGAGTGAATTGCTGCAGAAAGAGATGCTTTATGAGACAAACATTGGTCCAAACTAAGTTTGAACCAGGGGAAAGTTCCCCATGGATCAAAGGGAGTACAAATGATAAGTCTCATGGATCTGCAAACCTTGTTCCTGGTATTAAATTGCCACCATGGTGATGTGAGATTATGGATGAAACAGAGGAAATAAAGGCTGCATTAAAAGCCTGCTGGATGTTGGACACAAGGTCCATGAAACTCAATTAAGTTGAGTAGAAGTGTTTGGCTATGATTAAGAGAGGCTTTCTCAAACTCATGGTGAGATCACCAGAGACTCTGTTGTTTTTGTGTGCCTTCAAGTGGTTTCCGATTTATAACAACCCTAAGAGTAATATATCAAGGAGTTTTAATAGCAAAATTTGTTCAGAAGGGTTTTTCCTTTGTCTTTCTTTGAAACCGAGAGAATATGATTGGCCCAAGGTTACCCAGACGACCTGCCTTGTTTACAAAAAATCACTGGCAAAGGTATGTTGGAGTTAATAGCATGCAATTGGAATGCATTCAGCTAATAAGGGAGGGTGTCCTATTTTGTATTACAGGACATGCCACTCCACATATATGCTGAAGTGGCAGAGTGGGCACAGTCTTAAAATTGAGATTAGGATTTATTAAATGCCATATAGATTTCAGGTGACACTAAGGAGTGCAGGACAAGCAAGGCTCTGCATTGAGCATAAATACAGGAGTTGTTTTGATTTTAACCCAACCTGAAAAGAAATGCAAAGGTTCCTTGGTAGGAAAAGGCCAAAGTAAAGAAGAAACATCATTGTTTAATGTCAGCAAAGCTGGAGGTAAATTTACTGTGTGGTACAATGTCTTTAAAAAGTCAGTAGAAGCCCATCTGAGAATCTGATAGAAAGTTATTGGTAATCCTCAAAGAATACTGTCTTCTCTTCTGGTGGTAATATCCTTCTCCCTATAGATAGAAGAACACCCCAGAATAGCTAAATTGGATATTTTCAAAATTACATTGGAAATAAAATCAATTGTGTACCATGTCTGACAGCTGGCACACTGAAGAAGTCAACTTCTAAAAAATGACTTATGACAGTATTTTGCAACATTTTACACCATATGGGGAAGCAGTCAACAGCTGGCACGCAGCAGCAGTCAAGATGTGAGAATAATAGAACCTCAAATAGCTCTTTATAAGTCTTTATTTTTGATATAGGAAATCAGAAATGCAGGGTGACACTATTTTAATGTGTAATATCCACAAGTGTACCTTTTATGGATTCCTTGGGGCCATTCCAGGTTGAGTATTCATTATCCAAAATGCTTGGTACCAGAAGTCTTTTTGATTTGTGTATATATTTTAGAATGTCCGCATTTGCATAGACAGATATCATAGGGCAGTGTTTCCCAACCTTTTTTGAGCTGCGGCACACTTTTAACATTAAAAAAATCAGTGGGCACATCACCAACCAAAATGACACAAAATGACACTCTGACACAGTAAAGAATGGCTGGGGGATGGTGGCCTGCCTTGAGGGGACAGTGCCAAGCCAGCATTGCTGGCTCTGCCACTGCTCTGCCAAGGCTGCTGGGGAGAGCTGAAGCCGGGAGGGGCGGAGCCAGGCTGGCACTGCCCCCTCAAGGCTGGCGATATGCCACCGCTGTGGGAGAGCTGAAGCCGGGGAGGGGCAGAGCCAGGCTGCGCCATGACCCGCCCCCTCAAGGCTGGTGAAGCCCCCAGGCTTCAGCTCTCCCAGCAGCCTTGAGGGACGCCAGCCAGCCTTGAGGGAGCAGTGCAAGTGAGGAGCGGGAGTCATGGCGGAGAGCGGCGCCAAAGCCGTGCGTAGGAGGAGGAGGAGCATGAGCATGAGCGGTGGATGGGCTTCAGTGGGCTTCGTGCGGCTTCAGCGAGCAAGGGGCAAGAGTCATGGCGGGAGTCATGGTGGATTGGAGGCTGGCTGGGGAAACGGCCAAAGGAGGCGGCGCCCCGGCCCCTTCTTTTTCTTCGCCACCGCCCAGCCCTTCCTCTTCCTCCCCCAAGCAGCAGGAAGAGGGGGGAAGGAAGGGGGGCAGAGAGCTTTTCTCACGGCACAGCAGGAGGTCCGTCACGGCACACTGCTGTGCCACGTCACAGTGGTTGGGAAACACTGTCATAGGGGACAGGAGAATTGCATCGCTCCAGTGCAAGGAAAGTTCCTCTCTTCAGGTCCACACTGGAATACCCAATTAACATAGGGATGGGCAACTACAACAGGTCCAGGAGCCAATTTTCTGCCCAAGGAGCCCTACAGAAGACTGCCAAAAATGACACTTAAAGGATGGGAAAACCCAATCTGAAAAACAAGCATTTTAAAGTGCAAGTGATGATAGCCATGTATAAATATGTGAGAGGAAGTCATGGGGAGGAGGGAGCAGTCTTGTTTTCTGCTGATCTGGACACTAGGACACAGAACAATGGCTTCAGACTGCAGGAAAGGAGATTCCACCTGAACATTGGGAAGAACTTCCTGTGAGAGCTGTTTAGCAGTGGAACTCTCTCTCTCTCTCTTTCTCTCTCTTTTCTGCCCCCTCTCTCTCTCATTCTCGGGAGTGTGGTGCAGGCTCCTTCTTTGGAGACTTTTAAGCAGAGGCTGAATGGGCATCTGTCGGGGGTGCTTTGAATGCGATTTCCTGCTTCTTGACATGGGGTTGGACTGGATGGCTCAAGAGGTCTTTTCCAACTCTTATGATTCTATGATTCTAAGTGAACCCTGCTACCTACTGAAAAGGTGAATTGCCAGAACTTTATTCTTTTGTGGGGACAAAAAAAGGGAGCAGTCTAGCGAATCTGGGGGCAGGCAAGTGAAGGACTGTAAATACTAGGAGCTACATCTCATATCCTTGCTTTACCCATCATTCCTCTAAAGAGTATAGATGCTGAAATCCTTACTAAGAATAATTTGAGTTCAGTATTCCTAAACCTCCTATTGCAATCAGATCATGTTTATGCAGGCGTTGGGAGGTTATATCAGATCCCAACACAGATTTCAACCATTCTGACCTACTCAAGATATCATATTATCTAATCAAGAGCTGAGCCAAGTACAAACTTTGTCCATAGTTATGTTGTTGTGAGCTGTTTCCATCTACTAATAAACATTGTCTTAGTATGACTAAATGCAATGTAAGATAGGATCTCCAACTGAATTGTTGATTATACTGCTTGTTTTAAAAGGGGGATGGAAATCAATTCATGGAAGGGGGTTGGTTGCTGAATGCTGCTTGTCTTGAAAAGGCACTACTTGAGAACATATCCAGATTATGGAGCAACAGATATGACACCATATCCCAAATGAAGACCCTGTAACAAATTCCTCTTCCACAGCTTTAACTGACATTATCTAAAGAAGTAATTGTAGATGAATTCTGCATCATTTGGAAATCAAAAGTTTTGTGGGAAACTCTTTATTATGGCAAGGGACATGCAAAATTCTTCATTTTGATTTACTTGTGTTTTCTGAATCCCAACTTCCATGTTCTTCCCATCCTTTTTGATCAGTTTGGATGATTTAAAGGAGGGATTTCTATATGGATAAAATGCACATATTTTGGTATGCATTTTTCCTAACATAACACATTTTGCCATGGTTTCTCTTCATGGACACATTTTGTATGCAATTTCCTATTGCGTGAAGTACTCTATATTCATTTTTCAAAGATGTACATTTTGAGCTGTGCTTTCTGCTGAATTGTTTTGGGACATATCATTTGAGGGACAAAGTTCTCCGCCCTGTATGAATCTCTCTGAGTTTTATCTGGGGCTAATTTAGCCAAACATTTCTTAGCAAAACAATACATTTTTTCTAGTATGTGCAGATGTAGATACAGATTCCTTTCTGTTCTTTTCAGGCAATGACAGGATTCTCAGGCATCCTGTTTGGACATCACTTATTTGGGAGGATAGAGTCTGGTTCCATATTAGGACTGCACAGGAAGACCTAAATCTTCAACTTTTGGGAGTGTTTGCTACAATGTGTTCCTAGCAGACGAACCCCTGAGTACACAACACTCAGCGGTCCATCTGTGCAAATTGCAGCTAGCATGGTGCTTCTGTTTCACCTCTTTGGAAGATGCTGGAAGAGCAGAAACATACCATTTAACCTTGTAATGCAGTGGTTCCCAACCTGTGTTCTATGGACCACCAGTGATCTGCAAGAACTAAAATATGGTCCATGGCCTCACCGTCACTACACTGTTGCAACACGAGTGACTAGTCTCGTGAAACCCTCTTATAGTGCCGAGGCTTATTAAATATGTTTTTTTGTGAGCGAGCAGATGATGACTACTGGATGGCATATGTTCTGTATCAGAAACTAGAGCTGATGTGGTCTAGCCAATGCAATTTTCTGAATCAACACCCCAAATAACCAAACCAAATCTAAAGTTGACCAAAAACTCATTTGTAACTCTTTTGGTACTAATGTTGGAGAGTGATCCCTGGTCAAAGTGGTCCCTGGTCGAGTGGTCACTGGTTATTAAAAAAAAGTGTTTGTAACCACTGTTGTAATGGCTGGTATGTTATGAAATGTCTATGAGTTTTGGGGTTCTCACAACATTTGGAATCTCATGGGAGCCTGTCCATGAAATCTGACAGGAAGCTCTCATCCCACAAGACTTGAGGTGGCTTATGTATACATGACTGCCTTGTGTATACCATCCAGCACTGCCCTGCCTTAATAAATAGTAGGAGGCTGTTCCATGTTGCTTTACAGGATACCTGGCAACCCTAAGCCATGAGTCATGTGAAGAGCTGGATTGGAGCCAGTGTTTTGGAACTTGATCAGCATTAACTTAATCATATTGAGCGCTGTGCAGAAAGGCAGTTTCCAAATACATAACGCAATTTGCTGTCTTCCTTTTGGTATAATAAGGAAATACTGGGTTTTTTTCTTGTTGTTTTATTCCTCTTTGAATATATTGACAAAAATGGCTTTCTAAATCACTCCCTGTAGAAGGCAGTCAGTCCAGCCTCGTAGTCAGGAGAGTTTTCCACTTCACAGTACATGGCTGATTACTTGGCATAGTTTTAGGCTAAGCAATAGGCACATGATTCATTACCCAGCTATTAGTCAGCAACATTCATACAGGCTTGACCACATTGCTAAACTAGGTGTTATCATTACAAGGATGACCTGCTTGATCCCTAATGCTTATATTCCTCCCTCCATTAAATTTATCCATAAAGTAAACTGGAAGCTTCCACATTTTGTTTTTGATTAACTATAAGTTATTGTTACGTTGGAGCAAAGATATTCTAGAAGTTAATCTTATGGCCTATTACAGTGTTTCTCAGCCTTCCTAATGCTGTGACCCCTTAATACTGTTCCTCATGTTGTGATGACCCCCAACCATAAAATTATTTTTGTTGCTACTTCATAACTGTAGTTTTGCTACTTTTATGAATCGTAATGAAAATATTTGATATGCAATAGGGCCGTAGCCAGGATTTTGATTCGGGGGGGGGGCTGAGTTTGGTTCGGGGGGGGGGCTGAGACTGGGTGGAAGAGGGTCTACCCTAGCAAACCTTTTGTATTGTTATCCCAATAACCCCATTAATGTGGGATATAATGAGCATGGTGATCAGATCATGATATGAATAAACATAACAGTTTAAATAATGTACCAGTAAGACCTTTTCGCGGACCACCCTGAGAATTTCAGCTACAGGCCTGTCAGGATATATGTTCATTAACAATATCTGATAGGCCCAAATGTTAATACTGGTGGGGTTGGCGGGGCGGGGATTGATTTTGTCATTTAGGAGTTGTAATTGCTGAGATTTATAGTAGTTAACCTATAATCAAAGAGCATTCTGAACTCCACCATTAATGGAATTGAATCTAACTCGGCACACAGAATTCCCATGACCAACAGAAAATACTGGAAGAGTTTGGTGGGCATTGACCTTGAGTTTTGGAGTTGTAGTTCACCTACATCCAGAGAGCACTGTGGAATCAAACAATGATGGATCTGGACCAAACGTGGCACAAATACTCAACATGCCCAATTGTGAACACTGGTCAAGTTTGGGGAAAATAGACTTTGACATTTGGGAGTTGTAGTTGCTGGGATTTATAGTTCACCTACAATCAAAGAGCATTCTGAACACCACCAATGATAGAATTAGGCCAAACTTTCCACACAGGCCAATCAAAGCAGAGGAAGGCCATCTTTTTCCAAAAAGGAAGATAAGGACTTGCAGCCTTCTCTGCCCAAGGGGTTCCTAAGACCATCAGAAATATATGTTTTCTGGTGGACTTTGGTGACCCCTCTGAAACCCTCTCATGCCCCCCCTCCCCCAATAGGTCCTGACCTCCAGGTTGAGATATGCTGGCTTATTAGAACAAACTTTCTATAATCTTTGGGTCATGGAAGTGCATTGTTTTTCTTTAATCATATTGAATATGCTATTACATGTCCTTTGACCGGTAGCTGGCCACTTGGAGTGCCTCTGGTGTTGCCATAATAAGGTCCTCCATTGTGCATGTGGCAGAGCTCGGGTTGCATTGTAGTAGGTGGTCTGTGGTTTGCTCTTCTCCACACTTGCATGTTGTGGATTCCACCTTGTAGCCCTATTTCTTAAGGTTGGCTCTGCATCTCATGGTGCCAGAGCGCAGTCTGTTCAGCGCCTTTTAATAGAATAACAATCAGCAAACTGTGTGTTTTGTTTGTTTGTTTTTAATACAATGCAACTGTTTGGCTTGCTCCTGACATGATAAATAAATAAATAAATAATATTGAATATTAACCATAGTCCCAGATTTGTACACAACGCTAAACTATGATTAATAAAACAGTTATAGAGGTCCCTACTCTCCTCCTTGGGGTCATGCTGGAGGAAGAGACTGGATGGAATGAACCAGTAAGCCTACTGTTTCATTGCAACTCTTTTCCATAACAATGAATCAGCACTGATTCTTACATCCAAAAACAGTCGTTATATTTAATCCACAGAAGCAGTTCTCTTCTGGTCACAGATAAAAACTTCAGGCAGACATCATAACAGTTCCACTTTCTCTAAATAATGGAGGGGGTGTGGCAGGGGAGGAGGAAAACCTGCCACTGAGAACAGGCTCTTTAAACCAGAGTTTATACAAGCGGCTGACCCACTGGCTCTCTATAAAAGTCATTTCTTATTGTAAAAATTGAATCCACACCTCTAATCTGTTTGCCTGCCTGTATCCGGCCCAGTTTTCATTTCATGGCTTACCAAGGTTTGCCTTTTATGGCTGTTTGTTTGAGGCACCTGCATGGATCTGTACAGAACAGACCCAGACTCTGTGGGTTTCAGACATGAAAAGCATCCCTTGGGTTTAAATGCATCTCTTGCTCTAATACCTCAGCAAATACTGCTGTGAGAAACCGCACAAGTGAGATGATGATGCATGCTTCAAATACTGTACTGCTGCAAGTGTTTGCACTGCATTATTTAAAGTGTGCGCACCATGACTGAATGATGTGAGTTCTTCAAAAGAGCATGTTTCAGCCATAGCTAGTTGGTTGCTGGTGTGTTTGTGTGTAGTGTTCTTTCCTTGTTTATTACTAGACTAGCTTGGGGACTCGGCAGTGCCTGGGCTATTTGAAAATGGCATTGTTTGTTTTGGGGTGTTAGGTAATATGTATTGCAAATCCCATTGTCTGTGGTGCATCATCCCTCAAACTGCACCAGGGTGTATAGTGGGGCATGTGGGATCTCTGTGCCAAGTTTGGTCCAGGTCTGTCATTCGTGGGGGCGCAGTGGTCTCAGGAAGTGAGTGATGGTACTGCAAATCTCATCACCCCTGACAAGTTTGGTCCAGATCCATAGCTGGTTGAGTTCACAGTGCTCTCTGGATGTAGGTGAACTACAACTCCTATAAATCATGAATTCTTCCCAAACTTCTTGTTCAGTTGGTGATCAATTCCTGTTTACTGTGTGCCATAGGAAAGGGTTAAGAGAGAAGCAGAGAGGCAATTTATTATGATCCACACATGTCAAAGACTTTAGAATTGTCAATAAAACAGAAATAGATGTTCTTCTGAAACTCCCTGCCTTTCTCCATTATCCAGCGGATATTGGCAATTTGGTCTCTCATTCCTCTGCCTTTTCTAAACCCAGCTTGTACATCTGGCAACTCTCTCTCCATGTATTGCTGGAGTCTTTCTTGCAGGATCTTGAGCATTACCTTACTAGTATGAGAAATAAGAGCCACTGTACGAAAGTTTGAACAGTCTTTAGCATTTCCCTTTTTTGGTATGGGGATATAAGTGGATTTTTTCCAGTCTGATGGCCATTCTTGTGTTTTCCATATTTGCTGGCATATGGCATGCATCACCTTGACAGAATCATCTTTCAAGATTTTAAACAGTTCAGCTGGGATCCCGTTGTCTCCTGCTGCCTTGTTGTTAGCAATGCTTCTTAAGGCCCATTCAACCTCACTCCTCATGATGTCTGGTTCTAATTCACTCACCACACTGTCAAAACTATCCTCAATATTATTATCCTTCCTAGACAGATCTTCTGTATAGTCTCGCCCCCTTCTCTTGATCTCTTCAGCTTCTGTTAGGTCCCTGCCATCTTTGTTTTTGACCATGCCCATTTTTGACATATCTCTGGTTGTACTGGTCCATTTCGTTTTCTTGGCAAGAATACTGGGGTGGTTTGCCAGGAATCTCACATCTGTCAGAATACTTTGAAAATGATGCAGCACTTGCTTCTGTCAAAGCTGAGTACATAATGTGGTATAATATTATACCATCAATTTAGAAAGATACTGAAGTACTTAAAATGTTGGAACTATGTGACAAAACCTACTATCGGTCAATAAATTTCCTATTGACTGTTAGCTACTCTACCAGCAACGATATACAATGTGGAAAGATTGTTGTCAACCATGAAGAGAGTGAAAAGTGTATCTAGAAGTGTAATGACAGACCAGAGACTTAGTGGACTAGCAATGATTTCCATCCGTCGGGACATCACTATCAAACCAGAAAAAGTAATTGACAAAATGGCCGGGGAGAAGAAAAGAAGACTGTTGCTGTAAAGTAAAAAATAAGTCAAAAAGTATTCTAAACATTTTGTTAATGAAAGTAAATAAATAACATTTCTTATTTAAACTGTTATGCTTATTCATATCATGATCTGATCATCATGCTCAATATATCCCATATGCATGGGGATATTGGGATAACGATATAAAAGGTTTGCTAGGGTAGATCCTGTCTCACTCAGACTCAGCCCCCCCCAGCCCCCCCCAAATAATCCTGGCTACGGGCCTGAACCACATACACACATACACATTTTCACTTTTATTATGTGTATTGATAGATTTGACTGTGAAAATTGCACAGATTGATGCAGGGTCAAAAGTGTACTTTGCCATTTTACTTAAAGTTGTAGCCTGTGGACAAGAACTGGTCCTATGAGCCATGGATGTCAGTCTCCGGAAAAGTTAGCAAGCAAGACTGAGAAGGAGATGAGAAAAGTTTCCAGAAAGGAAAGACACAGTTGTAGGTAAAGTAAAGGGTGCAAACGTAGTACTGCTTATTGGCACAGTGGGAGTGGAGGCAAGGAACTGGTCTCTGCATCAGATATTTAAGAGGCACTGCGCTTCCGTTACAACCACCCTAAAAGACTTTTTCAGTTTTTATCCCAAGATGAAACCTTTCTATCCTTGGATAAATATGGAAGAGTCATATTTTTTAGCAGAAAAACTGCCTTAAGGGGAAGCATGGAGTTGCCCAGTATCCACATCTGTCTTTCTCTTCAGATATCTGCCTCAGTAACTCTGTTTTGAGTCATATGAATGTTGGACTATGAGTCTGGACATTAGGTTCTGAATCTCTGGGCAAGCTCCCTCTGAAACATTATGCAAAGACTTGTCTTAAAGTCACTATATGCTGGAAACGACTTGAAGGAACGCAATACCAACAGCTCTATTCTGTTTCCTTTTTGAGAAGCCTAGGATAAAGTACATGTGACTGACCATCACGTGTGCCTGTCAGAGATGATATGTTAATTTTGTAGACACTGTTTCTATGTTAATCCAGTATAAACCGCTTGTTTATGGTGCCCTTTGGCTGCAGTTCTTGAATTTTACTTGAACCCATAAATGCAACACAATAGCCTAACAATATTTTCCTTCAACTCTGGCCTCCCTTGTCGCTATGGCAAAGTTCATAAAATGCCAGCAAACATTATCTTGACCAAAGTCCATTTAGAATATTAACTAAGAGGGAAAAAATGTCCCTGTAATAGATCTTGAGAATTAAATGGAGCAAGTCAAGAATGCTTAGTGCTACAGGAACAACAATGCTGCGTAACTGTTGTTATTTCTAAAGTTATTGAAAAGATGTCAAGGCAAACCACCAAATCTATTTAAAATATAAACTTGGATATTTCTATTCCTTCAGTTTATCCAGTCTATTGCGAATCTTTTTCTGTTCACAGGGCTTATTGGGACACAAAACTCTCTCTTCCCAAAGTGCTAACATTTGGAGTATATTCACCTTATCCAACAATTGAAATCCATACGCATACACTGCCATTAATTACTCGTACAAGTCTTAACAGAACTCAGCAGGCATCTGTGTTGCACATTGGGATCACCATCAGGACCACTTCTTGTTTGCAGAAAAACACAATTTGGGGCCCATCTAGATAGTACCTTTATCCCAGGAGCTTCTACAGAAAACAGGAGAGTGGCTGGACACCATTCCCAGTAAACATAGACACAATTGCTACAAAGACAAAGAACGCCAGATTTCCAGGTGCAGGAATATTGCAGTTTTGAGCTGAATATCCGCATCTTTGAATGTCTGTGTGTCCCTACAATTGGAAATCATGGGATGTTTTATCTAGGTTTGTTCCTGGGTTTTAGATGTTTGTTCCTGATTGGTTGGTTTCTAAAAAGAAGGTGACAGTTAAGTAGAACAGTGTTTCCCAACCGGTGTGCCGCAGCACACTAGTGTGCTGTGAGCAATAATCAGGTGTGCCGTGGGAAATTGGCACTCTTCCACCTCCTAGCATCTCTTTCTCCCTCTTTCCCTCCCCAAAGATCCTCCCCGAGGCAAAGGAAGGGCTCTTTCGAATGCCAGGGCCAGGCCCGCCTTGAGGAAGCCTTGAGGAGCCTCGACTTAGCATGGCTCCAGCTCCCACTCAGGGCTGCTTCAGTCTCCCGATGCTCCCAGGTTCGCTCACTGCCCAATTCACCGACATGGAGCTTCCGGCTTTGGCTGTTTTTGCGAGAAATCCAAGCCAATGCGAAAACGCCGACTCAATCACTTTTGCAGAGTCTATACGTTTCATAGATCTGTGTGGCCTCTTTCGCTGCCTCCCTCCTCCCTCTGCAAAAGCAGAGCACTGGGCGGAAGTGATTGAGTTGGCATTTTCGCGTTGGTTTGGATTTCTCACGAGAACAGCCAAAGCCGGAAGCTCGGGAGAACAAGTCCTATGAGGAGTGGCTTGAAGAGCTGGGCATGTTTAGCCTGAAGAAGAGAAGGCTGAAATAAGACATGATAGCCATGTATAAATATGTGAGAGGAAGTCATATATATTGTGTTCATCAAAACAGGCCCAGGTTTCACACTGAGTGTATAAATACATTTAAAAACATATTAACTATATATATTACTGTATTAGAGTGTCATTTTGTGTCATTTTGGTTGGTGGTGTGCTCCAGCATTTTGTAAATGTAAAAAATGTGCCACGGGTCAAAAAAGGTTGAAAAACACTGGAGTAGAACACAAAAACTTTGTGTGTCAGAAACTTTATGAATGTGTGGAGGCCACATTTTCTCTGAACAGGACAAAGAACAGAACTTTTGCAGTGATTCACTGCAGTGATTCTCTGCATATCCACATCTTCAGGATTATTTTTTTTAAAAAAACTACCAAAGCTTCCAGCAGAAGTCCCACTGCAGCCATCCTGGGATCCTCTAAATCTCGCAACAAAGCTTCAGGTCTGGACAATAGAGGCAGAAATCCCGAGACCAACAGGTTTGTATGTGGACCTCTTCTGAAGTCCTGGGATTTTTTTGCCCCTGTTTAAAACCCATGATTTAGTGCTGTCTGGAAGTGCCCAAGAACAGAGTTGCAAGGACTCTTTACACCGGGAAGAGAAATCCAAAGTAGGTGTTACTATGGCATCATCCAACCCCATATTAGCTGTAGTGATAGGGATCATGTGGACATAGTGATCCTTACAATGGGTAGCCTATGGGGGAAAGGAAGGATTTCATTCTTCTGTCAATCACCATTTTCCTCCTATGGATCAATGCCAGTACCCCATGCCCTTCTCTGCTCAGATAAGTAGACATTCAGTGTCAAAAATGGCCTCCTAGGAAAAATGACAAGCAGATCCATTAAATTGCACCCCACCCACAGATTCTCTATTGCAAATGTTTCTCATGATAGAGACAGACAAGGTTGGTAATCCCACCTTTCCTTTATAACCTCTAATTCAGAGCCTTCCAAACATGTCGTGTTGGTGACACACTTTTTAGATATGCATCATTTTACAACACAGTAATTCAGTTTTACTACCAAACTGGAGGGTAAAACAACCTCTTATAAGAGATATGGACACATATATAAATTTTAATAATGGAATGTATGGGGACACAATGCATCTCATGAAAACCTTTCATTTATATATTTTTTAAATATACAATTTATTGCTCCTTTTACGTAGATGCAGAAGTTTCTTGTTACATTTCTGACATACTAATGGGTTGTGACACACAATTTGCAAAGCTCTAGTTTTTCCAGATCAGTGTTTGGAGCAGGTATTTGGAGGGACTACAAGACCCAGAATCATCTCTGGTCAGTAGTCCATCCTGACTGAGGATTCTGGGATTTGTAGTCCCAAAAGAAATTTTGCTGAGATCTGGAAAAGAGTGTGGGGGAATAAGATGGACAAACATTTACTTCTGTACAACTTCTGAGGGTGTAGACCCAAGTCCCTGGAAATCTGGACCTGGCAATACCAATCCGGGATTAAGACTGCACTCTTTTTTCTAAAGCACTTCTTCCTGCAATGATATGGCAGTATCTTAGTTCCGTAATTTCAATATTTCTTCATAATTACCCATTGCTGAGGATGGCAAACATAAACAATTGGGGTGTTTTTTTGGGGGGGACATTAAAAACATAGGCTTTCATACAGATTTCTTTCATACAGATTCACAAAGAATGACTGAATAAAAAGATATATATTTAGAATCTAATTAGCATGGCCTTGTGCCTGTTGCCAGTGGCCACACATGTTTCTGCTTGAACGGGACTCCTGATCTCCTCTTTATTCCTCCTTGTCTCAGTACTACTAATCCAATGTTTATGAACTGGACATGGCAAAAGGCCAGTGTGTAAAAATTGCTTTTTAAGTATCTGACAGCACGAACTGGCCATCTATGGAACTGTTTGCTAGCAGTCAAAGTTACACAGCTCACTTATGCAAAGAAGATGCAAATTGCACATGCTTGAAACTGGGATTATGTTATGTAAGTTGTTCCAACTAAAATTGTGCCACCAATGTTATTGTTGATGGTTGCAAAAGATTGCAAAAAGGGGCATTGCTGGTGAGAGAAGGAACAAAGGGGAATGAAGCGTAAAGAGGGCCATGTGCGTAGGAAGCCCCTCTAGATTCAAACTGCATGGCTTCACATTCCTGTTGACAAACCTGTTTTATAATAAACCAAGGCAAACCTACTTTCCCTGATTTTCATAATTGGTCATCAAGGATTAGAAATTCAGCAGATCTGTTATCTTCTTGTTCAATTGTTTGTGCATGTGAGGCTGTTTGTGGTAGAAAACCACAAACATGTTGCCATGCATTTTGGAGTTGAAACATAGCTGGGGTGCTTTCCGTCCTTAATTGCACTACAATGAACAAGAGATAAGAACAATATGTGGATTGTAGTAGTGAACGTGTCCTCGCACAAACTGGGATGCCACGTCTGTTAAGGTGCACTGTGGAATGTCTAGGGATATTTTTCTAAGCCTTTCCTTTTCTTAGAAGAACCTTAATTTTAACTAGAGCCAAAGTTGCAGCCGTTCGGCTGAACAGCAATTGTCCTTATAAATCACCAACCAAATAAATCCAGTGGAATGTATTTGAGTGGTGATCCATAAGGATTCACTGCTGTCCTTGATTCTGAGAGTGTCAACCCAAAGGATGCCTGGCAGTTGGAACAGCTGGAAATGAAGACTGTTGTGATCCCAGTTTATTTTACTGCTAGCTTTCTTCCATCTAGAAAAGAGATAAGCTGTGAGACATCTAGCCTGGTGAGAACCCCCCCCCCCTTCCCTTTCCTCCTCCAGGAATTACAGAAAATAAGCATCATTTTTGGTTGCGGTGTTGGACTGGGACTTTGGAGATCAAGGTCCTTCTCCATACTGAGTGGGTGATCTTCAGTCAGTTGCTTTCTCTCAGAATGGTTTCTCTCATAGGATGGTTGCAGTAATGATGTGAGGAGAGAGCCATGTCCATTGGAAGGAGGGGAAGAATATAGTTTGAAATCAGTAGATGCGCAAGTGCCATCATATACATTGGCATAGTAAATTCATACCTGTAACATAAAATAACAAAATCAATGTTTATTCTTTGGAATTTTTGGGATGGGTCGGAATATTTTCCAGGTGTGAATGGTTGAATCCATTGATGTGGAGGCCCAACTCCATCTATCTACCTATTTCTACATATCAATGTATTGTGTTTATTGTTCACATACCCAAACATGAACTGCTTCCATGGTTTTGAAAAAACATCACTGCAAATTTGCAAAACTATTACTGACCTGTCTGCCAATATTTAGCCCCAGCTCACCGCCTTAAAAATCCATAAGCTGGGATGGTCAACTTATCCTAAATAACCAACCAACCAATAAATAACAACCAAACAAATCACACCAAACTTTAAAAAAACTAAAACATAGCACTTTATTCTGGCTTGCTGGTGGCAGATACATGATATAACAATGGTTATTTTAACTGTTTTAAATTGTTTTTAAACTGATTCGTTTTGTTACTTTGGAGGTTTAATAGATTTATATGTTTGATTTAATTATTTAATCTTTGTGAGTAGTTGTTATAATTTGTTATAGAAGTTTTATTCATAGGGTTATTTGTTCATTTTGTGTTGTTTTATGGCATTGAATGCTTGCCATCCTTTGTTGGAAACCACCTCGAGTCCCCTCAGGGAAATAGGGCAGGTTATAAATAAAATAAATAAATAAATAAAGCTATTGCTGTTGTTATTATTAGAGACACAACAAGATTGGTGCACAGCAAACACTATCACTATACTGGCTTTTGTATTTAATCACACGTTGAAAACTTCCTATGTGTCTAGGACTGTGTGATGTATCAGCGAATAATGCGTGCAGATCTGAGTAGGGTGGCCTTTTGCAGCTGACAGGTGGTTATTTTGTTTTTAAGTGCAGGCCAAAGTCTTTAGGCACTGCACCCATGTGCCGATCACCACTAGGACCACCTTGACTAACTTGTGCCAGAGTCTTTGCAGTTCAATTTTTAAATCCTCGTATCGTGTAAGCTTTTCCAGTTGCATCTCGTCAATTCTGCTGTCACCTGGGATTGCAACATCAGTGATCCATTATTATTATTATTATTATTATTATTATTATTACAATTTGAGCAAAAGTTTGGATCTGATTGTTGTACAGTAGTGCTATTCAAATTGCTGGTCCCCGGAGAGATGCTGGTCGCCCAAGCCAGTTTTGATCTGATTGTTGTGAGACTGGGTGGAAGTCTACCCTAGCAAACCTTTTGTATTGTTATCCCAATAACCCCATTAATGTGGGATATAATGAGCATGGTGATCAGATCATGATATGAATAAACTAACAGTTTAAATAATGTACCAGTAAGGCCTTTTCGCGGACCACCCTGAGATGCTGGGGCTGAAGCCCCCTTAGCCCCCCCCTGGCTACATGCCTGTGGTCGCCAAGCGAGTCCCTGGTGATTGTGCAGGATTTGAAGGAACATCACCATCCCATGGCCACAAAGATGGTGCTGTCCCTAGCAGACTTGGAAATAATTTCCTGCTGGTGTTCCACGCTGTTTTACACCAAGTGCACCAACACCTGTAGGAACTCTTTTACTTACATTTCCCACCCCTCATCTATCCTATGTGCTGGGCAATCTCATTTTAAAAATTATTTGAAGCGTCTTCCAAAAGAATAGCTGAAGGTTCACAAAGGGCAGCTGTTCTCCTGTGTGATCCTTCCCTCTTTCTTAAGGCACTGAATATTATTGTTGTGGTTATTCATTAATGGGAAGCAAAGAAAAATTGTTGCTTGAAGTGGGGAAGGACAGAGGAACAAAGAACCTAGCAGGGGAGTGATATTTTCACTCTTGTTAGAAAGGCATTGCTTCTGGCATTTCAAGTTACACATAGTTGTTTTATCATTGATCTTGGCAGTATCACGTCACAAGCGCTGTAGGTACGGGTTAACTTTTTGGAGTAAACATGCTTGAAATGAAGCTACATTTCTTTTTTTCTTTTCTTTTTTAAATATTTTTATTGTTTTATCATTATCAACACAATATTATACAATGTCTATTTACAGCAGATTCATGTTATTCATTTCTAGGTACAATACTTCAATCTTTAGCATCTGCCATTATGTTTTTCTTATACATTTTTGTATCCCTCACCGCTGTGCTCCCCTCCCCCCTCCCCAAGCCATTGCTTTTACATATCATTCGTCCAAAATTTCATTTCTTCTTGTGGAGGTAACCTTCAAGGGGGAGGGGAGCACAGCGGTGAGGGATACAAAAATGTATAAGAACACTGATATTTACTTACTGAAAGATTTATTATTTTCACAACTCAGAGACCTTGACTCCACTAAGGATTACAAATACCGCTTTTGTGCGGCTTTGATTTCTGTGACTCTGTTTCCTTTGGAATCGTACTGCTTAAAGAATTTGGAATTTTGATGATGGAACATTGAAACTATACATCCCAGCAACTTCAACTCTCAAATGTCAAATCTATTTTCCCCAAACTCCACCATTGTTCACATTTGAGTATTTGTGTCAAGTTTGGTCCACATCTATCATGGTTTGAGTCCACAGTGCTCTCTGGATGTCGGTGAACTACAACTCCAAAACTCAAGGGCAATGCCCACCAGATCTTTCCAGTATTTTCTGTTCGTTATGGGAGTTCTGTGTGCCAATTTTGGTTCAACTCCATCATTGGTGGAGTTCAGAATGCTCTTTGATTGTAGGTTAACTATAGATCCCAGCAACTACAACTCCCAAATGACAAAATCAATCCCCGCCCCAACCCACCAGTATCGGGTATTTGTGCCAAATTTGATCCAGTGAATGAAAATACATCCTGCATATCAGATATTTACATTACGATTCATAACAGTAGCAAAATTACAGTTATGAAGTAGCAACGAAAATAATGTTATGGTTGGGGGCCATCACAACATGAGGAACTGTATTCAGGGGTTGCAGCATTAGGAAGATTGAGAAACCTTGCTCTGAAGAGAGAGAAACAACTGCAAAAGTTTTTCCAATAACTTTTTTTGCTCACAGTGTATTGTGTTCACATGCCCTCTAGGGAACAGGAGAATGCATTGCATCAGAAATCTCGTAACTGAGATATAGGGACTGACATCCTCTTAGGGCGCATTTACACTGTAGAATTAATGCCGCTTTATACCACTTTAATTTACACCACCTTAACACCAGAAGTGACTTGCAGCATATTCTCAATTTGCTTCTGATATGATTTTTTAAAACCCACTTTAATTGCCATGTTTAGCCTTCTCTGCTCAAAAGTGCTGGTGTCTTCCCAAACTACATTGCCCATGATTCCTTACCCATATGGTTGTAATGTTTTGACCATGAGATTATGCTGAAAGTTGTGACGGCAGAGTTGAATATATGTGTGCCATTGTGCATTGCCCATGCAGATGTGCATTGAACAACACAGCAATGTCTTTCACATTTCTGTCCCTCGGTAAATGAATATAAGATGATAATCCCTAGCTATAAATGCACAGTCCCTTGGTTTCCATATAGTACTCTGTTCTACACTTCATCCACTTCCCTGCCCTATGGTAAATTGTTTGTACTATTCCATGCCCAGTCCTTATATAGCTTGGTCACACCCATCTTAGTAATCCTGATCATTGGATTTTGTTGAACTTTGTCCGGAGCCTCAATGCAATCTGTTTATACTTTTCTGCTTAGTGTGTTTTTATCTGGATCATTGTATTTTATGATGCTTGTGTTTTTGTTTTAATGGATTGCTTTTGCTTTTATGTTTTGTTTTGTGGACATTTTGTCCCATATGTAAGCTGTCCCGAGTCCCTTCGGTGAGATAGCGGCAGGGTATAAGAACAAGTTGTTGTTGTTATTTGAAAACAAGATAATTATGCTGGCTGTTGTATTGGATCACACATCGGACACTTCCCAAGTATCTAGAACTGTGTGATGTATCGGCGAATAATGTGTGCAGACCCCAGTAGGGTGGCCTTTTGCAGCTGACAGATGGTGATTTTGTCAGCGCCGATTGTGTTTAAGTGCAGGCCAAGTTCTTTAGGCACTGCATCCAGTGTGCCGATTACCACAGGGACCACCTTTACTGGTTTGTGCCAGAGTATTTGCAGTTCGATCTTTAAATCCTTGTATTAATATTAGTATTAATTATTATTATTAACTTTTATTATTATTAGGATGCTTCCTTTTCCTATGAAGTCAAAATTATTGTATAGTGAACAGTCATTGAGCCAATGGAACTTCAAACACTAACTACTTTTATAAAGTATTTTAGAAACATTTCTAAATCTAGCTTTATATTAAAATAATTTTTCTTTTTCTTCTAGGAACTTATTTGATTAGTCAGTAATGGAGGCAGAAGAACAGAAGCATGATGATTCACCTTAGTCTTGTAAGTATGGCTTTTCACTCTCTTAAAGAAGAAACAGGCCAGTGATAGGATTTAGCTGCTGCAGGCTGCTGTTATATGTTGTAGCTGCGTGCCTTCAACTCTTGTCTCTAGAATCATAGTCCTGTCTCTAGAATCAAACTGCTATACCAAGATTGAGTTTGATAGGATTTACTTTGCAGGATTTAATTGGTTTTCCACTATAATTGTGAGATCCATCACCTGGAGGTTAATTCAAAACATAAGCCTGGGAAGGTGGACATGGGACAAAGGAAAAGCTAAACCTGAGCACATACTTGGCCAAGGATTCATTTTCAGTAGCAGAATTGGATCTTGCAGATAAATCCTTCTGCATAGAGGTTTGTTTTTGTGTCTGCAATTTTACATTATTTGATTTTGGTAGGCTAATTTATGAAGAAAAGGTAAAATACCTTCCACTGCTTCTGCTTAACCATTTTTGTGTTTGTATTCTCGAAGGCTTTCATGGCCAGAATCATTGGGTTGTTGTGAGTTTTCTGGGCCATATGGCCATGTTCCAGAAGCATTCTCACCTGATGTTTCACCTGCATTTATGGCAGGTATCCTCAAGGGTTGTGAGGTCTGTTGGAAACTAGGCAAGTGGGTCTGTATATCTGTGGAATTTCCAAGGCGGGAGAAAGAACTCTTGTTTGTTTGAGGTAGATGTGAATGTTGCAATTGGTCACTTTGATTAACATTGAATGGCCTAGCAGTTTCAAAGTCTGGCTTCTTACTGCTGGGGGAATCCTTTGCTGGGAGGTGATGGGCTGGCCCTGACTGTTTCTTGTCTGGAATTCCCCTGTTTTTGGGTGTTGTTCTTTATTTACTGTTGAGATCTTAGAGGTTTTTTAATACTGGTACCCAGATTTTGTTCATTTTCATGGTTTCTTTCTTTTTGTTAAAATTGTCCACATGCTTGGGGATTTCAATGGCTTCTCTGTGTAGTCTGACATGGTGGTTGTAAGAGTGATCCAGCATTTCTGTGTTCTCAAATAATATGCTGTTTCCAGATTGGTTCATCAGTGCTCTGCTATGGTTGACTTCTCAGGTTGGATTAGTCTGCAGTGCCTTTCATGTTGCTTGATTCATGTTTGGGCAATGCTGCATTTCGTGGTCCCTATGTAGGCTTGTCCACAGCTGCATGGTATCCGGTGAGAAGATCCCTGTTGTCCTTTGCTGAACATAGCTTTTGTTGAATTTTCTTAGTGGGTCTGTAGATAGTTTGTAAGTTATGTTTCTTCATCAGCTTCCCTATGCAGTCAGTGGTTCCCTTGATGTATGGTAAGAACACTTTTGCTCTGGATGGATCTTTGTCTTTACTCTTGTGGTGTATTCTCAGTCTTGCAGCTCTTCTGATGTCTATGGTGGATTATCCATTGGCCTGTGGAGCCCAGTTTAGGTGGTTCAGTTCACCTTGGACTGAAAGAAATAGAGTACCTATCTAGTTGAAATTCAAATGTGTGATCAGCTGCCAAAGGCTCACCTGGATAAAATAAAAAGGAATCCCTGTTTGCAGAAAAACAACAAGAAGGGAGCTAGCTTTCGCCTTTTAGCACTCAACTTTTGATGAGAGTTAAGATACAGTACTTATACTGACCTGTGGATATGTCGATCCGGGTTTTTGGTATTGATTTTTGGCAACAGTTTCTATACTTATGCATGAGTATATACATTGCTTCATTTAATGCCAGCTGCCTTCAAAGTAGTTTGCACTTAGTTAACTCACAGGGGAGCCAGCTGGGATTTGATAGGGAATTCTAGAGCTCATACACTCCAGATGCCTCTCTTTTTCAGGGGCACTACTGACTAATCCTCTATCATCCCACTTTTTCAGCTGCTGTTAAAATATCTCAATTTCTCTCTCATTCTGCCATGCCCCCTTCATCCTTTGCTTATCATATATACTCATGGATAAGTTCATAGAATCATAGAATTGGAAGAGACCACATACCATACAAGAAGACACAATCAATGCACTTTTAAGCCTCTGCTTAAAAACCTCCATGTGAGGAGAGTCCGCCACACTCCTAGACAGCATATTCCACTGCCAAACAGCTCTTACCATCAGGAAGTTCTCCCTAATGTTTCGGTGAAACCCTTTTTTCCTAAAGATTCAGGCAAAAGCACACTTCTGCAGGTTTAGGGCCAAAATTGAGGATTTTGTTATGGTGGATAAGTCGAGGGTCATTGCATGGCAAAGGGAAAGCATCAGCACAGCCTCAGGAGCCAATTGTCACTGCCATTGCCTTCAAAAGTTTCTTTTAAGTTCTTCCAAAATGGACTAAGGTCTCACCTTTTAGCACTCAACTTTTGATGAGAGTTAAGATACAGTACTTATACTGGCCTGTGGATATGTCGATCCAGGTTTTTTGGTATTGTTTTTTGGCAACAGTTTCTATACTTATGCATGAGTATATACAGTGCTTCATTTAATGCCAGCTGCCTTCAAAGTAGTTTGCACTTAGTTAACTCACGGGAGTGAAGAGATTCTGAACTTTGGTGAAGATTCCGGCAAAAGCAAACTGCTGCAACCTCTCCTAGCTTATCTCTGCCTTCTCATTAGTAACTTTTGACACCTTAACCACATTCTGATGTTGTGTGGAACACACATTTCTCAGTTTAGGTATGAGAGAGGCTGAGACTATCTTTCTAACTATCACAATTTTTCCCCAATGCATCATGGGTATTATTGTTTAGTAAAAATCGAGGAGGAACACGATTCTTAAACCTGCATGAGTTACTTCAATGCTCACAGTATTATTGCAGTATCTTCTGGAGGGAGACTTTTGACAGAAAAGGGCCTTGAGCAAGAGCCGCACCAGCTGTGCAGTTGCACAACTTCCATTCATTTCAGCACCACTTCTGCAGGAAACATTCCTGACCAATCTTGCCCACAAAAGCTTATCAGAGCAACACATACATCTACCAAGGTGATGTCTGGCAACTCTTTAGTACCATAAGATCATCCTGCAGACAACAGTCCAGGGATAAAAAAAGAACAAAAGAAAACAATGCTAGTTTCAGTTGCAATATCAAAAAGAAAAATGAGCAGCAAAATGGCACTGGAACCAATTTTGCTTCAAAACAAAGCCAAAGATATCATTTCAAAGAGAAGGAGTGAGCATGTTAATGGGAGTGGCACAACGAAGGTGAGAGCTTTCCCACCCACTGGTTCTAGGACAGGAAGCAGAGGGGTAAGATTTTACTTCCTACCTTTTGAAAGGATGTAGAGATCAGGGTGCAGCTACACTGCAAAACTAATGCACTTTGGCATCACTTTTACTGTTGTGGCTCAATGCCATAGAATCCTAGGATTTGTAGTATGGTGAGGCACCAGCCCTCTTTGGCAGAGAAGGCTAAATACCTTGTAAAACAATGACTCCCATGATTCAGTAGTATTGAGCTGTGGCAGTTACATTTACGTGAAACTGCATTAATTCTGATGGTAGATGCAGCCTCAAGCATCATCCTAGTTGGACCTATATGAACTTGTAACAGCCAAGATTCAAAATAATTAAATCCATTTTGCAATGCTTCTTGCAATCAGGTTATATTTGCTGAGAAGTAGATGTGTCAAAAACTCTTAATTTCATCTCAAATCCACCTATATTTTTATCTTATCCTTTGTCTATATCTTGTTCAAAGTTTTGTTTTTAGTTCCTATATAAAGATTAGGCTATTTTGCATATACACTTTTCCTCAAAGAGTGTGTGTTCACACACACACACACACACATATATAGTTTTGCATTTATATCATGCCTTAAATAAAGAATGTTCAGTTAGATTTTTCAGCTGTATTCATTTTCAGTCATTCACATTTGATAAATGTATATATGATTTTTGTCCATATTTTATTTCTCCAAAGTCTACCACAAGCCTCATACATGTGTATTCAGAGGCAATGTGTATGTGTTCAGAAGTTAGGAAAGGTGGCTTCATAGACATTCTGATCCTTTCTTATTGAGAAAGGAGACAGTTTGCATTAATTGATAGAGGGACAAAAGGAAGAAAGTTTCTGGTTGGATGTTTGCCATTTTATTTTTAATGAATCATTTATCTGTTAAATTGATTTCTCCTCAAAATGGGTCTCAAACAGAAGATTTTAAATCCCATGAAACACCAAATCTAATCTGATCTTTGAAGTTAATCAGGATCAGTCTTGGTCAGTACTTGGATGGGAAATCACTGATGAATAGCAGTCACTGTAGGCTCTATTTCAGAGGAAGGAATTAGTGAACCTGCCTCTGAATATTCATTGCCTAAGAAAGCCCTATGATATTTATATAGTTACCAGAAGTTCACATGCAACTTGAAGGCACATAAATACAAGGGGAAGAACTTGTGAACAAAAGTTTTCAATCATTTCAAGTATCAGAGCTTTTTAAAAAAAATACTTGTTTGCATTAGAAGTCCCAGATTCCTCAACCAAAAGAGCCATTGGCCATGACACCTGGGGATTCTGCAGATTCTAGTCCAAGAAAGAAACTTTTCAATGCTTTTTCACATATGCATTATTTCTAGTCTCTTGTAGAAAATCGTGGTGGCTTACTTTCCAATAACCTTGTTTGTTATTATTATGTCTTTCAATTACCTTTCTGTTGTGCCCATTTTAAAACCATCCCTCCAATGTTTTGATTTTTATGTGAGAATAAAACCAATGCAGCTGCAAACATTCCATTCGCCTTTCTTCCAAGACTGTTATTTATTTATTGTGTCAGAAGCGAATTGAGAATACAGATATAATTTATAGAAAAACCACAAAAAAGTTAAAAACTTGGCATGTATTGTTGAAGGCTTTCATGGCCGGAATCACTGGGTTGTTGTAGGTTTTTCAAACTGTATGCCCATGTGCTAGCATATGGCCATACAGCCCGAAAAACCCTAAAACAATCCATTATACTAAATGTCCTTTGACCAGAAGCTGGCCATTTGGAGTGTCTCTGGTGTCACTGTGAGAAGGTCCTCCACTGTTCATGTGGCAGGGCTCAGACTGCATTGTAGTAAGTGATCTGTGGTTTGCCCTTCTCCGCACTCACATGTCATGGACTCCACTTTGTAGCCCCACTTCCTAAGATTGGCTTTGCATCTCATGGTGCCAGAACACAGCCTGTTCAGCACCTTCCAAGTTACCCAGCCTTTTGTGTGTCCAGGAAGGCGTTTCTAATCCGGTATCAGTCACTGATTGAGGTTCTAGATTTTAACCTGCCACTTTTGGACTCTTACTTGCTGAGGTGTTCCTGTGAGTATCTCTGTAGATCTTAGGAAGCTATTTCTTGATTTAAGGCATTGGCTTAAATCAAGAAATAGGCCGGAGATGTCCATGCCTTGGTCCTTTCTTTACGGGCTGCTACTTCCCAACGGATGTCAGGTAGTGCAATACCAGCTAAACAGTATAATTTATCTAGCAGTGTAGGATATAGGAGACATCCTGTGATAATGCGGCATGTCTCATTAAGAGCCACATCCACTGTTTTACCATGGTGAGATGTATTCCACACTGGGTATGCGTATTCAGTAACAGAGTAGCAAAGAGAAAGAGCAGATATCATCACTGTGCCTGGTTGTGATCCCCAAGTTGAGCCAGTTACTGTTTATTTCGTATCAAAAGCATTGCATAAATTGGGATAAAGCAGATAAAAATAGAAGGAGCACAAGCAGCTAAATATCTTTTGACCAAAAATGGGCAAAAGCAGCGGCATTCTCTGTAGCCTCCTACAGTTCTTCCTCTGTATATGAAGCAGGGCATAGTGGACAAGCGGATGCGGAGTTTTCTGTTCTGCTCCAGTCACACAAGGTGGGGGATTCTTTTAGGCAGTGCCAGTTTTCCAGGTTGTCTTTTACCAATTTGCCATTTACTGTTACTAATAGCAGACTGGTTATGTTCCACCATAGAAGTAATTCATATATTTATAACAGTACATATTTGCAAAACCCCATCTACTTATCTGTTCTGAATTCCTAACTGAATGCCACTACAGTATGACTCCAGGAACGCAGTTTCTTTCAGGACTCATGAGATGGTATGCATGGAGTGGGATTGCGGTTTTGCATGTTACAGTCTTATCATGATTTTCCCACTTGGCACTAAAATCATAACATTACCGTTTTGGGAAGGATGCTCCATGCCCATCTAGGGTGCATCTACACTGTAGAATTACTGCAATTTAATAATGTCTTTAACTACTACAGCTCAGTGGTGTGCCATCTTTGGAGTTGTAGTTTGGTGAGACACTAGCAACCTTTGGCAAAAAAGACAAAACAACCTTGTAAATCTGCAAACGTGATGACTACAATGTAAAAAATGTAATGAGCGGAGTTGCTCATTACATTGTTTGACATTTTACTCTTTAATGTCATTAATTGCAGTTTTGAGAAAGAAACTAATTACACTGCTTGTCACACTTCTTGTTACTTTCCCATTAGGTTTTGTAGGTTTTTCGGGCTGTTCTAAATGCATTCTCTCCTGATGTTTAGCCTGCATCTGTGGCAAGTATCCTCAGAGATTGTGAGGTTTACTTTCCCATTACTTTGTTTATATATATATATATATATATATATATATATAGAGAGAGAGAGAGAGAGAGAGAGAGAGAGAGAGAGAGATTCCACAGAACTGACAAAACAATGGCATAGCAATTGAAAATCAGATAATCTTCCCACAGGATGATAAAACATCTGTGTGTCCCCTGGGCAATGTCCTTGCAGATTACCAATTCTCTCACACCAGAAGCAACTTGAAGTTTCTCAAGTCGCTCCTGACACACACACACACACACACACACACACACTTGAGGGAAAAGAGGAAAGTGACTTGTGGAAAGACCAAGGTGCATTATAGGCAGCTGTTGGTCTGTGCAATTCGTCTGCAGGATTGGCTTGTGACAAAATGTCTAGTTTTTTCAAAAGTAGGTACAATTTTAAAAAGACAAAATGTCAAGAGGCATGCAAGCGAATTTGAAAGCAAAGAGGAAGTTAGAAAATATGTGCTCATTAAGTACTCAAATAAGACGTAATCTGGGGAAGTGCTATTTTAAAAAGTAGTTATTGCCCAGGAAGGTTATTAGCTGCTGGAACGCCATATATACATGATTCCGTTTACCATCTTCAAACCATTTATCTCCTGATTGCATTACTTTGTCTGTGCTCTGCGGCTGGCCCCATTCAAATTGAAATGAATGAATCAGGAAGTGAGGCTTTCCCTGCAGGGATGGAGAGAGTACTTTTGTGGACACTCAGGATCCTTTCCATTAAATAAACATTAAAAAGGGAAATCGTTGCCCAAGGGAAGTAATTACAGGAGTGTATGTGTACACACAAACACAGAGATATACTTGCAACCTAATCGTTTGCACAAAGCCCAGACTACATTGTGATCACTTTCCCATTTAGTGCTGCATATATTGTAGTAAACAGTACAGAAGAAGAGGTAGTATCCATTGCATGGAATGCTTCCCACAGTGCCACCCCCTTTTCCTTTTGTACTTTAATTATATTGAATGTTTAGAGGCAGGGAACAGTTTTATTCTCTCCCCCCCCCTTTTAAAAGTAGCAATGTGAGAAAGGATTAAATTCCACAGGTACAACCTCTTTTTCTCTTTCACCAAGGCAGAGCTGTGGCAGTTGGGATGGAGGGAGGGCCTTTGCCCTGCTCCTGGACTCAGCCATGATGGAACGGTGTCTGCCTTTTCTCCAAACCCATTAATAAAGCCGTAATGGTCAGGAATGCATCTGTTCACTGAAATATACCTGTAAGATCCTAAATAATAATAATAATACTTTATTTATACACTGCCTTCCCTCCCCGAGGGGATTTACAGGGGCCGGGCTTTGCACAGCAGGCTTAATGGCTGTGCTGCAGAAAAATCATGCCAATCAGAAGGTTAGCAGGGTGAGCCCGGGTCGGGGTGAGTACTCACCATTAGCCCCAGCTTACCTGCCCACCTAGCAGATTGAAAGCAGAAATGTGAGTAGATCAAATAGGCACCGCTTTTAGCGGGGTAAAGGCACCCTTAGGAACATCAATTGGAGGAAAGCTCCTCGGTATGGAAGATGGAGCGACGGTAACCCTGATGGTTGGAGTCGAGCACAGCCTCCAAGATGCTGGAAATAAGATGGGAAAAACTTTACCACGATTTGTGTTGTCTGTCCTTGTTAATTGTATAACTAGCATTGAATGTTTGATGTATGTGTGTTCTGTAAGCTGCTCTTGGTCCCCTTCAGGGTGAGAAGGGTGGGGTATAAATACTATAAATTAATTAATTAATAAATTAGTAAGAAAATGCTATTTCTTTTTTTTACTTGGACGACCAGTTTGTTATTACTGGTGGAAGAAACTGTTGAATACAGTTTTATTTATTTATTTATTTACAGTATTTATATTCTGTCCTTTTCACCCTGTAGGGGACTCAGGGCGGATTACAGTGTACATATACATGGCAAACATTCAATGTCATAGACACACAACATATATAGACAGACACGCAGAGGCTACTTAACATTCCACCTTTTTTTGATGTGGGTATTCTGGCCACCAGGGGAGCTGTCGCTTCACCGTCCATTGGTGACACTGATGAAGTACTTCCTCATTCTTTGCATGCTTGCTGGAGATGTTTATGGTTAAATTAGCCTCCCGCATATTTCCTACTTGACAGGTGCAGCTGTCTTTTGGGCTGCAAAGGTCGACAGCAAGCTACACAAATTGGTCGGAAGCTCACTCTGACCCAGGCTGGCTTCGAACTCATGACCTTTTGGTCAGTAGTGAGCTTAATGCAGCTGACTCCCAGCCAGGTGTGCCACAGTCCCAGTGCTTAAGGTCTTAAGGTTATGATTAGGAAATAAGACTATTATTATTATTTATCTTCCTCTCCTTGTGGCTCGAGGCAAGTTACAACACAGCTAAAACTCATAATCATCATAAATATTATATCAAATGTATTTCTATGAATATACACTGCATATTAAAATACACAAAACAAATATTAAAATATGGTGAACCCAAGACACAATGTTAGTTTTAAGAGAAATCTCCAGCAAGAAACTAGACCTCAACTTTTCATTTTTTTCTCATTTAAATTGCACAGATCTGGACAAATCCAAGAGATGTGTGGCCATACAAAGGCAAAGCTTGCTAAACCATGAAACCCAAACTGGGGAGGATGTAGCCAGCCAGGTAAATGGGCAAAGATTAGAGATCTAGAGTCAGCTTTACAATAAAAACATGACTTTTATATTATTGAGTCAAAGGGTTAGAGGTTTGTGTAAACTCTTACTTTAAAGAGCCTGTTCTCAGTGGTGGATTCTCCTCCTTCCACCTCCTTCAGTATTCAGGGAAGTAATAACTGTTCTGAGGCTTGCCTGAAGGTTTTATTTCACACCAGCAGAAGGTAATACCTGTGGATTAAACACAATACCTACTCTGTTTGGCTATAATAATGTGGTTTATTGTTATGGAATGAAGGTGCCAATGCTCTCTTTTCCTGTCCACCAATATTCTGTGTACCATTCTTCAGTTGAGACATGGTGATCAGGCATTTGGACAATGTGGCCAGTTCTGCAGTCTTGATAATGGAGGATCATTGTTTCAGTGTTGGTGGTCTTTGCTTCTTCCAGAACACTGAGATTTGTTCACCTGTCTTCCCAAGAGATTTACAGGTTTTTTCAGAGGCAATGCTGATGGAATCATTCCAGAAGTTGAGTGTGACATCTGTAGATGATCCATATTTCGCAGGCATATAACAGGGTTGGGAGGACATTAGATTTATAAACAAGCATCTTGGTATTCCTACAAATGTCCCGATCCTCAAACGCTTTCTTCTTCATTCAGAAAAATGCTGCGCTTGTTGTATTTTGGTGTTCATGATGACTTTTGTGGAGAGGTGGCTCCCTAGGTAGTGGAAATGGTTAAACATCTCCTAACATTACACCATTAAGCTGTATTTCTGGCATTGCAGAAGGATTGGTTGATGCCTACTAATAGAGCACTTTAGTTTTCTCGATGTTAAGTGAGAGGCCAAGCTATTCCTATGCTTCTGCAAAGGTCTTTAGAGTGGCTTATAGGTCTTCTTCAGAATGAGTGCAGACTACATAATCGTCAGCATATTGGAGTTCTATAACAGGAGGGCTATAGCTTTATAAACAAGTATCTTGTGATCTCTACAAAGGTCCTCATCCTTCAACACCCTATGCTTCATTTGAGAAAATGCTGCACTTGCAGAGCTCAGACAGTGATGTAGTTTCTTATTGATGTCAGCTTTTGTATAACATATACAAATATTAAACATTTTACCATTGGGTGCATCTACACGGTAGAATTAATGCAATTCGACAGTACTTTAAGTATCATGGTATGGATTTGTTTTTAATAACTAAATTAGTAGCGAAAAAGTCTTGGGGCTGTTCTGTTTATTTTCACAAGACTTTCCCGGTTGTCAGGAAACCCTTTTATTCCCTCCAGGACATGAAAAATAATCATTATTAATTCCCTCTCTACCATATGCTTTGTCAGCTGCTTTGTTACCATCTGGGCTATGTGAGAAAAGGACTAATTAACCAGCAGTTTGAAAACATGAGACTGAGGATGTGTTTATCACTAAGAATCCTTCGTAAACAATGTCTGCTGTTTTGTTTCCCAGTGAATTTTCATTCCTTCCTAGAAGAGGAGGAGAAGGAAGAGAAAGGGAAGACCACCATGAAAATTCATACATCACCTTCAAAGACATTTACTGTGCTCCTTTCTTTGAGCATGTGGCTTGTGAATGGTAAGTATTCACATTTTTGGAAATTTAAATTCTGAGATAGATAGATAGTTAAATGTAATGTTGGTTTGTGGGATTAACATAACTCGAAAACCAGTGGACGGATTGACACCAAATTTGGACACAATACACTTATCAGGCCAACGAGTGACCATCACTCATTAAAAAACACTGAAAAATACAGCAAAAGAGACTTTAAAAGCCAAAAAATAAAACATATATGACAATGCATGTGTAAAACCACATATATACACAAATACACATACATACACAAACAAAACACATATTCACAGACTGAGCCACAGCAATGCGTGACAGGGGACAGCTTGCGTGTGTGTGTGTATATATAGATATAGATATAGATATATAGATATATATAGATATATATAGATATATATAGAGCCTGGTTGATCCATGGTCCTAAATGCTTCAAAACTACTTACAAAACAAAAGTTCTGGTAGTGAACATTTCAGAACTCTATCAAAATTTCATTATTATTTAATTATTGGTGATTTTAAAGACAGAACCAATTAGGAACTGCCATTTACAAAGAAATTTTGAAAGTTTTGTTAGAGATCTGAAATGTTTACTACCAGAACTTTTGTTTTGTAAGTACTTTTGAAGCATTTAGAACCATGGATCAATCAACACCCCCTACATCCAAAAAGAGTTTTGATCCATTTTTTATGGTTCAACCAGGCTATATATATATATATATATATATATATATATATATATATATCCTGGTTGATCCATAAAAAATGGATCAAAACACGTTTCAGATGTAGGGGGCACTGGCGCTTCATTTCTGAATGAATACCAATTTTTTTCCTTAAAAATTCGTAACTGATTCAGAAAATTTCTGAAATTTTGGAATGGCTTCTTTAATGGCATCCGCAATTGTGCAATGGGGGAAACCTGCAAAAAAGCAATCAGTTTCCCAACTGGGTTAAACAGGGCTCCTGCCCCACGTCGTTCTCTCCTGCGAGAAGGAAGAGAAACTGCCTTGGGTCGCCTTTGGACTGAGAGGGGCAGTATAGAAATATAGTAAATAAATAATAATTAAATAAACAGTATATATCAATACCATAGGTTTGCAATTACTCAAGTGATCTCTTCCGGGATTCTTTGAGTAATGCAATTTTCACATGTAATCTGGAAGCCTCTTTTCTTTGCTGAAATAATCAATAACCTGAGCTTTTGGCCAAAGTATGCCATAGAATCATGCCATAGAATCGCAGGAAGACCTAGCAATGCCTAGAGGAATGTGCTCTCTGGGCTTCCAGTGTAACTCAGTGGTCAATTTCCATCAAATGTTCTGCCAAAAGTTGACCCTAGAATCGCACCGAAGGTGTGGAGAGAGCACTTCTCTAGGCTTCACTATCTCATCCTGCACATATAACTGAAACTGCATTCAACAAATCCATTTAATAAGTGTCCCACTGTAATTTGTTATCTTGCCTGCTTTATTTGAGTTATACATTGATTTTGTCCCATTGTTTACTAATTTAAAACTTGTGATTTGGATTTCTTATAAATTGAAAAAAAAGTAATGTATAGAAATATTTTTATTATATTTTCCTGTTTCCTGGGTATTTTGAAATTATTCTATTCATTTTTGTACAATGTTACCCACTTTGGCATACAAAGTGGCATACAAATCAATCATTTCGATGTCCATCATTGCCATTAAAATGAGTTCAAAGACACAACCCAGGCCTTACCTGCTCTACTAAAGCCTCATTGTGGCAATCATTGCATATGTTATTGCAATTCTTCAGGTCAATCACCACCTGGAAAGCCTACAATAATAGGTTGCCAATTATCAGGAAATGAATCATTTACCTGCCGATGGGAATCTGATTCAAGTGGAGGACTTCCTAAAAATTACTCTCTACTGTATCTCACAGAAAGGTAAGAGGGCGAAAAGATGGGGAGAAAGATCTGTGCTTGCTTTTCTTCTGGAGAGGAAATTGTATGTAAACAGTTCTTCTTCCAAAGAAAATTTTGATTGAAACTCCAGGGTTTTCCTCTGTTTTCTGAAAGCCACCAATACACCTTGTGTTCAGCTTGAGTTGTTATGTTTCCTAATTACTTTCATCAGAAGACCTGTATATTTTTGGCCTAGACTGTATTGCGCATTGTGTAGAGGTGGGTTGTAATTGTCACCTCTACACAATGCGCAAGAACTTAAGATCATCTGGGGAGGCCCTGCTCTCCATCCTGCCTTCTTCGTAGGCGTGTTTGGCAGGGACGAGAGACAGGGCCTTCTCATGGTGGCCCCTCGGCTGTGGAACTCCCTCCCTAGGGATATTAGATCCCCCCCTCCCTCCTGACCTTCCGGAAAAAGTAAAGACCTGGCTCTTTGAACAAGCTTTTGGAAATACAGTGTAATAGATAATAAGTATGATACTATGAAAGAGTGATCCTGGAATAACTTAGACCAGTGTTTCCCAACCAGTGTGCCGTGAGCGATCATCAGGTGTGCCGTGAGAAATTGGAACCTCCAATACCCTTTCTTCCCCCTCCTGCCGAACACTTTTTCTTCTCCAATCGGGCTCCCTTCTTCCCAGCCTCACTCTGCTTGTTTTGCCTAGCTTTGCTCATGCTGCCACTTCTGTGGGAAAGGGGGGAGGAAGACGTGACCCGTGCGGGCGCTGCTGCGCAGACTCGCCCCACGTCTTCCTCCCTCCCCTCCACAGTGCTCTCTGGATATAGGTGAACTACAACTCCAAAACTCAAGGTCAATGCCCACCAAACTCTTACAGTATTTTCTCTTGGTTATGGTAGTTCTGTGTGAGAAGTTTGATTCCATTCCATCATTGGTGGAGTTCAGAATGCTCTTTGATTGCTGGTGAACTATAACTCCCAGCTGTTGAGCAAGACCTTCGTGTGTGTCTTTCTGCCATTCCTGCCAGGATATCTATGTTGTGTTCATCGAAACAGGCCCAGGTTTCACACTGAGTGCATAAATACATTTAAAAACATATTAACTATATGTATTACTGTGTTAGAGTGTCATTTTGTGTCATTTTGTGCCCCAGGATTTTGTAAATGTAAAAAATGTGCCGTGGCTCAAAAAAGGTTGAAAAACACTGACTTAGACGATGTTAATGGAAATTGAATTTAACTGGAAGGCATTGGTGATTATATGCTTTTAATGGTTTTTATGTGGTTTTTATACGGATTTGTATTACATCATATTAAATATTTTAACGGTTTTTATTATGTGGCATCTAATTGCTGCCAAATTGTAAGCCACCTTGAGTAGCCTTCGGGCTGAGAAAGGCGGGATAGAAATACTGTAAAGAAAATAAATAAATGTTCCTTCAATCCCTAAATTTTAGTTGAGCAATGGAAATACCATTTAGAGGCATTCAAAGAAAGAGAGCAGACAAAGTTAGCAAGGAAATAAAAAACAAAGGAAATATAATGATTTTAGGTGTGAACAATTTTCAGTATCTCCCTTTTTGCAGTGCTAGAAATTTGAAAATTGGATGAAAATGTCATCAGAGAGTCAGAATTTTTATTTGGGAGCCAATGTCCTAATTTCTTCTCTTAACAGACCAACATCCCTGAGAAGAAGAACACTCACATTTGACATAGTATGAAACTAAGTAATAATCTGCAGCCAATTCCATTTTCTAAACTAATATTTCTATATAACATACTTGTTTTTTATATTCACACATTGTGTTTTTAGATGTAATGTTTGAGCTAAACTATATGCTGCATTCAGTACATATCATGCTAGTAAGGCACATTTTCAAGCTCTGCTAAAATTAGGTGTATAGTACCAAACCAGATTGGACTACTGTATGAGAGTAGGTTAGACTGAAATCTTCTCAGCGTCTAGTTTATTTTTTGATTAACGTTGTCATCTCTCCATTCTGTTGGTGGCAAGGAGTTTTTCTGAGGTTTTTTTTGGGGGGGGGGAGTTTAAGGTGGAAAAGTAAATGAAGAGGAAGAGTTAACTTTGGCTTTTGTTTACATTGTGATCTTGATCTTGATGAAAGTTGGGCATTGTTGCATGCTATGTATTCATTGTAGGTTGTAGTTTACAACATTTGGGGTGTATAGCTAAACTGTGTCATGTGTCCAGCGGCCTAGAGGACAATTTTCCAGAATTGATTTTGACTAGAAAAGATATTCTGGGTTGATAGAAACCTCTGGTGAAATATTTATTGATAGTTTTATCCTCCATGAATTTACTTAATCACCCTGTAAAGCAGTGGTTCCCAGCCTTGGTCCATGGACCACCAGTGGTCTGCAAGAACTAAAATATGGTCCATGGCCTCACCGTTACTACACTGTTGCAACAAGAGTGAGTGGTTTCACAAAATGCTCTTATAGTACGGAGACAATGGGAATGTCAGGAAGGGAGAGGCTGACTACCCCAAAAGGCATGACAAAAAGCCTCCTGACTGCTTCTCCTCCTCCTCCCTCCCCCTGAGAGGAGCTGTTCCATGTGGTGGCTGGAAGTGCGGGCACCTTGGTGTCTTTGTTTTTAGGCCTGTTCCTGGGGTTATTTAGGGTGCCAAATCAGAAAATTGCATTAAATAGACCACAACAGCTCTAGATTATTGAATACGGTTTTCTGTGGGAGAACAAATGGTGACTAATAGATGGCATATGTTCTGTATCAGAGAGGATTATGAATCAGCTCTACTGATGTGGTCTATCCAATGCAATTTTCTGAATCAACACCACAAATAACCAAACTGATCTAAAGTTGACCAAAACTGATTCATAATCCTTTTGATACTAATGTTAGAGAGTGTCCCTGGTCAAAGTGGTCCCAGGTTTTTGTTTTTTGGGTTTTTTTAAAAAAAAGAAGGGTTGGGAACCACTGCTTCCAAACTATTGTTTTCCCAAGCTAAGGTTCATCTGTTGGAAATTATATTAATCATAACAAGTGGGTAGAGCCACAGTATTCAGCAGCAGCATTTCATGTACAAAACATTTCTAGGAATATCAAAATGAAGCCATTTTCTGGGCTTTACGAACTGGAGAACTTAACTGCCTTTGTGCTGTATCTGAGGACTTTCTGAAAGCATCTGGTTGACTACTGTCAAATGAGCTTCATCTGAGCCAACGTCGTCAAAATAGAAATTTGATTACCTGGAATAAGGCTCTCAATGCTTTTATGGAATGAATTCCCACTGACTTCTGAAGGACTCATGTCTATGTCCTGCTGTTATAATAGCCATGCCTTTAAGTCTAAGGTCACTTGATTTTCGGTAGGTTCAGACCAATTTATTTTTTTTAAGAATTGCATTATGCTCTTTTATTTCAGAGAAGAACAGCTCCATGAATGTCCAGACTACATATCAGCAGGTCCCAATTCCTGTTATTTTGATAAAAGGCACACCAGGCTTTGGACCACATACAATATCACAGTAAAAGCTACTAATGATTTGGGGAGTAATTTCTCTGATCCTCACTCTGTGGACATGCAAACTCTAGGTAAGAGCAGAACATCAAAGTGTTGTATTCCTCCAGTCTTCACTCTTCCTTTGCTGGCTAATGTTTAGGAGCTCTTTGTACCAATCTCTTCTGTGTTGATTCAGTTCTGTTCATGTACATACGGTATCATATAAACAGGATTCCTTGACAATAAAGGACTAAATTCTGAACTTTATTTTGTATAGGTAAGCCAGAGCCTCCCTTGGATCTCTCTCTGGAGCTCAAACAGTTGAACGAGACAATGTATTTGTGGGCAAAATGGTCAACATCACCTTCAATAACTGATGATGCAGCAAGCTGGGAAACTTGCAATTATGAATTGCAAACAAACATTGATGGAGGAGCAGAATGGGAGGCAAGTATATTGGCATGCTTTAGCAAAATGGGAACTTTTTTAAAAGGAGCCTTAAAGAGATGAGAGAGAATAGTCAGCTGCGACTCAAAGGAAACACTACCAAAGCAAGGCTTAAAAACTGACAAATTGTAGATAGCAGAGCAGTTTAGATAGAAGCAATGAATTTATCCTGTAACACACATCCATGTCCAAAATTCATCTCATTATTCCTACCTTTATTGCCTTGTAAAGCGTTATTTTTAGATATTTTATCAGTTTTTTGACTTGTTTATAGATTTTCATACCTTGCTTCTCAGTCTGAAAAGTACTAGGACACTACATAATAACATAGTGCCACATGCTTCAGAGTATTAGTGTAGAAGTATAGTTTGGATGTCCTAAGAGAGCCTCCAATCCTCATAATTCCTTCTGTTTTCAACTCCTTTCCTAGATTTATGATGTCAGAAAGCAAACACAATATCAAATATCTCAGTTGCATCCAGATGTGAAATATACTGCTCAGGTTCGCTGTGTAAGAGATAGCGGGGAGACTAGTGAATGGAGTCCAGAAAGCTACTTCAAACTCCACAGTGGTAAGTCAATTACTAATTGGTTTTTTTTTTATCTTGGAAAGTGAAATGTTAGGGGAAAGTGTATAGTTGAGCGACTGTAAACTAATTTGCTAGAGCCAAATTGTACATCACACAGATTTGTCTAATCATACCCTGGCAGGTGTTCCTTTTAGACAAAACAGCTTTGGGAGTGTGGTTGCCAGAGAAGAAAAATTGCCCACCAATTTTCTGTGTTAACTACATCCCTTTCCTTATAGCAAGATTTCCAAAAGAGATTAAACAAACATATCTCAGATTATGGCTTCTTTTTGTTTCTTTGTTGTCCTGCTGTTATGCCCATTCTGTCATCTATTTACACTGGTTTGTTTTTTTAAAAGTCACAACAAAATTTTGCATTAAGATTTAGTTTATTATACTTTTTTGTGCAGAATTGGCCTAAGATACACATTTTTGCAAGCTACTTTTCCTTAACAAATTATTTATTATTTTTCCTGGGGCATTATTTTTGAATGCACTTCCCCCTTGTATAGGTTTTTTTGTGTTTTTGAGTGAGGGAAAGGCAAATTAGGCTGGTTCCCATTGACACGGCATCAAAATATTTTTTTCCCCATCCATAGTCCCAGATTTATTATCACTTTGTTTAAAGCCAGTTGGAAATCAATTCTGGGGAACAGAGGCAGGTGGCTTCCAAATTAGTATATGGGTCGATCAAGAACTAGCAGGAGTTCAAACCCCAGACTTTCTGCTCCTAATTTAACAAGTCTGGCCTTTTCACACGGCACTGGCATAATTGACTCATTGGGTTTTCTTCTCTTCAGGCCAACCCCCAGGGAAGCCAGAGTTAATAAGATGTCGCTCTCCTGAAAAAGAGACCTTTACTTGCTGGTGGAAACCTGGTTCGGACGGAGGTCTCCCTAATAACTACATTTTCTTCTATAACAAGGAAGGGTAAGCAGAAATTCATTAAGCTAGCGCTTGGCTCTTGTATCATCCTGCATCTCTGTCAGGGGGTTGTTTTTAGATTTTTCCACATGAGAACATCCTCAATTCAAACTTATAGTACTTTGATTCCATTGCAACTGCTATGGCAACACCAGGTGGAAAATTAGGTTTGCAGCTTGGGGATGAGACTAGGACGCGGAACAATGGCTTTAAACTACAGTAAAGGAGATTCGACTTGAACATTTGGAAGAACTTCCTGACTGTTAGAGCTGTTAAGCAGTGGAACTCTCTGCCCTGGAGTGTGGTGGAGGCTCCTTCTTTGGGGGCTTTTAAACAGAGGCTGAATGGCAATCTGTCAGGGCTAATTTGAATCTGATTTCCTGCTTCTTGGCAGGGGGTTGGACTGGATGGCCCACGAGGTCTCTTCCATTTCAAGGATTCTATGATTCTATAGTCAGCTCTCCATATTTGCTGGGATTGGAGGCACAGGACCCCTACAGAAAAGGAAAAGTCGCAAATAAACAAGTATTACTGTATTCATTCGACTCTAAAATGCCATCTATTTTAAAATGCACCCTAATTCCAGTAACATTTTTTTTCTGTCGGTAGTACTGAAATAAGGGTGCATCTTACAATTGATGGCATCTTAGAATTGAAGAAATACAATAGTATTTATTTATTTGTGACTTTTCCACATACATCTATGATTCTAAAATCACCTATGATTTGAACCTATGATTCTGAGATCATTGGTTCTCAACCTGTGGGTCCCCAGGTGTTTTGGCCTACAACTCCCAGAAATCTCAGCCAGTTTTCCAGCTGTTAGAATTTCTGGGAGTTGAAGGCCAAAACATCTTATTTATTATTTATTTATTTAAAACATTTATACCATGTCCTTTTCAACCTCCAAAGAGGGACTCAGGATGGTTTCCAATAGGCAACCATTCAGTGCCGATACAATATATATCTGGGCATCCAAAGGTTGAAAACCACTGTTCTAAGATGCATAATAATAATAGTATGATTACGGTATGGTGTGTGGAATATGCATTTGGTATTGGTGGTGTTGTATTGTAACACAGTATAATACTGCCAATGATAATGTGATATAATAATTATATCGTGATATTATAATTTGTATATTTGTATTAAATGCAATATTGTTGTAGTGCAATATGATGTGTAGTGCTAATGTTGTACTATGACAGTAATGTTAATTGTTGTTTTTTCAGTTTGCTGTAAGCCGCTCTGGCAATATTGTTATATGTACATTGTAAGCCACTCTGGCAGTATTGTTGTTTGCTGTAAGCCGCTCTGAGTCCCCTTCAGGGTTGAGAAGGGTGGCATATAAAAATAGTAAATAATAATAAATAATAATAATGCCATTATTAGAGATGGTTATATGTTGAAATGCTGTATCTTAGAATTGAAGGAATGCAGTGGGGAGTTTTTTATCCAAGAGAACCTCTCTCTAGCAATCTCTTGGTCCTCCAGTGCAATTCTATAGACAACTCCAGTTGGAAGTTCTGCTGAGTTTCCTAGAAAGACCATATTAACCGAATCCACAAAAGTTAAACCAACAAATGTGGAGGGTTGACTGTACTTAGAATTCTCAGCCAGAGGACTCCAGGTCCTTTTCAAACCACAAACATTCAGATTCCACAGGTTGTAACCATGGCAATCAAAGCAGAGTCATATTACTATAAATGTGCAAATTGAAATGTCTCCTCTGGGTAACAACACAATAGTGGAGAGTCTTGTGCCACTTTGAAGACTCCCACATCTCATGGGCATACTTCCTTCAGGGTTCAAATAAATACGGTAGGTTACTAATCAGCAACAAGTGCTTAAATACCCAAATCACAGCAGATCCCACCTCATCTGGAAGCTAAGTAGGACCAGTTCTGGTTAGTACTTTAGTGGGAGGCAATCAAAAAATGTCAGGTGCTGTGGGCTAGATTTCAGAGGGAGGATCTGGCAAAATCATCTCTTGATTATTCCTTGTCCAAGAAAATCCTTTAAAAATCCTTAGGGTCACCATAAGTTGACATGCAACTTGAAGGTAATTTACACAGACAAATAATGTATGATTTCATTGCTTCCATTAATAAAAGAATCAGCATTAAATCCACATTTTTCCAGAGTAATCCCAACATGTTTGTGAACATCCAGTTATTGAGGACAGGATTCTATAACCCCTTCGCACTTGTCCAAGGCAATGATTCATACACATGATGAAAGCCCTCTTCTGTAGGAAGCTTTCCTGTTGTCATCAATTCAGTTTATAATTGCAGCTGTCCAAGTTAATTATCACTATATGTACCTTCTGCATTTTCTTCTGGGTATAGAGCGTGTGCATGACGTGGTTACGGCCCACTTTGAAGCATTCAATGCTAATCATTGTTGCACTTCCAACACTCAATGTTTATTTTCTTCTTAGCACCAACCCATAATTTGACAATTGAAGTATTACTCTGTGCATCTGGGACAAAAACCTGGGCTGTGACAAATGTGACAGCTTTAAAAATATTGTGAGCCTCTATGTTGTTAGATTGTTATAACAGAGAAATGTACCTCTTCTTCTGGAAGAGGAATGATGGCCATGAGAATAGTATGGTTAAGTTTTGTGTATTTATTTGGTTACATTTTATTTTTCAGAGAAGATGAGTTCCACGAATGCCCAGACTACACAACAGCAGGACCCAATTCTTGTTATTTTAATAAAAAGCATACTTCTATTTGGAGGACATACAATTTTACCATAAAGGCTGTGAATGAGATGGGAAGCACCTCCTCTGGCTCTTATTATGTGGATGTAGCTAACATAGGTATGGATTGGTCAAGCTACTTGGGGCACTTGGGGAATTGTAATCCAAAATAATGACTTCTCAAAACTCTGGACTTGTGTGACATCTCTCATTAGTCCTGCATGATGACAAGTTGGGGACAGTGGAACAGCTGACTTCCATGTCAGTGGAAGCACTGAGTTTTTAGTCTGAACTTTACAGGATCCATAATTTTGGCACCTTGGGGAATTCTTTTACAGTTTAAGCCACATGTGTCGAACTCACGGCCTACGGACCAAATCTGACCCAACATGTCATTTTATGTGGCCCTCTAGTTGCTGGACTACAACTCCTATATTCCTCGTCATTAGACATCATGACTAGAGCTGATGGGAGTTGAAATACAGTAACATCTGGAAGGCTGCAGTTTATTCTGTTTCGTCAGGATAGCGGGTTTGAATTCAGACACAAAGCTTGTGGATATGATGTCTGACTTTAAAATGTCTGTTAACCTTTCCCCAATCTCAGAGCCACAAGTACTGTTGGACTTCAACTCCCATTATCTCCAGTCTGTATGGCGGATAATCAAAAGTGATGGGAGTTGTTGTTAAATATAGTTCATCCTCTATATATCCTATCCATCAATGAATTCAGCAGTCCTTTGAAGGCAGCCGTAAGGTGGCACAATGGGTTAAACCCTTGTGCCGGCAGAACTGGTTGACCAAAATGTTGGCAGTTCAAATCCGGGGAGTGGGGTAAGTGCCTATCTGTTGAGCTTTAGCTTTTCATGTGGGGACATGAGAGAAGCTTCCCACAGGATGGTAAAACATCGATCATCCCGATGTTCCCTGGGCAACATCCTTGCAGATGACCAATTCTCTCACACCAGAAACGACTTGCAGTCTCTCAAGTTGCTTCTGACACACACAAAAAGCCATAAGTCTGATGTGGACCTCAATGAAAATGACTTTGACACCCTTAGTTTAGGCTAAAATCCACCCCATTGGCATTAAGCCACACACTGCCATTGCAGGGCTGAATTGCATATTTTGCCAGGGGGAAAAATATCCCAGTCTTAAATAAACATGTGGTCCAGTTCTCTCTATTTACAGTCTGAGATTGATGGCACTATTTTGATAAGATATCACACCTAAGCTGTTTTTAAGTTCAATTTTGAGGACAAGCCCTTTTGCCAAATATCATAAAGTTCAGCAGGCAACATAGTTAGTGCCAACAATATATCATGGTGAGTGCAGTGGTGAAGAATTATCACTGACCGTTTGTGTGAAGAAAAATGTATGTTTTTCATTTATGAAATGTTGAAGGGTGTAAATATCCAATCCTTCCTTTTTCAGTTCAGCCAGATCCTCCAGAAAACCTCTCTCTGGAATTTGAGAAAAAAGTATATGGAGAGTATCTCTTGTTGAAATGGTCACCACCATTGCTGGGCGATCTCAGATCTGGCTGGCTCACCCTTGACTATGAGTTGCGCATAAAACCAGAAGAAGGGCAAGCGTGGGAGGTGAGAAGAAGCTCTATGTTGACAAATTTTCTGTGCTTCATTAGAAATTATATCACAAAACACTATGACAAAGGAACATTGATCAGATATTGTCCTTTGCTATCCCGGTGGGCAGTGCACCAGCTGTGACCTTCATGCCTATTTTCGTAGTCACCACCTCCAAATCTGTATTGCTACAATTTAGTGAGAAACGGCACCAACAAATGTTGGTTCCAAAACCATTTTATACATTTGTTTTACCCCTCATCTTTCCCCCAGGTTTGGGATGGAAGGCAAATTCCAGCTTAATTTTAGAGATTCCAATAAAATTGCCATAAACTTGTTTCAATGTGAGTTTAAACTATTTAAAAACACACCACAAATAATAAATAAGCAGTAAAAATATTGAAAGTCTGATACATCAGTTTTTAAATCTCTAACCATAAAAGGCATAGACGCGGTTTCTGACAACAAGTTTGTCTTTACCTGTCAGAAATATGGAGAGGGCTAATGAAACTTCTTTGGAAGCACATTCCATATGAGTAAGTCAGACAAGAAGAAGGCCTTCTCTCATGTTTGAAGTAGGCTTTCAAAGATTTCTGATAAATGTTGGTGATAAACCAAGAAAATCTAAATAAAACAAGCACTTTCCGTCTGTTTTAATGACCTTTAGCCAATCATTGCCAGCATTTGGTGGCATTTTGTTTTGTTTTTACTGACATTCAGTCATGGCATCCTATAGAAGAGCGTTTCTCAACCCGGGGGGGGGGGAGTGAAGGGGGTGTCAGAGGGCTCACCAAAGATGATCAGAAAACACAGTATTTTCTATTGGTCATGGGGGTTCTGTGTGGGAAGTTTGGCCCAATTCTATTGGTGGGGTTCAGAATGCTCTTCGATTGTAGGTGAACTAGAAATCCCAGCAACTACAACCCCCAAATTTCAAGGTCTAATTTCCTCAAACTCTACCAGTGTTCACATTTGGGCATATTGAGTTTTCGTGCCAAGTTTGGTCCAGATCCATCATTGTTTGAGTTCAAATTACTCTCTGAATGGAGGTGAGCTACAACTCCAAAACCCAAGGTCAATACCCACTAAACCTTTCCAGTATTTTCTGTTGGTCATGGGAGTTCTGTGTGCCAAATTTGGCTCAATTCCATCATTGGTGGAGTTCTTTGATTGTAGGTTGACTGTCAATCCCAGCAACTACAACTCCCAAATGACAAAATCAATCCCCCTCCCCAATCCCCATCTGTACTGAAATTTCGCATATTGGGTATTTGTGCCGAATTTGGTCCAGTGGATGAAAATACATCCTGCATATCAGGTATTTACATTATGATTCATAACAGTAGCAAAATTACAGTTATGAAGTAGCAATGAAAATAATGTTATGGTTGGGGTTCACCACAGCATGAGGAACTATAATAAAGGGTTGCGGCATGAGGAAGGTTGAGAACCACTGCCCTAGAAGGTGCCAGGAAAGCATATCATTGGCTCATGGAAGTTATCCACCATTTATTTATTAATTAATTATTTAAAACTTTTATATACCGATCTTCTCAACCTCGCAGAGGGACTCAGGCCGGTTAACAGCGAGTATTCAATGCCACATTACAATTTAAAACAGTATAAAAACAATAAAACATTAAAATACAAGTAGATTAAAATACATAAAAATACACATAAACCCGATCGCCAAGATAAAAAAAACATGTCCAATTTCGGTCCGCATACATAATACATTGCATTCAAATTATATTTAAAAAGAATATAATTGTAATTGTTAATCATTGTTAGCAACTCTTCAGCAAACAAAATATGGCCTTATTTTTGTTTAATTTGTTTAATAGTGTAGGGCTCACAAGACTTCAGAGGGCCAAGGGGATGGGGAGATGTCCTCAGACCTCCAAACCTTGCTCCTCGCTGCCATAGATCTTATTGGGCATTATGTTCTTCTCTCTCTTAACAAATAATCAGCATGAACAGAGAGAGAACCAGTCAGGACTGTTGCATAAACCACAGGTGGGCTTCGGAGGCAAATTTTGCTCTGCATACTATACTCACATTGTTTTTAGGGTTATTTTGGACTATTTGCAGATTGAGTGCCCCATAAAACAGCCTTTCGGGTTAAAACCATATTCCTCAGATGGCATTTTAACCCAAAACTGGTTTTGGAGTGAAAAAACAGACCTTGCGGAGGTGGAGGGGGGAAGGTCCATTCCATATGACTAATCTAGAGCTTAAAGGCAAGAAAGTTCCATTTGGCACCATAATAATGACGGGCACCAATTTCATAAGATGTTCAATCCATCCTCTACATTTGCAAGTTTAACTTTTGTGGATTTGATTAGTATGTAATCTCTACTAATCTCTAGGTCCTCCAAGGCAACTCTAAGTTCAACATCCACCAGAAGCTGAGCATAGAGTCACATTAGAGGACCAAAAGATTCCTGGAATTTACTTTTCTGTGAATCTCTTGGTCCTTCAGTATGATTCTATAGTCAACCTCCAACAGAAATTGACCACAACATTGCCCTGGAGGACTAAGATATTTCTAGAGAAATATTATCAAAAGTTTTTAAAAGCAGTTTATTTATTTATGTTTTTCCTACTGCTGTGGGTGTCTTGCACCCCTTAATCCCCACCTGCTGTAATTCCTTATTGTTAACTATGACCTGTTGTCAGTTGATTCTATTTATTGATCCTCAAGTTCCACCATTATGGGGGAGCCCCCAGTGGCGCAGTGGGTTAAACCCTTGTGCTGGCAGGACTGAAGACTAACAGGTCACAGGTTCAAATCTGGGGAGAGCACAGATGAGCTCCCTCTATCAGCTCCAGCTCCTCATACAGGGACATGAGAGAAGCCTCCCACAAGGATGGTAAAACATCAAAAAAACATCTGGGTGTCCTCTGGGCAACAACCTTGCAAACAGCCAATTCTCTCACACCAGAAGCAACTTGCAGTTTCTCAAGTTGCTCCTGACATGACAAAAAAAATTGTTATGGGAAGAGAAAGAAAACAAAATTGTCCTTCTGTGATTTGCCTGAATTGCTGAATAATGTTCTGAAACAATGCTGTGCCATCTTTCTCATAATGTTCACAAGAATTATTCATTATTGTTATAATGTACTCCCCTCCCTTATTTACGTATTTCCAGAAAATATTTGTTGGACATAGAACAACTTACAAGATGTACAGTTTAAATCCAGGGGAAAAATACATTGCCCAAGTGCGCTGCAGGTCTGACCATGGCTTGTGGAGCGACTGGAGTCCCAAAAGTTACATTAAGCTCCAAAAAGGTGAGAGTGGTACTTGAGCTGTCTCTCCTTAGTGAGTAATGCCAACCATGCAGCTTAATTCGAAGTTTAGAAAAATGTATCCTAAGCCACATATTCCTTATGACTAGTAATATCTCTAGTAAACTGTGTTGTGTTATGATGTGCTTTCACTTTGACTCCATTGTATGAGAATATAGTTTCTTCAGCAATATTTAATTCAGCCATTATCTTCCTCTTCGCCCAAAAGAGTGTGAATTGCCCAGGGCCCATTTGTGAGATTTCTATGGCCAAGTGGGGATTTGAACACCGGGTCTACCAGATCCATAGCCCAGCACTCAAACCACAACTCCATGTAGGCTCTTATAATTGTAGCATAATAAAAGATATGATAACAGCTGTATTTAGTTAATTTTCTAGTTATGAGGTGAAGGGGATTCACTTTGAAGGTGTGTTTTGTGTTACTTCTCAACAAAGACAAAATAGGTTATTAATTTTAATTTTAATTTCAAACATAAGTCAATAATACTAAGAGGTAAGGGTTTGGAATTGCCAGGTCCAGGCCCAGGTCTGGGTCCAAGACCACAAAAAAGCTGATAATCTGAAATCTTAGTACAGCCAGTTTCCAAGTTTCTTTAAGTTTCTGTAGGTTTGTTCTTAAGCTGAGCATGTTTGTAAGTTAGAACAAGTGCTTTTTGAAGTGTAAATCCATATGATGACCACATATAAATATTAGGCATGGGAAAAATGAAACGGAAATTAAATGGATTCGTTAGAGATTCGTATGTAATGGGACTTTTGATGTTTTACGTATCGCTGTCGCGAACCAGGAAGTAGACTTTCTTTTACGGCACTTCGGGGCGCCATTTTTGTATCTGGGTCGTAAAGCATTCGTATGGTTTCTTTGCCCTTAGTAAGCGTGTTTTGTCATTGGCTGATGGATACCAGGTGGACATACCCTCCCCTTCACTCCACCTTTCCTTTAGCCAATCAGAGGCAAAGAAACATGGATGGGGTGAGCGAGGGCCTCCTCTCGCCAATGACAGGCCTGCGAGAGAGGAGGAGAAAGGCCCGCGCCCTCTCTGCCTCTCTCTAGCCTCGATCCATGCATCGGGGCTAGAGAGAGGCAGAGAGGCGCGCGGGGGCCCCTTTCCCGCTAAGATGGGTCGGCTTATATCTTAGCGGGGAAAGGGCTGCCGTGCGGGCGGCCCCTTCCCCGCTAAGAAATAACCCGACCCAGGCCTGGGAAACAGTAGTAAACTCGGCCCCGGGCTGCTTCCAAAGCGCGTCTCTCTAGCCTCGAGCCACGGATCGAGGCTAGAGAGGCAGAGAGCGCGGGGCCTCTTTCCCACTAAATAAGCCAGCCCAAGCCTGGGTCGGCTTATATTTTAGCTGGAAAGGGGCCCGTGCCCTCTCTCTCTCTTCAGCCTCGATCCATGGATCGAGGCTATAGAGAGGCGAGGGGTGAGCGAGGCGCCGGCGAGCGTGGGGGAAAGAGGGGCGAAGAAGAGAAAAGAAGAGATGGGGAACCAAAGAGCAAAGGAAGGAATGAAAGAAGAGGGTAGAGAAGGAAGAAAGGAGGGAAAGGGGAAATAATAAGGGGGAGAATCGTACTTCACTTTCACAATTGTCCTGAGAGCTAGTAGCTACTACCTCTTATATTTATGTTATACATCTACAGCTCCACTTAATTGCACTGCAGAGGTGAAGGGGAATGTTCCCCCCTTGATTTTTAACTGTTTCCCTGCTTTTCCTACTTTAGAACCACTTTAGAATTTCGTTAGTACTTAAGTTACATTTTAGCACTTTTTGCAATTTTTTTTGTAAGTCTTTAATATACTAATCAAAAAAATAATCCCCCCCCATTTGATTTTAGAATTGCGATTTTAGGATTCTAACCCAAGCCTAATAAATATGTGAGGGGAGGTTATAGGGGGGAGGAAGGAGGCTTGTTTTCTGCTGCCCTGGAGACTAGGACACAGAACAATGGCTTCAAACGACAGGAAAAGATTTTCCACCTGAACATGAGGAAGAACTTCCTGACTGTGAGAGCTGTTCAGCAGTGGAACTCTCTACCCTGGAGTGTGGTGGAGGCTCCTTCTTTGGAGGCTTTTAAACAGAGGCTGGATGGCCATCTGTCAGGGGTGCTTTGAATGTGATTTCCCTGCTTCTTGACAGAAAGCGGTTAGACTGGATGGCCCACGAGGTCTCTTCCAACTCTAGGATTCTATGAATTAATTGTCTTAACCCCATGCTGCAGCCTAAGAAGGCCCTGAGCATCATGTGGATGCCTAAGGACAACTTCTCCCTCTCTTCAGGTTTGTGCTCCATGTACAGAAGTCCTAGGAGAACAAGGGTTTGAATCCTTGCTTGGGTAAATGATCGAACAATGCCTATGGCAGGCATGGGCAAACAGAGGTTGGATGGCCATCTGTCAGGGGTGCTTTGAATGCAATTTTCCTGCTTTTTGGCAGAGGGTTGGACTGGATGGCCCACGAGGTGTCTTCTAACTCTATGATTTTATCATTCTAAGTAACAGCATTGAACTGGAAGTAGTTTAATTGCAGTATATAAGAGATAAAAAGAAAAATTGTACTGTCCCAATTGAAAAATCCTTTCACAATTACTAACTGGATGACCCATGAGGTGTCTTCCAACTCCATGATTCTATGATACACACACATACATACATACTTTGTATAGCATAGGGAAGGCTTAATACCCCTGTGGTGTTTGTTTTTCTGTCTGTGCCCATGTTCAGAAGATTTCACCTCACTTTCTGTCCTTGTGATAACTGGATTTGGAAAAAATGGCTTGTTGTAGAAACAAGGATTGGTGATAAAGCCTCAGTTGAGACACCTTTTCCTCCCATGATAATAACTCTTTCAGGAGTGAATTTCCCTTCCGAGGGATAGATTTCCTTCATTTCCTGTTGTCTCACTTCCGTTCTTAACTGTGAGTCATTTGTAATGTGGATATTTGTAACTCAGGAACTGCCTGTAATTACTTTTAAAGTTCTGGGCTTGTTATTTATGCTCCACTTTCCTTAATTATAACCAAAGCTAGAGAAAGAAGAGACAACATAAGATCATTATAAAACAATGCCAAAAAAAAGTAAGACACCAGTAGGAAGATATCCATAGTATGGATGTAAAGAAAATTCAGTGCCAATTTAACATGTTTGGTTTTAGGTTTGGTCACTAGAAAGCAAAGACAGTTTTAAGTTGGAAGCTCTATTGCTGAATCTTATTGTGAGAGTGGAAACTTGACAATTGTTCATATTTTGCAGGGTGGTTGTGAGAATCAGAGGAATGGGCTCTGTGAGCTCCTTAGAGGAAAGATGAGATGCAACTCTAATCAATACTCTGTTTCCCTGAAAATTAGACATCCCCTGAAAACAAGACCTATTAGAGATTTTGCAGAATTGCTAAATATAAGGCTTCCCTCAAAAGTAAGATCTAGCAAAGTTTTTGTTTGGACGCATGCTCCTCCTGGTGGCCGGAAGCTGCAATACCGTCCCTTCTGTACAAGTCATAGAACCATAGAGTTGGAAGAGACCTCATGGGCCATCCAGTCCAGCCCCCTGCCAGGAAGCAGGAAAATCATGTTCAAAGCACCCCCGATAGACGGCCATCCAGCTTCTTTTTAAAAGCCTCTAAAGAAGGAGCCTCTACTCCGGCGCAGTGAGTTCCACTGATGAACAGCTCTCATAGTTAGGAAGTTCTTCCTGATGCTCAAGTGGAATCTCCTTTCCTGTAGTTTGAGGCCATTGTTCCACATCCTAGTCTCCAGGGCAGCAGAAAACAAGCGGTCCAGGAACTCCTGTGGGAGATTGTTACAGTCTCCAGACAGTGTGTAGGAACCAGGAACTTTGCAGACCTTACTTTTTGGGGCCCTGTGAGTGACGGCCAGTATATTTATTATATACTGACAACTACTGTATAATAAATTTTCTCATTTTTTTGTTCAACGATAAATGTGAATTCTTCTTCATGGAAAAATAAGACATCCCTTGAAAATAAGAACTAGCACATCTTTGGGAGCAAAAAACAATATAAGACACTGCCTTATTTTGGGGAAAACAGGGTATATACATTTTGGCAATAACTTGTATTTAACTGTGGAGAAATGAAGTATAACAGGTGTTAGACTAGAACTTCGGAAAGGTAGTTGAAATTTTACAAATTAGCCCGTTGTAGAAATTTGAGGTGTTTAATACATTTTAAATTGTCATTGGGTTATTATGGAGATAAAACGGCACTAAGGTACTCCATTACTATGTAACACACTGAAATGCAACATCAGATATAAGCTCTCTTTATTATTTTTTTCTCTTAGATGTCAGAGTGAAGGATATACTTGTTTGGATCTTTGTGGCTTGTTTATCATTTGCTGTGTGTTTGATCATGGTCTGCACTCTGGCTTTGAAAAGAACTAAGTAAGTTGCTACTTTTGACCTTGCAAAATGTGTAAAAACAACCAAACTGATTATTTTTGAAACAATTGTTTTGTGTGAGTCCTGCTATATAAAGCAAAGGCAGTATCTCTGTATACACGTGCAAAAACATTAGGCTTCAGCACAGAATTCATCAGTGTCGGCTGCTCAGAAACCTTTAAACTGGAGGTGCCAGCGACTGAACCTGGGGCCATCCAGGCACAAAACATTCATGCATTGCTTCTGACTCTGTGCTTTGCTCTCCCGCTACTTAGCAACCCAGGATTTCTTTCCCGCTGCTGTGGAAACATGAGCAGTTCTGTTCACAAAGAAAATGCACACAAAAGCTCAGGAAGAAGGATAAATTTTCTCTGTCCTACAGGTTTTTTTAACTTGGAAACTTTGGGCCACCATAGATGGATGAATGTATAGAAGTTTGGAAATGTTATATTGGAAAATTTGAGGGTAAAGTAAGAGTTGCACCTGAGGTGTAAAGTTTTGAATTTTACTATGTGAGTTTCAAACAGAAGAAGAACACACCCACATTCTGTGAGCTCTTCTTTTTTAGCTTCAAACACTCCTAATGTGTTGGGCCACAAGCCCCATCATCTATAGTCAGTGTCCCAATTTTCTGTGCTACTTGTGGGTTTAGGGATTTGTAGTCAAACATATCCAGAGAGTCCCAGATAATGGAAGGCTGCTCAAAAGTATTCCAAAATTGTTATTCAAAATTATTAGAAAAGACAACAGTTAAATCCTGCTGCAGCAGAGGACCCGAAGGTCTATTTCAGCACTACACATACAAGAATAATTGGGATTGGAGGGGGCTAAGTGCAAACTGAATTCCTTGCCTTCATATCTTTTTTTCTCCTATCTTGTTTTCCCTTTTCAGCATGGTGGCTCGCCTTCTGCCACCCGTTCCACGTCCGAAAATTAAAGGCTTTGATGCTCAGCTATTAGAGGTGAGTCTTTGTGCATTTAGTAAAATCAAAGCATAGATATTATCTCCTTTGCATTTGGTGACAAAAACATTGAGAATTCATTGTTGGAAATATTTAACACTTCCAAAGTATGAAAGCTTCTGCTGTAGCCCAAACTGAAAGCAAAACAAAATCTGATTTGACTCTGACATCTAATCTACGCAATAATTATATGGTTTGTCCTTGCAGTTAGAAATGCTCTTCCCCTAAAAGCCATTCTGGAAAACAATTGTTTTGTGTGGATACACAAAACCCATTCTGGAACAGGTCTGCAAATGGAGGCAAAAGGCTTTGGTCCTTTCATCTCTGATGTCTTCCTCTTCAAGATCACAGGCCATATATAGTACAGTAGAGTCTTGCTTATCCAACCTTCACTCAGCCAATGTTTTGTATTATCCAACGCAGTCTGCCTCCTGCTTGGATCCACAGCTGTTTCAATACATTGCAATGTTTTGATGCTAAATTTGTAAATACAGTAATTACTACATAACATTACTGTGTATTGAACTGCTTTTCTGTCAATTCGTTGTAAACATTATGTTTTGGTGCTTAGTTCATAAAATCATAACATAATTTGACGCTTAATAGGCTTTTCCTTAATCCCTCCTTATTATCCAACATTTTTGCTTATCCAACGTTCTTCCAGCCTGTTTTTGTTGGATAAGTGAGACTCTACTGTGTTTGCTTACAGGAAAATGCTACTAATGGGAGCATCCAAATACCATGCTAATACAATGAGGCTAAGGGGCCTGATATGACTCAGAAGTTAAACAGTGAGAAAAAATAATTAAAGCACCCTCCGTGGCTTTTTGTGAAAGTCTTGCATTCTAGAATGCAATCGGAGCCAGGTATAGTTTGACCCTTAGAAAGACCATTGGTTCATTTATCACAGTGGTGATAGATTTATAGCCTTTCAGATGTCGTAGGCATTCAGCTTCCACAGCCTTAGTAAGAATGGCCAATGGTTCATTCACTGACTGGGTGATGAGAGTTATAGTCTAACAAAAACTGGCCCTTTGGATAGTAAAATCAGCAAAGAATGTCACTTGTAATTGTTAAAACTATGAAAGAAAAAGGAGGAACATTTCAGGATGCTAAAGAGATGGTCTTGCTTAAAAGCCCAACATGGTTCTACCTCTAGCGTTTACCTGCCCCAGAATGTGTTATTCTTTTGGGTAATCCTGAGCTATGGTCTATGAATTGTTTATATTGTAAGAAAGTATGAGCCACAAAAGTAGCATGTTGCACTACTTATGCCACTGTTGTGTCTGCTGCAGTTTTGGGTGTAATAAAATAGGTTAAATCAAATATTCTAGTCATCCCTCAACATCACTGTATGTGTTTTTTCGTTCAGGCGGGGAAAACGGAAGAATTACTGAGTGCCTTGGATTGTCAAGGTTTCCCTCCAACATCAGATTATGATGACCTGCTGGTGGAATTTTTGGAAGTAGACGACAGTGAAGACCAGCAACTGATGCCAAGTCACGAGAAGAAGTATCCTAATTTCACACACCAGGAAACAGACAGTGATTCGGGGCGAGGGAGTTGTGAGAGCCCTTCTCTATTATCAGAGAAGCGCAAAGATGCCAGAAATCCAGCTGAACTGAAAACACTGGATATCCAGGGTGTGCAAAAGGATGCTGGTATAAAAAGCACACCGGAAACCTCAAATATAGACTGTGAAGGACAGCTCCCCTGGTCCAGCGGTGGTGGACCACGGGCATCCACATGGCCAGGGCCTCAGCTGCCAAACTGTCAGACTCCTAATTGTTTCAATAAGGAGATCACAGATGTGTGTAAAATAGCACTAAGTGCCATGAATGGAAACAGGTCCCCTATTTTGATGAAGAGTGACAATACGCTTCATCATTCCCAACAACCGAGAACCACTGAAACAATTAGCAATGGAGCACCAACCAGGTTGGAGGATGGGACAAACTTGCCCTTAAATGTTCATGGTGACCAAAGGGCCCTGTGGTTATTCCCTCCTGTGAGGTTGCCTTCTTCGTCTATAAAGCCAATGGACTATGTAGAAGTCCACAAAGTCAACCATGATGGAGTGCTGGCTGTATTACCAAAACAGAAGCAGAAAGAAAATGCTCACAAAGCTGAGAAGAGTCCTGTTGCCAGAGATACAAATGAATACACCAAGGTTTCAACCATTGCAGACAACCATATTTTGGTGTTATTTCCTGATCCAAAAATGGAGGCCTTGCCTTCCTTTCAGGAAACGCCAAAGGAATCCAGCCAGATATATTCACAAAGCCAAGCAGAGAAAAGTATGGGCTATTGTCTCTCAGCTCCAAATGCATTCAAAATGCAGAGTGGTGGACTGGACTACATGGATCCAAATAATTTTATGCCCACTTTTAATTAATTGAAAACTTGACCATCCTCTTCAAGTAACACTACAAGTAAATTAGATGGAACAAAATTGGTCAAATATCTGATTAAGTTCAGTTGTTGTAGCCCATACCTTTTTATGCTTTATGCTCAGTCATGTAAGAATATGCCGATAGCTTACAGATCTATTTTTTCTATTGCTGGTTTTTCAGAGCTACATTTCTGAAGAGTAACTTGCAGGAATGTAAAAAGTACATGATGTAGTCAAATACAGCTGATATCTGTGATATGTAATTGCAGAGCTGACACAGTGTGTGGCAAAAAAAACTTGAGATCTTTATCAAATGTTAGTTGAGAAGTTCAGGCTGTCTTTCCTTTTTTTAAAAAAAATGAAAAACTATATGGCAGTCCGATTATTTAACTACACCAATAATATCTAAGATATTCCTCACATGTGTGCTACTACAAGTATTGTAAATTATAAACTTTACAATACAAGTGTGATAGAGGGTACCACTCCAGTGCATAGCTTGTAAACATTATTTTTTGAGCCAGCATTCCCAAAAGCTTCAGTGGTCATGCTGGCCAGGGGGTTCAGAGAGTTGTACAAAATGTTTCTTTCCCACATTACACACTACTCCAGTAGAAGGGATATATGCGTTGCGTGCAACTAATCATGGTTTTGGATGGGGAGATGTTTTTTTCATGTGGACTGAGCCATAGTAATGCAGAACATAAGCAGGACTTCGTGTCCACTCCATGCTGCCTCTGATTTTCAAGAACATTCCTGTCCAAAGTGCCACAAATCTACTTCAGTCACTCTCAGTTGTGCTATTAGTGGCAGGCTTGGTTGCTGATATAGGGGGACCTTCAGCATGGAGCTGGATGCTGGCTTCTGTATACAGGTATAACCCATTCCAGTGTTAGCAAACAGGTAGCTGAGCTGCTCTTTTACCTCTTTATTCCTACTTACATGGAGAGTGGACAAGGCCAGCCAGAGAAGAGAATGATGGCAGCTCTCCTTTAGCAAGCACCAAGAAGCCACCGTTGTAATGACACACAATGCACCAGGCCACAAAAGTCTGGTGGAATGGACATCTATGGGAATGATGGGTTCAACTCTTGGCATAACATTATTCTGGGATATTGTGAGGGATTCCAGTGGCAGCCACATTCCCTGGCTCTCACTGGTGTACTGGAAATGGGGATTCAGGATAGCACAGTGGAAGTTGATGATGGAGTTGTGTTGGAGGACCTAGGGATTCCTCCCTAGTTGTTGACCACTGAGTTGTACAGAATGTCCTAGATCTTCCAGTACAACTCCATGGTCAACTTCCTTGGCCTTCCTTCTTACCCAAAGTTGACCATGGACTCTCTAGGTCCTCCGGACACAACTCCATGGTCAGCTCACTAGAGGGGTGCATTCTCAGCAGAAGTTGACTATAGTGCTGTATTGGAGGACCTAGAGATTCCTGGAGGAATGTTCTCACTCCCTCATTTGTTGACCATCAAGTGGTACTAGACAACCTAGGTTCTCCAGCACAACTCCATGGTCAACTTCCCAGAGGGCTGTCTCTGGATCCTTCCGCACAACTCTAGGGTCAACTTCCTACAGGGGTTGACTATGAAGTTGTGCTAGAGAACCTAAAGATTCCTAGAGTGTTCTCTCAGATAGATAGATAGATAGATAGATAGAGACTGTATGTATATGTATATATATATATATATATATATATAGAGAGAGAGAGAGAGAGAGAGAGAGAGAGAGAGAGCATATTAATCAAATCCACAAAAATTCCAACTTGCAAAAGTGAAACCTGTAAATGCGGAGGAACAGGAGACCCACTGTAGCTGATGACAGCTTTCTCTTTTCCTGACGGTGGACCTGATCAGTGACATTGCTTGGCCACCTGTGTTCTACATACTTAATTGTAGCTTCACTAAAGTTAACCAAATATTGCATTTTTAAAATTTAAATACATGAGCATGGAAAAATACAAACCCTTGCAAGATAATTGGTGGTGTTCATGCAGTTTTTCTGACATGCCGCTAGTGAAAGGCTAATATGTTTTTCTCTTAGATTGTTCCTGATCTTTCTATTTTGGGGGGGGGGGCAGACAGGACCCAGTTCTGTGGGTGAAAAAAAGTATTATACCAAAGCTCTTTTATCAGATCTAATATATTTAAAACATTCCTGAAAGGAGAGGGGGAAATCTGCTATACTGGTTTTCCTTCTTTGTTTCTGTATGGTAAACTATTTTGTAGCAGAACCTGGGGCCTTCCACAAGTTAGACTACAACTCCAAGAAGCCCTAGCCAGCAGGGCCAGAGATTAAGAGTGCTGGGAGTTGCAGCCCAACCTCTGGAGGACCACATGTTGTCCATTAGCCTTTACAACTAGTGGCCAATAATACCTGTTTGTATTAGTGGGTTGACTGATGTAGCATTGGTGTGAGGGAATTTTAAATTTTTCTATTCTTACAGTAATCTGAATTACCCCTCAGCAGGATTCAGTTTATATTGCCTTATTGTACATAGTAAAAAGGTATAATACAAGCCCTGTGTATTTTTGCAAAGTATTTTTATATTTAAAAAAATGTATTTTCTGATTTCCCAGAGGTATGTACTTAACGAAAGGTTTTACTGCCTCACCTCTTGCTGTTCTGTGAACAATGCAGGTGATAAAGAGAGGAGGATGCACTTTCTTGCAAACAAGGTAGTCAAATATGGGCTAGCCCAGGCATAGGCAAAATTTGTCCCTCCAGGTGTTTTGGACTTCAACTCCCACAATTCCCTGAGGCTGTTAGGAATTGTGGGAGTTGAAGTTCAAAACACCTGGAGGGACAAATTTTGCCTATGCCTGGGCTAGCCCATATTTGACTACCTTGTTTGCAAGAATATCATAGGAGGACTTTGTCAGAAGCCTTACTGAAATCAAGATATATTACATTCACAGCATTCCCTTCATCTACCAAACTTGTAACTCTATCAAAATAGAGATAAGATTAGTCTGATATGACATGTTTTGATCAACCCACATTGATTTTTAATGACCATGGCATTCCCTTCTAAGTCTGTTTAATTATGTGACCTGGAATCTTTCCTGGAATTGATGTCAGGCTTAACGTATGGTAATTGTTTGGGTCCTATTTTATTCCTGTCTCTCATTTGCCATCTTCCAAACTTCTGGAACTTCTCCTGTTCTCTGGGAATGCTCAAAGATGATTACTAGCAGTTTTAAAATTGTTTCTGCCAGTTCTTTTAATACCTTTGGATGTAATTCATCTGGTCCTGGAGACTTGAATTCATTTAGAGCAGTGATTCTCAACCTGTGGTTCCCCAGATGTTGTGGCCTTCAACTCTCAGAAATCCCAACAGCTCAGGGTTATAGGCCAAAACACCTAAGGGCCCACAGGTTGAGAACCACCGGTTTAGAGTATTCATGTATTCCAATACTACCTCTTTACCTATTCTGTGCTACATTCCCTCCATTGAATCATCTCCATTTTCCCCAGGTCATATATCTGTATACATTTTTCAAGGGACTTGCTCTCTCATTATAGTTCTTATACACATTTCTAGGATGACATTGAAATCAATTGTCTTTGCAATGCCAACTGCATTGGACTTAAACCATAGCGGTGCACAGATCAACCATACACTTTTGTATCCCTGTCTGTCATAGAGTATCACAACTAAACAGAACTTTCTCTCAAGTAACACTAGAAATTCTGGCTGAATGTCTCTAGTTTTTTGTTCTATACAGAACTTACTAAGCTATTTTAGTCAATAAGCAGACATTAAAAAGCTTCAATTTCTGTTTTAAAAAACCCAGCATTCTGGACTATCTGAGCTTTTGTTCTGACTCTGCAAGGCTCAACCTATGTTCTTGTTTAATTCAGCTCTTGCCAAACCAGTGATCACTGCTGGAAAGTTAGGCAATGCTTAGCTCCACTCAAATGTCATTGCATTTGAATTCTTACCATTAACTACAGGTACTTTGCTGGTGGTAATCACAATTCTATTTCTCGCCCACTAAGGAAAAGGTGAAATGGGTCTGTGTTAAAACAATACTTTACAATAGTGAAAATTGAGAAAAATTATTAAATGTGCACTAGCTATTGGTATGTTGTCCTTATTTTTAACAAGTCTGTGATAACAGCTTTCAATTGTCATCATTAAAGGACTTCTTGAAACAGTACCATATGTTCAGTACAATTCCTAAACAGCAAAGAGTGAACCCCATTCAGGCTAATTACTTTAGATAAATAAAATATTATCCTGGGGTATTGCTGACAGCCATGGTCGTGTACTTAGATTTTCCAATACTGATATCTGTTAATTTGTATGCAGTAGAAACCTATGAGTTACCCTGTAACAGTTTTCTATCAATGGTATTAATTTTAAAGAACTGTAGTATTTGGGATCCCACCCAGTGCTGATGATGTTGAATAGGACTTTTTTGTTCTTTATGCTGTGATATAATTTTCCAGAATTAGTAGCAATTTTTAGAATATTTAATTTTTATTCCATATAAAAAGCAAGTTTGCTTTGTCAAAGGTTTTCATGGATGGAATCACTAGGTTGTTGTGAGTTTTCTGGGCTGTATGGCCATGTTCCAGAAGCATTCTCTCCTGACGTTTTGCCTGCATCAGTGGCAGGCAACCTCAGTTATGAACAGTTTCTCCCTGTAGATATGTTCAATGTATTGTCAAAGGCTTTCATGGCTGGAATCACTGGGTTGTTGTGAGTTTTCTGGGCTGTGTGGCCATGCTCCAGAAGCATTATCTCCTGACACTTTGCCAACATCTGTGGCAGGCATCCACAGATGCTGGCGAATTGGCAAGGGACAAATTCTGTCTTGAATTTGTTGCCGTGTTTTTGTGCAGCTACTCATATGCAACCATTTTTTAATGTTATTTCTTGTATCAATAATGAACACTTTGATCCAATTTGCAGCATTTTTCCTGAGTATATTTCTCCACTATTATGCATTTAAATCTAACAAACACCCTTTGGTGTGCAATTTTAAACATATCTGATTCAGGTAGTAAGTCCTGTCAAAATAAATGGGATTTACTTGGACTGATAAATGTGAACAAGGATAGTCATTTTCCATTAGACTTACATTGAATGTGAGTGCTGTGTGGGAAAACAAAAACTAACTAAATTTATGTTTGCTGCAAAGCTATAAAGCTGTGCAATAGGACAGGTGAGCTGGAACAGGTTTGTTTGTTTTTCATACTACCTCATGTTTATTTCCCCCTTTAAAATCAGAGAGAAAGAGTGTGTGTGTTTGATTGAAGAATGGAGATGTCAAAATACTAATCATTTTAAAAGAAGCAAATTGAACCCTTTACAAGTGTTTTGATATGTGTCAGAGGGATGTTTAAGGAGGTACACAATAATTTTGGTAGTGAATTTTACACCCCAGATACCATGTATTTCTCCATGTATTTAGCCTTCTTCAGAATTTTTAAATGCATGTTGGTAGCAGTGGAAATGTGCACAAGCAGCTTGTCTATCTTTACTGTAAGCCTTTTTGGACACAACTGCATGCAGAGAGAGTACTCTCCATGCAATCAGGGACTTTGCCTTGGCTTATTGCTTTCTCTTTGAATTTGGACAGAATGCATTTGTGTGTGTGTGTGTGTGTGTGTGTGTGTGTGTGTGTGTAAATTGTGCAATTGTTCTTTGCTCCTTAATTGCCAGACTGATCTGGAGGCTATCTGGGTCACATGGAGGGATTAGAGGCTCATAGAGGGCAGAATTACTGCTGCCAAACTGGAAAGCATTGAGACAGTTATGGTGCTCCAGTCAAATAGGAAGGTGTTGCTACTGCCAAGCATTTAGTACTTTTCTGATCAAGTACTGATTGAATCTGACAAAACAGGAAATTTAAAATTCGGTCCAACTCCCAGTAGAATCTGCTTGATCCTATTAGATCTTGGGAATGTTAGCTTTTGGTTTACAGCTTCCTGGACATCCTATTACAAGCATGGTTACTGACCACATATATAGGCTGCAGGTTATTTTTTAAAGTAGTTCCAAAATCTACTCCTATTAATAAATCTAGCAGAATGGCCTTTGGGCTTTCTCTACAGCCCAATAACACTTTGCCAGGACTCTAGCTATTCTAACTTAGTTCAAGCAGCCAATATTTCAAATCTGAATTTAGCCAACTTAGTAAAGAGAGTTTGGCAAAAAAAACACTGAAAGAATGAAAAGACTCCTCCCATTTTTTTCATTTACACTCCTAGAATATGTACTCTAGAAAAGGAGCTGACTTCATTCCTCTATTCTTCTTAAGGCTGCTAAACATAGTCCTCAAAGCGTACTTTAACATGTGTGATTAAAAACTGTCCATAATGCGAACTGAATTACATACTTGAATCTAAATCAGATCTATACAACTTTGTTATAACATAATCTGTTCACGATGAATGCATGTAGGGCTGGCCCTTTCACCAGACACAATGAGGTACCTAGTTCTAGGAGGAGCAAAACGTGAATCCCTTGCCCAATTCTTGCTGTTTTCCTACCAGATATTTGCAAAAGTGTTTTTAGGATTTTCTAACCTAGGTGCCAAAACCATATGTCTGGTCTTTGGTATTTTGCCTCTCATAATGGAAAATTTTCTGGTTGCCTGAGAGGTCCTCCTTCCAAATTAATAGCCAACAGGGGCTTAATCAATCTGCTATTTTAAATGCCACTCTAAGCCTGCCAAAAATGGATGGGGTTACCAAGCTACGAATAGGCTACTATATGCACCTCGGTGACAAATTTTAGGAGGCCTGTGCCATAATGTATGTGTGCTTTCTCTTCCTCTGTATCTTGTCCTGCATTAATAACCCCTTTTTTATAAACTTGGAAGCACAAATTAGCCTTTTGGTGTCATGTGAAAACATTAAATACATAGGAAAGACCTCTAAGAGTTCTTACCATAGAAGAAAATAAAATGAAAATTATGAATAGCCAGACATTATTCGAGGCCTGAAAAATGCATGATCCGTCAAGCTAAAGGCAAGTTACCTGCAGAACTGGTGTTGCCTTTGCTTTTGTATTCAATTGTGGATGACAAAACTAGAGGCCTCATCACACTAGAGAATGGATCCACTTTAAATCTGGTTCCTGCCTCCTGCAGAATTCTGGGGGTTGTAGTTTACGGAGGGGCCTTTAATAGCCTCACTAAATTACAAACCCCAGAATTCTGCAGGAGGCAAAAAAGGATTTCAAGTGGATTCATACTCTAGTGCAGGGGTGCTCATTAGGTAGCTCGAGAGCTACTAGTAGATCTTCGGCCCTCTTCCAGGTGATCTTCGGGCCTCACCAGCTGGATGGGGCGCTTCTGCCATGCACACGCACACCCTGCACACACGTGCGCTCCTGCTGCTGGCTTCTGCTCTCGCGGTGCTTCTTTCGCCTGCGGGGCATTGCAGGAAGAAGGAAGCATGAGGCGGGGCCTCTGGAGGGAGTGCCCTGCTTCTCTCTCGTCCAGAAGCAGCTCTGCAGCCTCCGTTGTCGGCGAGACAGGCAGAGCAGAGCGCTCCCTTCTGGATGCCCCGCTTTCTCCTTCCTGCAATGCCCCGCAGGAGGAAGAAACGCTGCGAGGGTGGAAAACAGCAGCAGGAGCACGTGCGGTGGCAAGAGCGTGCGGCGGCGGGAGCAGGTAGATCTTTTGGACTTGGTTGCTTTAAGAGTAGCTCGCATGCTGAAAAAGTGTGAGCACCCCTGCTCTATGTGATGAGGTAGTAGGAAGTTGATTAAATACATCTGCTCAGAATGTGTGAAAATCAGGATGTATTTACTCTGTCATTGCATCTCATCTAGATACACAGATTCCTCCAAAGAAATGGAAGTTGATGATGCAATGGGAGGAAAACTTCAGTCCTAGGTTAGTGAATATGCTTCTGTGGCACAGAAATCAAATTTCTCAGCACTGAGTATTTTGTTGCTCTTTTAATCTAACCCTTTGTCTTTGAATAGGAAATGGCAAGCCATGAATTACAATGTTAAGGCATTCCTAACAAGGTTTATAGTATTGATACTTTGTTGCAGATTCTTTTTATTTTTGGGAAACATTCTGTACTCTTCTGCACTATTGCAAAAGGTGATGTTTGTTTATAGGGTTATCAAAAGTCCACACATGCTATTTGATGTTCAGTATTGCTAAGGAATGGGCAACAATGTACACCTGAAATCTCACTGCATACTTTGTGGCAGAACTGAATGAGGCAGGGTGAGATGGCCATGTCATGCAACCGGTTTTGGGTGCATTGAAAGGGCAACAAACTGCAGTCTATCATTGCTGTTGTTTGTGCTGTGGGATTTTAAAAAACAATGGCTTTGTATTTGCTGTCCTTTGGGTGCCACTTGCTGCTCCGCATCAGGCAGCAAAGTGTCTTGGGTCAGCCCTGTTTCGAAGCTTTCTCTTGCTCACTTTCTTCTAGTGAGCTGCAGATATTATGGAAGAAAGCTACAGATTTATATTTTCCTAGAGTTTCATGCGATTCATACAGTCCTCTAGATGTTTTCTTACCAGATGATCTCTTGTCAGTAAAGTATTTCTTAGTAAAGTATTTTTGAACCCCGAATGTACTAATCAACTGAAACATTTTGAACCAGGTACATTTAATATATATTTAGAATAGGAATTCACTGCTCCCTAAGGGTCACGAGAGAGGTTTGATAGTCACAGTATGTACTTTTCTTTGCCAGTGTTTAGCATTTTTGTGGTTGGTTGGTTGGGGTTTTTTGGTAATTGGCCACTGGAGAGTAAACATAGGCTGTGTTTGGAAGTTTGCCGAACCAAGTATCTCTGTTCTAGAGGAAAATTATGGTAGCTGGATCCCCTTGAGCCACCACACATATGCCATGTATTTCACTTGAAGAAAGAGGCAGAATTCAAGCTGTTTGGGTTTTTTTTGTGTGTGTCAGGAGCGACTTGAGAAACTGCAAGCCACTTTTGGTGTGAGAGAATTGGCCATCTGCAAGGATGTTGCCAAAGGGATGCCTGGATGTTTTACCATGCTCTGGGAGGCTTCTCTCATGTCCCCACATGAGAAGCTGGAGCTGACAGATAGGAGCTCACCCCACTTGCTGGATTTGAACTGCCGACCTTTTGGTCAGCAGTTCTGCAGGCACAAGAGTTTTAACTCATTACGTCACCAGGGTCTCCAGATGTTTGTTTAGGTTTATGCATTACTAGTATATTCAGTTTTTCACTTGCTGGTGTAACTGATACATTTTTCTTTTGGAAACAAATCTACTGTCTGTTTTTAGTTTCACAAACCAAGAAATATTCCTGTTCACAGAGATTCATTTTCTTTTTGTGGATGATTTGGATCTCCAGTTTTATGGGTTAAGCTAAAGGATATAGGACCTTGATTGAAAATAAATTGCATTTAATATATTGATTTGAGAACACTGGTATAAAGTTAAAAGCTCAGGAATCTTTTATTATTTGTTAAATGTGTCTGGAGGACAAATTGTTTTGTTGGAAGACAGCAGGGGAAAATCTTGCTTTGAATAACTTATTGTAACTTTAAATATTGTCTGCCACTGATTTCACTGTTATGATCAATATTGTTATTGTGTATGTACTTTTCTGTCACAACCCTGTCCATCTTTTTCCTGGCTGTTTTCCTTTTTGTTAGTGGTTGGGATGGGAAAGCTTTATATTGTGTTATCCAACAAAAAGTAATAAAATATTTCTTGAGCAAAAGAAAACTACTGGCTTTTAATTTCAGATTAAGGTAAAATAAAGGTAAAGGTTTCGCCTGACATTACGTCTAATCATGTCCATCTCTGGGAGGTGGTGCTCATCTTCATTTCTAAGCCAAAGAGCCGGCGTTGTCCATAGACACCTCCAATGGAGGAGCACTGTTACCTTCACACAGAAGTGGTACCTTTTGATCGCCTCACATTTGCATGTTTTCAAGCTGCTAGGTTAGCAGAAGCTAGGGCTAACAGCGGGAGCTCACCCCACTCCCTGGATTTGAACTGCCAACCTTGCAGTCAGCAAGTTCAGCAGGTCAGCAGTTTTACTCGCTGTGCCATCAGGGGGTCCAATTTCAGATTAAGCAATGGTAAATAGACATATTATTACAAATTTTCTTTGGACTATAGACTCAAAGGTTTGGCTTATCTGTCCAAAACCCTGCCATGTGGGAACATCCAATCAAAGCACTCCTTACAGATGGCCATCCAGGATCTTTTAAAAAAACATTTTCTAGTTTCTGTGTTCTCCATCATGAATCTATGAAACATTGAAGAGTATGCTAGCAAAAAAAGGGGGGGCTCCATTTGGACAGTCAAATATTATAGACTTGGCACCCCAAATCCAGAAATCCAAAATCTCCAAACTATAAGAGTCATTCCAAAAGGAATGCACAACATGCTATTCTATATCTTTGCTATTTGCTGAGGACACAGAAGATTACTTCCCACCTGTATACAAATGTAATTCAACTCACTGTTGCTCTTGATATCCATCAAAAGCAATGTTGAGAATAAGGGCAAGCCAATATTCAGGATGTTCCACACACCACACAAACAACTGACAATAGGGAGCACATGAAGGACATAGATAAGGCTGATAGATGTGTAACTGTTAAAAAAACTGTCACTCCAACTAGGCCTTGGGGAAACAAGTGTGTGAAGAATACAGAAATAGTTGTAGTTGAAGGAAGTCTGTGCAAGGTGGGTCCCGAGGAAGTTGACAGATACACACAAGGAAACCCAGAAATCCACATGCAGCTTACTCTTGGCCTTGTGACCTGTGGTCTGCAGCTTCGTGGAGCCTCCCAAATATTGGCCTGCCGTTTTCCACCAGATAACCTGTGCATCCAGTGACTAGCAGTACTGTGATTGGCAGTGTCCTCTCCGTACATGTTCAAAAATGTTGTGCATTACTTTTGGAGTGGCCTGTACCAACACATTTGCTTTCTGGTGGTTGAAGAAAATGACATTGAAGAGAATGATGAAAGTATTCCATATACATTGCATTCAGGGTCCATGTATAAGGTGCATAAGTAACATACATACATTTTGTGTTTTGGACTTGGCTCCCATCTCTAAGGGTGCACCTCCATGGTAGAATTAATGAAGTTTGACGCCATTTTAATTGCCAGGGTCCAATGCTATGGGATCTTACTTACTTAAGTGATCCCTCGTCAGAGTTTGATGGTCTTCCAAGTATAGTGTGTTGGTGGTGAGTCCATAGCTGGTTGTGAGGCCCTATTTTTGATCTGCATGTTCTCCTGTAGTGAGGACATTGGTATCCATTCCTCTTGACACGTTTCTCCCTTTCACTCTCCATTCGTGTCTCTTCAAATTCCACGGCACTGCTGGTCACAGCTAACCTCCAGCTAGAGTGCCTAAGGGTAAGGGCTTCCCAGATACCAAGGCCAGGGCTCCCACAGTTTTAAAGTTAGTTTTAATCCCATCTTTAAATCTCTTTTCCTGTCTACAAACATGCTATGGAATCATTGGAGTTGCAGTTTTACATGGTCTCTGGTCTTCTCTGCCAAAGAGTGCTGCTGCCTCACCAAACGACACCTCCTAGGCTTCCATAGCATTAAACCTTGGCCATCAAAGTAGTGTCAGAATGCATCAATTCCTCAGTGGAAATGCACACTAAGATATCCCATGCTACACTATTTTTGTTCCTAGGTTATAAATGCCATTTTCTAATTGGTTCTATCTTTAAAACATGGGGGAAGTTTATTAAACTGCAAAACCTTTGTTTTTGCAGCACATTTTGCTATAGTTTTTCAATTAATATCTCAACCAGCCACAAAAACAAAGTTTCTGGAGTATAACTTTCAAAGTAAGTATTGCACCATTAAACAGGAAATAACATTTTCAAACCAGGAACAGAATTTTTTTCAAAATTTGCTATATAGTGTTAGGAATCATAGAGTTGAAAGAGACACCCAGTTTCATCTCCATTCTGCCATGTAGGAATAAACTATGCATTCCCAGCAGGTGGCCATCCAGACTCTGCTTAAAAACCTCCAGAGAAGAAGACTCCAACACACTCCATATCAGGCTTAAAAACCTCCAGAGAAGAAGACTCCAACACACTCCATATCAGGCATGGACAAACTTGGGTCCTCCAGGTGTTTTGGACTCCAGCTCTCACAATCCCTAACAGCCTATTTATTTACAGTATTTATATTCCATCATTCTCACCCCACAGGGGACTCAGGATGGATTACAATGTACATATACATGGCAAACATTCAATGCCATAGACACACAACATACATAGACAGACACTCAGAGGCTATTTAACATTCCATCTTCTGGGCACCAGGGGAGATGCTGCTTCCTCATTCTTTGCATACTTCCAGGAGATTTTTATGGCCTTGTAAGTCAGTTAAATTAGCCTCCCCACAAAGTGGTAACTAAATTTCCTACTTGACAGATGCAACTGTCTTTCGGGCTGCAAAGGTCGACAACAAGCTACACAATTTTGATCAGGAGCTCACTCCGACCCTGGCTGTCTTCGAACTCATGACTCATGAACTCATGACCTTTCGAACTCATGACCTCTTAATTCAGCTGACTCCCAGTCCCTAGTGGCTGTTAGGTGTTCTGACCATACATCAAGGGAACCACTGACCACATAGGGAAGCTGATTAAGAAACACCACCTACAAATGATCTACAGACCTACTAAGAAAATCCAACAAATGCTACATTCAGCAAAGGATAAGAGGGATCCTCTCACCTCTGCAGGAATCTCCTGTATACCATGCAGCTGTGGACAAGTCTACAGAGGGACCTCCAAATGCAGCATTGTCCAAACACAAATAAAGGAGCATGAAAGGCACTGCAGACTAATTCGACCTGAGAAGTCAGCCAAACTTGTGCGCCAGCTGCATCCGTACCTTGGGAAGTCTGACTTGGCCATGGTAGTCCATGCTCTGGTTACATCCTGTATAGATTACTGCAACGCTCTCTACGTGGGGCTGCCTTTGAAGACTGCTCGGAAGCTTCAATTGGTCCAACGGACAGCAGCCAGTTTGATAACAGGAGCGGCACTCAGGGAGCGTACAACTTCCCTGTTGTGCCAGCTCCACTGGCTACCAGTTTGCTACCGGGCACAATTCAAAGTGCTGGTTTTGGCCTTTAAAGCTCTAAACGGTTCTGGTCCAACTTACCTGTCCAAACGCATGTCTCCCTATGAACCATCAAGATGCTTAAGATCATCCGGAGAGGCCCTGCTCTTGGGCCCGCCTGCTTTGCAGGCGCGCCTGGCGGGGACAAGAGACAGGGACTTCTCAGTGGTGGCTCCTCGGCTTTGGAACTCCCTTCCTAGTGACTTCAGATCGGCCCCCTCCCTCCTGACATTTCGTAAGAAAGTCAAGACTTGGCTTTTCGAGCAAGCATTCACAGATGAACTTTAATCGAGATCAAGGATTACTATGACGACGAAACGGAAACCGATTTTAAGATTGTGGAGCTGAGATTTGTATTTTATAGTTTTTGACTGTTAATTTTATATGTTTTTATATGACTATTTTTATCTTGTGATATATTGTATATGGGCACTTGTTGCCGCTTGTCCACCGCCTCGAGTCACCTTCGGGCTTTGAGAGGCGGTATAGAAGCATGGCAAATAAAATAAATAAATAAATAAATAGGAGAGCACCTGATGAACCAACCTGGGTACAGCATATTAATTAAGAACACAGAATTACTGGACCACTCTCACAACTACCATGTCAGGCTACACAGAAAAGCAACTAACATCCACATGAAGCATGTAGACAATTTCAACAGAAAGGAAGAAACCATGAAAATGAACAAAATCTGGCCACCAGTATTTTTTTTTAAACCCTCTAAAATCAGGACAGTAGATAAAGAGGAACACTAAAACAAAAACAAAAACCAGGGCAATTCCAGCCAGGAAACAATCAAGGCCAGCTAAGACCTCCCAACAAAGAATTCCCCCAGGCAGCAACCAGCCAGACTTTGAAGCTTCAAGACCATTTAATGCTAATCAAGGTGGCCAATGGCAACATTCACACTTGGAGATCCTCCTCTCATATGAATGTTGTTGTTGTTCAAATCTGGGGAGAGTGGGTTGAGCTCTCTCTGTCAACTCCAGCTCCCCATGTGGGGACATGAGAGAAGCCTTCCACAAAGATGGTTAAAAAAATCAAACATCTGGGCATCCCCTAAACAATGTCCTTGCAGACGGCCAATTCTCTCACACAAGAAGTGACTTGCAGTTTCTCAAGTCGCTCCTGACACTTACAAAAACTTTTTTCAATGCCTAGAAAGGACATGTTTTGTCAGATGTGAATAAATACAACTGCATGTGCTATTCCCATGTATCCAAGGGTCAGATTTATATCCATATGTACAAATATATATTCTTGGAGTTGGACTGATATTGGCAACTGAGTCTATACTTGTTGTTGTTCATTCGTTCAGTCACTTCCGACTCTTTGTGACCTCATGGACCATCCCACGCCAGAGCTCCCTGTCAGCCATCACCTCCCCCAGCTCCTTTAGGGTCAAGCCAGTCACTTCAAGGATGCCATCCATCCATCTTGCCCTTGGTCAGCCCCTCTTCCTTTTTCCTTCCATTTTCCCCAGCATCATTGTCTTCTCTAAGCTTTCCTTCCTTCACATGATGTGGCCAAAGTACTTCATCTTTGCCTCTAATATCCTTCCCTCCAATGAGCAGTCGGCCTTTATTAGAGGTTGGATCTTTTTATGGTCCAAGGCACTCTCATAACTTTCCTCCAACACTGTTGCGAGTATGAATGTTGCAACTGATCACCTTGATTAGCATTGAATGTCCTTGCAGCTTCAAAGCCTGGCTGCTTCCTGCCTGGGGGAATCCTTTATTGTCAATTGCAACATTCACACTTGCCACAAACAGACAAGAGTTTTTCTCCCACCCTGTACATTCTTCTCTCTTGGCTTTTCTTCGCAAACGAAGATTCAGGGAGGACTCTTCCCACGCTTTCTACAAGTGCGTCAAAGGGCTTTTTCAGAAGTTGGATGTGTCCTTTGAGCCCGTGAAATGGATTTTTCTGGTGGAGTGCAGCATGCACAGAATTGGCTGCACCCTTAAACCAAAGGTTCATCTGCCAGGGCCTAGCAAAGCTTGGACGGTGGCAGCGAGGCCCTCAGGTCATAGGTTTGATTTGAGTTTCCTTCTCTTAGATGGTTGACCTTCCAAGGTTAGACGAGCACCACTTGCCCGGGTTTGAATTCAAAGTTTTCCTTCTCCTAGGATGGTTGCCAAAAGGCTAGAGAGCCCATCCTACCCACTGACACTCTTTGTCAGGCCCTTCGGTTGTGACCTGTCTGGCATGGGAGGCCCTACTGATGGCTGTTTTCCCCAGAGATCTCTTCGATCTGAGGATCACAACCTCTTACAGATCCCCTCCTTACGGACTATCCATTTGTCTTCAACAAGGCAGAGGGCCTTCTCCGTTGTTGCTCCAAGCCTATGGAACGCCCTGCCACTTGAAGTCAGAGCAATTACTGAATTGCCAGGATTTTTTAAGAAAGCTTGTAAAACAGTCCTTTTCTGTCAGGCATTCAATGTCTAGCTATTCATTGGTTATGGGTTAATTTGTAATTTCCGTTTTAATTGAAATGTTTTCCTTGTGGTTTATGGTTTTAATTTTGGTCGATGTACTGTAAACCGTCCTGAAGGACGGTATACAAATCGAAACAATAAATAAATAAATAAATAATGCCACTGCCAGCATAGCTCACAACTTCATTAGGGTACGCAAGCCTCTCCCCCATGATAAGGGGGCTCCAATGGACAGGATATATAAACATTCTACAGATACATAAACCCCATTTTAGTAGTGTCCCACAGGCCCTCAACCTCTGAGGATGCCTCTGCCATAGATGCGGGTGAAACGTCAGGAGATAATGGAATCAGAGTACAGGTCTTGTCCTGGATTGGAACCTGGCTAAACTGTAGGAAACAAAGGGTGGTAATAAACGGACATTTCTCTGGGTGGAAAGAGGTGAGAAGTGGCGTACCCCAAGGTTCAGTTTTGGGTCCGTTACTTTTTAATTTATTCATTAATGATCTGGATGTAGGAGTGAATTCTGAGGTAGCAAAGTTTGCAGACGACACTAAATTGTTCAGGTAGTTAAAAATGAAACTGATTGTAAAGAGCTCCAGAAAGATCTCTCGAAATTGAGTGAATGGGCAGCAAAGTGGCAAATGCATTTTAACCTAAACAAGTGTAAAGTCATGCACATTGGGGCAAAGAACCCCAACTACACCTACCAATTGATGGGGTCAAAGCTTTCCGAGACAAACCAGGAAAGGGATCTTGGGGTTTTGGTGGACAGCTCAATGAAGATGTCAACCCAGTGCACAGCAGCAGTGAAAAAAGCAAATTCTATGCTAGGCATGATCAGAAAGGGAATCGAAAATAGGTCAGCAAATGTTGTACTACCTCTCTACAAATCTATGGTGAAGCCACATCTGGAGTACTGTGTACAATTCTGGTCACCGCACCTCAAGAAGGATATAACGGAACTGGAAAAGGTACAAAGAAGGGCAACAAAAATGATCCAAGGGATGGAGCAGCTCCCTTATGAAATCAGGTTGCAACGCCTTGGTCTTTTCAGCCTTGAAAGACGGCGTTTAAGAGGTGACTTGATCGAAGTGTATAAAATCATGCATGGGATAGAAAAGGTGAATAGAGAAAAATATTTTCTCTGTCACACAACACTAGGACTAGGGGCACTCCCTGAAGCTCCAAGGTAGGAAAGTTAGGACTAATAAAGAGAAATATTTCTTCACCCAGAGGGTCATTGGGTTATGGAACTCACTTCCAGAGGAGGTTGTGACAGCGGTCAGCCTGGACAGCTTCAAGGCAGGATTAGACAGATTCATGGATACCAAGGGAATCAGTAGCTACTGAAATTGACATCCAAGTGCCACCTCTGTGTTGATGGAGGCAGGCAGGATTTTCCCCGGGTACTGGTTGTGGGGGGTCGGGAGCAGGTGAGGGTTTTGCCCTCCTTTCTGCTAGAGATCCCTGTGTACAACTAGTGGGCCACTGTGTGACACAGAATGCTGGACTAGATGGGCTGAGGCCCGATTCAGCATGGCTCTTCTTATGTTCTTATGTAATGCTTCTGGAACACGGCCACACAGCCCGGGGAACTCACAGCAACCCAGTGATTCCACCTGTTGGGAATGGTGGGAGTTGAAGTCCAAAAGAACTGGAGGGCTGAAGTTTGCCCATTCCTTTGACAAGTGCCAGGCATGTAGCCGGGGCTAAGGGCTTCAGCCCCCCGAAATTTCTCAGGGTGATCCACGAGAAGGCCTTACTGGTACATTATTTAAAGTGTTATGTGCACTTATATCATGATCTGATCACCATGCTCATTATATCCCACATTTATGGGGTTATTGGGATAACAATACAAAAGGTTTGCTAGGGTAGACCCTCCTCCACCCAGTCTCAGCCCCCCGAATCAAAATCCTGGCTACGGCCCTGACAAGTGCAAAAAGTCTAAAACGAGGAGTTGGGGTGAACTTGACACCCCAAATGACTTCTGGTCCGAAGGATGTCGGGCAAAGGGATCCTCGGCTGTGCTGGCGTGGGAAACCAAGGCTTCTCCTCCCGTACAGGCTCTCCCTCTCTCTCGCGCGCAGGCATCAGGAGCCTCGTCCTCTTGGGCCCCCTCTTTGGGCTCCAAGGCCGCCCTTCAGCCGTTGGTTGGGTTCCACAGGGAGGCGGAGGTGCAGAGGGAGGGACGTCCTAGTTCAGGCCCAGCGAACCGCAGTGGCCCCCTTCCCCAGACGCCCCTCGGAGGAGGAGGCGGTGGCTCTAAGGGGATGGCCATTGGCGGCCGGCGGGGACCTAGTTAAACACACACACACACACACACACACCGCCTTTGTCCCGGAGACTCTGCTGCTTCTGCTTCTACAGTTCAGAGGATGCTTGTTCCCGGGGTGCGCCATGGCGGGGGGATCCTCTTCCTCGCCCCCAGGACCCGCTTCTCGCCCAGGAGGAGAGTCGGGCTCCCCAGGAGAGGTAGGCAAGCAGCGGGCAAAGGGGGAGATGTCTCCCCAAAAGACTCCCGCCGCGCACCTGTCCGGGTTTCAGACCCAAATCCATTGCCTCTGAGGCGCTCTAATACGCATGGGCAAACTTGGGCCCTCTTCTACGTCTTTTGGACTTCAACTCCCACTATTCCTAACAGCCTCAGCTTAAGCGGCTGAGGGGGGAAAGGAAGGGGCCTAAGGCTTTTAGGAATGGTGGGAGTTGAAGTCCAAAACACCTGGAGGGAGGGTCCAAGTTTGCCCATGCTTGCCATAGGCACCACTGATCCATCATTTATCCAAGCAAGGATTCAAACCCTTGTTCTCCTAGGACTTCTGGACATGGACCACAAACCTGAAGACAGGGAGAATGTATTATTATTCATTTATTATTTATTTACGACATTTATATGCCACCCTTCTCACCCCGAAGGGGACTCAGAGCGCCTTACAAGTCATGTCTACATAAAAACATACTACTGTATATTATTAGCATAATACTAATAAATCATTAATAATATTAGTATTATATAGTATTATATTGTTGTCTCTAGGCATCCACATGATGCTCAGGGCCTTCTTAGGCTGCAGCATGGGGTTAAGACAATTAATTTAGAGAATCCTACAGTTGGAAGAGACCTCGTGGGCCATCCAGTCCAACCCCCTGCCAAGAAGCAGGAAAATCGCATTCAAAGCACCCCTAACAGATGGCCATCCAGCCCCTGTTTAAAAGCCTCCAAAGAAGGAGCCTCCACCACACTCCGGGACAGAGAGTTCCACTTCTGAACAGCTCTCACAGTCAGGAAGTTCTTCCTAATGTTCAGGTGGAATCTCCTTTTCCTGTAATTTGAAGCCGGTGTTCCATTGCATCCTAGTCTCCAAGGCAGCGGAAAACAAGCCTCCTCTCTCCTCTCTATGACTTCCCCTTACATCTTGATACCTAGCCTTCATCATGTCTCCTCTCAGCCTTCTCTTCTGCAAGCTAAACATACCCAGCTCTTTAAGCCGCTCCTCATAGGGCTTTTTTTCTCCAGACCCTTGATCATTTTTGTCACATCTCCTTCCAGCTTGTCAACATCTTGGAGGACAAGGGATTCCTTCTAAACATTAGGAAGAACTTCTAGATCAGTGGATCTCAACCTGTGGGTCCCCAGGTGTTTTGGCCTTCAACTCCCAGAAATACTAAACTGACTGGGATTTCTGGGAGTTGTAGTCCCAAACACCTGGGGACCCACAGGTTGAGAGCCACTTATAGATGATAAGGACTGTTTGACAGTGGAATATGCCTCAGAGCCTGGTGGGGTTTTTTTAAATCTATATCCATCTGTCAGGAGTGCTTTGATTGGGCCTTCCTGCATGACAAGGAGCTGGATTGAATGACCCTTGGGTCTCTTCCAGCTCTATGATTCTATTAGAAAAGTCAGGGGATGCTCTGAAACATCCTGGAAACACCAGAACAATCATCTGCTTCAGGGTGGTTAGAAAAACTGGATCAGTTCTGATTCAGAACTATTCAGGCCAGTGCCACAATTCCATTTTTTCCTGTGGGTCCCTGTTCCTTTGTCACCACAGCAGTGGCAGGTCATTGGTTGCCTTTGCCAGTGTCATCAAAACACCCGCACAACCTGAAGAGGGGAGAGACCTTGGCACCTCTTTCCCCTCCTCCCTTCCTCACTTGGGCACCTTTATTGACACTGGAAAAGGTGTTGTGCGATAGACAGGAGTTCACTGGAGTTCACAGAGTGCCAACAAAAAAACTACACAGGTAAGTCTAAGCTGGGTTTGGCCCAACTGGATGATTGAGGCTTCCTCCAACTGCCTCAGTGGAACAGAAACAGTGGTATAGCCATCCCTGTGACCAATCGGGAGTATTGCCACTCTAGACCAGCCCCACATTAAATGGCCCATCGAAGCAGGGCCTTCCGTGTTCTAATCCAGCATGCAAACTACTACATTCTTCTAAAATCATCATCATCATCATCGTTTTCTTCCCTCCCCCCTCTCTTTGTGACTCAAGGTGGGGTACAATGTAATTAAAACTGACTTAAAGTGAAGCCCTATTAAAATACATATATCAAAAACACAGAAGTAAAATGCAGTTTAAGTACTGATGCAGGTTAAAACTCACAAGATAAATCTCACAATATCTGCTTTGAACTGGGTTATCTGAGTCCATATCTCAGTTCAAAGCAGATAATGTGGGATTTTATTCAGCTGTGTTGTTGTTTATTTGTTCAGTCGCTTCCGACTCTTCTGACCTCATGGACCAGCCCACATCAGAGCTCCCTCTCGGCCGTGGCCACCCCATCTCCTTCAGAGTCAAGCCAGTCACTTCAAGGATACCATCCATCCATCTTGTCCTTGGTCTGCCCCTCTTCCTTTTTCCTTCCATTTCCCCCCGCATTGTTCCCTTCTCCAAGTTTTCCTGTTTTCTCATTCATTTCATTGTCTTCTCATTCTCATTCTGCTGTGTGGGAGGGGCCTAAGTAGATCTGTTGGAAGAGAAAGGTCTTCAGATGTCAGAGCCCTTCTAGCAGGTCGTTCCACAGTCTTGGGGTGGCCGATGGAAAGCTCCTTTGGGTGACAGTTGCCAGTTGGGTTCAGGTTGGTTGGAGTAGCTGCCCTCCAAAGGATCTCAGTGTTTGGTAGAAGACAATCCTGTAGGTAACCTGGACCCAAACCATATAGGGCTTTAAACATCAAATCCAACACTAATTGGCACCCAGTGGAATTACTTTAGGAGAGGCGTAATATGCTCACTCCTAGTAACCAACCTGGCTGCTATATTTTGAACCAGATGGAGTTTCCAAACTTAGTAGAAAGGTAGCCCAATGTAAAGCCCATTTCAGAAGTCCAACTATGAGGTTACCAGTGCGTGCACTAACATAGAGTTACCAAAAGTCAGAAATGGAGTGGAGACACATAACACCAGGCAGGATTACTAACCTCTGAGATCCCTGATGATTGAGGAACCATTTGCATTATTATTACTATTATTGTTGCTGCTGTTATTGTTGTTATGCTCAACTTTTCCCCTTTTGCCAAGAAAAACTCAAAGCAATGAATACTAAAGACTTTAACGATGTGTGAATTTAAACCTAACACATATAACCATTCAAATAGCATGAAACAGAAATATTAAAAATAAATAGTTAAAAGCGTTAAAAAGCATTAAACAAATTGTTAAATTACATAGAACACTACACAGCTATAGTGCTATGATTATAAATATCTTAAATGCACCAAATGTCATCTGATCTTGGAAGCTACACAGGGTCAACTTTGATTTAAATGTGATGGAAAACCAGCAATGAATAACAGGTCCTGAAGTCTAAATTTCAGCGAAAAGTCTAACCTCTGAGGCCCCTTCCACTCAGTTGTCTAAAATCCAAATTGAACTGAGTTATATGTTAGTATGGACTCAGATATTTTGGATTATCTACCTTTATATTCTGGGCTATATGGCTGTGTGGAAGGGCCCTGAGTAATCCTTGCCTAGGAAAAACCAATGAACTCAATGAACTCAGGTGACTAGAAGGCACTTAGGGACAATTCTACTTTAACTCCCATGCTTGAAATCGGTAAAGCAGTGAAGCTTCTGGCTCACCTTCCCTAAACATCCTAAGATACCATTGGATACAGCCATGGCAGTTAAAGTTATATAGAAATGCGTTAACTATGGAGGTTGTATGTCTCTCACTGAGGACCAAGGTGAATTATACTGACCCAAATAATTGTGCCCCATGTGAAACCAAAACCTAGGCTTGGTGGACCTTTAGATTAGAAGCTACTTCATGGCATAGTCATCATCGTAATCTTCATTGTCATTGTTTGATGCAGCAATGCTGATTTGGTCTTTGCGCATTCACAAGGCAGCAATACCTATTGGAAGGACAGTTTTTCATACCAGTTGTGAATGAACCTTGAACTTGGACTTTGATTCAGGTGTATTGGGTAAAGATAGTTTGTTGTGCCAATGTGCTGCAAATGTTATTCTTGGCACTTTGATTCAAGGCTATGCTTAAACGTGACCTTTACTGACGTAGTCACTAGCTTTTCATAGGGTTTTTTAAGGATAAAAAGAATATTTTAACATATATTAACATATATTAAAGGCTTCTTGGACTTTTTCTCTCTTTCCTGAAAATGTAAAGGAGGGAACAAGACAAGAGAAGTAATACAGGCAGTCCCCAAGTTACAGACAAGATGAATTCTGCAGATTTCTTTTTAAGTTGAATTTGTTTGTAAGTTGGAACAGATGCACTCACACACACACACACTTGAATGAAGTTTTGGGTAGCACATGGAATGGTTGACATCCCTGTGGTGTTTGTTTTGTTGTCTGTGCCCCTGTTCAGAAGATTTCACCTCCGTTTCTGTGGTTGAGATAATTGGAGTGTGAAAAAAATTGGCTTGTTATGGAAACAAGAATTGGTGATAAAGTTTCAGTGGAGACACCTTTTTTCCCATGATAACTTTTCCAGGAGTGAATTTCCTTTCCAAGAGGTAGATTTCATTCACTTCCTGCTGTCTCACCCTCGTTCTTTGATTATTTATTTATTTACAGTATTTATATTCTGCCCTTCTCACCACAAAGGGAACTCAGGGCAGATCACAGAACACATATACGTCAAACATTCAATGACAATTATACAATAACAAGACAGACAACAGATATAGGTATATTTAGGTTTTTTCTCATCATTCGGCATCTTTTGGAGGCTGTGCTCATTTGCCGCCAGAGGGGGGTGCTGTTGCACCATTTCCTTGCCGAAGAGCTTTTTCGTAAACTTTCCTCTGAAATGCCGTGGCTAAAATACCTGCTAGGTGGGTGGAAGAGCTAGGCTGAAGGACAGGAGCTCACCCTGACCCAGCTTCAAACTGTCAACCTTTTGGTTGGCAAGATTTACTGCAGCTGCAGCTGGTGATTAACCTGCTGTGCTAAAGGTGGCCCTAAAGCCGGCTCTTTACTATGCTTTGTTTGTAGGTTGTATTTTTGTAATTTGGGCACTGCCTGTACTTCATTGTTAACTAATTAAGAAATTATATTTCAGATGGAAAGTGGAGTCCTGCTTGTGAAAGGTTAACAGAGAAGTTTTGTTGACACCGGATTTTATTGAATTTTCATTAAAAACATGTAAATGACATGTCCCTCCTGTCTGTGTATTGAACATAACATATGAAAATAGCACAAAATGAAATGTAATTCCAAATTATAGTCCATGGTGGGGAAGACTATATTCCATCACATAAAATGGGGCACCCATCTTGCTTGAACCACTAATACGCTTTTATAATTTCACTTGTTTGCATTTTTAAAAATTAGAAGCATGTCAGCAACAAGAAAGGAACATGTCTTTCCACCTACAATCAAAAATGCCTGCTTGTGACTTTTTACCTGACAAATATGAGGTAAGAGTATGAGTTGCTAGCCCTGTTCTGTGTGGATACAATTTTTGTAATATTTTATTGTGTAACTAGTTCGCAGCAAGATTTTACACACAATGGATAAAACAAACTGGATCAATAACTTATCAATAACTGTAAACTCCAAAATATGGGAACCCACTAAACCAGTACTAAAGTTCTGCTATTTTGTATCACCATCATATTTTGCATTGCCCCAAAAACTGGGAAAGGGTGTCTCAAACTGGGGTTCCTCACAAACCCCATTTATTTCTTGCACTACGATTGCAAAATTTTGGTATAGATGTGGATCGAATCAAGTCATATTGGGATTTTGAATCTTTACTAGGAAGCTCAGGTTAACATTTGTTTCTTAGTTTGTGTTTAAAGACAAGACATTATAAAACATGGACATTTTGTTGCCAAATATTGCAAAAAGGTTTGGAGGGGATTCCAAATTTGAAGGCCCATGGTCACCAAAACTTGGATTAGGTCCAGAGTACCAACATAGTTCTAAACAGATCTGGGAAACAAAAATGTTCTACATCAGGCATGGGCAAACTTCGGCCCTCTGGGTGTTTTGGACTTCAACTCCCACCATTCCTAAGAGCCTCAGGCCCTTCCCTTTTCTCCCTCAGCCGCTTAAGTGCTTAGACAAGAGTAAGGATTTTTTTTCTTTCATGTCAGGAGCGACTTGGGAAACTGCAAGTCGCTTCTGGTGTGAGAGAATTGGCCATCTGCAAGGACGTTGCCCAGGGGGAGCACCATTTTCTAACTGTCTGTTTTTGCGAGCCCTATCTGCCTGCCTTGGAGCCCATCTCAGCAGGAGGGTGGGGTATAAATTCAAAAAAATATAAGAAAATAAATCCACATAAAAGAACAAACGGAGTTCATGTAAATGCCCCCGCTAACGAAGCAGCTACACTGTCTTCCAGTTTATTTCCAGGCATAATTCAAGGTGCTGGCTTTAGCCTATCTAGCCCTAGACAGTTTGGGTCCAGCCTACTTGAGGGACTGCATCCCCTATCAGCCTGAACAAGCCCTGCAATCATCAGGAGAGGCCCTCCTCTTGGTCCCACCACCATCACAAGTGCTATTGGTGGGAATGAGAGAGGGGGCCTTTCCGGTGGTGGGCCTGCAGCTCTGTAACTCCGTCCCCAAAGAGGTGTGCTTGCCCCTTTGCTATTGGCCTTTTGCTCCCAGGTGAAAACCTTTTTATGGAAGCAGGCTTTTTCTGACAACCCATGATAGCAGCTTGTCTCGGTCAGAAAAGGCTCATATGGCCAAAGACTTGAAGTTCTGAGACTCTTACTTTAATGTTTTAGGACCTCACTGGCCCAAAGCACAGGGATTTTTTAAAATAATAATAATAATAATATATGTGGTTATTTTATGCTATTTATATGTATGTAATTAGTAGTTTATACAATGTGTGAATGATGGCTTTATATGTTGGGTTGGGGGGATGATGGTTATCTGTATTACATAGTTTTGTTTTGTTCACTGCTTTGAGTCCCACCTGCGGGAGAAAAGCGAGATATAAATAAATAAATAAATAAATGCAAATAAGTGAAAATGCAGATATGATTATGCTGTTACAAGAGTCTTTCTTGTAGTTCTAATTCAAATTATCCTCTGTTAGTGGAATGGGGGACAGCTGTGTGGTTTTTAAATGTAGTTTCCATTGTGATTTTTTTTGCACCATGACACAAAATATTTAATTGTTTTTTGATTTTTCTATTCATATTTTAATACATTTGCTCAGTTTTTTAAAAATATTGTGTCATGCCTTCTGTTAGTTGCCTTGAGTCGTTATATTGGGAGAAAGGTGAGATAGCAAGTTTTGGGAGCTGAAGTCCAAAAAGTTTAATTAATAAATAAATAAGCAAGCAAGAGTGTGAGGTTTCTTCTGAACATGCATTATATGTAACACAACATGTTGTTAAGGCCTATTAACATGCATTAACAACATGCCTCTGGAAGCAACATGTGTAGAATTGTGCTGTAAATGGGTTGAAATCCTTTTGGAACATTTCCAATTATTCATCTTGACTTATTAAGGTCAGTGGGGAGTAAGTGCAATTAAATTAATGTGGAATCAAGCCAGTGCATTTCTGTCGTGTATAGGTAAAGAACTTTTAGCATTCTAGACATTGTGGATCACAGCATTCAGAAGCCCCAGTCAGCAAAACCAAAGTTTGGGGATCAGGGAACTGTAGTTCAAAACATAATACTCCAAAATGCTATCATTAATTGTTCAGTGTTACAGGGCAGTTTGCTATTCTGGAGTTAGAATGGGATACTTCTTGCTTTCCTCTAGCAACTGAGGGACTACCTACACAACTAACAACATTACTCAAGTGTAATTCAACAATAGTAAACACTTCTTGTTTTACCTTGAGAAGACAAATACTTGCACCATTCTGATTTCTGATACAGCGTGATGCAGTTGTTACCACTGTGGATCTGCTGAAGATGGACATAAATTCACAAATATCTCTAGCATTTCCAAATCTTCCTCCCTACAGTCTTATCCTTATGAGCGCATGGTGAGGATCCGAAAAGAGAATGTTTCTCCCTCATTATATACTTCTTACAAGAAGCCACTGCTTCTCCATCAGGGTCATATGCAGTGGCTATTTGACTGTGATGGACGCAGATACCTCGATCTCTTCTCTGGAATTGTGACCGTCAGTGTTGGCCATTGCCACCCGTAAGTATATGAATCATTCCACTGGCAAATGTTTACATTTTAGCCACCTGAAAATCAATGGGCAGTTTACTTTCTTGTCACAATGGGTGGATAGAAATACTCCCCCCCCCCCCGCTCCTTCGTTTTAACATCTTATTCAGACAGTAGCAGCTAGTCAGTGGGGTAGTGAATAAACTACAAGTTTGAATCTTTTATTATTATTATTATAGTTTTTATTGGTTTGCAAAGTGATAAAAGTTTGAATCTGAACTGTAAAGAAGCTGTCCAAGGTGCTGAGCCCTATCCTTGAAAAAAGTTCAAAACCTTGCTTCCTTTAAGGCAGTGGTTCTCAACCTTCCGAGTGCCGTGCCCTCTTAATACAGTTCCTCATGTTGTGGTGACCCCCAACCATAACATTATTTTCATTGCTACTTCATAACTGTCATTTTGCTACTGTTATGAATCGTAATGTAAATATCTGATATGCAGGATATATTTTCATTCACTGGACCAAATTTGGCACAAATACCCAATAAACCAAAATTTGAATACTGGTGGGGTTGGGGGGATTGATTTTGTCACTTGGAAGTTGTGGTTGCTGGGATTTCTAGTTCAACTACAATCAAAGAGCATTCTGAACTGTACCAACGATAGAATTGAACCAAACTTGGCACACAGAACTCCCATGACCAACAGAAAATACTGGTGGGCATTGACCTTGAGTTTAGGAGTTGTACATACTTCACCTACATCTGGAGAGCATAGTGAACTCAAACAATGATGAATCTGGACCAAACTTGGCATGGATACTCAATATACCCAAATGTGAACACTGGTGGAGTTTGGGGAAAATAGACTTGACATCTGGGAGTTGTAATTGCTGGGATTTATAGTTCACCTACAATCAAAGAGCATTCTGAACTCCACCAATGATAGAATTGGGCCAGACTTCCCACACAGAACTCCCATGACCACAGAAAATGTTTTCTGATGGTCTTTGGTGACCTCTCTGACACCTCCTCATGACTCCCCCCAGGGGTCCCAACCCCCAGGTTGAGAAACACTGTTTTAAGGTTTGAGCTAAATCCCAGTGTGGATTCAACACAATACCTCACTAACAGAAGCCACTAATGAGCTTGATTACGGTGGCTTGTGTAACTTAGGTTCTGGCAACTTGAAAGCAATATATGGAAATTAAACTCCAAGTATTACTTACACCTTTACTGATAGAGAGCTTCTCAAGAAGATTCTTAACAAGCTAAAACAAGTGCTAAGCAAAGCCAAAAACCCTGGGACCAGATCTGGAAATGGACTCTGATACGAATGTTGGGAAAGACAGTACATTGCTTCAGTATAGTGTAAATATGCATTATCAGAGTTACGTTGTACTCAATGCCAATTTGATGCAAGATCTGTAGATCAGTGATCAATGTACATGCTGACAATCCATTACGAAATTGCAATGTGCAGAGAAGGCTCATATGTGTTTATACACTGGGTTACTGTGAGTTTTCCGGGCTGTATGGCCATGTTCCAGAAGCATCTTCTCTTGATGTTTTGCGTTAATACACTTCTGCATATTAATGGTCTTGTTTGTGTAACTCTGTATGTCATTAGATACAATTGTTATGTGTTGAAAAAAAATCCACACACATTGTACACCTTATTGCTTGCATAAATCACTAATATGATGCTGTCCTCTGTCCAGCCTTATGGAACAACACTATTACAAGATAGGATCCCATAAGCCTCCACATTAATGACATGGTTCACCTAATTACCTTCCAATGTAATCCCATATAATTTCTCTATTTTGATGTCCTCACCTCTCATTCTAAGGCTACTGGTGTGCTTTTAATGCTCTTTGTACTCCTTGTAGGATGCAGTTTGTGTCTATTTCTGCTTTTACAATTTGGGTATACCTCTGAAAGCTCATGGATTCCCTTGAACATTGTTACTCTTCTTTTATCTCAGTAACTTTGTTTTGGCTGTGCTCCCATCTATACTAGTATATTGAGTTCACTAACACTGATTGGGATATTGTCATTTAAAACCAATTATTACCTTTTCTAACATATCCAGGAAGGTAACAGCAGCTGCTCAAAAGCAGCTTGGCCGCTTGTGGCACACAAGTAACCTCTTTATGCACCCAGGAATCCAGGAGTATACGGAGAAACTGGCCTCGATGTTTCCAGATCCCTTAAAGGTATATATTAGACATGAGAAAAAAGTTATGAAAATGAAAAGAAATCGGAAGGGATTTGTATGTATGGGACTTTCAAGTTTATACGCATCGCAGGGCCAATCCCGGAAGTGGACTTTCTTTTCCGCACCCCCTGGGCCCAAATTTTCGTTAGATTAGTAACTATTTCGGATGCCCACCCAACAGGAAAATTTCCCTCTCCAAAATAGCTTTGCAGACATAACACACAGTCAAATCGGGGCCTTTCCATGCTTGGAGCCTAATTAGAGTGAAAGGCCTCCTCCAGGAAGTGAAAAAGGAGCCGGAAACGATAGAGAGATCAGATCGGGACTCCTAGAGGGCTGGAGGACTGACGGAAAAGCGATTTAAACACCCAGGAAGGGGTTTAGATAGAAGGACAGAGTAGAAGGACATAAGAACTGCTGAGAGAAGGCAGCAGGAGTGAAAAGAGCACGGAGAGGAGAAGGAAGAGTTCAGAATCAAGAAAAGCCATAGAGTTCAAACGGAGGTCCTAGACTGCTATGGTAAAACTGAATGGGAAAAAGCTGGAGTGAGGAGAACTCTACAGATTAGCAAGGCCTGCACCAGAGGTGGGCATTGGGAACTATTTTATTTAATAATATTAATAATAATATATTAATGCATTATATGTCCCTGCAAAGAAACCCTGTCCTTTTATAATATTAATAATAATAATATATTAATGCATTATATGTCCCTGCAAAGAAACCCTGTCCTTTAATAATATTAATAATAATATTAATAATAATATATTAATGCATTATATCTCCTGCAAGGAAACCAAGGGAATGTTGCCCCTTGATTTGCCTGTGCTTAAAACAGTGTCAGTCCTGTTTCCCTGCTTTGCCTACTTTAGAACTACTAACGAATTTCGTTAGTAATTACGTTACATTTTAGAAATTTTTGGAATTTTTTTGTAAGTCTTTCTATTACTAATCAACCCCCCCCCCCCCATTAGATTTTCAATTCCCTATTTTTGGGTTCTAAACCATGCCTGGTATATATATTATAAATACATGGTTTTTGCATTGGGAAATCTTCCAAAGAGAGTGGTAATTTCAGAGTTAGTACAGCCAATCATGGATGCCATCACTATGCAAAAATTAAGAGCTAGAACAATTAGAGGGGTTGTTGAAATGCAAAATGCTATTGGGTTAAATCTCTGTCTGTACTTTGGTGGGTTAGTTATAGTGCATTACCCCTTGTTGTGGGGGAGAGGCTTTCGTACCCTAATGAAGTTGTGAGCTATGCTGGTGGTAGCATAATAGCCACCGGTAGGGCCTTCCATGCCAGACAGGTCACAACCGAAGGGTCTGACAAAGAGTGTCAATGGGCAGGATGGGCTCTCTAGCCTTTTGGCAACCATCCTAGGAAAACAAAAACTCTAATTTCAAACCCGGGCAGATGGTGCTCGTTTAACCATGTAAGGTCAACCATCTAAGAGAAGGAAACTCAAACCAAACCTATGACTTGAGGACCTCGCTGCCACCGTCCAAGCTTGCTAGGCCCCGGCAGATGAACCTTTGGTTTAAAGGGTGAGGCCAGTTCTGTGCACGTTGCACTCCACCAGAAAAATCCATTGCACAGGCCCGAAGGACACATCCAACCTCCGAATCATCAACGCGCTTGTGGAAAGCGTGGGATGAGTCCTTCCTGAATCTTCGTTTGCGAAGAAAAGCCAAGAAGAAGAATAGTGCATTAAAATGAATAAAGCCAGCCCTCTACATTTGTTGAGGTTAGGGAAACAGAACCCCTATGAAAGTTTTTTTCAATCAATTAAAAATGATATTTTAAATCTTAGAGACATCTAAGCATTTCTTGGTCTATGATTGACTTTCATTGGTCCATGGTGACCATTGAGTTGAACTGGAGGGCATGTTCACTCTGGAAATATCTGTGTTATATCTATGCTGTAGAGTTAATGAAGTTTGACAGCACATTAACTGCCATGACTCAATACTAGGGAATTTTGGGATTGGTATTTTGGTGAGAGACCAGCACTCCATGGCAGAGAAGGCGAATAACCTTGTCAAACTCTTTTTATTCATGTCAGGAGCAACTTAAGAAACTGCAAGTCGCTTCTGGTATGAGAGAATTGGCCATCTGCAAGGACATTGCCCAGGGGATGGCTGGATGTTTTGATGTTTTCCCATCCTTGTGGGAGGTTTCTCTCATGTCCCCACATGGGGAGCTGGAGCTGATAGAGGGAGCTCATGCGCGCTCTCCCTGAATTCGAACCTCCGGCCTGTCGGTCTTCAGTCCTGCCGGCACAAGGTTTTAACCTATTTCGCCACCACGGGCTCCTGTTCTCATGATTCCATAACATTGAGCCATGGCAGTTAAAGTATTATCCATCTGCATTAATTCTGCAGCATAGGTGCATGCTAGCTCCTTCAGTACAATTAATTTAATACTATTTTAATGTTTGTATATTTGTATATTTTAAATTGTATTGAAATGCTTTTCATGTAAGCTGTTTTGAATCTCCTTGTGGAGGAAAAAAACAGAGAGTAAGTAAACACAAACATAAGCATTAATAATAATAACAATAACAACAACTAGAGGAAGTTAACCGTAGTGATTCTCTGAGGGAATGTTTTAATCAAATCTGTGAATAATCAAATCCTCAAATGTCAAAACAGCAAATATGGACTGTATGTGTTTTCTCTTTCTTCTGACTCAGATCTTTCTTCTAGGTGATTTACTTAACCAACAGTGGTTCAGAAGCCAATGACATGGCAATGTATATGGCAAGACTTTTTACACGCAACTTTGACATCATTTCTTTGAGGTAGCCTTGTGCACTGTGATTTTCTTCTCTACATGTTCCATATTGAGAATTGCAGATATCCCTTTTTAAATAACCAACATGGAGATGTACAGGTGTAAACGTCCTACTCCAGTATTTCCCTCTTCATATCTACAGTACATTTATTTGACATTCTCCTAGAACTAAATACTATGGTGGCCACGGTGGTCCACACTCTGGGCCAGCCTCCTTGCCTGTCGCAGATGAAAAAAAGCGATCTTGCTGACCGCAGAGACCTGGGCCTCCATGGTCAGCTGGGAGTCCAAATGGACCCCCAGGCTCTTTACGGAAGGCGATGGGCATAACACCGCACCGTCCAGGCTCGGAAGCTGGACATTAACATCACCCGGGCGACCCAGCCACAAGATCTCCGTCTTCGCCGGATTCACCCTCAACCTACTGGCTCGCAGCCATCCAGTAACGGCTTCGAGGCAGTGTTGGAAATTACGCAATGCACTCTATGTGGGGTTACCTTTGAAGACTGTTCGGAAGTTCCAATTATTTATTTATGTATTTATTTATTTATTTATTATTCGGGCTTCTATGCCGCCGACTCCCTGAGGCTCGCGGCGGCTTACAGGAGCCGAAGGGCACAGTAAAATACAGGCAATAAGCAGTTAAAAACAATTAAAAACAACAGCAGTACAGTAATTAATAACACAGTTAAAACAAGGAACAGCACATCATCCTCAGAAGAACGAATAGATGGCGGGGCATGGGCAGGACTTACTCACCAAAGGCCTGCTTAAACAGGTATGTTTTACAGGCCCGTCTAAACGGGAGCAAGTCCTTCATAGCCCGAGTTCCGGCCGGAGGCGTTCCACAGCGTAGGTGCTATGACAGAGAACGCCCTCCGGCGGGTAGCAGTCAGCCTTGCGAGTTTAGCTGTAGGTATCTCCAGGAGATTGGAGTCCTCAGACCGAAGTGATCTCGGAGGGCAATATGGGGTGAGACGGTCCCTCAAATACGCTGGCCCCAGGCCGTGTAAGGCCTTAAAGGTGAGGACCAACACTTTGAAGGTGATCCGGTGCTCAATTGGCAGCCAGTGCAGATCCTGCAAAACAGGTGTTATGTGGGCGCCAGCTGGCGTGCCAGACAGGAGCCGGGCGGCAGTGTTCTGCACTAGCCTGAGCTTCGGTCACCGACAGAGGAAGGCCAACGTAGAGCGTTGCAGTAATCCAGCCTTGAGATGACTGTGGCTTGGATCACCGTGGCCAGATCATTCCGGGAGAGATAGGGGGCCAGCCTCCTTGCCTGTCGCAGATGAAAAAGCGATCTTGCTGACCGCAGAGACCTGGGCCTCCATGGTCAGCTGGGAGTCCAAATGGACCCCCAGGCTCTTTACGGAAGGCGATGGGCATAACACCGCACCGTCCAGGCTCGGAAGCTGGACATTAACATCACCCGGGCGACCCAGCCACAAGATCTCCGTCTTCGCCGGATTCACCCTCAACCTACTGGCTCGCAGCCATCCAGTAACGGCTTCGAGGCAGTGTTGGAAATTATCGGGGACAGAACCCGGCCTGCCCTCCATCCTCAGAATGAGCTGGGTGTCGTCAGCGTACTGGTGACACTCCAGCCCATAACTCCGCACCAGCTGTGCAAGCGGCTGCATGTAGATGTTAAATAACAGAGGGGAGAGAATGGCCCCTGGGGACCCCACAGAGTAGTGGGGAGCCCTCGGAGACCACCTCGCCCTCCTCACATGCTGAGACCGCTGGTGGAGGAAGGAGGTCAGCCATTTAAGGGCTGTCCCCCTCACTCCAGCCACGGCCAGGCGGTGGATCAATAGATTGTGGTCGACCGTGTCAAACGCTGCCGTGAGGTCCAATAACACGAGCAGCGCAGACCCGCCTTGGTCGAGCTGGCAGCGGAGTTGGTCTGTGATGGAGACCAAATTAGTCAAATTAGTCCAATGGGCGACAGCCATGTTGCTCACTGGAGTGGCATACAGGGAACATACAACCCCTCTGATACAATTTTGCTCTGTTTGCTACCGAGCAAAATTCAAAGTTCTGGCTTTAGCCTATAAAGCACTAAATGGTTCTGGCCCAGTTTACCTGTCCAAACATATCTCCATCTATAAACCCACTTGGAGATTAAGATCTTTTGCGGAGGCCCTGCTCTTGATCCCACCTTCTTTACAAGCATAACTGGTGGTGATGAGAGACAGGGCCTTCTCAGTGCAACTCCCTCCCTAGCTACATTAGATCAGCCCCCTCCCTCCTAGCCTTCAAAAGGAGAGTAAAAACCTGTCACTGGGACCAGGCCTTTGGAGAAGCAGTGCAATAATATAATATAATTGGAATTTGTGCAGTGACTACAGAACGGCCTCAGACTACGATTTTTGGATGGCGTGATTTTAATATTGAATGTAATTTTTAAATTTTTAATATGTGTTCATTTTAATTCAATGGATTTAAGCTTAATGTATGTGTTTAAGGCATTCAATAATTGCCATATGGAAGCCACCTTGAGTCCCCTTTGGGGTAGAGAAAGGCAGGGTATAAATAGGGTAAATAAATAAATACTGTTGGGCAATGTATTCCATGAGGGAATGAATGAGAGCCAGCTTGGTGTAGCAGTTTGAGTGTTGGGCTCGGATTCTGGGGACCAGGGTTGACATCCTCAGACAGCCATGGGGACCTGGTGGGTGGCCTTGGGGCAATCACCCTTTCTCAGCCTTAGGTGAAGGCAATGGCAAATCCCCTACTGAGATAGCTGAGATTCTGATTCAGGACATTGGCCAGAACACTTTGAACATGCCTTGCTGTTCTTTCTATAGAGGATGTTACCATGGTGGCAGTCCTTACACACTGGGCCCGACATCCCTTTCACAGTACAAGCATGTTATTGCCAGTGGCACTGGCTGCCAAACGGTGAGATTCTCCTCCCTCCCTCTTTTCCTTCCTTCCTTCTTTCCTTCCTTCCTACCTACCTGGTATATTAGTTGCATATTTTATTTATCTATTTCCCCCAAATATTAAGTGCAGCCTTTTCACCTTGTTATTTTCCAAAACCAAATCAGATTCAGTTAATGTTTTGAGTCACTCTATTATATAAATGAAACTAATGCTCAGTTTTCAAGTTGGGACATACAGCTGGATCGGTGATAAATACACTTAACTTTATTATCAAATGTATATATTCAATTGGTGACCAATTTCTTCTCTCAATTTGGCCAAAGCCAGTTTGCTTTTGAAGCAAGGCCATGAGTGACATTTGCATTCATATATTTCAGATCAAAATTTGGAATACTCAGTAGAAAATGTTGTAGTGATATCCTCATCCAGTCTACTAAAATAAAGCCACTTTTCAAAAATACATAAGGGGCCAAACAGACCAAGGAAATGTTTTTGGTTATAGTGACTGAGTTTATTAGGATATATTGAAGGTATTTTGTGATCCTTCTTTTGAACTATCCTGAATGCCAAAATGTAGAATTTCAGAAAAGTCAGCAACCATCAGTTCTTCTCTAGTGTCTTCTTGTATTTAACAAATGTGTAGTGTTTATGCGTGGGCACGTGCGCACAGAGAGTGAAATCAGTTATTGTATTTAGAGCATGAAAGCTCCCTACTCTCCCATCCTATTGGCATTCATCCATCATGAATTAGCTAAATATTTAGACCTAGACCATGAAATCTAGAGTCAATACTGGTATCTATGTTGTGCTTTTCAGACAATGTTGCCTGATGTTTTTCGTGGTCCCTGGGGAGGAAGCTCTTGTCGGGACTCTCCAGTGCAAACAATTAGGAAATGTAACTGTTCTCCAGGTTAGTTTAATGGTTAGTAAAACATTGCCTTATCAAAGAAAAGAGCATAGTGCCAAATTGTGCTTAAGAGCTCTAAACTCTTGGATTTTAACTGATTTTTTTAAAAATCAATGATATTTAATCCTGTTTTAATGTTTATATATTTGTAGATGTTTTAATTGTATTGAAATGCTTGTGGAGAGAAAAAGCAAGGTATACATTATTTATTTATTTATTATTTGGGCTTATATACTGCCACTCCCCGAAGGCTCGGAGCAGTTTACAAGAGATCAATACAGTAGCATATAACAATTAAAACCTAGTTAAGACCAATTCATAGCTCAAAAGCCTTCCGAAACAAATATGTTTTACATGCCCTCCGGAAAGCAGGCAAGTCCCGCAGGGCTCAGACTTTGGCAGGCAATGCATTCCATAATGAAGGAGCCACGATCGAGAAGGCTCTGCACCTTGTAGCTGTGAGACAGAAGATCTTAAAATTGGGGATTTCCAATAGATTTTGATCTTCAGATAGAAGTGACCTCGGGGGTTGGTAAGGGGTGAGGCAGTCCCTCAGATACACAGGCCCCAGATCATCTAAGGCCTTGAAGGTATTATTATTATTTTATAAACACAAAAAGACTGGTACACAGCAAACAACATCACTCTGCTGGTTGTTGTATTGGATCACACGTCAGACACTTCTTCTTCTTCTTCTTATTATTATTATTATTACCAAGAACTATCAATTACAACCAATCCATCAAAGCCAAAATTAAAAAGTTGACAGAATTGACAAGAAGCAACTGATGAAATGCTGTTGCAAGAAGATTGCGAGATGGACAACAAGCAGAAGCATAAAACTTTGCTCAAATGATCAAACTGCAAAATACCATCTGGCACAAAAAAACTGGTGGGATTACAGCTCGAAAGGTGGTCCTACTTTGGGACTTCCGAGTGGAGTGATCTTGACACAATCATGGAAAACAAAGTGCAGTGGTTAAAGACAGCAGAATTGACGAAGCATCTGTCAACTGCAAAATGCAAACTCTGGCCAGGCCATTAAAGCTCAGATCTGCATGCATTATGCATGCATTATTCGCCAATACATCACACAGTCCTAGATACTTGAGAAGTGTCAGACATGTGATCAAATACAAAAGCCAACATAGTGATCTTGTTTACTGTGTACTAATCTTGTTGTGTATCAAATAAACCTTTTAAAAGATTAACAGTTTCACTAGTTTAAACCTTTTGGAAGCCAGCGTTTTCTTTAAAATGTTTTCTAGATTCATGGGTTGAAACCTATTAGTGATAACTTATTTGAAATGTAGTACTGAAGGAAAATTCTATGCATACAATTGAATGCAAAAAGAACAAATAAAATGATATGAGAGCAAACCAGGCCTTAAATTCTATAGAATCATTCACATGGCATACAGAAACATGTAAAAATCTAAACATATAACTTCTTGTCTTTTGTTGGTATCTGATATCATGACAAAAGTGGAGCTATTATTATTTGGGGGCATATCTTAACTTACAGGAATGATGGTAACACTCAGTAAAGCTGAAGGCAATAGGGAAAGAAGAAATCCACATTACAGGAAGATTGAGATGTTGGTGACCCTATCATATTTGAATATACTATTTTTTCACACTCCTTTTTACTACAGGCTCTTGCCATGCAAAGGACCAATACATTGAACAGCTGAAAGACACTTTCAGAACATGTGTTCCAAAGGCCATCGCTGGATTTATTGCTGAGCCCATTCAAGTAAGTGGTTTTCTGTAGGACCCTTGCATTATTATTATTATTATGTTTATTTATTTCCTGCTTTTTCTCTCCACAAAGGAGACTCAAAGAGAGTATGCTGTCTAGTTAATAATTAGCCTTTGTTTTAAATATTGATTTCCCACTTTTTAATGGGAAAAGATATGACAATAACAAGTACAATGCAGTTCTTCCTAGATATGGCTTACTCCAAAATAGATCCCATTGAGTTCAGTGGGGCTTATTCCCAGGTAAGTGTATATAGGATTGTTTCCTGCAATCTTATGCACACGTACTGTATGTATGACTGAAACCCACTGAACCCAGTAAAGTTTACTTCTAGACATGCAAAGAAATTGCATTGCAAATATCACATTTTGATTAAGCTGATAATGTTTTTTGCAGTCGATTTTTGATTGAAATTTCTAGACTTACAGATGAATATATACAACATATGCCTCTATATAGCCTCTGGCACTAATGGAAAATGTAAAAGTCCCTGCACCCCCACCCCCCATGTATATAGACAGGATTAGACACGGATCTTCAACTATCCTAGTGCAGCACATATTTATTGAATAAAGAAGGATCGCTCGCCATTAATCTGAAGTCATTTTCAGAAATGAATGACAAGTCAGAAAAGCAAGTATAATAGTGCGGCCAGATGTCCCAGCACAACAACAGTAGTCTCAATCTGAGCTGTGGCATTTTGCATCAGCTGCATGTTTTGCCCTTGCTTGGAAATACTACTCTTTAGAATGGAGCTTCCATGAATCACATGGATTTTGGCAGTTGGTGAATGTGTGTGTGTGTATTTTCAAGTTCTGAATTTCACATTTTCCTACTTACTTAAATGTGTGCACAGGGTGTCAATGGAGTTGTGCAGTATCCCAAGGGATTTCTGAAGGAAGCTTTTCAGCTGGTGCGTGAAAAAGGAGGAATGTGCATTGTGGATGAAGTACGTATCCATATTTAACCCTTTGTAGTATATAGACACATATAGCGACATGCTCAAGTGAAAGAAGACACAAACATATCTATCTATCCTGTTTGGCACAAGTCTGCCCATGCAAAGCAGGTGAATATAGCACTGAACAAAACACGTAGAATAATCTCAGGATGTTTCAAACCTACACCTGTTGATATTCTAAAATTGCACTGTGTACTGTCATTTGTATGTCTTCTGACATGGACTATCTGTCATATGTGTAATGTAATCCGCACTGAGTCCCCTTCGGGGTGAGAAGAGCGGAATATAAATAAAGTTATTATTATTATTCTCTATAAGCTAGCTGGCACTGCCCCCACCCCCCATGTGTGATGGGAAGTTGCTGCCAACTGTAAGAGAAATAAGGTTGAACACTGTGAAAGCCATCCTCTGCATGGCTATCAACCTCCTCCCAGTAGACTTAAATCAAGGAAAAGTTTCATGAGAACCACCACTCCTCTTAATGTTCCCCCAGCAACAGCAAGAGTATCCCTCTGGGCAGCTAAACCAGGAAATCCCAATTGGATGGCCTGCCCTTAGGGTCTGCCCCCGGTGGCAAACCAAGAATGGGCAACTTGGAAGTCCCTGAACAGACTCATAAGCGGAGTTGGCAGATCAAAGGGCAACCTGGCTAAATGGCACTACCTAGAAGAATCCTCCACCCTGTGCAATTGTGGAGCAGAACAAACAACTCAGCACCTGTATGCTTGCCCATAATGCCCTGCCTCATGCACAGAGGAAGAACTGTTTAAAGCTACAGACAATGTAGTTGCTGTTGCCCGTTTTTGGTCAAATATTATATATCCATGTGTTCCCTCTATTTTATCAGTTTTCTACTAATTTATTTATGCAATGTTTTTGACACAAAATAAATATCCATCTAAGGAACAATATTCTGCACAGAAATATCTGGTCAAGTAAGTAGCTCTGTGTTTTTAAGCCACTGTTCCTGATTTTTTGGGGGGTTTTTTGTTTATCTTATTTGTTCCTTGAAGGTTCAGACAGGCTTTGGTCGAACAGGCAGTCATTACTGGGGATTCGAAGGGCATGACGTGCTTCCTGACATTGTGACTATGGCAAAAGGAATCGGGAATGGCTTTCCAATGGCAGCGGTTGTCACTCGAGCAGGTACAAGCAGTTATCATGCTCAAAATGTCTTAAATCTTTAACAATAAGATGCATTTTTGTCTTCTATATTAAGATGACATACAATAAGATCCCCATATCCATGCATTGCTACACTTACTGCAGAAAACAAAGAACCACAGATAATAGCAAATGATATTGAAATGAATGACTTCCACCAGAAGTTACCATACAGTCACTCTGGAACAGGCATGAACAAACTTTGGCCCTCCAGGTGTTTTGGACTTCAACTTCCACAATTAGGAATTGTGGGAGTTGAAGTCCAAAACACCTGGAGGGCCAAAGTTTACCTGTGCCTGCTCTGGGAGATCTAGAAAATTCTTAGAGATGTATCCTCTCTAAGTATTTGCTAGCTTCTCCATAAACATAGGAGAGGTCGTTTTGACATCCCAGTCTTTTGAATTACTTACACAAGAAATCGGCAAGCAGAAGCCCTCAGATGCATTGCATTATAACTCTCCTTCTTTCTCATCTTTGGCCACACTGCCTGGGATTGATGGAAGCTATGGTTCAACACATCTTGGAGGAAGTCTGATCTCCTAATGAACCTTTAGAAAGTAACCACTGTGTCCAGTTATTTGACTTAATGCTTTAAGTATCTAATCTCAGCAGACTTTCTTTCTAGAGATTGCAAATGCCTTGGCTCAAAGCACACACTTCAACACATTTGGAGGAAATCCCGTGGCCTGTGCGGTTGGATCTGCTGTTCTGGATGTAAGACAATTACTATAAACTATTTTTATATCACTATTTAAGAGTTAGTAGGAGCCTAGTCAGTGCTATTTATGAATTGGTGCATATAATTTGTTTGTTTGCTGCACAGGCAATAGCAGAAGATGGCATGCAAAAGAACTGTGTGGAAGTGGGAACCCACATGCTCTTAGAGTTTGCCAAGTTGCGGGACAAGTTTGAAATCGTTGGAGATGTCCGAGGCAAAGGGCTTATGATCGGAATCGAGATGGTTGAGAATAAGGTCAGGAATACAATTTGTGAGTCCTTGGGTACATGCATTGCAGTACAAGCAGCCTCGGGCCATCTTTCTTTTCTTAGCAGCGTTGATGTTGCTGGAGAAAAGGCTTTGTGCAGCTTTCCTTGGGGGAATGTGCAAGATACCATTTGCACCCCAGAGGCAGTAAATATCTTAACCTGGGCCTGGATTGGTCTTGTGTGAACATACAGTTATACAGATTCCTTAGCCACACGGTTTAGCATTAAAACCTTTGAATTGAATATCTTAATTTTCCTTTTGGACCTATCACATTACTCAGTTATAATGTGATTATCCCACTTTTCCTGTTATGTCTGCATTGTGTGGAATTGCACTTTAATATGATCTAAGGGCCTTTGATTGAGAATTCGTAATGCCTTTCCCTAAAATGCAAATCCTAGCTTTCCATACAATGTTTTTATGATTGTTAAAGTAGAATAATTTATTATGTATTTTATTAGGAGCCCCTGGTGGTGCAATAGGTTAAAGCCTTGTGTCAGCAGGACTGCTGATCAAAAGGTCAGCAGTTCAAATCCGGGGATGGGGTGAGCTCCCATCTGTCAGTTCCAGCTTCTCATGCGGGGACATGAGAGAAGCCTCCCACAGGTTGTCCCCTGGGCAACATCCTTGCAGACAGCCAATTCTCTCACACCAAAAGCGACTTGCAGTTTTTCAAGTCGTTCCTGACATTAAAAAAGTATTTTATTCCACTTTAATAATCATAGCAACACTGTATGGAAAACTGGGACTTGAAGGCATTGAGGTTTGAATGTGCTAATAAAGTGTAGTGTAATAAGATCCTTACATTCCCTGTGACGTTTTTGGATGTGTATAAATTAAATCAATTAAAAAGGATTCTAATAAAGCTTAATGTGTTTGCGCAGGAAACTCGGCAACCACTCCCAAAGGAAGAGGTGGCCCAGATCAAAGAAGACTGCAAAGACATGGGAGTGATAATTGGCCAGGGAGGAGTGTTCTTGCAGGTATAACAAGCTTTCATTTGACGTGATACACCCAAACAAAAGTATAGTTGTTGATGTTTTATGTACACACGTGTTCCCTTATGTATTTTATTGCATTTTGATGGTATTATATTCATTTTTGATTGTATTAATGGTATGACTTCAATGCTGAGTCACAGCCCCAAACAAAGAAATGTTTGAGAACAAGCCCTATGAGGAGCAACTTAGTTCAGCCTGCGGAAGAGAAGGCTGAGATGAGACATGTATAAATATGTGAGGGGAAGTCATAGTGAAAGGGAGCAAGCTTATTTTCTTTTGCCCTGGAGACTAGGACATGGAGGAATGGCTTCAAATTACAGAAAAGGAGATTCCACCTGAACATTAGGAAGAACTTCCCAACTGAGAGCTGTTCAGCATTCTCTGCTTTGGAGTGTGGTGGAGACTCCTTCTTTGGAGGCTTTTAAACAGAGGCTGGATGGCCATCTGCTGGGAGTGCCTTGAATGCAATTTTCCTGCTTCTTGCCAGAAAGGGGTTAGACTGGATGGCCCATGTGGTCTCTTCCAACTCTATGATTCTATGATCCTCGTTGTCAAGCATAATGACCTAAAACTCAAAACATTGCATCATTGTCACAAATGCCCTCCCCAAACCTATGCTGCATCCAGTTGTGCATCTCACTAATGTAGCATGGGTTAAAGTGAGCTTTTGTCCATTGTCTGGCTTTTAAGGTGAGCTTTGGTGGATCCGATTGTCACACAAATCCACAAGTCTGGAGCTCTGTTGTTATAACTAATTTGATAATACAGGATTCCCAATCATTTAGAGATTACCTTTAAATTACTGGATTTTTTATTTAAAAAACTAATAATGCTAAAATAGCAGAAAGAGCCAAACATTTTAGGAGCAATATGTAAAAGCATTTGCTACATCGAAAAAAAAAAACCTTTTGCCAGTCATTGGCCAACATCCTGTTAGTGACATTCAGTTATACCCAGAGGTGACATTAATAGGATGACAGCCACTAAATTGGATAGTACTATATACTGCCTCTCCTCATTGTACTTTCTTTTTCTTTTCAGACATTCAGAGTTAAACCTCCCATGTGCATCACTAAGGCAGATGCTGACTTCGCCTTGGAAGTTTTCCATGCAGCTTTATCAAGACACATGGAAAGGAAGGCAGCGGCAAAATAGCATCCCACAGGAGCCAGTACCTGAGCTGATGCATAAGCTAAATTCACAGCAAAGAACATCGACAGCTGTGACTAAAACTCAGCAGTTGACAAATTAGTACTGTTTGACAGGTTTACTATAAGCAGCACCACTGGGAGTACAACGACTGCATGGGGTGCGGCAGGCAATTGATTTCCTCTAAGCAGATGAGGAAATCCAACTGGAGCATGTTCCCCATTCATCAAGTGGAAACAGTTTTTGTGGATATGTCCTCAGCTGGTTGTGGAAGCATCCTATGGCAACTCTGGTTTCCTACTCTGCTGCAACAGCTGAACTTATTAAAAAAGCTTTATTAAAGAAAAAGATAATTGCAATTAGCAACTTTAGTTGATTGTGGATAATTTCAGTCGAAGAGTTATAAATATCTGAATGATCTTATTAGGTTAAACCCTTGTGCCGGCAGGACTGGAGACCAAGAGGTCGTAGGTTCGAATCCCGGGGATAGCGCAGATGAGCTCCCTCTGTCAGCTCCAGCTCTCCGTGCGGGGACATGAGAGAAGCCTCCTACAAGGATGGTGAAACATCAAAATATCTGGGCATCCCCTGGGCAATGTCCTTTTTTTTGGTAAATGTCCTTGAAGACGACCAATTACGGTATCTTCCACCAGAAGCAATTGGCAGTTTCTCAAGTTGCTCCTGACATGGAAAAAAAAAGAGTATGCATTTAGTAACATCATGAATCCATAGCTACATTGCAGGAATGCAATTAAACCCTATTAATGAAGTGTGAATATGCATGGCAAGTGTTTCCATGGAGCTCTTCCTATCCATGTCTGAATGTGTATTGGTGAATGCCCTAGTACAGGGCTGTCCAACATCTTTTGGCCAAGGGGCCAGACTTCTAGTCATTGATAATCTGGGGGGCCGAAGGGTCTGCCCCCTCCCCCAGCTCCCCCCCCAGCTCCGCCCCCCCCCCCAGCTCCCACCCTCCCCACCCCTCCCCGGCCATGACATGCCGGCTTCCTCAGAAGGGCGATTTCGGCTGCTTCACCCTTCTGAGGCGGCCTGCTTGCCACGGCTTTAGGAGGAAGGGGCGAGCTACGGGGGAGCCTCTCCCCGCGGCTCGCCCCTACCTCCTAAAGCCGTGACATGCCAGCTGCCTCAGAAGGGCGAAGCAGCCAAAATCGCCCTTCTGAGGAAGCCAGCATGTCACGGCTTTAGGAGGAAGGGACGAGCTGTGGGGGAGCCTCTCCCCGCGGCTCGCCCCTCTCTCCCCGCCGCCGCCGCCGGAGATCGCCGCCCGCCGCGGTGGGAAGGGAGGGAAGGAGGAGGCGGGGCAGGGAGGAGGAAGAGATGCAAACTGGTTCCACCTCCCTGCACCCTCCTTGTCCCTCTCTCACCGGCGCCGATGCGATCCGGTTTGCATCGGCGCCGCTGAGAGGTACAAGGGGGGGTACAAGGAGGTAGAGAGCTGGCTCCTCCTCCCTGCACCGCCCCTTGTCCCTCTCTCACCGGCGCTGATGCAAACCGGTTTGCATAGGCACTGGCGAGAGAGGGAAGAAGAGGGTGGTGCAGGGAGGAGCTGGCTCCCTTCCTCCTCCCTGCACCTCCTCCTCCTCCCTCCCACCGCGCCGATGCAAACTGGTTTGCATAGGCGCCGCCGAGAGAGGGATGGAGGGGGTGCAGGGAGGAGCTGGCTCCCTTCTCTCCCTCCCTTTCCCCCCCTCTCCTCCCCCGCCGCTGTGATCTCGCAGCGGTGGCACGGAGAGAGGGACGGAGGGGGGCGATGCAGGAGGAGGAGCTGGCTCACCCTTCCTCCCTCCCTGCTCCCTCCCCCCCCCGCGCCACCATTTTTTTAAAAAGCTGGCTATTTTTAATTTTTTAAAAAAAAATTTTTTAAATTAAAATTGGCGGCCGGGGGCATAGCGGGGGCTGTGTTCAACAGGCTGGGGGGCCGTGTACGGCCCCCGGGCCGCCTGTTGGACAGCCCTGCCCTAGTACATAGTGAATCATGAATCATGAGTCCCTTCACTGGCAGTGGCTATCACTGTGCAAAAGATGATGATGATGATAATAATAATGAAACTTTATTTATATCCCACCACCATCTCCCCAAAGGGTCTCGGGGCGGCTCACAAGGCACTCCAGGGTGCACATATAGCATACAACAGGTAAAAATGGTACAAAATATAAAACAAGTCTCATAAAATCATAACCCGTCAACACATGTAGCATAAAAACAAAATAATACAAATATAAAACAACAGTAGACAAAAATAAGATGCCTTTACATTGTGATGTTATGGTAGTTACCCGGTGAATACTGGCATTATAAAACTTAGTTGTTGTGTGCCAACCTACAAAGGACTAATCACAGTGTTTTCTGGGACCAAGAGAGTGTGACTCATACAAGATCCCCCAATGAGTTTCCATGCAAAGCAGAGAACCGACCCGAGTTGTTGTTCAACACTCAGACCTCTGTATCATGCCTCATATAAGGCCAATTATAAAGGCATTGTGTTGTCGAAGGCTTTCATGGCCAGAATCAATGGGTTGCTGCAGGTTTTCCGGGCTGTATGGTACAGTTCCAGAAGCATTCTCTCCTGACGTTTCACCCACATCTATGGCAGGCATCCTCAGAGGTTGTGAGGTTTGTTGGAAACTAGGCAAGTGAGGTTTTTACACCTGTGGGATGTCCAGGGTGAGAGTAAGCACTCTTGTCTGAGGCAAGTATGAATGTTGCAATTGATCACCTTGATTAGCATTGAATAACATTGCAGCATCAAAGCTTGGCTGTTTCCTGTCTGGGGGAATCCTTTATTGGGAGGTGAATAGTTGGCCCAGATTGTTTCTGGTCTGGAATTCCCCTGCTTTTTGAGTGTTCCTCTTTATTTACTGTCCTGATTTTAGAGGGGTTTTTAAAATACTGGTAGCCAGATTTTGTTCATTTTCATGGTTTCCTCCTTTCTGTTGAAGCATGTGGACAATTCCAATAGAAAGGATGAAACCATGAGGGAATGCTTCTGGAACATGGCCATACAGCCCAGAAAACTCACAGCAACCGTATAAAGACATTAATTCTCAAAATGAATGCTGGTGATTTTATGTGTCTGTGTAGAAACTGATTTCCGTTTTGAGTGTTAGACTGCTTGCATTAATAGGACCTGGTGAATTTTGCATTTTTGTTTGATTTCTCAGACACTGTCTATACATAAGAGAGACGTACTGGCAGGTTGGGAGAAGTGCAAAATTTGAAGATATACAAGAATCTCTGCGGTTGAGCAAACTCTTACATACATGGCAGCAATAGTCAAAACAGCCCAGTAAAAGGTCACATAACAATTGCAATTTGAGGATGTGGGAGAGAAGTGGGAAATGGAATAAAGAGGGAGATATTCTGAACAGTAGAACAGATGCCTTAATGTCAGTTCCAGCAGCTAAAAGCAAAGATTCGTTTCAGTTTAAAGACAGACAAGTTTTCGACACTGGATTGCATGCATACTCAGGTATGTTGAGCAAAGATTCAACTAAATGACAAACAACACACTCTATAGAACTCTGTAGTTTAAAGAAAAATAATTTATTTTCCCTGTACATATGTGTCTTTACAAGTTTTTGTGCTTTATTAGGGGGAGGGGGAAGGAAGAGAACTGAAAACGTTTCAGCGGTGCAGTCACCGAGCGTCAATTATAGGCCAATTTTTAAAAAGATACACACATAAATTAGTACTGAGTGTCATATGTTTAAATATTATGCCACAATGCCTGTTTTTGCTGGATTCCAATCCATATTCCAGGTACATTCATTAAAACAAAGTCTGCATCTTTTTTGGGCAAGGAAAGTGCCTTTTGGAGTTACCCATATTTATAATGGACTGGCTGTCCTCTGATCACTTCCAGAAGCTCTATCTGTTTCTGCGTTTTTCTTTTTTGCTTCTGCTGCTCATGGCGACTTGGACAGCTGGTTCCTGCGTGGCTTTTGCGTGGCCTGATGTTTTTAAGTGTTCGAAGAGTTTATTCCGTGACTGGAATTCACAGCGGCAGGTGACACACAGGAGGGAAGCTTCAGGCTGGCAACAGAAAGGAAGAAGAAACAGGCCCACAAACAGACAAACCATTAGCATTTATACAACTTGTCTTATATGCACATCAATCTGTCTCTATCTATCTATGTAAATAATAAAAGTCAGTGTTTGCGGAGGTGCGGAAGGAGGAATATGTGGTAGTGTTTCGATTGGTTGCCACTGTGAGATTATTTGCATAACGCCTCTGATTGGCCAGCCTCCAACATTCCTAGGCAGCAGAGAGAGGAAAGGAAAGGGTCTGAGGCAGACAGAAATGAGTTGAAGTCCAAGACACACAGAGCTCACATGACCCATTCCACATCCTGGTGCAGTTTCAAACAGGACAAACCATGAATGATGGGACTTGAAGCATCTCCACTCACCTCCTGAAAATGCTGCCAGAGAGGGTAAAGGAACGGGCCTGACTGAATTAACAGTACACCTTCCTTAACTAGATTTTTCCGGACTAGGCCTCAGTTACTACATAAAGGGCCTGAAAGGGCCTGACTGAATTAACAGCAAGGCTTCCTAAACTTTATTTTCTGGACTAGGCCTCAGCTACTGGGCTACTGTGTAAGTACTGAGTTAACAGTAAGGCTTCCTTAACTTGATACTCCAGATTAGGCCGGCGATCATGGGAACCTGTGTATGGCCTGAATTGACAGTAACACTTCCTCATCTAGATTATCATGACTATGCCAAAGTTACTGGGATACTGCGTAAGGACTGAAATAACAGTAAGGCTTCCTTAAACCTGATTTTCCTGACTAGGCCTCAGTTACTGTGATACTGTGTCAAGACAGATCCACTTTTACTGTATGTATCATGCTGTGTAGATACCTTTAATAAAGCAGAATTGGTGCTTTTAGCAGAAGTACAGTCAGGAGAGAGGAATAAACTAAGTCCATTGTCTGGATGCAATCATGATCTGAGGGCTCTGAATGGCTGGGCAACAAAGTGGCCGGATTTAACATGGGACACATCTCAAGGGAAACGAGCGGATTGTCACACAGAACTCCTTCATACTTTGTCAGTCTCTCATTAGTCAGCCAGCGGGGGCCCTTTGTATCTAACAATGCTTTTACGTGGTGGGGGACTCGTACGATGAGGGGTCTCCCTAGGGTGAGCTTAGTAGCTTCTCGAATTAAGTCTACTGAAGCTGCAACGGCCTTCAAACAGGGGGGCAAACCCCTAGCTACTGTGTCTAACTGCTTGGACAAGTATGCTACAGGCCGCTGCCATGTGCCTGAAATCTGCGTCAGAACACCCACAGCTGTACCATGTCGCTCAGCGGCGAATAGGTAGAACTGCTTTTCTAGGTCTGGCAAAGCCAATGCCGGAGGGGAAATGACAGCTTGCTTCAGGTCCCTGAAAGCATGCTCGCATTCCTCCGTCCACACGAATGGGTCTTTGTTACTTCCTTTCGTTGCTTGATACAGGGGCTTTGCTATCACAACGTAGCCCGGGATCCAGTGTCTCACATACGAGGTGGTTCCGAGGAACTCTCTCGTCTGCCTTCTGTCTTTGGGCGTTGGAATGGCACAGATAACTTCCTTTCTTTCCACTTCTAGCACTTCACTTCCCTGGGATAATCCAAACCCCAAGTACTTGACTTTCCTCTGACACAACTGTGCTTTCTTTCTTGACACTTTGTATCCCTTCTCCTCCAAGACTTTCAACATCTCTATTGTGTAATGCCTACATCCTTCTTCTGTCCTAGTTGCTACTAACAGATCGTCTACGTACTGGAGCCAGGTGCCCTCTGCTTCTGGAATCTCGAACTCTGACAGATCCTTGGCCAAGGCTTGGCCAAAAATCGTCATGCTCGAATGAAACCCTTGAGGTAAACGAGCCCACGTGGCTTGAGAACGTCTTCCTCCATTTGGGGTCTCCCATTGAAATGCAAAGATGGGCTGTGACACAGGGGCCAATCTAATACAGAAGAATGCGTCTCGGAGATCTAGAACTGAGAACCAGATTGCTGTACTTGGAATCAAACTCATCATAATGTAAGGATTTGGAACTACAGAGGTTAATGGGACTGTTGCTGCTACATTAAGAGGTCTGCTACATCTTGGTTTGGGCAGTTAGCCAGTTGACAATTTTTTCCATTGGAAAGGGAATGTTCAGTACCTTCATCCAATACACTTCACACAAAAACACTGTAACCCCTACAAATCACAGACTAGGCCCAAAATTGACAGTAATGCTTAATTAACTTGATTTTCTTGACTAGGCCTCACTTAATGGGATACTGTTTAAGGCATGAATTCACAGTAAGGCTTCATTAACTTGATTTTCCCGACTAGGCCTCAGCTCATGGGACATTGCGTATGGCCTGAATTGACAGTAACCAACCATGGCACACAGAGCCCCGATGACCCACGCTACATTCTGCTGCAGTTTGGAGGAGGGTGGGCCATGGATGATGGGACTTGAAGTACCTCCATGGATTATGGAATCTGTAGTACTTTCAAACCCTTCATTCCCCACAGACCACTGCAGCCCTGAACAAAGACTGATAAAGACAAAACTTGGCACACAGTGCCCCCATGACCCACACTCCATCCTACTGCAGTTTAGAGGGCAGACCATGGATAATGGGATTTCAAGTACCTCCAATCACTTCCCGAACCTGCTGCGACCCTCATCCAGTGCATGATCATGAGGACACTTGGCATGCAAAGCCCCCATGATCCACTTTACATCCTGGTGCAGTTCAGAGGAGGGTGGACCACGGATGATGGGACTTGAAGTACCTCCACTCACTTCACAAGACCACTAATCCAAAGACTGGTCAAGACCAAACTTGGCACACAGAGCCCCCATGACTCATTCTACATCCTGGTGCAGTATCAAGGAGGATGGACCATGGATGATGGGACTTGAAGTACCTCCACTAACTTCCCAAGACTGCTGCGACCCTCATCAAAGAACTGAGCAAGACAAAATTTGGCACACAGAATCCCCATGACCCACTCTACATCCTCGTGCAGTTTGGAGGAGGATGGACCATGGACGATGGGACTCCCAGCACCTTCCCTCACTTCCAGAGACCACTGCAAACCACATAAACAACTGATAAAGACCAATCTTGGCACAAAATGCCTTTCTCAAATAACTCTGGCAGTGCCAGGTCCCCAAGCTAGTATCTAATAAAATGCAATTGAGGATATAAGAATTGGCTTTCTGGGGCAGATCAAAGCTGATCACTGGCTACTCTTGCAGTAATTTCCCCCAATCCCTGGTTTGAATGAAGAGGCAGACATATCTAGAAAACCCACAAGCAGAGGACAAGAGATCATAACATAGTCTTTTATCCTATTTTGTGGTTCTTTGGTATAGACTGCCCTCCTGCCTACAAATGCCATTGTGTCACATCTGATGGAAGAACCTACTACAGGCAGTCCCCGAGTTACGAACATCCGATTTACAAACAACTCATAGTTAAGATGGGGGTGAGACAACAGGAAGTGAGAGAAATCTACCTCTAGGAAGAGAGATTCACTCCTGGAAGAGTTACTATCATGGGGAAAAGCACCTACAGGCTGCTTAACACAGGTATAGATTTGGAAGTTACACATTCGTAACTGAACTGGCATTGGGTAAGACTAACTTTATTGTAAACTTACGTAAATACCAATCCAGTTTGTCAGAAATATTAGAAATTAACTATTTTTAATTACAAAAACGTGAGTCAATCACTGAAAGAGTTAGTAGGGTGAATGAAGCCTGTTAGAATTAGTGGGCCAAAGCCAGTGTCGTCCTCAGGAGTGTGAGGTAAACCTCAGTATGAAAGAAGCCTTGTGTGAGAAAGCCCCAGTGTGAAGGCTGCTGTGTGTAAAGCTACTGTGTCTTTGTTTATTTGTGTTATGGAAACCTACATCTCGTAAACAGTACAACCATATTATTTTACTACAAAGAAAAGTCTCATATGGAAGAGATAACATTGCTCTGTGAATTTTTGTTCTTTTTATCACTTTAGGGCAGACCTGGCCAATCTTTGGCCCTCCAGGTGTTTTGGACTTCAACTCCCACAATTCCTAACAGACACCTGGAGGGCCGAAGTTTGCCCAGGCCTGGTTTAGGGTATTGGTGCTGGGTCACGCTGCTACTGGTAAGTTATTCTGCTGTGTATTTATGAGGAGGGTCTTTTGTTAACGGCAGCCTCTGAGGATGTGACACGAGCACCTGCTTGTCCGGTTTTAATGGATTCGTTTCAATTGGTTCAGCTCGAGGATGTGGACAAGATCCTTGGAGAGGCGAGGCCCACCACATGCATCCTAGACCCCTGCCCATCCTGGCTGATCAAGGAAGCCAGAGGGGGTTTGGCAGAGTGGGTGAAGGTGGTGGTTAATGCCTCCCTTCGGGAAGGCATCATTCCAGCCAGCTTAAAGCAAGCTGTTATAAAACCGCTGTTGAAGAAACCATCACTGGACCCCACTCAATTAGTGAACTATCGGCCAGTTTCCAATCTCCCCTATTTGGGCAAAGTCATGGAACGTGTGGTGGCTTCGCAACTCCAGGGGTTCTTGGTAGACACTGATTATCTTGATCCGGCACAGTCTGGCTTTAGGCCGACATGGGACTGAGACAGCCTTGGTCGCCTTGGTAGATGATCTACGCCGGACCTTGACAGGGGAGTGTGTCCCTGTTGGTTCTGCTGGACCTCTCAGCGGCTTTCGATACCGTTGACCACGGTATCCTTCTGGGTCGCCTTGCAGATATGGGGCTTAGGGGTACTGCTTTGCAGTGGCTCCAATCCTTCCTGGAAGGTCGTACCCAGAAGGTGTCATTGGGTGACACCTGTTCGGCTCCACAGCCGTTGTCCTGTGGAGTCCCTCAGGTTCAGTACTGTCCCCGATGTTGTTCAACATCTACATGAAACCGCTGGGAGAGATCATTCGAGTTTCGGAGTAAGGTGTTATCTGTACGCAGATGATGTCCAGATCTGTCACTCCTTTCCACCTGTCACCAAGGAGGCTGTCCAGACCTTGAACCGGTGCTTGGCCGCTGTGTCGGACTGGATGAGGGCTAGCAAATTGAAACTAAATCCAGACAAGACGGAGGTCCTCCTGGTCAGTTGTAAGGCCGAACAGGGCATAGGGTTACAGCCTGTGTTGGACGGGGTTACACTCCCCCTGAAGACGCAGGTTCGCAGCTTGGGAGTGACCCTGGATTCAGCGCTGAGCCGGGCCCCCCACGTCTCAGCGGTGGCCAGGGGAGCCTTACCAGTTGAGACTCGTGCGCCAGCTGCGCCCGTACCTTGCGAAGTCTGATCTGGCTACGGTCGTCCACGCTCTGGTCACATCCCGAATAGATTACTGCAACGCACTCTACGTGGGGCTGCCTTTGAAGACAGTTCGGAAATTGCAATTAGTCCAGCGGGCGGCAGCCAGATTATTAACGGGAGCTACATACAGGGAGCATACTACCCCCCCTGTTGTGTCAGCTCCACTGGCTGCCTGTCCAATTCCGGGCTCAATTCAAAGTGCTGGTTTTGACCTTTAAAGCTCTATACGGTTCTGGCCCAGCTTACTTGTCCGAACGCATCAGCTGCTACGTCCCATCCCGTAACCTAAGATCATCCGGGGAGGCCCTGCTCGTGCTCCCGCCGACTTCTCAAATGCGGTTGGTGGGGACGAGGGACAGGGCCTTCTCGGTGGTGGCCCCCCGCCTGTGGAATGCGCTCCCTATGGAGGTACGATCCACCTCATCCCTCCTGGCATTCAGGAAAAAGGTAAAATCCTGGCTCTGGGACCAGGCGTTCCCACATCAGCACTAAGCAGCATGTTAGATGGGGATTTTAATGGAAGGGAGGAAGAGGGTCAATGCTTTTATGGATCGAATATTGTTTTAATTGGAATGACTGTAGATGTTGCTGAGGAATTGTATTTTAATGTTTTTAATGTATCTTAATGTGTTGTGGGGTTTGGGGTTTTACGCTGTTTCATGTGGCATCGAATTGTGCCGTGCTGTAAGCCGCTCTGAGTCCCCCCTCGGGGGTTGAGAAGAGCGGGGTAAAATCCTGAAATAAATAAAATAAAATAAATTAATAAGCCCACGAGCCCAACACAGTTTACCTTAAGAACCAGCCATCAGGTGAGGGAAGGAGGAGGCCTATTCAGCTACTTATCAAGATCCCAAAAGGATGGTGGGGACTTTGGTCCCTACCAGCAAGGCTGTGACAATCTGAGGTAGGGCCCTTCTCAAGTCCTTTTTGTTTATATAGATTGAGAAATGCCCAGCAGTATTTAATTATGCAGATTTAACTAACTATAGCAGATCTAGAAATCCCGTGAAAACCTCTTTAAAAAAAAGGAACAGTTTTAAAATCTCTAAAAAATGAGAACCTGAGAAAATGAGAAACTGCCATGATTGATGTTAATTACATTCTGTTTAGTCAAAAAGTTGTCCATCCAAATCCTTTCTACATACCTTTGTAGGATGCTCTGAAGAACTTCTTGTGGAAGTTTTCTTTGTGTCTTTTGTTTTCTTCCCTTTCGCTTTAGGGTTGCTGAAAAGACAAAGAATGACTCCCATTCATTAGTTTCCCCCCAGCACTGAACAGAACAATGGGTGCTATCCAGCCAAAAGCAGCAAATCCTTTTAAATCCTGACTTCACAGGTAGAAATGTAAGCAAGACCCATAGAACCCTGCCCTTGTTCAGCTCAAAAGGGATCAAACAATTTAACAAATACGAGTGTTGGTATTTCTCACATGAGAACGGCCCTTGAAAAACAAAACATTTCTGCACCACAATTCCCATAATCCCTCACAGCATGCCAACTGGAAGCTCAATTTCCTCCAAAAGTAACTTCCTTGAGCCTTTGACTAGGAGACTTACTCAAACTGCAGAGGTAAGGTCCCTTTGTTTCATTACGACTGTGTTTGCATGCATAGGGGTATGTAACTCAACTTTAACCAGGGCTAATATAATTTACTGCACTGTAGGGCAAACACAGATGGCAGTGGGAAGGAGAGAATGCAAAGGGACAGAAATTGACAGTCTAGTTATGCTCCTTGTTGAGGAACTGCACCTTTAACAGGTGAAGTGAAACCTCTGGCTGGAACAGCCCATTTATTTATTTAGAGCAGTGTTCCTCAACCTGGGGGTGATCACGAGGGGGTGTAAGAGGGGTCACCAAAGACCATCAGAAAACACAGTATTTTCTGTTGGTCATGGGGGTTCTGTGTGGGAAGTATGGCCCAATTCTATTGTTGGTGTGGTTCAGAATGCTATTTGATTGTAGGTAAACTATAAATCCCAGCAACTACAACTCCCAAATTCAATGTTTATTTTCCCCAAACTCCACCAGTGTTCATATTTAGGCATATTGAGTATCTGTGCCAAGTTTGGTTCAGATCCATCATTGTTTGAGTCCACACAGTTCTGTGGATGTAGGTGAACTACAACTCCAAAAGTTTGGTCAATGCCCACCAAACTCTTCCAGTATTTTTTTTGTTGGCCATGGGAGTTCTGTGTGGGAAGTTTGGCCTAATTCTATCGTTGGTGGGGTTCAGTATGTCCTTTGATTGTAGGTGAACTATAAATCCCAGCAACTGCAACTTCCAAATGACAAAATCAACCCCAACCCCACCCCACCAGTATTCAAATTTGGGTGTATTGGGTATTTGTGCCAAATTTGGTGCAGTGAATATCAGATATTTACATTACAATTCATAACAGTACCAAAATTACAGCTATGAAGTAGCAATAAAAATAATTTTATGGTTGGGGTCACCACAACTGTATTAAGAGGTCGCAGCATTAGGAAGGTTGAGAACCACTGATTTAGAGCATTTATTCCTCAACCTTCAGCCAACAAAATTCCTAGGGGAACTTATAGAATGTTAATTTGACAATTCTCTGCTCTCAGGCTTTCAATCCGAAAGGACATAAAACACAGGGAAAGTTGAGGGAGGCAGTGTAGAAAGGGATTAATGTCCAGCAAATGATGCCTGCTGTTCTCTTCCTTGGAGGTCAGAGCAATGGCAGTTGGCCTGGAGGAAGGACTTTCAATGGATTTCATGTCCCAGCCAGTATGCAGGCGAGCAGAGATGTTGTTGTGTATGTACATATATGTGTGTATGTGTGTTTTGTTGCTGCTGCTGTGGGCTTTCAAGATTTTTCTGACTTAAGTCAGCCCTGAGGCCCTATCATGGGATTTTCTTGGCAGGATTTGTTCAAAGCAGCTTTGCTTTTGCCTGCCTCTCCTTGAGAGTGTGACTCGCACACTGGTTTCTATGGCCAAGCGAGGATTTAAATGCTAGGCACTTTAAAATTAATGCAGTTTGACACCACTTTGATTTCCATGGCTCAATGCAATTGAATTATGAGATGTCCAGTTTAGCGCAATCCAATCAATCTTTGGAAAAGAAGATGAAAGAGGCCACTGTTAGTTAAAACCGCCAGCTACAGAAAATCTTGTTGATTGGAAGATCAGCAGTTCAAGCCGCGGATCGGGGTTTGCTCCCACTATCGGCCCTAGCTTCTGCTTACCTAGCAGTTCATAAACAGCAATGTGAGTAGGTAAATAGGTACTGCTTTGGTGGGGAGGTAAAAGGTGCCCCTGAAAACATGACGGCAATTTTATCAGGAAGGCGTCCACAGACAACAGGCTCCTTGGTGTGGAAAAATGGAACAACAGAATTCCCCATGGCCGGGTCGAGCACTGCATCCAGATGCCAGAGATGACAAAGAGGGAAGCTTTGCCTCTGTCTATGTATTGTTGTTGTTAATTGTTGTTAATTGTATAACGGCATTGAATGTTTGCCATATATGTATTCTGTAATCCACTCTGAGTCCCCTCGGGGAGATAGAGTGGAATATAAATAAAGTATATTGTTGGGTTTATTATTTTTTTTTTTATTTAAAACTTTTGTACCCCGATCTTTTCGACCTCCAAAGAGGGACTCAGACCAGCAGACAGCAAGAATTCAATGCTAACATTAAAATCTAAAACATCATAAATCAACAATAAAATGACCGAAACATATTTTAAAAATTACATTAAAAGCCGTTCGCCAAGGTAAAATCATGTTGATCTAAAGCAGGGGTGCTCACACTTTTTCAGCATGCGAGCTACTTATAAAACAACCAAGTCAAAATGATCTACCTACCCACTACAAAAATGTGAAACATATAACACAATATCTGCGTTGAACTGGGTTCTCTGAGTCCTCACTGCCATATAATCTGATTCAAAGCAGATAACATGGGATTTTATTAAACTTTGAGGAAAGGACCTTAGATAACCCAGCGTCAGGAGTCTGTGGGGCGGGACTGAGCCTTCCTCCCGCCTTGCCTGCGATCTACCAGGACGCCCTACGCGATCTACCAGTATATCACGATCTACCTAATGAGAACCCCTGATCTAAAGGTTGCCAGTTCAAATCCAACTCAGGGAGAGCATGAATGAGCCCCCTCTATCAGCTCCCACAAGGATGGTAAAAACATCAAAAAAAACCATCCAGGCATCCTCTGTGCAACGTCCTTGCAGACGGCCAATTCATTCACACCAGAAGCAACTTGCAGTTTCTCAAGTCGCTCCTGACACATAGAATACATACATACAAACATATATATATATATGAAAGACCTTGAAAAAGTACAGCTCACATGATCCCACAGAATTGACCCATGGCAACTGAAGTGGTGTAAAATTGCATTAGACAGACAATGTAGATGCACCCCCTAGCCTCCAGGGTGCTAGTCCAATGCTCAAACTAATACCACTCTCTCTTTAATTTAAAATTACATTTTGAAAATTGACTCACATCAAAGCAATTGGACAGTAAACAAGGTAAACTAGATACATCCTTCCACAATTATCTTTAAGATACATTAGCATCACAGGAACTTACATCACCAACAGAATACCAGAAGTGATCCTACAATGCACAGCATTTAATTTTCACCAACAGTTGCTGACTTTAGCATCTCCTCAAAATTAGGTCTTTACCTTGTCACTTCAGTTTTGGGATCAACTGGCAGTTCTCCTGTTTCTCCAGGATTTGTATCTTCAGGATTGTGGCTTTTGCTGACATCTTCTGTTTCTTTAGTTGCAGCCTGCTCTACGTCACCATTGCCTTGACTTGCTTCATTAAACTGCTCCTGTGTGCTTTCGTCGTTGGAACGGTCCTCCTCTACCTAAAGAAGACAGAAGCATTTGCAGGAACGATGAGAACTGGGAGGACAAATATACTCACTTAACAGCCATTTACAAGATCTACATGCAGGTATGTCACTCGATTTTACTTAGATAAATAAATGAAATAAAATGGGGCCCATCTGCAAGATAAAAACAGATCTGACTTCTTCTGGCACCTTCCTGTATTTTGTACTCTGCTTTGATGCATTGGGACTCTGGATAATATCGAGAGGGTACATGAGTAGAACGAATCTCAAACAGAAGTTGGCATTATTTGCAGTCTTAATCAGGCACCCAAATGCCAAAAAAGCAGTGACCATTTCAGGGTGGATCCAGTCTTAACACAGAGTAACCCTGTTAAAATCTACTGCCTTCCATTTGCCACAACCAACTTAAGACACATTTAGCTTGATGGACCTACACTTAAAATGCCTGTGTCTACAGCCAATTCTTTGCATGCCATATATTCTTATCTTGTGATCCAGAGGCAAGGCTGCACTACATAATTAAAATGATTTAGCAGTCATTTGTATTTAACTTTGGAAAGCTAGAGTCCCTAACCAAATTCTCAGCATCCCATGAAGCACAATTCTCAGGAAGCTGTGGTTCAAAAAAGAAAGTAAAGGTAAAGATTTCCCCCTGACATTAAGTCCAGTCGTGTCTTAAGCTGGGGGTTGGTGCTCAGCTCCATTTCTAAGACAAAGAGCTGGTGTTGTCCATAGACACCTCTAAGGTCATGTGGCTGGCATGGCTGCATGGAGTGCTGTTATGTATGTATGTATGCATGCATTTATTTATTTATGACATTTATATGCTGCTCTTCTCACCCCGAAGGGGACTCAGAGCGGCTTACAAGTCATATGTACATACAGCATACTACATTATTAGCATAGTACTAATACTGTTGTGGATGAGTCTCTGAGTAGTAGTAACAACAGGGAGCTGGAGTCTAGGCAGCCAAAAAGGTCTACTCGGTAGCAAGACTCTATTGAAGAACAACAGGCTGAAGAGAATTCGGCAAATACTTACTGAACCCACTGGTGAAGAGTCTTTTGAAGGGTTTGATGGGGATGATGGGTTTGGCAATGAAGCAGATTCTATGAGAAGTGCTGGGAGTGACTCTGATGGGCTTGGGGATGATTTGGATTGGACAAAAGTAGCAGAAGTGAGAAAAGTGTATGAGGAGCCTGTAAGCAGTGACACATTCAGAGGGTTTGCTGGGGATGAAACTTGGAGGGAGGATGATATGTCTACTGCTTGGGGAGATGTAAGTAGAAGCAAGAGAAGGACCTCCTGGCAGGCAAGGCAGAGCAGCCCGGGCAGCACAACTGGCTGCTGAGCATGGGATGTTGTCGGATTCTAGTTTGGAGGAGAATGCAGGAGCAGCTGTGGGTGGGGCGTTGTCTCATTGCAGCTCAGAGAAAAGTTTGTAATCTAAGGGAGGGTTGGTTGCAATTGGGACTTTGCGACTGGCAAAGTGTATGCTAGGTTGCCTGTTATGCTGGGTTGTGATTCCTGCACTTTGTGGACCCTTTTGGGATGTGAGTATGTGACATGCTTCATGGATTGCGGTACAGTACAGGCGGGAGGGGTTATGGGTTGTTATATTGTACCATTGCTTCTCCTGCATTAGTCTGCTGCTGTTTTGGCTGGGACCTTGGATCGTTTGTGGACATCGCTCTTGCTCTCCTGCTCTGACCTTGGATTGGACGTTTGGCTGTGCTGCTGCTGAATCCTGTTTGCTGTGGATGACCCCTGGACCGGCTGGACTACAACTTTGCTACACCCTAGAGCGTACTCGCTGTAGCAATAGCGAGTGCCTTTTCCTTTGCAGTGTTCTTTTGTTATTGGTTGGGATTTTTAGGACTTTGGGACGCTTTGTTTTGCCTCCTTTTTGACCAACTGGTCTGAGTTTTGTTTTGGATTCTATTTTGATGCAGTTAAGCATCTTTGTTTCTTTTGAGCTGTACTTGTAATAAAGTATTGTTACTTCGAACTTGGGCTTGACTTCGTGGCGTCTGTACCTTGACAAATACACAAGTCATAATATATTGTTGCTGGGGGTGGAGGGGCTCTGTTGTCACAGGAGGCAAGATGGAACTGTCTATATATGTTGTATGTCAAATGGCATTGAATGTTTGCCTGTATATGTGCATTGTGACCCGCCCCGAGTCCCCTACAGGGTGACAAGGGCGGAATATAAATGATGTAAATAAATAAACTGTCTTCTTTACCCTTCTTTACTCTGGCCCCAGAGCCGTCATTGAAATGCCACTCCGTTACCTTCCTGATCTACGCACATTTGCATGTTTTTGAACTGATAGGTTGGCAGAAGCTGGGGCTAACAGAGGGAGCTCACCCCGCTCCTCAAATTCAAACCTGCAACCTTTCGATAAGAAAGCTTTCCCAAATCCTGAGACTAGTATGCGTGAATCCTTTCCCTCCATCAGATGAATGAATGCAGTTTGACACCCATTCGACTACCATAGTTCAATGCTATAGATTCCCAGGAGCTGAAGTTTTACAAGGCCTTTAGTTTTCTCTGCCAAAGAGTGCTGATGCTCAACAAAATGACAAATCCCAGTGTTACATAGCATTGAGACACGGCAGTTAAAGTGATGCCAAAATATATTACTGTTTAATTTCTTCCTGTCCTTGCCTGGCCCATAGTGGACAATGAGTGCAATGCAGCGACTCAAAGTGTTTACATAGTTCAGGATATTTGTGACTGCTTGAAATTTGTCCATGGCCTGCAGCACAGGATGGGAAGGAAGTTCAACCTCACCAGATTGTGCTGGTTCTTCAAGTAAATTCTGGAGTTTCCCCAGAACTAGAAGGTTAAATAGCAACAGTATTTCTCCAAGGCCAAGTGTAACAATGTCTTGCATCTGGGACACAGCTGACACCCACAACTGGGTTCAAAGAGATCTATCAATTTAGAGTGGGTGCAGTGAATGCTGTAGAGCAGGGCTACTCAAAGTGGTGGTCTATGGGTTAGTGCTGATACATGGTGCATCAAGAGAATTACTCAGGGAGAAAATGAACAAGAGGAGCCAATGGTTCACTGGCACATTCGGGAGGGAAAACCCTGCAGGTCTCCCATGTCAACCAGTTTAAGAAACATGAGCATAGAAAATAAAACCATGCAAAGGTTTCTATTTGCCATAAAACTTACCACCACTGTTTTCTGTTTCTTCTTCTTCTTCTTAGAAAGTCTGCAATAGAAAAAAAGAAAGGAATATGTGTATGCTACTCATTCTAAACCATATATAGTGAGATCCCTGTATTTATTTATTTATTTATTCGATTTGGTAGGCCGCTCTCTCTGGAGCCCAGAGCGGTTTACAGCATAAAACCAATAAAAACACCAATAAACAGATAAAACAACAACATTTGTGGAGGAAAGTGCCTGACTGGACCACAATTACCTGGAACTGTGGATACAACCAACCAAAATTATCCAACCTGTGGGCCCAACATATCACAGAGTTGCATTGGAGGACCTAGCAAATTACTTGAGAGTGGCTTCTTAGGTAAATAATATGGTTTTTGTGCAGTCTTGCTGTATTTTTAAAAAACATTAAATTACATTAGATGTTCACTTGGGGTTGCTAATTGCATATGCATTTGCTCTTTATTACCTGTAAGTCTTGTTGGGCGAGTTCTCTTATTAACAAAAGACCCTCCTCATAAATGTACACCAGATTAACTTATTAGCAGAGTGACCCAACACCAGTAGCCACAAGTGATTAAAGTAACAAAAACACACAGACCAATGTTATCTGTTCCTTAGGAGGCTTTTCTTTATAGCAAAATAATATGGTTGCACTATTGACAAGAACAAGGTTTCCATAACACAAATAAAGTTCTTCGTACTTCCTTCTTTGCTTCCACGCTGAGCTTCTTTCTCATGCAGATCAACAGCTTCGCTCTCACTGAGCTTCCTCTCACAACGAACTTACACAGGAACTTCACACAGTAGCTTTTTACACACAGTAGCCTTCACACTGCAGTTTTACACACAAGACCTTCAACCTGGGGCTTCCCTTACCGAAGCCTTCTCACACTCGGTCTTCTCACTCGGAGGCCTATTAACACGGAGGCCTACTAACACACTGAGGTTTATCTCACACTGAGGTTTTTTCCCACTGAGGCAAACTAATACTGAGGCCTTCTCACAGACCGAGACCTCTTCATACTGAGGGCAACTGAGGTGTACTAAGCTACAGGTACACCTGTTTATATTAAACTGCAGCTTTTGCTGCGTTATTACATCCGTTTAATCTTCTCAGTGTCTGGCTCACATTTTTTGTAATTAAAAATACCTAGTTAAATTTTAATATATCTGAAAGGTCTCATGATGGCTGCAATAAGTATGTAAATACAACCAACTTTATAACCACACAGATAAGTGCCTGGGTAACAACAAGTGCATTATATGTTTATAAACAAGAGAGATGGTCGAACACATCAGAGGTGGTCCCCTATCTGGCCTAACCAGTGCTCAGCTCTTCTCGCCAATCTCTGATCTCAAACAAGTGCAGGCAACCAATGACGTGTATACTACTGAATGGAGGAAAGGGAACTGGGATACCACAACCAGCATCATCCAGCTCCCAGGAGAAGGTTCTGGGAAGGGACACTCATCTATCTGTCTATCATGAGATCTACAGAGGATTGTATATGTCACCTGTCTATCATTTTCATCTTGGTACAGAGTGAACTGGAGTCCTCATCAAAATTTTGATATAAATGTATCGTCCTTTTTTGGGATTACAAATGGCCATGCATTGAATAAGATTCTAGCAGCTATTGCTTAAAAAGAAAATCAACTTTTCAAGAATTTTTTTGTCTCCATATTGTAATACGTACTTTTGTTTGGGCACTTCTTCTGCCTCCTCTTCTTCTTTGCTCTCCAGTCCATTCTCATCAATTGCACTGGGAGAAAACTCCTCATCTTCTTCCTCCAGTTGCTGCCGTAACAAAGCAACCATTTCTCGGTGTTTCTTGGATTTTTCGTGGTTCTTCATGCTGCAGAAAATTGGCAGGCAGAAATGATTGAAGAGTGAGTGTACAAGCAATATATTTATTTATTATTTGGACTTGTACGCCGCCACTCCCCGAGGGCTCGGAGCAGCTTACAATCAGGTAAAACACACAGAGGTAAAAGCATACAGTACATATTAAACTAGTTTAAAAAATATATACACTGAGTTTTCTGAAAGGTGAGTTAACACATTACATTTATCAATTGATTTAGTGCGGAGAACATACAAAAGACAGAAAGCCCTGCCTTCTTTAAAAAAAAATTTTTTTTAAAAATAATGTTTATTATTTTATCATGGTTCAATACATTTGTTATACATTGTTTATTTTGCAGCAGATACATATTATTAAATACAACCTACCATACTTTAACTTTTGGCATCTAGTGTTATTTTTCTGCTTGTACATATTATCTATCCCTCACCACTGTGATCTCCTCCTCCCGCTCCCAAGCCACAGCTTTTACATATCATCTGTCCAAAATTTCAATTCTTCTTGTGGAGGTAACTTTCCTTCTTTCTTTTTAAATCCTTTTCCAATAAATTTTCTCCATATATCATCAAAATCACTTTGTTTCAATATACCTCTTTTAACTTTTAATATACATTTAAGCTTATCATTTATTGCCAATTTCCATGCTTCCTTATACCACTCTTCTATTTGTATATTTATTTCCCTTTTCCAGTTCCTTGCTATAAGCCAGTGGTTCCCAAACTTTTTTGGCCTACCGCCCCCTTTCCAGAAAAAAAGTACTCACCGTCCCCCTAGAAATTAATTTTTAATTTTTTTAAATCGCAAAGATATATGTATTAATATTTCTACCTTTTTCATAAAATATAATAAAGTTGTAAATTAGAAACCTTGAAGTTTGAAATTATGGAAGTATTTATTGAACTTAGAATAGAAAGGTAATACAAAAAAGTTAAAACATTTGAAATCATCTTAATGAGAAAGATGAACCTTGTATGCTGCTACTAATCTAGTAATCCTCTGCTCTATTTTCATCAGCAGTAATCTCAAATCATCACGATTGACTATTTTGCAATCGGTTTCTTTTTTTGTTAATAATTTGGTTACCGCACTGAATTTCCGTTCCACTAAATATGTTGAAGGATATTATTATTGTTGTTATAAGACTGAACCAGTTGGAAGGGAACCCCAAAGGTATTATTATTATCCCTTGCTTGGCGAGAGGAGGAGGAGGAGGGAGCAGGAGGAGGGAAGAAGAGAGACAGACAGAGATGGATGGTAGCCTGTCGCCTGGCTCACGCCACCGCCCCCTTACAGGGATTCAGCACCCTCCAAATTCTCCTGGGCCTTCCAGCGCCCCCCTAGATCGCCCCACCTCCCACCAGGGGGTGGTACCGCCCGCTTTGGGAACCACTGCTGTAAGAAGTCTTGCTATTGTTAATAAGTTTGTTTTTGCATCTTTATCCTCTTTTTTTCAATTGTTTATTATTATATGATATTAAAGCTATACTAGGACTTCTTTCTATTTTAATGTTCATTATATCTTCTATTTCTCTAAATACTTTCCCCCAAAAATTATTTACATATTTACATTGCCACCACATATGTATATATGTTTCTGATTCTTGACATCCTCTCCAGCAATTTTTTGAGTAGTTTTTATTTATATTTGCTATACTTACTGGTGTTAGGTACAATTTCCATATTAACTTAAAATAATTTTCTTTAACCTGTATTGATCATTTATTTATTTATTTATTTATTTATTTATTCAACTTAATATACCGCTCTCTCTGGATAAATTTTAAATGTCTTTGTCTCCATAATTGTTGCTACTCTGTTTCATTTATTTTTATCCCTAAATCTTTTTCCCAGACCTCTTTGAGGATGTTATTTTTTTGTTTTTCCTTCCTTTATTTCAATTATTATCTTATATACTTTACTAGTTATTCCTTTCCAATTTTCATGCTCCTCTGCAGCCCTTCCATTTTGCATTATTTGTTCAGATTGGTTAAGCTTACTTCTGTTTTTATTATTTTTTACCCAATTTTTAAACCATTGTTCTAATTGTATACAATGGATCCATGCTAATTTTATTTCTCTAAATAAATTCTTCCATAATCATTTCCTTCTTCATTCCAACCTTTAGCCCTGCCTTCTTTAACAAGGTTTACTTACTGATACTGAGAGGGATGTGATTTTAAATATGATTTTCAAATGACTATAAGTTTCGGATGTCCTGATTTGCAAAGAGGCCCTGCTTGCCAGAAACTGCTGATGCTTAGAGAAAGCTGTCATAGGAAAGTGATCGTTTTCTCAATACTTTATAGGCTGTTCACTTAGGAAGAAGCCCTTTTGAAACCAAGATTGGGGGGGGGGGGGAACTGTTACTAGATAGCCAAGGAGCAAAATACTTACGCTTTATCTGTCTTAAAGGATTTATCACAAGCAGGGCAATAGAGATCATCATAGAAACTGACATCATCGCCTTCTTCACTTAATTTATCTGTGGAGAAAAAGATTTTATAAATGAATATTATATTAAAACATTTATTTATTTACCTTATTTATACCCCGTCTTTCTCTACCCTGTAGGGGACTCACGACGGCTTACATATATACGCAATTATTCAATGCCTTAAAACACATACAATTCCAGTAACATTAAAATTAAATTAAACTTAATGCATATTAAGTATTTAAAATGTTTAAAAAACATTACATTCAATGTAAACCATGCAATCCATAATCGCAGCCCAAAGATGTTTCGTAATCACTGAACATATTCCAAATCTGTCATTGCACTGCACTATTCCCAAAGCCAAGTTTTTACTTTCCTTCTGAAAGCTCAAAGGGAGGGTGTTAAACTAATGTTGATGGGGAGGCAGTTCCATAGCCGAGGGGCCACCACTGAGAAGGCACTGTCTCTCACCCCCACCAATCACGCTTGCGAGGAAGGCGGGACCGAGAGCAGGGGCTCCCCATATGATTTTAATCTCTGAGGTGGTTCATTGGGGGGGGGAATACACGCTTGGACAGGTAAGCTGGGCCAGAACCTTTTAGGGCTTTATAGGCTAAAGCCAGCACTTTGAATTGTGCTTAAAAGCAGACTGACAGCCAGTGGAGCTGTCACAACAGGAGGGATGTCCTCACTCTGTATGCTGCTCTGATAAGCAACATGGCTGCTGCCTGTTGACCTAATCGAAGATTCTGAACAGTCTTAAAGGGCAACCCCAAGTAAAGTGCAGTAGTCTATATGGGATCTAACAAGAGTGTGGACTGCTATGGCTAAGCCTGGATTTTCAAGGTAGGGTGAAGCTAGCACACAAGTTTTAACCTACCTTGTTTACTTGACTCAGATTGCACAATGCTGATAGGGCTTATTTCAAATTAATGGGTTCATGGGAATCACCTACACAGGAGAATTAATGTGATTTAATTGCCATGGCTCAATGCTAAGGAATCTTGGGAATTGTAGTTTTACAAGTTCTTTAGCTTTCTCTGCCAAAGAATACTAGCACCTTACCATACCATAAATGTCAAGCTAGGTGTCCCCTGCCATGTGTTGCTGTGGCCCAGTCTGTGTATGTGTGTTTTGTGTGTATACATGCATATATATTTGTGTATATGTGTGTTTGCGTGTGTGTATATTTGTGCATGCATTGTAATAAGGGTTTTTTTTCTTTTTAAGTATCTTCTGTTGGGTTTTTCAGTGTTTTTATGAGTGATGGTCACTCGCTGGACTGACAGGTGTCTTCTGTCCAAATTTGGTGTCATTTCGTCCAGTGGTTTTTGAGTTATTTTAATCCCAAAAACAAACATTACATTTTTATTCATATAGATTATCTCAAGAACTACTGGTTACTTAGGGTACTTTTTTTTTTCAAATAAATGAATTCACTCATTTGTAGGATGAGGGTCTTAGCGATCAATTGAGAAAGTGAACACAATGTGGAAAGAGAATTTGCACTCCTCCCATGTGAGCAACACTCTGCACATTTCCCCTTACCATCCTGCTTTTCTTTGCACTCTTGTTCCTCCTTTTCATCTTCATCGCTGGACCCATCACCAAACTCCTTTTGATATTGTGCTTCCATCTGCTGCAACTCACGCTCGAGGTCCGACATGCTAATCCAGCTCTGTTCTTTATACGCTTCAGCCAGTCTTTAAAAAGAAGGAGAGACAAGTGAGCAGGCTGATTTTGTTTTTGTGAAACTGTCAAATAGTTTCCTATCAAAGATAAACTTCCATTTCATTTTTATTCCACAGCTGCAGATTACAGGTTAAGCAAATTAATGAGCTTCATATGAACTCATATCCTTTTAAATAGAAACTCTGGTGTAAGGAAGAAGAGCCTCTGAGGGTGCTTGCCACAGATGCAGGTAAACCGTCAGGAGAGAATGCTTCTATAACATGGACATATAGCCTGAAAAACCTACAGTTCTAGCTTAGTTTTTGCCTTTCCATCACAATTTGGTTCATTTCTTTATCTTCATCCTAGAATAAATGGTCCAAAGTGGCACAGAACAAGAACAGTTTTATCATTTTCTTCACAGTCTCCTGTTTTTACAAACTTAATTGCAGATTTTTCTGCTTACAACATAGTGGTTCATACTGAGCATCCACTATCTGAAACTACTAACTGGAACTGCTATAGGGAGCACACAATGTCCCTATTAAAGCAGCTCCGTTGGCTGCCAATAAGTTTCCAGTTCCAATTCAAAGTGCAGGTTATTACCTATAAAGCCCTAGACCAGGGGTTCCCAAACCAAGGCCCGGGGGCTGGATACGACCCTCCAAGGTCTTTACCTGGCCCTCGCTCAGGGTCAACCTAAGTCTGAAATGACTTGAAAGTACACAACAGCAACAACAATCCTATCTCATCAGCCAAAAGAAGGCCCACACTTCCCATTGAAATGCTAATAAGTTTATATTTGTTAAAATTGTTCTTCATTTTAATTATTGTACTGTTTTTAAGAGTTTTTTGCACTAACAATAAGATATGTGCAGTGTACATAGGAAGTTTTTTCAAATTATAATCTGGCCCTCCAACGGTTTGAGGGACCTGGCCCTCTGTTTTAAAAAAAATATTATAATCTGGCCCTCCAACAGTTTGAGGGACCTGGCCCTCTGTTTAGGACACCTGCCCTAAACGGTTCAGGCCCTGGCTATCTTTGTGACCACATCCCCCTTCCCCCCATGTACCTGTACGAGTGCTAAGAGGCCCTCCTCGCGGTCCCACCACCATCACAAGCACAGTTGGTGGGGATGAGAGAGAGGGCATTCCCGGTGGTGGCCCCCCAGATTTGGAACACCCTCCCCAGGGAGATTAGACAGGCCCTCACACTGTCCTCCTTCCAGGGGGATTTGAAGACTTGGATGCTTACACAAGCCTTCGAGAATGTCTAGCCACAATGGTCCTCAAATGCTGACACAGCATTGCTTCCATCCCATGCTCTTGTTCCTTAGCTATAATTTGTACTATCCCATTCCCTTGTCTTGTTTACAGTTTGGCCATGTTTTACGATAGTTGGTACCACAGCTTATTGGGCGTTGTTCTGAGTTTTATATTGTTTTAAATGTTACTGGTTTTTAATTTTTGTACTGTACTGTGTGTTTATTTTATGCATTGTTTTGGGCACTTTCTTTGTGTCATATACAAGCCACCCCGAGTCCCTCCGGGGAGATCGTGGCAAGGTAAAAAAAAATATTGTTAATAAATTTTTTGGGACCAGAAGTGTTTTGGATTTCAAAATATGTAATCTGCATATTTATAAGGAGATTTCTCAGAGGCGGGGAGGTAACGACGCTCCATGTAGTCATGCTGGTCACATGACCTAGGAGTCTACAGATAATGCTGGCTCTTTGGCTTAGAAATGGAGATGAAGCCCCCTCCCAAGCCAGGGTTGGACTTGACTAGACTTTATGTCAAGGGGAAACCTTTACCTTTACTATCTTGGACATGGCACCCAAGGCTAAACACAAAATGCATTTATGTTTCTTTCTAATGTGCAGGCGGAAACACTTTGAATCCCCTGTTGCATGTCCTCGAGCCTTTCCACACAGCCTTATATCCCAGAATATCAAGGCAGAAAACCCCGAATTATCTGAGCATGGACTCAGATAACCCAGTTCAAAGCAGATATTGTGGGATTTTCTGCCTTGATATTCTGGAATACCGGGCTGTGTAGAAGGGGCCCTAGTCTCTAGAACTGCAAAAAAAACCCCAAGTTTGTTCCTTTTTCCTTATGATATTCTTTCAAATATTTAAACATGGTTATCACGTCCCTCTCAGCCTGCTTTTCTCGAAGTTAAACATACCAAGGCCCCTAAGTCACTCCTCACGGAGTCTGGCTACTATTTGGGACATCCTTTAACGGCAGTGACTATGCACATGCAATCATATGCACGAATGCAGTTATTAGTGAAGACAGAGAGGAGCACAATCAAACAACCACAGTAATTTTCAAATGGCAGAAACAAGCTTGGATTAATTATTTTTCATACTTGGCTTGTTTCAGTTTCTGCTGCCTCCGGAGTTCCTCTGCTTTCTTCGCTTTCTCGGCATTTTGTTCCTCCAGAAGCTTGCGGTGGGCCTGCACCCGCTTATCCCTTTTCCGGATAAAGGCCACCAGCTCGCGGACCAGCTCGTTCCGCTCCTTTCTCGCCTTGTCTCGAGTCTTCTTGTTCTCCTTTTCCATGGCTCGTTTCTCCCAGCGGTTTGATGCCTGCCGGGTGTCGTACTCTTCTTTCCAGGCAAACTTCTTCTGAGTGCAGAAACTCTGCCAGTAACCGTAGAAACAGTGGACGACCTAATTGGAAGAGAAAAATGAAGAGCATGGAAAGGAACGTCAACATTTAGGAGAAAGAAGTAGTAGTCCATGAGAAAATGAAACTCTATTTAGATACAAGTGGCTGTTCTACACACAACCAGCCTTTCATGTTTGCAGATTTAACTTTTGTGGATTTCATTATCCGTGGATTTGATCAATATGGTGGAATCTGTAGTTCCCCCAATCAAATGTTAAATGTTTTTGAATATTTGCATAAAACTATAATTTAAGGTAAGACTGTCCAACTCAGATTAAACCATTATTCTAACTTTCTTCAATGTAAATGTGCTTACATATCTTCCAAGAGTAAAGAGAGTAAAACAATAAATGTAATAAAAATAAAAATAATAGAGTAAAATAATAGAAATCTATATAAATAAAAATGTAATATTCGTTTGTGGGATTAACATAACTCAAAAACCACTGGACGAATTGACACCACATTTGGACACAATACACCTATCAGGCCAACGAGTCACCATCACTTATAAAAACACTGAAAAACACAGCAGAAGAGACTAAAAAGCCAAACAACAAAAGTTATATTATAACACATGCACAAAACCGCATATATATACACGCAAACACACATATACACAAATATATACATATGCACATATACACACACAAAACACAGAGACTGGGCCACAGCAACGCGTGGCAGGGGACAGCTAGTGAAATAATAACAATATTAATAGAGTAAAATGATAAAGTAACATAACAAATGTAATAAAATAATAGAGTAAATAATGTAAATGTAATAATAGAGTAAAATAATACATGTAATAATAACAGTAAAATGTGGCGCAGCTGGCTGGGTGTCAGTTGCATAAGATCTCTACTGACCAGAAGGTCATGAGTTTGAGGCCTGCCCGGCACAAAATTACAAACACCCCCTCCCACCCATTGTCTACTTGGTCGAGGTGGGCTCCCTTTCCCCAAGACCTCCTTGTGTAGCCTGTTGAATGCTCTTTGACCTTTGCAACCCCAAATGACAGTTGCATCTGTCAATTTGGGCATAGGAAATTAAGGTACCACTTTGTGGGAGGCTAAAAAAACTTAAAACTGCATTTTCTCTTGGTTACAAGGCCATTAAAAAAAGATCTCCAGGTTTCAACAAGCATTTTAGGGATTAACTATATGTATTACTGTGTGACAGCTCCCCCTGGTGGCCAGATGTTAAATTGCCTCTGTCTTCTGTGTTTCTGTGTCTAAATGCAATGTGTACATTGTAATCCGTCCTGAGTCCCCTGCGGGGTGAGAAGGGCAGAATATAAATGAAGTAAATAAAAAAAATTAAAAATCACTTTCACTCGAGTATAAGCTGAAGGGGGCTTTTTCAGCCTTAAAAAAGGGCTGAAAAACAAAGCTTATACTCGAGTATACACAGTAAACTGCTAATCTTCTAGTTTACTTACTGTGTCATAATCACTCTGAGAGTCTCCAAAATTTGGAAACTCTTCCATGTCTTCTTCCAACATGGACTCCTTTTCTTCCTTTGCAATCATTTCAAAGATATTCCGATATATTGTGTAGAACCCCTGAAAGAGATAACATGAAAATATCATCGCTGAGCCTGGAACCCCAGGTTTCGGTGGTGGCCAGGGGAGCTTTTGCACAGTTAAAACTTGTGCGCCAGCTGCGCCCGTACCTTGGGAAGTCTGATCTGGCTACGGTCCATGCTCTGGTTACATCCCGAATAGATTATTGCAACACACACTACATGGGGCTGCCTTTGAAGATACAGTAGTTCAGAAACTTCAGCTAGTCCAACCGGCGGTGGCCAGATTACTAACTGGGGTGGCATACAGGGAACATACCACCCCCTGTTATGTCAGCTTCACTGGCTGCCGGTCCATCTCCAAGCCCAATTCAAAGTGCTGGTTCTGACCTATAAAGCTCTATACAGTTCTGGCCCAGTTTACCTACCTGAACGCATCCACCCCTACATCCCACTTCGTAATCTAAGATCATCCGGGGAGGCCCTGCTCTCGCTCCTGTCAACAGCACAATTGCATCTGCCAAGGCCGAGAGACAGGGCCTTCTCGGCTGTGGCCCCCCTGCCTATGGAACACACTACCAAATGAGATAAGATTGACTTCTTCCCTCCTGGCTTTCAGGAAGAAATTAAAATCATGGGTTTGGGACCAGGCTTTTGGACAGCAGACATAATTAGCACTTTAGATGGACATTGACTGGAATGGCGACACGGCTGATGAGACTGTTTTACTGTTTTTAATTATTGCTTTATGTACTGTTTTAGTTATGGCTTATGTTTTAACTGTGGTTGTATAATTGTAATTGTTATGTAGCGGCATCATATCAGTGCGTACTGTACGCCATCCTGAGTCCCCCTTCAAGGGTAGGGACGGGGTAGAAATAAAATAAAATAAATAATATATATATATAAAAATATATAAATTAAAATGTAATGTTCGCTTGTGGGATTAATATAACTCAAAAACCACTAGATGAATTGACACCAAATTTGGACACAATACACCTATCAGGCCAACAAGTGACCATCACTCATAAAAGCACTGAAAAACACAGCGGAACAGATTTTAAAAGTCAAAAATATAATAATACATTACAACGCATGCACAAAAACACATACCGTATATACACAAATATATACTCACACAAACACACAAAACACATATACATGAACTGGACCACAGCAGCGCGTGGCAAGGAATGGCTAGTGAAAAATAAAAAAGGAAAATTCTATTTCACCAGCAGTGTAAAGTGGTTCCCAAAAAAGATACTAGTGCTCTCAAGCTTTTGACAGATCATAGGATGCTTCTAATAAACCACTTGCAAAGTGCTTATTGATGGGAAAGAGCCTATGGACACCCTGCAGGAAGTTGGGGAAGACCACAGATTTCTCAATCTTATTCTAAGGTGGTGTTATTATTATTGTTATATTACTGATAGAACACCCCTTGTCCTAAAATATTTGGAGCATCTGTATTTGCATATGCCTACACAACGAGATATTTGGGCAGCAAGGCTCAGAACAAAATACAAAATTAATTTATGTTTCATAAACACACACATAGATTGAAGGTAATTTGCACACAGCATGTGTGCACAGTGAACCATAAAAAAGCAAACTTGTCTCTCTCAGGCAACCACATGGAATTTTTTTTTAGATTTTGAAATTCTGGACAGGGGATGCTCAACTTGTATATTTTTACTACTGTCGTTTTTACTCATCTCAAAGCAAAGCTTTATTTCTGGATCTGTTCTGGTCTATTTGGAAAGGGATGAGGCCCTCACCTTCCTAATACACAACCACAACAAAAGGGAGTAAGTGACACAGCTCTTCTTTGAGTTACCTTCTCATCATCTCCAAAACCAGAGTAACATGTAGCAGTGAAGTAGCGAAGCAGATCCAAACTGTCATCTTGATACTCTCCATCCACCCCTCCTTTCAACAGAGCTTCCCGGTGATTGTCATACCTAAGAAGGAAAAATAATTTTAAAAATCAAGTCTTGAGACCCTGAATTTTTTCTGTATAATGAAAATATAAATCTTTTGACCCCAGGCCCATCAGAAACAGGTGAAATAGTTTCCAGATCATAATGAATGGAGCAGGAGAGTCACAGGAGAAAAAACCCGTGATGCTAGTAATATTTTTTTCTAAGTCTTACTAACAACCATTGTTTTTCATTTCCACCAGCCATTAATAGCTAGATGGTTAAGCCTACACTTAACTCCATTGCTGCAACTGATCTACACTACAGTATTTGGGCCAAAATTTTGCTTTAGGGCAGAGAGTACGGTTCCACACAGGCCTGCAACTATTTTCTACATCCCTAACCTGAAATGATTGGAACCAGAAGTGATTTGGATTTTGAAATATTTGCACATATTTAATTAAATGTCTTGGAGATGAAAATTCTCTTAGGCTTCATATACAGTACACATAGTCATAGCATTAAGGTAAAGTTATACAACATTTTGAATACTTTTGTGCATTGAACAAAGATGATGTACATTGAACCACCAGAAAAGCAAAGCTGTCTCTATTGTGGTCATCCTTGTGGACAATTTAGCAAAATGTTGGAATTTGGAATTCCAGATAAGGGATGCTCAACCAGTATATCTGCAGTCCTCCAGCTGTTTTGGCCTCCAAAACTCTCAGAAACCCTAGCCAGCTTGTTTAATGGTCAGGAATCCTGGGAGTTTATTTTATTTACCTTATTTATATTCCGCTCTTCTCACCCCGAAGGGGACTCAGTGGATTACAGGTACACATACTTAGCAGACAATCCCTACCGTTTCCACATACACAACATATAGACTAACAGAGGCAAACTCTGGCCACTAGGGGGAGCTGATGCACTCCTCATCTCTCAGCGTTCCCAGTATCCCTTGTTGTTCCTTCCGCATTCCTGGAGTTCTTTAATGGCCTCATAATTCAGTCAAAATTTGCCTCCCCACTTAATGTGGTACCTTTAGCTCCTACTTGACAGATGCAATTGTCTTTTGGGCTGCAAAGGTCGACAGCAGACACCCACCTCGACGCGGGCAGGCCTCGAACTCATGACCTATTGATCTTATGCAGCTGACATTTAGCCAGCTGCGCCACATTCCCGGTGCACATTCCCGGAGTTGGAGGCCCAAAAAGAGGGAGGGTCACAGTTTGAGGATGCCTGTCCTAATCTGGAAATCATTATGGCAATTGCCTCCTACCAGCCCTGGGAGGCAGATTAGGATAAAAGGGAATCACTCAGTGAGTTTTGTGGCTCAGTTAAAGCCAGAAATTGATCTCCCAAATCCTAGTCCAACACAATAACCATTAGACATCTCCAAGCAAGACTCTTCCACTGGAGTTTGGCTTTAAATACACACAAAGCAGGAAGTTTGTCCAACCACAGCTTCCTCACAAATAATGAAAGACTTACCAGGCTCTTTCTTGAGGATCACTCAGCACATCGTATGCAGCCTGGATGAGTTTGAATTGCTCTGCCGCTTCTTCCGCGTTTTCTAGATTCTTGTCTGCAAAGACACAATGGCAAAATGTAATTTAATTCCCCCCACAAAAGTTTTTCTAACACAGAATTAATATCAGATCATCACACACTATATAAAAAAATTCTGGATAAACAACTGACCAACAACCTTCTTCCTGTAATGTACACTGAAGCCCAGCAGATTTCAACCCAATGAGACATCGGAGATTCCCAATTGTATTTAATTGAAGACTAAGTCCTGTTCATCCTTGAGAATTGGCTGTCTGAAAGGACGTTGCCCAAGGGATACCCAGATGTTTTATCATCCTATGGGAGGCTTCTCTCATGTCCCTGCATGAGAAGCTAGAGCTGACAGATGGGAGCTCACCCCACTCCCAGGATTTGAACTGCTGACCTTGTGGTCAACAGTCCTGCGCCACCCAGGGCTCCTTGTACTACAAGTAAACAGGCTCGATTTATGAAGAGAGATCTCTGTGTCTGCAAGAGCTGAGTAGGACTGCCTACAGCAAGGTGTCTTAGGGTTCTATGTTTCAAACAATAGTAACAGATCAAGGCCAACTTGAAAGCAATTAACAACAACAGCATATCCAAAGGATATAGAATTTTATCTGCCCTTGTTTTAATTCTGTAGGCTGCCTCGAGTCCGGATGGATGGCTGGCTTTGAAGCTGCAAGGCCATTCAATGCTAATCAAGGTGACCAACTGAAACATCCACACTTGCCTCAAGCAGACAAGAGTTCTTTCTCCCACCCTGAACACTCTGCAGATAAAGAAACCTTGCTTGCCTAGTTTCCAACAGACCTTACAACCGCTGAGGATGCCTGCCATACATGTGGGCAAAACGTCAGGAGAGAATGCTTCTGGAATATGGCCACACAACCCGGAAAACTCACAGCGACCCAAGTTTAATCCATAAACTCTCAAAAGACAAAAATGGATTCATACGACAACTAATAAACCTGGTTACTTTTTAAGGCTTCAGAGAGAGCCTTGCTTGATTTCTGCAGAACACTAAAAATAATGGTGCAAACACTATTTATTTAAAACTTTTTTCTCACCTCGAAAGAGGGACTCAGACCGGCCTTACAGCAAAAATTCAATGCAATGGATACACATTAAAACAACATACATCAATAAAAAGTTAAAATACATATAGATAAAATACATTAAAGCCAAGTCGCCAAATAAAATCAATTTCAACTCAATCGATATATGTGGTCATTAACTTTGTCTAAAAACAGTCTCGGTCCTTATTCTGGGAATGCTTCCTTCCAAAGCCAAGCTTTCACTAGCCTCCTAAAGGACAGGAGGGAGGGGGCAGATCTGATCTCACTCGGGAGACAGCTCCATAGCCGAGGGGCCACCACAGAGAAGGCCGTGTCTCTCGTTCCCACCAAACACTCTTGCGAAGGTGGCGGGAACGAGAGCAGGACCTCTCCAGAAGATCTTAGCGTCCGTGATGGTTCATACGGGAGAACACGTTCGGACAGATAAAGTGGGCCGGAACTGTATAGGGATTTATAGGTTAAGACCAGCACTTTGAATTGTGCTCGGAAGCTAATTGGCAGCCAGTGGAGCTAGTGTAACAAGGGCGTTGTGCGCTCCCTGTACCCCGCTCCCGTTAGTAAGCTGGCTGCCGAGCGTTGGACTAATTGCTTTCAAGCAGTCTTCAGAGGCAACCCCACGTTGAGCACGTTGCAGTAGTCTATACGGGATGTAACCAGAGCATGGACTACCGTGGTCAAGTCAGACTTCCCACGGTACAGGCGCAACTGGCGCACAAGTTTTAACTGTGCAAAAGCTCCCCTTGCCACCGCCGAAACCTGGGGTTCCAGGCTCAGTGATGAGTCCAGGATCACTCCCAGGCTGCGAACCTGTACCTTCAGGGGGAGTGTAACCCCATTCAACACAGGCTGTAACCCTATGCCCTGTTCGGACTTTCGACTGACCAGGAGGACCTCTGTCTTGTCTGGTTTTAGTTTCAATTAGTTAGCCCTCATCCAGTCCGTTACAGCAGCCAAGCACTGGTTCAGGACTTGAACAGCGTCCTTAGTAACAGGTGGAAAGGAGTGACAGAGTTGGACATTATCTGCGTACAGATGACACCACACCCCAAAACTCCGGATGATCTCCCCCAACGGCTTTATGTATATGGTAAATAACATAGGGGACAGTACCGAGCCCTGCGGGACTCCACAATACAATAGCCGTGGGGCCGAGCAGGAGTCCCCTAACAACACCTTCTGGAATCGGCCCTCGAGGAAGGACTGGAGCCACTGCAAGGCAGTACATCCAAGGCCCATTCCTGCGAGGCGTCCCAGAAGGATACCGTGGTTGATGGTATCGAAGGATGCTGAGAGGTCCAGCAGAACCAAAACAAGGTCAGCACAAAGTCTACATAACACAGTCAAATATCAGATACGATCGTAGAAATACCGTATCAGATGCAGCCGAGGGAATTCAGTCTAAGAACACACAGTTCTAGTAGAGTTCAATAATAGTCCTCAGTCTGGAAAAGACCCAATGGTCTCAGAGTAAATAGTCCATCAGAACAAATTATAATCCATGGGATACGGGTGACGATACGAGGTCCATATTGGAAGCCTAGAAACAAGAACTGGAGCAAAACAATCCAGGCTCCAAAAAGATCCGATCAGAGATCCGATCATTGTGGATAGTGCATGGAGACGCACTATCCACAATGCTGCGGCCTCTTTCGAGAAGACACGCCGAATGAGTCTCGAAGAGAAACTAACACAATCGGATAAGACCAATGTATTATATAAAATATATATATATATTTATATTCATTTATATAGAGGGCTCAAAAGCCTGTCATAATCTATATAGTGCAGTGATAAATACATACATGATAGAATACACAAACAGCGGGTCGCATTTACATACCAGCTACTAGGCGATATAAAGGAGCAGGGTGTGCGAAAGGGAAAGGATAAAGTTCCGTAGCACTGTGATGAGCTTACTTCGAGCGTAAATAATGTCCCAACATGGAATAATGTTCCACAGTCTGATAATGCCCTGTTCCTCAAAACCACATCTAAGGGGAGGGGGGTGCACGACTGGGAAAGGAGGAGGTCGCTCTTGCTGCGAATGTTCCAATGTAGGAAGGACGCGGAGGGCCGCAACGGTTGAGCTGCAGGGCCCGATCCGTTTCGCTAGGGCTTTGTCAAGCGGCAAATATTCAACAAGGCAATATGCTCAGCGTCACAGGAGTACAGTTTCAATCAAGGGTGTAACACCGCATAATGACATCCTGCGTCCTTCCACCTTGGGCTTGGCCGTTGTTCAGGCTACAGCGGGACCGCTACACCTTTTCCCCTACGGGAGCATTGGACTGCTATTTTCGGCGTGCATTGCATTGTGCCTGGGATTCCTACATTGGAACATTCGCAGCAAGAGCGACCTCCTCCTTTCCCAGTCGTGCACCCCCCTCCCCTTAGATGTGGTTTTGAGGAACAGGGCATTATCAGACTGTGGAACATTATTCCATGTTGGGACATTATTTACGCTCGAAGTAAGCTCATCACAGTGCTACGGAACTTTATCCTTTCCCTTTCGCACACCCTGCTCCTTTATATCTCCTATTATTATTATTATTATTAAATTCAACTTAATATACTGCTCTCTCTGGCGCCCAGAGCGGTTTACAAGATTAGTGCAAGTAAAAACAAGAAAAATACATAAAATACAGTAAAACAGTTAAAACACCCGAATTAAAACATATTGCCAGCCAGTAGCAGTAATTAGCAATGGCATGCTAGCAGCGAACCCGCAGGTACAGATAGTGGCAGTTGGCTATAGGCCGAATGCCTGCCTGAATAGCCATGTTTTAACTGCTCTGCGAAACGGCAGAAGAACCCGGATGGCCCGGATCTCTTCGGGGAGGCCGTTCCACAGAGCTGGCGCGGCTACGGTAAACGCCCTCCGGCGTGTAGTAGCCAGTCTGCAAACCCTGATATTAGGCACATCCGAAAGGTTGAGCCCCTCTGAGCCTAGTAGCTGGTATGTAAATGCGACCCGCTGTTTGTGTATTCTATCATGTATGTATTTATCACTGCACTATATAGATTATGAAGGTGAACCCGTCAAAGACGGAGATCTTGTGGCCTGGTCGCCCTGGGCTGGATGAGTGCCGGTTGCCTACCCTGGATGGCGAGCGTCTTAGCCCGTCATCCCTTGTTAAGAACTTAGGTGTCCAACTGGACCCCTTGCTGACCATGGAGACTCAGGTCTCCGCGGTCAGCAAGACGGCGTTCTTCCACCTACGGCAGGCTAGACGACTGGCACCCTACCTGTCCAGGGACGACCTGGCCGCGGTGATCCAAGCGACGGTCATCTCGAGGCTGGACTACTGTAACGCCCTCTACGTTGGCCTTCCCTTGTCGACAATTCGGAAGCTCAAGCTAGTGCAGAACGCCGCTGCTCGCTTGCTAGCGGGAACGCCGGTAAGGGAGCACATCAAGCCAATCCTTCGGCAACTGCACTGGCTTCCTATGGAGCACTGAATTACCTTCAAGGTGTTGGTGTTAACCTTTAAGGCCTTGCACGGCCTAGGGCCTGCGTACCTGAGGGACCGCCTTGCTCCATACATTCCCCTGAGATCACTACGTTCAGAGGAACAAAATCTGTTACTAGTACCATCAATCCGCTCCTGCCATCTGTCTACTACCAGGCAGAGAGCCTTCTCCGTGGCAGCCCCGGTGCTATGGAACTCCCTCCCGGATGACGTCCGGGCTGCCACGGAGCTCATTCCCTTTCGGAGGGCTGTTAAGACTACACTGTTCAGATTGGCCTTTGATCAGGCACACTAGCTTGGGTGGCTGCTTATTACAGCCCCTTAATATATTTGTGCCTCGGGTCCGAGGAAATGCTTTATGTTCCTTCCAAATACCTTGTGATGTGACTTGTTTTAAATGTTTTATTGTTTTACTGTACAGCTGCATGGCCATTGCATGCAGCTTGTTTTTATATGTTGTGACCCGCCCCGAGCCTGCAGGGAGGAGCGGAATACAAGATCAAATAATAAATAAATAAATGACAGGCTTTTGAGCCCTCTTTATAAATGAATATACTGTGTGTGTGTGTGTCTATATATATATATATATATATATATATATATAATAATAATACATTGATCTTATCCGATTGTGTTAGTTGTTTGCTAGTCAGCACCTGTGTATTAGTTAGTCTCAAAGAGAAACGACAACGCAGAAAGAACCGCAACTTGGAAACAAAATCACCCAAGGAGACCTTCTGCTGCGCTTTCTGCAACTGGACTTGCCTATCTCAGATTGGCCTTTTTAGTCATCATTGTAAAAAGCGAGGGGTGAGTCCTTCCTAAAGAATCTCCGTTCGCGAAGTAATGCCGAGAGGTGCAAACACTATAAACAAGAAGTGGTGATGATGGGCGTGGAAATGAGCATCGACACACAAAGGGAGGGTGAACGGCAGGAGGAAAATAAATAGGAGAGCGATTACCTTTTATAGACTGCATGATATACTCATTAGACTGTGAACTCTAATGGAAACAATGGGGTGCCTTCTAGGTAGACGCAAGGGGAAGAAGGATGAGACAAAGCTCACCAAACCGCCTCCTTGACTCCCAGGGACAGCTATTGTGACCTCAGGAGAGTGATTCATTCCCTGAGTAGGTCAGCCTCCTTCTTAGAATACAGGTGATGGAAACATTCTCCCTTCCAATGCAGGCCTGGGCCAACTTGGGCCCTCTGGGTGTTTTGGACTTCAACTCCCACAATTCCTAACAGCCGGTAGGCTGTTAGGAATTGTGGGAGTTGAAGTCCAAAACACCCAGAGGGCCCAAGTTGGCCCAGGCCTGCATTATTATTATTATTATTCCTTTGGTTTTTAACTCTCTCTTGATTTTACAAAAGGAAGACAAAGAGAGAATACATTTGGGTGCATCTACACTGTAGAATTAACCCAGTTTGACACCCCTTTAGGCTGCCATTAGCTCAATGATATGGAATGCTGGGGTTTGGAGTTCACACTCCTTGGCTTTGTGACATAGCTATGGGGGAGACACACATTTGGGTGCGTCTACACTGTAGAATTAACCCAGTTTGACACCCCTTTAAGCTGCCATTAGCTCAATGATATGGAATGCTGGGGTTTGGAGTTCACACTCCTTGGCTTTGTGACATAGCTATGGGGGGGGAGACACACATTTGGGTGCGTCTACACTGTAGAATTAACCCAGTTTGACACCCCTTTAGCTGCCATTAGCTCAAGGCTATGGAATGCTGGGGTTTGGAGTTCACACTCCTTGGCTTTGTGACACAGCTATGGGGGGGGGGACACACACATTTGGGTGCGTCTACACTGTAGAATTAACCCAGTTTGACACCCCTTTAGGCTGCCATTAGCTCAAGGCTATGGAATGCTGGGGTTTGGAGTTCACACTCCTTGGCTTTGTGACATAGCTATGGGGGGGGGGGGAGACCCACATTTGGGTGCGTCTACACTGTAGAATTAACCCACTTTGACACCCCTTTAGCTGCCATTAGCTCAAGGCTATGGAATGCTGGGGTTTGGAGTTCACACTCCTTGGCTTTGTGACATAGCTATGGGGGAGACCCACATTTGGGTGCGTCTACACTGTAGAATTAACCCAGTTTGACACCCCTTTAGCTGCCATTAGCTCAATGATATGGAATGCTGGGGTTTGGAGTTCACAGTCCTTGGCTTTGTGACATAGCTATGGGGGGGAGACACACATTTGGGTGCGTCTACACTGCAGAATTAACCCACTTTGACACCCCTTTAGCTGCCATTAGCTCAAGGCTATGGAATGCTGGGGTTTGGAGTTCACATTCCTTGGCTTTGTGACATAGCTATGGGGAGACCCACATTTGGGTGCGTCTACACTGTAGAATTAACCCAGTTTGACACCGCTTTAGGCTGCCATTAGCTCAATGATATGGAATGCTGGGGTTTGGGGCCAAGAAGACCTAGTAGTAGTAGTAGTCCCTTACCAGGGTGCCATCGCAGGGCCAGCTTCCTGTAGCAGCGCTTGAGGTCTTCGTCGGAGGCGTCGCGCTTCACGCCGAGCACTTCGTAGTGGCACTTCATGTTAGCTCGATGGAGCCCACCGGGGCTTCCCAATGAGGCACATCCGCATGCCGGCGAGAAGAGAAAGGAAGCAGGCCGGAATCCACGTCAGTCTCCGAGCGGACCAATAGGAGGGCCAAGAGCGTGAGGACGGAGCTGCCTTTGGGAGAGAAGGGGCAAACAGCGAGGGAGGCTTGTGGGCGGGGCTTTCGTCTCCCTTGGAGAAGGCGAGCGTTCTAAGGGGCGGGGACTAGAATGCTGAGGGTCCCAACGTTCCAAGGCATGGGGCAACCTCCCTCCAGGTGTTTTGGACTTCAACTCCCACAATTCCTAACAGCCTACCGGCTGTTAGGAATTGTGGGAGTTGAAGTCCAAAACACCTGGAGGGAAGGAAGGCCCAGCATTCTTCTCCATTGGGCTTGAGGAATCCAAGTAGGGTTGCCATTTTTTGATATAAGAAATAAGGGACATTTATGGGATTTTTCACAAAAAATAAGGGACATTTCATTAAAAACTTGAAACTCAAACATTAGGTAGAAATAGTTTTATTAACAGAATAAGATAATGATTGAAACTCACAAAAAAAACCCTGACTTACACCCTCTTAACAGTACATGGTATGTTTCTGCATGCTTTGTCATGCAGAAAGAACATTATTAATAATGTAATAAACGGACACTTCTCTGGATGGAAAGAGGTGAGAAGTGGCGTACCCCAAGGTTCAGTTTTGGGTCCGTTACTTTTTAATTTATTCATTAATGACCTGGATGTAGGAGTGAATTCTGAGGTAGCAAAGTTTGCAGACGACACTAAACTGTTCAGGGTAGTTAAAAATGAAACTGATTATAAAGAGCTCCAGAAAGATCTCTCGAATTGAGTGAATGGGCAGCAAAGTGGCAAATGCATTTTAACCTAAACAAGTGTAAAGTCATGCACATCGGGGCAAAGAACCCCAAATCGATGGTGAGGCCACATTTGGAGTACTGTGTACAATTCTGGTCTCCGCACCTTAAGAAGGATATAACGGAACTGGAAAAGGTACAAAGAAGGGCAACAAGAATGATCCAAGGGATGGAGCAGCTCCCTTATGAAACCAGGTTGCAACGCCTTGGTCTTTTCAGCCTTGAAAGACGGCGTTTAAGAGGTGACTTGATCGAGTGTATAAAATCATGCATGGGATAGAAAAGGTGAATAAAGAAAAAATATTTTCTTTGTCACAAAACACTAGGACTAGAGGGCACTCCCTGAAGCTCCAAGGTAGGAAAATTAGGACTAATAAAGGGAAATATTTCTTCACCTAGAGCAGGGGTGCTCACGCATGGGAGCTACTGATTAAAACACCAAGTCCCAAAGATCACCTCCCCGAAATGTAAAACGTATAACTATTTTTCTTATTTATTTATTTATTTATTTATTTATATTTATTATTAATTTTTAGTACCGCTCCTTCCAGCAGGCTCGGGGCAGTTTACATAAAATGAAGTTATAAAACATCAACATTTCAATTTAATAACAACAATATAAAACAGAGCATAAAAATACATCCAAGCACCCCATTTCTCCCACACTGCCATATTCCCACACATATTATCAGCCAGAAAGTAAGAAGAGAGGCTGTTGAACTGCAAGGCCATTTAATACTCAGCAAGGTAAACAAAGGGGCATGCAAAAATACATCCAACCACCCCATTTCTCCCACACTGCCATATTACCACACATATTATCAGCCAGGAAGTAAGAAGAGAGGCTTTTGAACTGCAAGGCCATTTAATACTCAGCAAGGTAAACAAAGGGGCATGCAAAAATACATTCAACCACCCCATTTCTCCCACATTTCCATATTCCCCAACATATATTTCTCAAGGAACAAAGCAAGCAGAGAGGCTTTGGAGCTAAAAGGCCATTTTTAAACATTAAAAATAAACAAAGAGACATGCCACAGAACAATCAAGCACCCACCCCAAAGTAAAAAGACCGACCTTTGAGATGCGGTGAGGAAATGACCCCAAAGCGTCCTTCTTCTTCTCCTCCGTCGTGCTCTATTTCCACGCCGCCAGCATGCGTGCCGCCTCCAAGAGCTCACGAGAAGTCCGAGAGGCAGAATGGGCGCTTCTGCGCATGTGCGCGGGGCCAGCCATGCATCGCGTCATCCAGGCCCGCCCCCTTTGGTCTCCTACGACTCTGAGTGGCTGGAGAAGGACGGAGGGAGGAGGAGGAATCCAAAAGAGGGGGCCCATTCTGCTGCTTGGACTTTGGACTGAGCTTTTGGAGGCGGCGCGTGAACAGGGAGTGGGAGGAGCAACGACGGAGGACTTCTTTGCAGCGTGCAGGGGCGCGTGAAGAGGACCAACAGCAAAAAACCTGGTCAGGGGGCTGAAGATCACCAGGATGAGGCCCGAAGATCACCCTGGTGATCGAGATCACCATTCTGAGCACCCCTGACCTAGAGGGTCATTGGGTTATGGAACTCACTTCCAGAAGAGGTTGTGACAGCTGTCAGCCTGAACAACTTCAAGGCAGGATTAGACAGATTCATGGATACCAAGTTTATCGGTAGTTACTGAAAAGGACATTCAAGTGCCACCTCGGAGTTGGTTGAGGTAGGCAGGATTTCCCTGGGTACTGGTTGTGGGGGGTCGGGAGCAGGTCAGGGTTTTGCCCTCCCTTCTGCTCAGTACATCTTCATGATTATTATGTCAATAGTTAATGGTATAGTATAGTATGGGATACACAGCATTGTATTGTATTGGGATGCACAGCTAGGCCTATTTTAAGAGTAACTCTCAAGCAACCAGAAACTATCTTTATCCAACATGATCCAACATTCCCCTTGGGTAACGGTTAATTAGTCTACTGTACTGGCTACAGTCGTCCACGCTCTGGTCACATCCCGAATAGATTACTGCAATGCACTCTACGTGGGGCTGCCTTTGAAGACAGTTCGGAAATTGCAATTAGTCCAGCGGGCGGCAGCCAGATTGCTAACGGGAGCTACATACAGGGAGCATACCACCCCACTGTTGTGTCAGCTCCACTGGCTGCCTGTCCAATTCCGGGCTCAATTCAAAGTGCTGGTTTTGACCTTTAAAGCTCTATACGGTTCTGGCCCAGCTTACTTGTCCGAAGGCATCAGCCGCTATGTCCCACCTCGTAATTTAAGATCATCCGGGGAGGCCCTGCTCTCGCTCCCGCCTACGTCTCAGATGAGGCTGGTGGGGACGAGGATAGGGCCTTCTCGGTGGTGGCTCCCGCCTGTGGAATGCGCTTCCTATTGATGAACAATCCACCACATCCCTCCTGGCCTTCAGGAAAAAGTAAAATCCTGGCTGTGGGACCAGGCATTCGTACACCAGCACAAGGCAGCATTTTAGATTGGTTTTTAATGAAAGTGGGTGATTATGGCCAATGTTGTTATGGACTGAACATTGTTTTAATCCAGAGTGAATGTGTATGGTGCTAATGTAGTTGTATTTTAATGTATTTTTAATGTATTTTAATTGTTGAAGTGTTTTGGGGTTTATATTGTTATTATGTGGGCATCGAATTGTGCCGTACTGTAAGCCGCTCTGAGTCCCCCCTTGGGGGTTGAGAAGAGCGGGGTAAAATCCCGAAATAAATAAATAAATACTTTTTAAAAGTCCTGTATCGCCTCTTCCGTCCAACGGGGACGCAGGCTGCCCTGCGAGTTGGAATCCCCGGGCAGGCATTGCCGTGGAAACCACAGCGCACACCTTCCTCTGGTCAACCCCGCCCAGTCCTGTCCTGCTAGTCAAAAATAAGGGACAGGGCCTGAAAATAAGGGACACAAATTTTAGGGCCAAAATAAGGGACGTCCCTTAGAATAAGGGACATATGGGAACCCTAAATCCAAGGCTGGAGTTCAAATTGCTGGAAGGAACCTTAACAACCTTAGATATGCAGATGATACCTGTGTTATCAATTGGGAGGCCCTCCTCCCAGCACCAACTTGCTGCTCATAATGTATTACATTATAAGATTATAATGTAATACAATATAATAATAATACAATATTATAATTATATACATTTCCCAGAGTGAAGAGAGGGGGCCAGGAAGACAGTTCCACCTTGTTGCCTGCACTGTCCTAATAATATAATATATTGCATATAGATATAGTATTGATAAGATTATAATGTAATACCATATTATAATAATACAATATTATAATGATATATATTTATATTACATGTAATATTACTAATAACATCGCACTATAACGGTATAGTATAATATGGTAATATATAATACTAATAGTGTGCTATGCTAATAATATAATATATTGTATATACATATAGTATTGATAGTATTATAATGTAATACAATATTATAATGATATATATTACATGTAAAATTATTAATAGCATTACACTATAATGGTATGGTACAATATAGTAATATATAATGCTCATAGTGTGTTATGCTAATATAATATATTGTATATACATATAGTATTGATAGTATTATAATGTAATACAATATAGTAATACGATATTATAATGATATATATTATATTACATGTAATATTACTAATAACATTACACTATAATGGTATAATACAATGTAGTAATATATAATACTAATAGTGTGTTATGCTAATAATATAATATATTCTATATATATATATAATATTCATAATATTATAATGTAATACAATATAATAATACAGTATTATAATGATATATATTTATATTACATGTAATATTACTAATAACATTACACTATAATGGTATGGTACAATATGGTAATATATAATACTAATAGTGTGCTATGCTAATAATATAATGTATATACATATAGTATTGATATTCTAATGTAATACAATATGATACGATATTATAATTATATATATTTATATTACATGTAATATTACTAATAACATTACACTATAATGGTATAGTACAATGTAGTAATATATAATACAAATAGTGTGCTATGCTAATAATGTAATATGTTCTATATAATATAATATTGATAATATTATAATGTAATACAATATAATAATACAATATTTATAATGATATATATTTATATTACATGTAAAATTACTAATAACATTACACTATAATGGTATGGTACAATATGGTAATATATAATACTAATAGTATGCTATGCTAATATTATAATATATTTTATATACATATAGTATTCATAATATTACAATGTAATACAATATAAGATATAATTATATATATTTATATTACATGTAATATTACTAATAACATTACACTATAGCGGTATACTACAATATAGTAATATCTAATAGTAATAGTGTGCTATGCTAATAATATATTGTATTTACATATTACTTGTAAGCTGCTCTGAGTCCCCTTCGGGTTAGAAGGGCGGCATATAAATGTCATAAATAGATTTTTAAAAATAAATACCACTTGGATGGCTGAAAGCGAGGAGCTGAGGAGCCTTCTAATCAAGGTGAAAGAAGAAAGTTCTAAAGCTGGTTTGCAATTAAACATCAAACCCCCAATATTATGACAACAAGAATGATTAATAACTGGCAAACAGAGGGAGTGGAGGCAGTGACAGACTTTGTATTTTTAGGAGCAAAGATTACTGCGGACGCAAACTGCAGCCAAGAAATCAGGAGATGTTTATTTCTTGGGAGGAGAGCAATGACCAATATCGTTAAAATAGAATAGAGACATCACTCTGGCAATGAAGATCCGCATAGTTAAAACAATAGTATTCCCCGTAGCAACCTATGGATGCGAGAGCTGGATCATAAGGAAAGCTGAGCGAAGGAAAATAGACACTTTTGAACTGTGGTGTTGGAGGGAAATTCTGAGAGTGACTTGGACCACGAGAAGATCCAACCAGTCCATACTTCAGGAAATAAAGCCTGACTACTCATTGGAGGGAAGGATATTAGAGGCAAAGATGAAATACTTTGGTGACATAATGAGAAGACAGGAAAGCTTAGAGAAGACAATGATGCTGGTGTAGCGGCAAATTTGGAGTCCCAAAACTCCTTAGGCAGTACCTTCTTTACTTCAGGCGACGTCTCCGTGCGAGCACAGGGGTCGATGGACAACGCGACAATTCTTACTACGTTCAATGAAGCCAAACTTTATTGATTACATCAGCTGACGGGATCAGCCCGGCAGAACAAGCTGCTATAGGGCAAGAGCCCCGAACAATCTCCACACTCAGATTATATACAAGCAATGGCGACGAACCCCATTGTCCCGCCCTTCTTCATGCCTTGTTACTGGCTGGCACTCATGAACTCATTTTATTATCCAATTAAACAAAGCATTCTTTAGCATCTCACTCCTATTTGTTAAAGTGCATGGCGTAGGTATTAATTCTCTTTCCCAGGCTATGTTATCTGCTCTTGATGCAGCGTGTTCCCAAATTGTTACAAATCTATGCCGCTTCTCCCCAGCATTCACACGGAGAGAACCCTCATTTGCCATGCGCGCTATCTAACCATTCAAGAACATTGTAAACAAACGCACGTTGCTAGCATTGGGCCAATCAGGGCCGCTTTTATCTAAGAGGCACATGATGTTCTTCGGCAAATCACTGCTTGTGCCTATGTACCAATCAAAGTAGCTTATTCTCGTCATTATTACTTGGCAAGCTACCCTGCTATCCTCAAGCCTATACTGAGCAGCACTTTCTCCTGACATCGTTTCTGCTAAAAGCATCAATTTCCCCTTCACTGGGGAAAATGGAAGGGAAAAGGAAGTGGGGCCGACCAACAGTAAGATGGATGGATGGTATCCATGAAGTGACTGGCTTGACTTTGAAGGAGCTGGGGGTGGCCACGGCTGACAGGCAGCTCTGGCGTGGGCTGGTCCATGAGGTCACAAAGAGTCGGAAGCGACTGAACGAATAAACAACTTCTCCATTGGCTAATACTGCAACGAGATGGGGAAAGTTGCTGGATAATTTTCCAGGGGGGTCAGATAGTGGAAAAGAAGGGAATGACTCAAAACCAAGAAAATAAATTAATTTTGTCAGGTTGCAGAATTCACATTTTTTTGTCTCACAGAATCATGTTTTGAACATATGTGTATGCACAACCTTGGGGGGGATAAACATCGTGGTTCACTGGTGCAGCATCAGCACAGCATCAGATTACAGGAGCTGTCTTCATAGACCTGTCAACAGCTTAGGATATTGTAATTCTTGCCCTCCCCCCCCCCCACCTGAGAAAAAAAATGTATAATATCACAAAGGATTACCACCTCACCGACTTCATAGGAAATCTGCTACAAAACATGAGTTTTTTTTGTTGAGTTCCAGGGCCAGAGAAGCAGATGGCAAAAGAAGAAGAACGGCCTGCTTAAGGGGAGTGTGCTTGCTCCATCAATGTTTAACATCTACACAAATGACCTGCCACTGCCAGAAGGATAGAGAATTTAATCTATGCTGATGATTGTGCCATCACTGCTCAAGCAGGGGGGCTTTGAAATATAAATGGAAAGCTTTACGCATTCTTACTGCCTATTACAGAGAAAGCCAGTTGTTTCCTAATCCATTTAAAATGCAGGTGTGTGCTTTTCACTTTTAGAACAGACAAGCATCTCGAGCTCTGAGGATTACCTGGGAAGGAATCCCAGTGGAGCATTGCAGGCAGCACACCAATATCCCTGGGAGTTACCCTGGACCGTGCTCTGACCTACAAGAAGCACTGCATGAATATCAAGCAAAAAGTGGGTGCTAGAAACAATATCAAACAATAAAGCCCTAAACAGCCCCAACCCAGTTGACCTGTTCGACAGGGCCGGTTCGTCCATTAGGCGGACTACGCAGGCGCGTAGGGCGACGTCACCCGGGAGTCACCACCTGGGAGGGGCGTCGCCACCTGGGAGGGGGCGTCGCCATTTCCGCTCCGCCCGCCGCCTTTGTTAGCGGCCGCTGCCTGCCGCCATGCGCCGGCCAGGCCTCCGCAGCGTACTGGCCCGCGCCAGCTGGGCCTTGTTAGGGCGGCCCTGCCACCTGGGGCGCTCCAGCCATGCCTCCGATGCGCAGACGCGCAGCTCCACGCATGCGTTCCCCGGGACTGGCTCCAGCTGCGCACCTCCCGCTTTGGGAGGCCCTGTCAGTGCCCGCCACTGTCACAGGTGCGCAGTTTCACGATGCACACTGGGCTCCAAAGCGGGCCAGGCGTCCTTCTGCTCTGAGGTCAGTGCACGTGAGACAGATTGGGGCATGTACTGCACTGGGCTCCTCAGGCGCAGCTGGGGGCTGATTTTAATTTATTTCAATGTTTGTGTATATTTATAGTTATTTTATGACCCGGGGAACAGGTAGGCTCCGTGAGTCCCTTCGGGATGAGAAGGGCGGAATATAAATGTTTCAAATAAATAAATAAATACGAAAGCTGACTGGCACAACCTGGGGATCACAACCAGACACAGTGAAGACATCTGCCCTTGTGCTTTGCTACTCTGCTGCTGAATATGTATGCCCAGTGTGGAACACATATCATGTTAAAACAATAGATGTGGCTCTTAATGAGACATGCCGCATTATCACAGTATGTCTATGCCCCACACCACTAGAGAAATTATACTGTTTAGCCGGTATTGCACCACCTGATATTCGTCAGGAAGCAGCCTGTAATGAAGGGACATCTCTGGCCCATCCCGTTTGGGTATCAGCCAGCATACCAACATTTTAAATCAAGAAATCTAAAGATACTTACAGGAACACCTCAGCAAGCGAGAGTTCAAAAGTGGCAGGCTAAAACCCAGAACCAAAATCAGTGGCTGATACTGGATGAGAAATTCCATCCTGGGCACACAGAAGACTGGGTGACTTGGAAGGCGCTGAACAGACTGTGCTCTGGTACCACGAGATGCAGAGCCTACCTTAAGAAATGGGGCTATGAAGTGGAGTCTACGACACATGAGTGTAGAGAAGAACATACTACAGACCACTTAATACTAGGCTAGACTACTGTAACGCTCTTTACATTGGCCTTCCTTTGTCCGTGATCCGGAAACTCAAGCTGGTGCAGAACGCTGCAGCTCGACTCCTTGCCGGAGTCTCGGTAAGCTGTCACATCACGCCGATTCTGCGCGAGCTGCACTGGCTACCTGTAGAATGCCGGATTACCTTCAAAGTGTTAGTTCTGACTTTTAAGGCCTTAAATGGTCTGGGGCCAGTGTACCTGCGGGACCGCCTCATCCCATATTGTCCCACTAGATCACTACGCTCCGAAGAGCAGAACCTCCGGGTCATTCCCAACCCTAAGGTATACCGCTTGACTGCAACCTGTCGAAGGGCTTGCTCCAGTGCTCTGGAATGCATTGCCCGCTGACGTCCGTGCCATCCAAAGCCTATCATTTCGAAAAGCCTGCAAGACTTTGTTGTTTCGGCAGGCGTTCAGAGCTTGACTATCGGCAGTTTTCTCCTGTTGTAAACACCATCTTGTATTTTCTTGTGTTATTATGGTGTTTTTACGTACTGTTTATTGTGATATTTTAATGTAGTTTAATTATGATATTTTTAGCTATTTTAGCTGTATTTTAGCTGTATCTTTTGATTGTGTGTAAGCCACCCCAAGCCATTGGGAGTGGCGGCAAATAAATCCAAATAAATAAATCAATAAATACAATGCGGCCTGAGCCCTGCCACATGTACAATGGAGGACCTTCTCACAGCGACACCAGAGGCACTCCAAGTGGTCAGCTACTGGTCAAAGGAAATTTAGTAAAATGTACAATGTTTGTGGGTTTTTTATATATTATAGCTGTAGTCTCGATTTGCTTCTGACACGATAAATCAATCAGCAGGACATATGACAGTCTCCATGACACAACATTAAAACTCTTAGCAGATCTCTTCTGCTGATACAGAACTTAGATCAGTGAGCTGTTTCACTGAAAACAGATACTTCCATGGGATCATCTTCAAAGCTGTGCTTCATGTATTTTTGTTGAAGTCAACACACATTTTAGAAGCCAAGTTAATATATTTAATAAAAGGCACAACCAGAAATGTTGTTTGACAAAATTTTACGAGCCCAGTCCTCAGCTACTAAACTTTAAAATTATACACAAATTACAAAAAAGTATTAATAAAATGATTAAATGTCCATATTATAAAGTCCCAATTAATCATTCATCTACCCTTTCTGGCCTACTCTCCAATTCCACCAAGTTTCTTCTTCAACTTCCTTGCTCGCTGGTGAGGTTTCTTCTTCTTTTTCAAGTTAATTTTTAGCTCTGGTTTCACCAGTTCTATCGTTACGGGTTTTTCTTCAGCTGGGACATCAAAAACCTGTTCTGTTGGATCTTGTGGAATAAGAACCTTCTCTTCCTTTTTAGTTAGTTTCTGCAAGTCTTTCATTTGTTGCTTCTCTCTGAATTTTGCTGCTGTGGCCAATCTTATTGCTCGCCGATGCTGAAAATGGAAAATAAACTCAGTTATGGCATGCCCACCCAAGTTCCAATTTACATTTAGCTGAGCTGTACATAATTATTTGTGTCAGCAATTTTGGACTAAAAAATCTCAGACTTGGATGTGACAAGGATTGAAATAGGGACTTCCAATGCACAAAATACTACATTGAGCTGCACCAATTCAACTGATAACATGCTTTAGGGTTAGCAGCCACCTTAATGTAAACATCATGTTGTCTACAAACAAGTTATACAACATAGGTATGACTGTGTAATACACTTATTATATAACGCTATGGGACACATTTCCACCAACCTTGCAATAAAGCATTGTACTCTTATAGTCACAAGCATTAGCCAGACTAGATTGTAAGCGGATGTTCAGTCGGAGATCTTACCATATTTGGAGACTTGTAATGAGGATTTTCATACAGTGTTGGTCCTCCAAAGCTTCCCTGGAAGATCTTAATAAGATTTAATACAAAACGAGGACCAATTTCTACAAGGGCTGTGTCTTCTTCTACTATCTGCAAAAGAGTGACAAGAATTTACGTATTTCAAAGCAATCCACCTACCACAATGATGGGAGCATGAACAATTTTACATTAAATACTCTCATGTAATGTTAACTATCTGGAAACACTCAAATTACATGCTTTATATCTTTTCCCAACTATACACAAGTACACACCTGCTAAATTGCCTTTCTTAGCATACATGATATTGACACCAGATTGTCTTTGGCTCCATTCAATTGCTGTTTAAAAGTTTTGTAGTTTCAGCAGTTCTAATTGATCCAAAAAAATTCAGACCAAACTGGGATAAGGGAAGCTTGAATGTAGACTGTATTGGTGGAAAGAGTCTTCCCTTATACACCAGATCAGCTTCTTCCTTAAGCTTATCTGGGCATAATGTAGATATACAATTTGTTCTTAAGCATAAGATGAAAAATTTACAGGGGCATGTAGATAGTTTACATTCAAAGGCCAGTCTGTGCCAGAAAAAAGCACTTCAAGACAATATTTCAGTTACAATTACTCTTAGGTGTTTCTAAGGAGGTACTATTCACATAACACAAGGAAAATTACTAACCTGGTAATTCCGAAACCAAATCCTATTGTCTGCTACAGAAAATGTGAAAACATGATCCACAAACGGCTGGCTTTTGGGATGATACTGTGGAGTACTAAACATCTGAAAGAAAGAGAAATCAAGTTGCCTGGAAAGGCAAAACACAGTCCACATCTTCCCATGGTATATGTCTGAGGCATTATTAGTGGATTGAAGCTTCAATGTAAGTATGGCTATTTTGGATCCTGTCATGGCATGACTTCACCCTGAGCAAGCAATGGCATAGTAATAATGTAGCGCATATCTGCATTACAACAATAGACACAGAGATGAATTCAGACTTGGCAAAGTCAACAAGATTCTTTTCAAGTCCCCAACTTCTGTCTTCTAATTGTTATGGTCAGTTAAAGACCAAGTTTTGGCAACACATATCAATGTTTAGCAAAACACAATGAACCTTAAAAAACCACTTTTTGTCAACATAGCTTTTAATTCTGTACATAAAAGCTCACACCAAAAAAATCTAGTTAGTATTTAAGGTGCTGCAAAACTCACACTATATGCCTGAAATGCCTACATTTAACATACAGTTCATCTTAAAGCAGAAACATGAAATCTGGTTTGGCTTGAGTTTAATAACAGACCTAAGCTCATCCAATATACAGAGAAGTAGCTGCCTGCACATCAGACTCATTCCATTTTGCTGCATTTTTCTGCAGAAAGAGTGCAGGGCAAGATGTATTCCCATAGCCCTCCAGGTATTTTGAGCTATAGGTTCTTACCACTGGATAAAATGGTTGAGACTGATAGGATTGAAACCCAAAACATTTAGCAGAACAAAGTTTTCCCCATGCCCCACTTCCTGGCTATTTAAAATACACAAAACACTAAAGCTACATTCTGATCAGAACAGCACTATGTGGAGGCACACACTGAATAAAGTTCACTCCTGTCTGTTCAATTCATCTCTTGCTCTTGGAGCAGAAACACATTCCCACTAGCAACTGTTCTCACTTCTCCACATACATATTTGAAATATATATATAAGGACCACAGTCTCTGCCATTACCATACCACTGTGCACTGAGATCATGCTGTTTTCTGAACAATACAACAAACAAAAGCATTCATGGAACAGGGGAAAAATTAATCTGAAAACTGTTGAACACTGACCTGAATAAACAGCTCTTTCAGTAAAGCGTAATGTGGCTCCCGATCAAAAGCCTGTAAGAAAACATGTTTTAGATACAAGTGAAAAGCAACAGTATAACTGACCGTAAGACCATGGAAAGTTACTTGCAGATCTATACTTACAGGGTCAAAAGACAGAATTGGTCGGGAGCCTCGCAAACAATTCCCAGTCATCTTCAGCTCAGCTAGAGTGTGAACTGCAAAGATATTAAGCAGAATAAAGAACAATCAAATGGTTCAGTCACACCCATTTTAAAATAATAAAACAAAAAAGGGAACAGTGGTACAACTGATTTGGACAGAAACATTTACAAAATGTGTCTTTTTATGGTATTTAAGAGTGAATTTGGTTAACAGTTGAGAGCAATAAAATACATTTGATGAGATATCTAAACTTACTGTTCTGCACTAAAAATTTGGCTGATGGTCCATGAGGTACATTTGAAAGCCTGAAACAGATAACAAACCATTAGAGGGGGGAATCTAATTTTCTTGAAGTTACATAGTTTGGTTGAAGGTGCAGCCATCTAGCCATAAATAAAACCAGTTAAACTTTACCAAAGTTACTGAGATGTCACAAAGCAGAAAAGAATATCTATCTACCAAGAGTGACCTTAAAACTGTTGTAAATAAGTATTTGCTTGGCTGAACATGAAATATCCTCAAGTGGACACATCAACTCCCTTTCTATCCTGTGCAAGTTTATTAGATCTTTAAAATTACATGGCAGGAGACAGATTGGCAAAGAAGCCTCAGAGCATTGCAACCCAATCTGTATACTGGTCATTTCCTCACCCTTTCAGTAAAAGGAAAAGAAACAGCTCCATGTTTTACATTCAGAATTCAGCTTTAAACCATTTTAGGACACTTCTCTGCTAGCAAATAAAATAAATCATACAGAAAAAAACATGGAGCTTCGGAAAAGTTGAGAACTTTCTTTATTATGCCCTCTCACCTCCTCATCCTTCCCAGAATGGCAGAAATGTGAGATACCTTCAGAAACCAGTCCCATTTAAAGAATGGTCAAAAGCCTAATTCGAGTTCAACCAAGGAAACCAGTTTAAGGGCCTTTTTAAAGCCACCCCACCTGACTTCCTAGCTATGTTTTAAAGAGAGATCAGAGTCAGTCTCCCTCAAAAGGGAGCAGGGCCAGTACCTTCTAAAACTTCCCATTATTGTCCTTACCCTGCTTGGCTGAGTAAGGCATGGGTGGACAAAGTGTGGCTTAGCCAATGTGAGTGAAACATGGTGCCATCTGTCTAAACCAAGATATACAATACTAAGAATTGACTGGAACTACAGCTAATCTCTGACGGATACATCCTCTTCCTACCCCTAATCTCAAAACAAGAAGAAAAAGGCACGATCCAGAATGCTTAGAACTCTGCTATTCACCTGGAATGTCCTAGTTGAAATCCTTAATGTTTTCCTCTGAAAGCAGGAAAAAAGGCTCCACAATACAGGTCTACCTAATACAAGAATATTGCTATCATGAGGTAAATATCTATTAATGTGCTACACAAAAAGTATGTAATAAAATATAACATGAATTGTGGCATGAGAGTAGAATTGGGACTAGAGCACAGAAATCAACAGGCTGGAACAAGTGTAAACAGATTTGTTTATATTTGAATGTCTATCAGTGGAAAAAATATAACTGGTGAGGCTAAGCAGAAGGTGAGTTTGACCTTCAAACTAAGAAAGAGCATCCATTTATTCATTGTACCGAGTCAAACAGGGAACCAGAGAAAGCCAGAACAGATGCTGTCTGTTACTTTGCTACTCCTAGTGTAAGTGAATCATAATATTTGGAATTTGTTTCCTAATTTTCTCACATATTTTAGGTAATTTTAAGAATCTACAAGAAGAGAAACAGTTAGGTATCTGGCAAATGACAAGGTACTTTCTCCAATTTTTACTTCTCAAGCCCTTTCCATACTGCCCCTATATCCCAGGATCTGATCCCAGATTATCTGTTTACCATAGAATATCTGGCAGCGGAGATTCATATAATCCAGTTTAAAGTAGATAATCTAGGATCAGATCCTGGGATATAGTGCAGTGTAGAAGGGGCCTCAGAAATGTCTGTAAATCATAAATTAGAAGATACAGAAATAAACTTCCTAATTTAAATATCTTTTCTTACCATATGTAAAGATCCTGCTTCTTTTTCGCTTCAAAGAATATGCATTTGTTGCAATTTTTCATTTCACAAACCTGCATGAAGAAGAATCCAAATCATTGATTCTGAAACACTTTAATCAACACAGAAGCAAACAATTATGTTTTTTCTGGTTGTTCTCCAGAGTGCAACCAGAGAGTCAATCAATGTGGCTATTTGAATAAGCCTTCTTACCCCTGCTAACATAGCCAAATATTGTAATACTTATGACCATAGATGTTGGAAATGTAAAAAGGAGGCGGGTAATTTTTACCACATGTGGTGGGGTTGCAAAAAACTAAAGAAATTTTGGAGGAAAGTCCATAGAGAAATACAAACAGCACTTAATGTAAAATTTGAAATGAAACCGGAATATCTTCTCCTGGGGCTAATAGACTTTAAACTGGAGAAAAATACAGAGAAACTGTTTGTATATTGTATTACAGCTGCTAGATTAATCCTTGCGAGACAGTGGAAAGAGATGGAGATACCAAGCCTAGACATCTGGAGATCAAAATTAATGGAGATCATAAAAATGGACATCCTAACCACAGCACTATCAGACAACGACAACAGGAAAAAAAACAGACTGGTCACCAATAATAGACTACTTCAGGAAATCGAAGCTGGCATGGACGATTAAGCTGTAGCTATACATACCGTTACAGTTTAAGGTAGCAGGTAGCACTAAAAGAATGTATTAGGATAATCAATATGGACATCTCCCCCTCTATAGGGGATAGTTTAAGGGAAGAAGAAAGAATGGGGGGAACACTCCCTTGTCGACTTATGCTCACGTTAAGATATTCTCTTTCTTTTTTCTTTTTCTATTTTTTTCTACCTCCCTAGGAACACTTTTGGGAGGTTCTCCTTGCGCTTTACCCCTTCTCTGATTCCTCTTTCTTTCTTTTACCTTTAATCTATCTCCTGTTTTTAACAGTATGTGTTTTTCTTGTGTTTATTTTGTGAAATCAATAAAAATCTTTTTTTTTATATAAAAAAAAGAATAAGCCTTCGGAATCTAATGCAACAGTCTAACATGGTATTAGACAATAAGTAAACATTGGAACAGCTCAGACGACAATTTAACCACCAAAGAAAGCATTGGTTTTATATGTTTTTAAAGGTTTGATTGAATGTATTTTAATTCTGTTAATTGAATATTGTTAGGCATCAAACTGCTGCCCGGTTGTAAGCCACATCACCTTCGGGTTTGAGAAAGGTGGGATAGAAATATCATAAATAAATAAATAAATGTAGATGCAGTTTACACATGCTGTACAAGACAAGTGGTATCAAGTCATTCATATCTTAAATTCCACTAATCACTGTATTAAAGCACCTGGGAGCCATTACGATATGTTTTTAAAAAATTGTTCCAAGAACATGGCCTCACTGACAATAAAGCTTAAGGGCATAAAAAACATAGCATTGTTGGACGTAAACATTAAAACCCCCAAATACTCCATTAGGAGTAAAAGTTCTAACACCACTGACCATAAATGTACTGCAAAGTGAACTGTGGAGCACATATTATTTTTAAATATATATAGTAGCATTATTTGGAATAGTTTTATTGTTATGACTAAAACACCAGTGTCTCATCAGTGATACATTGCTCATTACAAGCAAACTACTCTCATAGACAATACTAATGCTTATGCTTGCTATATTTTGTTTACATGTTCATACTTCTTACATTGGTGTTTACTCAGGGAGAAGTCATTGCAAGATATAGTAAAAAGTTCAGAGTATGGACAGTGACAAGTTGAATTCAAATCATCAGTCAGTATATTCAAGGAAGCTCTGACAAAACAGAACTATTATAACTTACCTCATTAATAACAAATAGCTTGTCTTTTCTGTCCATTTTGGTATCTGCAGAAACAATGAAAATATGTATTAAACGAATTCAAAAATTATTGTTCAGCAGCTTCTATTTTCCAGTTCAATTGCTGGGGTTTGTACAGAGCCCTCTCCACAAAGCACTAGTGTTATCTAGCAGATTTGTGAAGCAATTACCCCCTTTAAAAATAAAAAAAAAGAACTTGGCACATTCAGCTCCAACAGCTGGATGTAGAAAGACCCACAAATTTGAAATGAACCTCAGCCAATAGAAGATTAAATGTTACTTTTCATGCTGAGGGTATTCTGAAAGGTAGACAATGCAGCTCAACTGTGTATGAAATCTATTTCATACACAGTTGAACTGCATTGTCTACCTTCCACAGCAAGAAATGGGAACTGTGCAGACTGAGGGCCCTTCCACACTGCCCCTATACCCCAGGATCTGATTCCAGATTATCTGCTTATCCCAGGTTTTCTGGTAGTGGAGACTCATATAGTCAAGTTTAAAGAAGATATTCTGGGATCAGATCCGGGATATAGGGGCAGTGTGGAAGGGGCCTGAAAGTGTGTTTGGATACTTCAACATCCCATCATACACATTTACACCTTTTAAATTGAGAATCATGTCTCTAGGAGACACAATTCTTCATCAAATGGCTACTTTTGGAAGGGGGACCAACAGAGATCTGACAGTGTGAGAAACAGAAATTAACTGAACAGAAAATGCTACAAGCCCCAAAAATATTCCCAGCGCAACCCTTGGATCCTCTGCACTGTCAACCCTCAAAGTACAGTAAATCAAATCTATTAAGTAAGCCTTGAACTGTATTTCAGCACCCTCTGATTAAAAAGTGTCAGCAATATTTTTGCACAGGTGTTTGTACACAGAAGTCAGCATCACTGAATCAAAGAACTGGAAGATCCCACAAGGGATTTTCCAGTCCAAACCCCTGCTGTCGTAGGGGAAAACACAATCAAAGCACACAAACAGATGGCCATCCAATCTCTGATTAAAAACCTCAATTATGTTCTGAGGAAGCATATTCCACAGCTTAACTTAACATCAGGATAGTCTTCTTTTCCTACAATTTGAATCCATTGCTCTGTGTCCTACTCTCTAGAGCCCCAGAAAACAAGCTTGCCCTCTCCCTCAAAGTATGACAGTTGGGACCCAATGAAACCCTATGCTGGTTGTGCAATGTGTGTCAGAATTAATGAAGGGAAGTCCGCTTGGACTGTTCCCAGCTGCTGCGGCTGCTTTCTTCGAAGGGTGGAAAGTGTTCTGGCAGCTGGGGAAGGTTTTTACAAGGCCCTAGTACGAACAGAGCGGCATGAAAGGGATTCCCCCCTCCCCCTCTTCTTCTGCTTTCCCACACCCGCTTTCTGATAGTGGAGGAGCCGGGGTTCCGGGAGGGCTGAACATTTGTGCCGTAGACCCCCACATCTCCGACTTGCTGCGCTGTCTCGCACACATCTTCCCTTCATGAATTCTGACCCGCGGTGCACAACCAGTGTAGGATCCCAGTTATCATACTTTTGCCGTGACATCCGTTCAAATATTTAAACATGACTCTCCAGTCCCTTTCTCCAAGCCTTTCCTCATAGGACTCGGTTTCCAGACCTTTCAGCTTACTAGAAATCAAATACAAGCAATATCTGAAATTACCTGCTTTGGAGTGAGGCATCAGTGTTCGTAGGTCTTTCATTAGGTGCCTCGTCCTAAAATTTATACCTCTGGAGGAAAAAATGAGAACTCTCTCTTTGTTTTTCCATTTGCCCTGAAAGATACAAGAACGATACAAATCAGTTTTGGGAAGAGGGGGATTCACCTTGAGCATTACATCTCTAGATCCCACATAAGATGCATCTACACCAGTGTTTCCCAACTGGCGTGCCGCGGCACACTAGTGTGCAGTGAGCAATCATCAGGTGTGCTGTGGGAAATTGGCACTCTTCCCCCTCCTAGCAGCTCTTTCTCCCTCTTTCCCTCCCCAAAGATCCTCCCCGAGGCAAAGGAAGGGCCCGCCTTGAGGAAGCCTTCAGGAGCCTCGACTTAGCATGGCTCCAGCTCCCGCTCAGAGCTGCTTCAGCCCCGATGCTCCCAGGTTCGCTCACTGCTCAATTCACCGACGTGGAGCTTCCGGCTTTGGCTGTTCTCGTGAGAAATCCAAGCCAACGCGAAAACGCCAACTCAATCACTTCTGCCCAGTGCTCTGCTTTTGCGGAGAGAGGCAGAGAAAGAGGCCACACAGATCTATGAAACGTATAGACTACCCATTCACAGGTTTCCAAGAAACAGATTGAGCCTTTCCGCTTGGAAAGGTTTTTTTTTTTTTTAATATTTTACTGGATTTTTGAGAGTCCCCCGGAACTGTTTATAACAGCTTCATGACGTCCATAGTTAACTGGAAGCAAGTTTCACTCAGTGTTCTGAGAACAAGCCCTATGAGGAGCGGCTTGAAGAGCTGGGCATGTTTAGCCTGAAGAAGAGAAGGGTGAGAGAAGACATGATAGCCATGTAGAAGTATGTGAGAGGAAGTCATATATATGTTGTGTTCATCGAAACGGGCCCAGGTTTCACACTGAGTGTATAAATACATTGAAAAACATATTAACTAAATGTATTACTGTGTTAGAGTGTCATTTTATGTCATTTTGGTTGGTGGCGTGCCCTAGGATTTTATAAATGTAAAAAATGTGCCGCGGCTCAAAAAAAGGTTGAAAAACACTGATCTACACTATCAAATTCATGTAGTTTGTACACAATTTAGCTGTAATTACAGATTAATGATGTAACATTAGAAAATGTTGACCATTTCCGCTACCTTGGCAGCCACCTCTCCACAAAAGTAAACACTGACACTGAAATACAACACCGCCTGAGCTCTGCAAGTGCAGCATTTTCCTGAACGAAGCAAGAGAGTGTTTGAGGACCGGGACATCCGTAGGGAGCCCAAGGTGCCTGTTTATAAAGCTATGGTCCTCCCAACCCTGTTATATGCCTGCGAGATGTGGACTATCTACAGACGTCACATGCAACTCCTGGAACGATTCCATCAGCATTACCTTTGAAAAATCCTGCAAATCTTCTGGAAAGACAAGCGGAGAAATATCAGCGTGCTAAAAGAAGCAAAGACCACCAGCATTGACGTTCCCTCACTACTTCGCAGTTCGCTTATTGCGGACTCGCTATTTCGCGAATTTCAAAAAATATTAATTTAAAATATATATCATGGTATTTTTGCTGTTTTGTGGGATTTTGCCGCCGTCGCTCTCCAAGATGCTTTCCCTCCATCTTTCCAGCCTTGAAGGGCCTTTCCTTCACTTTACTTTAAGTTTATAAAGACATAAAATAGCGTATAATTACTAAAATAATGTATAAATATTAAAATTAATATAGTGTCCCAACATCGTGGTTTTTCACTTATTGCAGGAGGTCCTGGAACCTAACCCCAGCAGTAAGTAAGAGAACACTGTATTGGGAACTACTGATTTCCCCAATCTCAGAGCCACGGGTGCTGTCTGATCACTGTCTCCCAGTTACTCTACTCCCAACTCAAAAACAAGAAATGTAATGTTGAAAAAGAGATTTAAAGATGGGCTCAAAGCCAACCTTAAAAACACTGGCATAGACACTGAGAACTGGGAAGCCCTGGTCCTTGAGCGCTCCAGTTAGAGGTCAGCTGTGGCCAGCAGTGCTGTATAATTTGAAGAGGCACGAATGGAGGGCGAAAGAGAGAAACATGTCAAGGGGAAGGCATGCCAAGCCAACACCAAACGCGACCACCTTCCACCTGGAAACCAATGCCTTCACTGTAAGAGAACATGCAGATCAATAGGGCTCCACAGTCACCTACGTACCCACCACCAGTACACCGATCTTGAAAGACAATCCTACTTGGACAACGAGGGATCGCCTAAATGCTTGGCTTTTCTTCGTGAATGAAGATTTAAGAAGGACTCATCCCACGCTTTCTACAAGCGTGTTGATGACTGAAAAGGCCAATCCGAGATAGGCAAGTCTGGTTGCAGAAAGCACAGCAGAAAGTCTCCTTGGGTGATGTTGTTTCCAAGTTGCGGTTCTTTCTGCGTTGTCGTTTCTCTTCGAGACTCATTCGGCGTGTCTTCTCGAAAGAGGCCGCAGCATTGTGGATAGTGCGTCTCCACGTCTCCCGATGTGAGGCCAGGGTAGACCATTGTTGGTGATCAATCTGGCCGAGCCTGAGATGTTGTTTCAGGGAGTCCTTATATCCCTTTTTGGGGGCACCTCTCTTGCGCTGACCTGTGGCAAGTTCGCCAGAGTAGTATCTTTGGGAGGCGGTGGTCCTCCATCCTAGAGACGTGGCCTGCCCAGCTGTGTTTTCACTAGCATGGCCTCAATGCTGGTGATCCCTGCTTGCTCAAGGACAGAAACATCCGTCACATAGTCAGTCCAGTGTATATTTAGGATTGTGCGAAGATAGTGCTAATGAAAGCGTTCGAGGAGTCGTAGGTGTTGGCGATAGGTGACCCATGTTTCAGACCCATAAAGGAGAATAGACAGTACGATAGCTCTGTACACACTGATTTTGGTGCTTTGCCTCAGGTGCTTGTTGCTCCAGACTCTTTTGTAAAGCCTTCCAAATGCACTACATGCCTTTGCTAATCTGTGATCTGTCTCTTTGTCAATCTTGGCGTCTGAAGAGATGATGCTTCCCAGGTAGGTGAACTGCTGAATGGACTTAAGCACAGATTCGCCTATGCCGACATGGGGGTGATGGTGTTCTTCCTGTGGTGTGGGCTGGTAGAGAACTTCCGTTTTCTTCAGGCTGACTTTCAGCCCAAACAGCTCTGCAGCTGTTACAAAGCCGGATGTTGGGCACTGCAGGGCTGCCTCAGAATGGGCGACAAGGGCAGCATTGTCAGCAAAAAGCAGCTCACGGACTAGATAGTTTAGAGAATAGACAGTACGATAGCTCTGTACACACTGATTTTGGTGCTTTGCCTCAGGTGCTTGTTGCTCCAGACTCTTTTGTGAAGCCTTCCGAATGCACTACATGCCTTTGCTAATCTGTGATCTATCTCTTTATCAATCTTGGCGTCTGAAGAGATGATGCTTCCCAGGTAGGTGAACTGCTGAATGGACTTAAGCACAGATTCGCGTATGCCGACATGGGGGTGATGGTGTTCTTCCTGTGGTGTGGGCTGGTAGAGAACTTCCGTTTTCTTCAGGCTGACTTTCAGCCCAAACAGCTCTGCAGCTGTTACAAAGCCGGATGTTGGGCACTGCAGGGCTGCCTCAGAATGGGCGACAAGGGCAGCATTGTCAGCAAAAAGCAGCTCACGGACTAGATAGTTTAGAGAATAGACACGATCGTACACACTGATTTTGGTGCTTTGCCTCAGGTGCTTGTTGCTCCAGACTCTTTTGTGAAGCCTTCCGAATGCACTACATGCCTCTGCTAATCTGTGATCTGTCTCTTTGTCAATCTTGGCGTCTGAAGAGACGCACATCGGGGCAAAGAACCCCAACTACACCTACAAATTGATGGGGTCAAAGCTTTCCGAGACAAACCAGGAAAGGGATCTTGGGGTCTTGGTGGACAGCTCAATGAAGATGTCAACCCAGTGCGCAGCAGCAGTGAAAAAAGCAAATTCTATGCTAGGCATGATCAGAAAGGGAATTGAAAATAGGTCAGCAAATGTTGTATTACCTCTCTACAAATCGATGGTAAGGCCACATTTGGAGTACTGTGTACAATTCTGGTCTCCGCACCTTAAGAAGGATATAACGGAACTGGAAAAGGTACAGAAAAGGGCAACAAGAATGATCCAAGGGATGGAGCGGCTCCCTTATGAAATCAGGTTGCAACGCCTTGGTCTTTTCAGCCTTGAAAGACGGCGTTTAAGAGGTGACTTGATCGAAGTGTATAAAATCATGCATGGGATAGAAAAGGCGAATAAAGAAAAAATATTTTCTTTGTCACAAAACACTAGGACTAGGGGGCACTCCCTAAAGCTCCAAGGTAGGAAAATTAGGACTTATAAAGGGAAATATTTCTTCACCCAGAGGGTCATTGGGTTATGGAACTCACTTCCAGAGGAGGTTGTGACAGCTGTCAGCCTGAACAACTTCAAGGCAGGATTAGACAGATTCATGGATACCAAGTGTATCAGTAGTTACTGAAAAGGACATTCAAGTGCCACCTCGGAGTTGGTTGAGGTAGGCAGGATTTCCCTGGGTACTGGTTGTGGGGGGTCGGGAGCAGGTCAGGGTTTTGCCCTCCCTTCTGCTCGAGATCCCCGTGTACAACTGGTGGGCCACTGTGTGATACAGAATGCTGGACTAGATGGGCTGAGGTCCGATTCAGCATGGCTCTTCTTATGTTCTTATGTTCTTATGTAATGCAGTTTAACTCCCATGGCTCAGTATAGGTCAGGCCTGGCCCAACTTGGGCCTTCCCTCCCTCCAAGTGTTTGGGACTTCCAACTCCCACAATTCCTACGGGCCTGGCGTAGCTGGAACCACAGCCACGCTTTCAGCCTCACCTGCGAGACCGGGGCCGGGATGTGGTGCTCCTCTGGGCCCGTCCCTCTGGCAGGGACTCCTTGACCTTCCCTCCCGGCTTTCGCCTTCTCCGGAGCCGCCTTCGCCCGCTTCCCTTTCGGCCCCGCCGCCTTGCCTCCACGCTGCCTCTTGCCCGCCGCCATCTTTGCCCTGCCTCCCTCAGAGGAAGCGGAAGCGGCGTCACCGAGGGCCCTGCTCCAAGGATTCGAGGAGTTCATCAACCATAGAGTTGTTCCATCTCTAGGCATATAGAGTGCCACCTCTAGGCACGAGCTTCCGGGTTGAGCAGAGGCTGAGAGCAGGAGGGAGAGAAGAGTCCCATCCAAAACTATGCATTAGGTCGAGTGGCATTGTGAGTTTCCTTAGGCCTAAGTAGAGAAAGAACTTCAGCAAGTGTTGCTTGTGACCTGGGGAAGGGGGAGGGGGAGAGGGAGGGGGAATTAATCTACACTATGGAATTAACGCGGTTTGGTCCCGCTTTAACTGGGATTTGTATTTCAGTCCCAGTCACTGGCAGAGAAGGCTAAAGAGCTTGTTTCTTTTGGCAAGGGACACAGAGAGGAGGCTTTGCTGCTGCCTGGCTTTCTTTGGGTGCATCTACACCGTCCAGTTAACGTAGTTTGATACCACTTTAGCTGCCATGGCTCAAATGCTATGGGATCCTGGGAGTTTTAGTGTGGTGGGGCGCCAGCACTTTTCGACAGAGAAGGCTAAAGACCTTGGGAAACTACAGATCTCAGGGTTCCATTGAGCATTGAGCCATGGCAGTTAAAGTGGTAGCAAATTGCGTTAATTGAACAGTGTAGATGGACCCAAAGCCAGGCAGCAGCAAAGCTTCCTCTTCCATTAATCCTATAGATCTTGTGAAACTACAGATCCCAGGGTTCCATTGAGTATTGAGCTATGGTAGTTAAAGTGGTATCAAATTGCGTTAATTGAACAGTGTAGATGGACCCAAAGCCAGGCAGCAGCAAAGCTTCCTCTTCCATTAATCCTATAGACCTTGTGAAACTGCAGATCCCAGGGTTCCATTGAGTATTGAGCCATGGCAGTCAAAGTGGTATCAAACTGTGTTAATTGAACAGTGTAGATGCACCCAAAGCCAGGCAGCAGCAAAGCTATCTCTTCTATTAATCCTATAGACCTTGTGAAACTACAAATCCCAGGGTTCCATTGAGTATTGAGCCATGGCAGTCAAAGTGGTATCAAACTGCGTTAATTGAACAGTGTAGATGGACCCAAAGCCAGGCAGCAGCAAAGCTTCCTCTTCCATTAATCCTATAGACCTTGTGAAACTGCAGATCCAAGGGTTCCATTGAGTATTGAGCCATGGCAGTCAAAGTGGTATCAAACTGTGTTAATTGAACAGTGTAGATGCACCCAAAGCCAGGCAGCAGCAAAGCTATCTCTTCTATTAATCCTATAGACCTTGTGAAACTACAAATCCCAGCGTTCCATTGAGTATTGAGCTATGGTAGTTAAAGTGGTATCAAATTGCGTTAATTGAACAGTGTAGATGCACCCAAAGCCAGGCAGCAGCAAAGCTATCTCTTCCATTAATCCTATAGATCTTGTGAAACTACAGATCCCAGGGTTCCATTGAGTATTGAGCTATGGTAGTTAAAGTGGTATCAAATTGCGTTAATTGAACAGTGTAGATGCACCCAAAGCCAGGCAGCAGCAAAGCTATCTCTTCTATTAATCCTATAGACCTTGTGAAACTACAGATCCCAGGGTTCCATTGAGCATTGAGCCATGGCAGTTAAAGTGGTAGCAAATTGCGTTAATTGAACAGTGTAGATGCACTGCAGATCCCAAAGCCAGGCAGCAGCAAAGCTTCCTCTTCCATTAATCCTACAGACCTTGTGAAACTACAGATCCCAGGGTTCCATTGAGTATTGAGCCATGGCAGTCAAAGTGGTAGCAAACTGCGTTAATTGAACAGTGTAGATGCACCCAAAGCCAGGCAGCAGCAAAGCTTCCACTTCCATTAATCCTATAGACCTTGTGAAACTACAGATCCCAGGGTTCCATTGAGTATTGAGCCATGGCAGTCAAAGTGGTAGCAAACCCAAAGCGTTAATTGAACAGTGTAGATGCACCCAAAGCCAGGCAGCAGCAAAGCTTCCTCTTCCATTAATCCTACAGACCTTGTGAAACTACAGATCCCAGGGTTCCATTGAGTATTGAGCCATGGCAGTCAAAGTGGTAGCAAACTGCGTTAATTGAACAGTGTAGATGCACCCAAAGCCAGGCAGCAGCAAAGCTTCCTCTTCCATTAATCCTATAGACCTTGTGAAACTACAGATCCCAGGGTTCCATTGAGTATTGAGCCATGGCAGTTAAAGTGGTAGCAAACTGCGTTAATTGAACAGTGTAGATGCACCCAAAGCCAGGCAGCAGCAAAGCTTCCTCTTCCATTAATCCTACAGACCTTGTGAAACTGCAGATCCCAGGGTTCCATTGAGTATTGAGCCATGGCAGTTAAAGTGGTAGCAAACTGCGTTAATTGAGCAGTGTAGATGCACCCTAAGCCAGGCAGCAGCAAAGCTTCCACTTCCATTAATCCTATAGACCTTGTGAAACTTCAGATCCCAGGGTTCCATAGCATTGAGCCATGGCACTTAAAGTGGTGTTGATCTGCATTAATCCTACAGTGTAGATCAGGCATGGGCAAACTCTGGCTCTCTGGGTGTTTTGGACTTCAACTCCCACAATTCCTAACAGCCTACCGGCTGTTAGGAATTGTGGGAGTTGAAGTCCAAAACACCCGGAGGGCCAGAGTTTGCCCGTTCCTGGTGTAGATGCACCCTATAATATTTTATGAACTTCCCATTGAACTAAAATGCGATTGGATCTTTACAGGTCTTCTCTGCCCTTGGAGGGGAGACTGCGGAGTGACCTCTCCATCCAAGCCATGCCTCTCTCGACCCAAGCGGAAGCCGGCGAAGAGCAGAATGTTTTGGTAGCCAACCTGGACAATGTCAGGAACCTGTCCAACATCCTGAAAGCCGTTCATTTTAAAGATCACGCCACCTGTGTCGCTACTACAAATGGACTCAAGGTGACAGTCGAAAACGCAAAGTGTTTGCAGGCCAATGCCTTCATACAGGTGAGGTGGCAGCATTTCCTTTCCTTTTAGTGTACTGGAATGGCGGGAGGAGGGATTAAATGAATTAAATGAACATTGGGAATAACATGTGGAAGTCCTACGGGAGATTGCAGTATCTGGCAAACTAAGGCCCCTTCTACACCAGCCATATAAAGTCCGGATTATCTGTCTTAAACTGGATTATATCAGGGTCCTTCCACACAGGCCCTATATCCCAGGATTTCTGTTTATCCCATATCATCTGGCAGTGTGGACTCATATAATCCAATTTAAAACAGAAAACCTGAGATATAGGGCCTGTCTGGAAGGGGCCCCAGAATATCAAGGCAGGTAATCCAGAATATATCCTATGAACTGGATTATCTGAATCCACACTGCCATATATTCCAGTTCAGTATGGATTTTATACAGCTGGGTGGAAGGGGCCTTAGTCTACACTGCCATAAAATCAAGTTTATATATATATATATACAGTATATGTCACGACTCCCACAGATGGCAAAGACAACGCCAAGCTAGTAAAAATATATACAGTTTATTTTTAACAAAACATAGCCTCAGTCCGGCGTTCCAAAAAACCCACACCCAAAACCGAAAGCAAAATAGATAAGCCGTCCGTCTTCAGCAGAATCTTGAGCTGTAAATCGGCTTGTAGTCTGTGATGCGAAGACCCGTCCAGAGAAGGAAAGAAGGAGTGCTTCACATTCCAGGAGCTGCGTATGCAAACAAACACATGAAAACCCCCGCAACCCACAGCAAACTCCCTTTCTCCCTCTATACAATACCAGACACTCACAGCAACACAGGAAATGTTCAAACAGGACGCGGCAGACACTAAACATAAAAGCACACATTAAAGTCCCAACCCCCCAACATGCAACAATGTCAGCTAGAGCTGCCATAACAGCTCCCCCAGAACCCAGCATGAACACAGCCCAAATACTCACAGCTTGCTGGGAATCAAGAACCAGGACACGAACCACAAAATCACAAGATACAGGAACCAGCAACCCACAGCAACACCTTGGCCGACCGCAGATTCCCAAATCCCCAAGCCTTACTGTTATACCCTTACAAATCAGAGTCATCAGACCCCACACCCAAATCTGCCCTAGTGCCCTCAGCTGCAGCCCTGGGTGTGTTCCTCCAATTGTCCCATCTTTGCTCTGCAGTTAAAGGGCCCCAGTCCAATTCCACATTCCCACTAGGCCAACTATTATCACTGGAAAAACCAAAAAATGAACTTTCGCTGGACTCAGCATTTAACACATTCCTGACATCCTGCACCAGTGCTGAGTCCAGCTCAGTATCACTGTCTTCTGAGGGTAACTCCACGTCAAACCCCTCAAAGGTCTCATCACTGGTAGGCTCCCTAAGTATTTGTCGGACCTTCCTCCTATGTTCTGCCTCTTCCAAATGCTCATCACTTGCAGCCCTCTTTCTCCCAGCTGCAGGAGGCCCGCCCAAACCTCCCTCTTCCAAGGACATATCTGACAAACTCTCCTCTTCCCAATTACTACCTGTAGCAACTACAGGCTCAGGTTGCTCAACCACAACAGTATATATGTAAGGATTTTACTACAGCCATCATTGGGGGGGGGGGGGAGGTAGAATTAAAAAACAACAACAAATATAAAAGTTAAAAGGGAAGAAAGAAAAAAAAGGATTAAAAATAATCCAGTTTAAATCAGATAATCTAGATTTTATGTGGCAGTGTAAATGGGGCCATAGAGTATTGTTCTATGGTAGTAATGAGATAGTAAGGTCAAATGAGGAAGAGTTCTGTTTTTGGTTTGTTTGTTTTTTTAAAAAAAGAAAATTCCCATTTTCTTTTCTGGTCTTGTTATTCTGAGTTGGGTTCCAAAAAAACATGTAAAATGCCAATTTAATTGTCTTACTATAATGTTGGTCCCGGTTGTAATTTTTCAAGTTTCCTGTCTTTCTAATTTACAGGAAGGTATTTTCCAAGAATTTGTGGTTCTCTGTGATGTTTCAACCTGTCTGTTTGTGGTTTCTTTTTTGGAACAAGCTTTTAGTTTTTGTAAAAACTGAAAATTATATGGGGACTGGCAAATGGATCGAGTCAAAAATGCTTCTTTAATAACATTGAACAGGTTGGTTATTTGTTATTCTGAGCTGGGGATTCCAAAACATGTAAAATGCCAATTTAATTGTCTTACTATAATGTTGGTCCATGCATGGTTGTAATTTTTCAAGTTTCCTGTCTTTCTAATTTACAGGAAGGTATTTTCCAAGAATTTGTGGTTCAGGAAGAATCTGTGATGTTCAGGATCAACCTGTCTGTTCTTTTAGACTGCTTGACCATTTTTGGAACAAGCTATTCCCCAGGTATTTCTTCTATGTGAGTTTTTGTAGATTATATTCACCAAGTTTCAACGTGATTTTCAAGAATTTGTAATTGATGTTCAGGATCAACCTTATATGGGGACTGGTGGATCGAGTCAAAAATGCTTCTTTGAAATAATAACATTGAACAGGTTGAGCAGGAGAAACTTATTTTAATTTATTAATATTATTTCTGATATCTATAAAAACATGCTTTCTGACCAAATTTTAAATGCAAATTTGAGAAACCGAAGGCCAGGTGAAATTGTACCATTTGGCTACCTATTTAGAAGCTCATCGAAGATGGATTATCTGATCATTCTTAGAAAGGAGTTCCACAATTGAAGTGTTGTTCCACGGTGGAGCAGCAGTGCCACAATGGGTTAAACTCTTCTGCTGCTGAACTGCTGATTTGAAGGTTGGCTGAACTGCTGACTTGAAGGTCGGCGGTTCAATCCGCAAGACAGGGCGAGCTCCCATCTGTTGGCTCCAGTTCCCGCCAACCTAGCAATTCAAAAGCATATAATGTGAGTAGATAAATAGGTACCACTTCGGTGGGAAAAGGCAAAGAGACACTCCAAGCAATCTTGCCGGTAACACAATCAGGAGATGACAATGCAGGCTCCTCAGCTTGAAAATGGAGAAAAGCACCTCCCAGAGCCAGAGATGAGCACTTCCTCCAGAAGCCAGAAATGCTTTTGTTTGTGTTTATGTGTCTCATTGTATATGATTGTAAAGGCATTGCATGTAACAGGAGCAGGGTACAGGGAGCATACAACTCCCTTGCTGCGCCAGCTTCACTGGCTGCCAATTAGCTTCCGGGCACAATTCAAAGTGCTGGTTTTAACCTACAAAACCCTATATGGTTCTGGCCCAGTTTACCTGTCCAAACAGATTCTCCCCTACGAACTATCAAGAACATTAAGATCCCCCAGAGAGGCCCTGCTCTCGGTCCCGCCAGCTTCGTAAGCACGACTGGTGGGGACGAGAGACAGGGCCTTCTCTGTGGTCGCCCCTCGGCTGTGGAACTCTCTACCAAGTGATGCTAGATCTGCCCCCCTCTCTGTTGTCCTTTAGGAGGCTGGTGAAGACCTGGATGTGGAACCAAGCCTTCCCAGAATAGGCTGAGATTGGCTCTTGTCTGAATGAATGACTACGTTTACAGATCGGGTGGAATTGTTTTAATGGCGATGTGGTTTTATGCTGAGTTTTTATGTATTTTAATATGTTGTTGTAGTTGTTTTTAAATTGTATAGCATTGAATTTTGCTGTAAGCCGGTCTGAGTCTCTCTATAGAGGTGAGAAGGTCGGGGTACAAAAGTTTTAAATAAATAAATAAAATTGCCTATGTATGGAAATGCTGTAATCTACTCTGAGTCCTCTAGGGTAAAAGGGTGAAATATAAATAAAGTGTATTATTATTATTATTATATAAAAATCCTGCCTTGTGTAGCCATCTGCCTAACTTTACTGTTGAGTAGGATATACCAGGGCTGTCCAACTGCCGGCCCTGCAGGTGTTTTGAACTTCAACTCCCAGAAATCCTAGCCAGTTTACCAGCTGTTAGGATTTCTGGGATTTGAAGTCCAAAACACCTGCAGGGCCGGCAGTTGGACAGCCCTGGGATATACCACAGGGCCTCTGCTAAAGATCTCAGGTTCTCAACGTGTTTATATGAGGGGAGGTAGTCCTCTAGGTATTTTTTCCCAGACTGTTCTTACTGTTTCACACCACATTAACATGCATGTTAATTCAGAAATAAATGTACTCAGTGATGCCTATAGTCAGAGGCATGAGCACAGCGAAAATCACAAAATTGCAGGTGTTTTCTTCTTTTTAAGGCTTTTTCTTCATTATTTTAGCAATTCAGACAGCCCTTCGGATGTGTTATCGGGGTTATGGCAATCCTCTGACGCTTTTCCTTGAAGAAGGGGGTGTGGTGACTGTGTGCAAAATCAACACCCAGGAACCCGAAGAGATTCTTGATTTTGATTTCTGCAGCACAAATGTTGTGAACAAAATTATCCTGCAGTCTGAGGGGCTGCGAGAGGCATTTTCTGAACTGGACATGACCAGCGAAGTCCTACAGATTACAATGTCTCCAGATAAGCCTTATTTCAGGTACTATACGGTCGTTATAACTCCCAATTCTGTGACCATGATTTAGAATGTAATACTCAGTTATGGCAAAAATAGTCATCTTCAGGGTGGGCCACAGCCCAGTGATGAGCCTTATGCTCTTTATAAAAATTTCCCTTATGGATCCCTGGTAATATGAGAGAACAATCTTGCACATATGAAGTAAATTCCATTGAGATCTTTAGAGTTTTCTTTATATAGTCATGTATAAGTTTATCTCCTATATAAGTTGAGAGCAGGTTTGGGGACTAAAACTTCAGTGAGGTTGTTGGGATTCATTCTAACTGTATTTAGGCTCAAAAGTCTTAGGGTATGAACCTGTCAAGCAGTTGTAACATCAGATATCAACAAACTTTCAGGCACTTTGATAATGAACAACATAATCATAACATTAGAGCATGATTAGAGCTGCCCGGTCCCTGGATGCCTGCCTGTTTGGGCCCTGGTGCTCGTTTGGGCACTCTGATGCCTCCGGCCATGTGGGCTGCCCATGGTCTTCTTGGCGCAGCTGGGGCGCCGTGGTGGATGGACCGGATCCTGGGCGATGCCGGGAGAGCCCTATTGACCAAGTTGATGTGCCTGCGGTCTTGGCTCGCCCGCCCAGCTGCTGCCCTCGCCGGCGGTTGATCTTTCGGCCAGCAGGAGGGGCATTGGTCCTGTGCGCCAACATGGCACTCAGGGCCGAGGCCTCGGCGTCCGAGGCCCCTCCCCTTCCGTCTTCTTTTTCCCTGCCACCAACAGAGCTGGAATGGACACAGACCTATGGAAACACTGCCACCCAGTGGAAGCCAGTACCAACAATGACAGAAGGCTGAGACACGGCCTCAGCGGCCCAGCCTAACAAGGCACAGAGCCTTTCCGCAACCCACGATCCCATCTTGGGTTATATGGCCTCCGATCGAGTGTCTGGGGGGTCTGGAACATCTGTGGCAAAGCCCAAAACTGAAACAACTGGGAAACCCAGTGAGGTCCAATGCCTTTCCTCAACCCCTGACTCCGCCTTGGCTGAGGGGCCTAGAACAACTTTGGTTCAGACAACCCAGACAGCTGGCAAGGAGCATGGACGCTTATCAGCCACCATAGAGCCCCGAGGTGGAGGGAGTTGTTCCCTTAAGTCCCCTCGGAAGGGGGGCCCTTTGGAGGAGACTCCATGCGCGCTCGGCGGCGACTGCCCCTTTGCAGGGCAAGGTGGTTGCCCTTGGTCCCGCCTTGGCATCCGATGCTCCCGCGTGACACTCTCTGGAAACGCACCTGGGGCCGCGGACGTCCCGGAGGTCCTTGCGGGGCCCCTGGGGGGTCTTCACCCAGTTTGGGGGGCTTGGGCCGAGTCTGACAGGATGGCGCCGGCCCCCAGAGATGCCATGATGGAGGAGGCATTTCCGCCCCCGCCTCCTTCCTTCGGCCCTGTGCGGAGGACGATTCCATCTATCTCTCTGGGTGAGCGGAGGCGTTGCCGGAGGAGGGGCCGGAGGCGCGGTCGGAGGAGGAGTCAGCGCACCCCCCTCCCCCCCCATTAGCACCCTGTCTGCCTCTTCCCCTTCAGTTGGAGGTGAAGGGGTCCATGTCCAAGGAGGTCAGGACCCAGAGGTCATTTACATCTAGGACGTTCTGGAACTCGCGCTATAAGCAGCTGGAGCCCCAGGGGATGCGTTCTGGTCCCAAGAAGGACTGCAAGGACACTCCTCAGGCAGGTCGGAACCCCCATCTCAGACTGCCATATAGAAGAACGCAGGTCTCACCTTGCACATGCAACTGGTCACCAGTGATCCCGTTAGGACATCCTAATCTTCCCTCCTTCGATGGCAAGATGATGCCTTAGCAGGACTATAGCCGCTCTTGGCTCTTTACTCCTACCCTGTGCTCCTTTCCATCCTGTCCCCTCTCTTGCCCTACTCCCCCCCCCCCAGTTTGTTGTATTGATGTATTATTGTGTGTGACTCAACTGTTGTAAACCGCTCCGAGCCTCCAGGGAGTGGCGGTATACAAGTTTGAAGTAATAAATAAATAAATGAATAAATAATAAACACTTTAGAAGGACTCCCCTCCTACATGCTTGTGGTGAATTAATATATAATCAAATTTTCAAACATTTATTTTATATTTGGGTTGCTGTGAGTTTTCCGGGCTGTATGGCCATGTTCTAGAAGCATTCTCTCCTAACGTTTCACCCACATCTATGGCAGGCATCCTCAGAGGTTGTGAGGACTGTTGGAAGTTAGGCAAGTGAGGTTTATAAATCTCTGGTATATTCAGAGTGGGAGAAAGAATGCTTGTCTGTTTAAAGCAAGTGTTAATGTTGCAGTTGACCTCCATGATTAGCATTGAATGTCCTTGCAGCTTCAAAGCCTGGCTGCTTCCTGCCTGGGGGAATCCTTTGTTGTCAATTGCAACATTCACACTTGCCTCCAACAGACAACATATCTATATATATAAATTTAGAGGTCCATTATTGCAAAGGACTTTATGCACGGCCAAACTCGCCCCCAGAAACGCCAATGTAACGAGACACAAACCCACAAACCACAAGGTATTGCCATCACACAAAAAAACCCACCTTCCTACCTTCCAACCCCCCAAAATCAGCCCCCAAAAACCGCCCATTGGCTCCGTTCTGCGCTGGCCACAAGAACAGAGCGAGAGCCATCATGCAGGCGCACTCCCCCCCACACCCCCAACGCAGGACAGAGGCTAAGCAAACACACTGCGCACTCTGACTCCCCCAACCCATCCCATCCCCCTCTCTCCCCCCCAGCAAACACCGATCCTCTCACAGAGGGAGACCCGCAGCCGATTCCAAAGCATCGGTCGCTTCTGGGGCTCTCAGCACTGAAAACACACCAGAAAACTACAAAAACAAATGGTGCAACAGCTTCGTCCGGCCGAAAAGGCTCCAGAACGATCCGTCAGGAAAAGGGTCGGCAGCACCCAAACAATGCCATCAGTTTCCGCAATACCATGACTATTCGGAGCCCTTTCGGACGGACAGGAAGCTGTTCGGGCGCCATTTCATTTTGTAGTTTTCTGGGGCATTTCAGAGCTGCTTCCCGAGCCCCAGAAAGCCCTCCTGCCCCGAAGTGTCACAAGAAAATATGGCAGCCGCCACGGACGAGGCGTGGGTACGCTGCCCTCGCCGCTACTGCCCTCCGGATGGCAGAGGGTGAAAAGGAAAGGACCGGGGGTCGCTGCTGCCGCCTTCTTTTTCCCTCCTCAGCCCCCTTCTTTTCCTCCATCAGCCTCAGGGCCTTTCCTTCTCCCCCTCAGCCTATGGCCCCAAACCCCCCCCCCCCCACGGCAGCCCCAGGCTCCTTCTCTTCTCCCCTCACCCTCAGCCCCCCTTTTTCCTCTCTCAGCCTCAGACCCCTTCTTGTTATTGGCTTTTATTTTGCATTATATAATGCATTTGCTTTGCTGGAAAGCTGACCTATCTTGTTGGTTCAAAAATATTGTGTTGATGAGGTACTTTAAGGAAAAACATGGGAATTCAAACTGTCTTTCTCATAATTTTCTTTTGGTAGATCGATTTTTTTTATCAGCCTTGGTCAATAAGCTGTTAATCACTGTTATTGATGAGACATATTTGCTTTTTTGCAGATACAAGATCGCATTGCTCAAGCCATCTATTAAAGCATTAGCTTTGTCATGCAAAGTGTCGATTCGGACTGATAACCGAGGCTTTCTCTCATTACAATACATGATCAGGAATGAAGATGGACAGATCTGCTTTGTGGAGTATTACTGTTGCCCAGATGAGGACATTACTGAGCAAGAAATATAGCCGGGAATTGCAATTCATTTGTTATTTTCTTCCTCTATTAAAAGCCATCTAGAATATTCAGTTATGAATGCAATGGTAGCAATGGGAGAGAGAACGAAATTCAAGCCTCTCTTGGATTAGAGAAGCAAAATCCGATGCAATTAATTTGGGTTCCTTGGTAATAGAAAGGTGAAAAAAAACCCTTTCTAACACTTTTCATTTGATGCATTAGGCATTATATTGAAATGCAGATTATTCCTGGTTATTAAACCACTACCTCGAGTAAAGCTGTACACTTTTGTTCCACTACAGCCTTATATCTAATTGCCAAGCCAAGATTCATTGAATTTTCTATAAATCCCATTGTTTTTGGAGGCGAGGGTGTCCTTTAACTGCAACTAGCAATCAATGTTAAGTCAAAGTAATACTACAATGTCTTTAGATTCAGAAGGGAGTTAGGAGAATTGATAGTTCAGCAGCATTCTTGGGGAGTCACTTATCGGAGGCAAATAAATTGTGTGAAGGATGTGTAACCCTTTTCCTAGGACACAAATTTCTGTATGCTACACCCACTTGGAAAAGTACTAAGCTTCCTGAGGACAGTTAAAGTTCCCTATGATAAGCAGCAGCCAGTTATCAGTCCAATTCTTTTTGTCTCCCCACCTGTTTAAATGTCCGAAGACTGCAAATTCTCAGTGACAAGTTGCACCATGCTATTTTTTAAATTTGTTTTTTATTGCGATTATAAATAGAGTTTACAACGAAAGTGGGGGGAAACATATAATTTGAGAGATAAAAGGGGGAAGAGAGAGAAGAGGAGAAGGGAAAGTAGAAAAGAATTAAGAAGCGAAAGAGAAAAAAATAGAGGAAAAATATATAAAGACATCCCTGCCCTTTGATGGGCATCTTGCTAACTGTATAATAAAAGTCCAATAGAATTAATTACTAAAATTGCACAGATGACTAAAAATCTAAAAAAGATATGTTTACTTTTGTTGTTTGGGATATATTTCCTGGTTTCCGGTGTGTTGCCTATACCTTAGAAATCTGGGATTGGCAAATGTAGTTTCCACTTTCTCTTCTGCTTTGAACATGTCAACATTTCGTTTACAACAGAGACTCTACAGTAAAAAAAAGAATTTTTCATATTTATACCAAACTTTGAAATTATTTTTTTACAAAACAAGATATAATAGGGTTGTTGAAGGCTTTCATGGCCGAAATCACTGGGTTGCTGTGAGTTTTCTGGACTATATGTGCCAGAAGCATACTCTCCTGACCTTTTGCCCACATCTATGGCAGGCATCTTCAGAAGTTGTGAGGTCTCTTGGAAACTAGGCAAGTGGGGTTTATTTATCTGTGGAATGTCCAGAGTGGGAGAAAGAACTCTTGCCTGCTTGAGACAAGTGTGAATGTTGCAATTGGCCATCTTGATTAGCATTTAAAGGCCTTGCAACTTCAAAGCCATTAAACAAAGGAGCCTGGGGGACTCCTTTGGGGGTGTTAGCTGACCCTGATTGATTCGTGTCTGGAATTCCCCTGTGCTTTTAGTGTTGCTCTTTATATACTGTCCTGATTTTAGAGGTTTTTTTTAATACAACAAAACAAAATCTGGCCATCAGTATTAAACAACTCTAAAATCAGCTACAAACTCAAAGCCAGTTCAAACACTGACAGAAATGCTTCGTCCTGAATCATGCATGCATGCATGCATGTTATATGATTTGACCAGATACGTATATTTGCAGCACACCCAGAATTCTTTGGTTGCTTTTTTTTTTTTACAATTGTCCACGATGGTCTTGTACCAATGGACAACAAAGAATACAACACGTGGTAGCTTTACATTCACCGTTTGCATCAAAAGACATATCTGAATACATTTCCTTTGAACACTTTTAAATTTTGGAGAGGGTTTTGTATCAGCTTTGATAGTAATCAAAAAGTTGACACTTCCAAAGCACATACCAAATCGCTGTGATTGTTTTTGAGTGGAAATTGACTCAGGATTCTTTCCCCCCAACAAATGTCCTTAGAATCATTGGGAACATTGTTAAATGTTCCACAGTTGGAGCAAGATCTTTGCTCAGATTTCTGATTGGCAAGCACGCTTTTATAATTTATTTATTTATTTCGTGACAATAACATTGCATAAATAAACGAGTATAAAACTGGGGGCACAAGTGGCTAAATAATTTCAGATCAAAAAACAGGCAACAGTGACCTCTTTGAACATTTCTTCCTCTATGCATGAGGCAGGGCATTGAGAGCAAGCATACAGATGCGGAGTTGTTTGTTCTGCTTCACAGTCACACAAAGCAGACTGGAGCACAACTTTACAAAGCAAATGAGATCTATGCCTAAGTAACCTCTTATCTGTGATTTTACTTATCCAGCGCTATGCCACAAATACTTACATCTCCAATTGGTCCAGTAGCTCTTGTATCTTTTTAGTTTCCTTATGATGGGAACCATAAATAGCAACTTGAATCTGTGCACACTGCATGGAAGATAAGGTGAAAGATAATATTGCTACAGTATTATTAAATTACTGACTTGTTATTTTGTGCATTCCTCTACAAAGGTTTACAAACTTCCTTTGACAGTGTAGATGGGTTTCTTCTTGACATTAAGTCTAGTTGTGCCCAACTCCGGGGGTTCTTATCTCCATTTCTAAGTCGAAGAGCCAGCATTGTCCGTAGACACCTCCAAGTTCATGTGACTGGCATGACTGCATGGCATGCCGTTACCTTCCCTCCAAAGCAGTACCTATTGATATACTAAAATTTGCATTTTTTGAACTGTTAGGTTGGCAGAAGTTGAGGCTAACAGTGGGAACTCACCCCACTCCCTAGATTCAAACCGCCAACCTTTCGGTCAGTAACTGCAGCTCAGGACTAACCCACTGCGCCACTGGAGTCTCAGTGTAGATAGAGAGAAATTGAAGAACAGGCCTGTGATCTATTGTGACCAGGAGTCTGCTGTTAAATTAGCTGACCTTGTAATTCCCTTTCTTAACCAAGGTGAGGTGGTTGTTCATAAACGGATTCCTAGAACATGGAAGAGTTTCCAGAACCACCTACCTACCTACTAGGCATGTCTACCTCTTATGGAGCATATGGAGGTTTTATGTGTCAAAGGCTTTGTATAAAACATGATAATGACCTTACTAAGCAGCAGATAAGCTTCTCTTATTTTCTCCTCTGCCAGACAGATGCATCCCATAATGTACAATCTCTCAGTGGCATTTTCATGGAAATCACTGCAGGGATCTTTCTGAGATATAAACGACTCTTTGAGTAAGTTATAGGCTAGCTGGGAAAATAAATAAATAAAATCAATGGTTTCAATTTCTGTATTTTGATCAGAGAGCATTGATGATTATATGTAAGCGATTCCTGTTTAAATTCTCATTTAGTACTTGCGTGTGCATGGGGTGAAAAAACCCAGCATTGCTGTATTGTTAGATACTGTTGGATCTTATAGGTAACACATTCAGGATTCTGTTTTTGTAATTATGTCTTAGGTTTTGTAAAGATTAGGTATTGGCTGCAAAGACATGGGGACTTTATGCCACAGAATACGGAATCACTTAATATTAGATTTGCATCTGAAACCAGTCAAACTTTATGTTTTAACTAACAATGGCTGCTTTATATTCTTCTCTGACTTGCTGATGCCTCACCAATAATATAAAATACTAGCTGTCCCGTGCACACGTTGCTGTGCCATACGCCATTCTCTCTCTCTTTCTCTCTCTCTTCTCTCTCTCTGACTCTCTCTTTTTCTCTCTCTGTCTCTCTTTCTCTCTCTCTCTGTCTCTCTTTCTCTTTCTCTCTCTGTCTCTCTCTGTCTCTGACTGTCTCTCTTTCTCTCTGTCTCTATTTCTCTCAATGTCTCTCTCTCTTTCTCTCTCTCTCCCCGCCCCCCGATCGGGAACAGCAGCGGGGGGCAGGGAGGGAGGGAGCGGCGGCAGGGGAGGCGGAAGGAGGAGCCGGAGGAGGAGGGGCTGAGCAGGAGGAAGGGAGCCGGCTCCTCCTCCGTGACCGGGCCCCTCCCTCCCACCCACCGCTGTTCCCGATTGGAGCGGCGGCGGGGGAGGTGGAAGGAGGAGCTGGAGGAGGAGGGGCTGAGGAGGAGGAAGGGAGCCGCCTCCTCCGCCTGGGCTTCGGTGCCGCGGGGCCGCTTCCCGGGCAGGCCTGGCGGGTGCCGCGGGCGGGACGCTGGGGCCAGGAGTTGCGTGTGCATCTTGCTGCTGGCGCCGCGGCTGCTGCTGTAGGCGGCGGGGGAGGGTGAGCAGGCTGTGGCAGCGGCGGCGGCGGGGGGAGACACCACCCTGGGCAGCCTGCTGGGCCTCAGCTGCGGGTGGAGACGCCTCCAGCGCCTCGTGGAGAGCAGCAGCGGGAGCAGCAGCAGCAGCAGCGAGGACGATCCGGTGAGTCCCTCTTCCTTGGGCCTTCCAGCGGCGGGAGAAGGGGCCTTGTCTCTGGGCCGCAGAGCCTGGGGGAGGCGCGGCTCGCTGGCTGGCGGATGGGCGGGCAGGCTCTGAGTGCGGCGTGCGGTACTGTGAAGTCTGTGGAATCGGGCTGCTGCGCTCTGGCTGCCATGCGCAAACGTTCTAAACGCACGTTGGCAGCGAAGAGGCAGGGATGCCATGTTCCGTTGCCCGTTTTTGGGGGGTCGTGTTTGGGGATGTTGCGAGGTACGTAGGTCAGGTTTTTTTTGGCCGTAAACGTACCTCGTGGTATGTTGGAATGTGTTGCTGATTTTAGTGCTTCTGTGGCTTATAGTTTAGTTGTCTATTTAATGAGTTGCACGACGTGTAAATATATATATATATATACAGTATATAGATTACGTTTTAAGGGGTAATAGGGATGGTGAGGAGTGCTTCTTGGCACCCTAAAGACATCTAAGGACCAGTATACATACTTTGTAGTGGCCACAAACCTGACCATGACATTCATGATGATTTGAATCTCAACCAGCCACTTAAACCTCTTTAAACACAATTGGCTTTTTGTTACTAATTTAACAACAACAACAATAACAAAACCTCAGGGTGGCATTACATAGCATTCTGCAACCCTCAATCCCTAGGCCGGTATTTCCCAAAAAAAAGTCTTCCAGATGTGGCAGTTTATAGCTTCCATTAGCGTCCATGATAAGCAATGGCCTGAGTTGAAAGAATTTGTAGTTCAAAACAAATAGACTAAAGAAAGTGCCTGATTGAAGAATTATCATATTGTAATAAGCTGATCAACAGGGCTTGCCGGCTGTAAATCCCCTCCTCGCCTTCTTCTGCAGCGCTATAATCAATATTGATCTGTAGTTACCTTTCTTTCCCCCTTTCGTGCCAGCCATTTGCTGTAGTCTTCCACAGCATGAATTGTCTGAGAATGGTCTGGGCCAAGTGCCTCTTGGTAAGCTGTGAGGCCCTCAGTGAAATACTTTTCAGCAGGTTCTAAAAATATGAATGTAATATATATTTGGTATTAAGCAGTTGCCCACCCTGTAAAACAGTACACTTGAAGGTTTAATTCAAGGAGGTGGGATACGTTGAGTTATTTCTCTTCTTTTCGTATCAGTATCTGGCAAAGTTCATTCTAAAGCAGGGGTGAGCAACCCATGGCCCGCGGGCCGGATGTGGCCCGGCAGCCGATTCTGTCCGGCCCGGGTAGAAGGGCGTTGGGGGCGGGGCCAAGAGGAAGGGGTGCCGCTGCCACCATCCCATTACGGGCTCTGTGGGGCCTGTGTCGGCAGACAGGCCGGAGGAGCCGCGGCTTTGGAGTGCCTGCCATCCCTGGAGGAGATCCGGGCCTGCAGCGGGAGCATTCGGCGACCTACTATAATATAATAATTATGATATTAATACTAATAATATATGAATATTTCTTTTTTTTTGGATTATGTGTAATATATAGTAAATATAGTAAATAAATAAATAAATAATGTAGATTAGAATGTAGTTCCGCCTCTAGGTGTGGCCCTCCATAATATGTTTTGGCTCCCGTGTGGCCCCTTGGAAAAAATAATTGCCCACTCCTGTTCTAAAGTCATGTGAAGATAGATAGGAACCAGTAAAAGGTAAAGGTTTCCCCTGACATTAAGTCTAGTTGTGTCCAACTCGGGGGTGATGCCATTTCTATGCCAAAGCTGACACCTCTAAGGTCATGTGGCTGGCATGACTAAATGGAGCACAGTTATCTTCCCGCAGAAGTGGTACCTATTGATCTACTCACAATTGCATGCTTTCAAACTGCTAGGTTGGCAGAAGCTGTGCCTAACAGTGGGAGCTCACCCCGCTCCTCGGATTCGAACTGCCAACCTTTCTTTAATCAAGATCAACAGATCAGCAGATCACCTGCCAGACTCCACAGTAAAACAAAACAATCCAATTTCATGTGACCTCTTGGAAAAGAAATAAAAAGACTTGCTGTTTACTTACCAAAATATTTTTCTTCTCCTGTTGCAGCATAAGCCTTAGCCAGTAACAAAGTTACTGATGCCACTTGTGTGCTCGATTTGTTGCCTATAGCTGTTGAAACCGAATAGGCCTATCAAGAAAAAATGGACATTGGCACTACAATATATGGCTTTGTATATATCTTGATTCGTATTTTTTATATATATCTTGATTCGTATTTTTTATTTGTTCCCTGAAATATCTGGCAGCCCATGTTCACATGTATGATAGTGGCACCACTCCCATGATTGCACCATAAAAGTCAGGTGGCTACACAAATCAAAGGAAGATCATACTTTACAAAAAGGTTATAATTATTCTAAATAGTGTGAATGCCAATCAATCTCCAAAAGGGTCATGTTTGAAACAGACTAAGAGATAGGATTGATTCATTCATTAAGACAGTCATGGTCAGAGAACAACAGACTATAGTTGTGCTATAGTTGTGCCATTGTTAGGGTCTCACGTGTGCTGTTATGTCAATAAAAATCATAAACAACCAATGAGCCAATGTAAACAACCAATGAGCTTTGGAAACCAATGAGAATGTATATGCAATTTACTGCCAAAAATGATTTTTTAAAAACTTCAGCCTCATTAGGGGTATGCTTGTTTGTTGATTTTGCTATGGCTACACAATAAAGCCTTTGTAGTAATGTATGGCTTCCTCCTTGCATGGCTACATTGGGCCATTGAGGGAACTCCTAAGCTTGTGTATCTGGAGTGCTCCTACATTGGTGCCCCTTCATTTCCATCTACTTTAAAGACAAAACCCTATGATTCCCTCCTTGGCTGTAATGGTTACAATGCAGTTTTATATGTTACCACTATAAATAATACCTGCTGGTTTCAAACAATATACTGAGTTGATAGAGAGAACAGTTTAGTAGTTACCATATGGGATTGACAACTGGGAGAACAAATCCCAAGATGCTCCTAAGATGTGAAACTCGCTAGGTGACCTGAGGCAATCACTCTCGCTAGGTGACCTGAGGATTGCAGCATTAGTAAAATACTTAGGTCAACTTCTTTAGTCAATCATAAATTTCTATGTAATGCTTTTTTAAATAAAGTTCCCCACCTTTAATAAGTACATGATGGCTTCGTCATGGTTTTTCTGGCTTTGTTTGGTTTTAGCCATTTCCTGATAAATATCTATCAGTTCTGGTGACATCTCTCCTCCAGCTGATATTGTAGTTTCAATTGTCCTCTCAAAGTACATAGCGGCTAATTCTAACTTCTTACGCTGAAAACTTGCCCTAGAAAGAAAAACTGTGTGATGATTTTTCAAGTAACGTCTAAATAGTTGATTTTGAAAACATGAAACAGATATACCAGATTTTTCACCCAATTCTGCATCTAATGCTGCCTGTTTGGACTATGAAAGACCATAACAGCAGATAACTCTCTTCTTTGTAGCAATGGGAAAACAGTGGTTAGGAGTATTGGTTTGAGATTTGGATAATCCAGAGTCTATTCCCCACAGATGCTCCATATACACTGCTATATAAGCCTCAAACTGTATGATATAGTTAGTGTATAGACTCATATAGAACCCCCCCCCTCGTGTCGCAGCGAGTTAAAGCGCTGAGCTGCTGAACTTGCTAACCAAAAGGTCGGCAGTTCAAATCCAGGGAGTGGGGTGAACTCTTGCTGTTAGCCCCAGCTTCTGCCAACCTAGCAGTTTAAAAACATGTTAATGTGAGTCAGGGCCGTAGCCAGGATTTTGATTCGGGAGGGGCTAAGTTTGATTCTGAATCTGAGTGAGAGATCATCTACCCTAGCAAACCTTTTGTATTGTTATCCCAATACCCCCATGCATATGGGATATATTGAGCATGGTGATCAGATCATGATATGAATGCACATAACAGTTTAAATAATGTACCAGTAAGGCCTTCTCACAGACCACCCTGAGAATTGGGGGGGGGTGAAGCCCTCCAAGCCCCCCCTCCCCTGGCTACATGCCTGATGTGAGTAGATGAATAGGTAGCACTTCGGTGTGAAGGTAACTGCGCTCCATGCAGCCATGCCGGCCACATGCCTTTGGAGGTGTCTATGGACAACGCCGGCTCTTTGGCTTAGAAATGGAAATGAGCACCAACCCCGAGTCAGATTCAACTAGACTTAATGTCAAGGGGAAACCTTTACCTTTACTAGAGTCATATATTGCAGTTTAGCTGCACTGAAATGAATTGCTCATATAATGTAGTTTCAAACTTAGAGACCTTGAACTGGTCACTCTCCCTCAGCCTGACTCATACAGGTTTATCATTTTGGAATGAGAAAGTTCAATAAATATCCTCACCAGACACATATATTAAAAATATAAAGGACAGTGGGAAGTTTCCAATAAACTGACAACAAGTATATCTGCCTGGAAATTCACATGAAATAATGTGTGCCAAATAGCTGTTGGGATTGGCGAACAGGAATAAGTATATGAATGTGACAGCTTGTTATTAGAAATCAAATGAAACTACATAAAACAAGAATATCGTGTACCAGAGGTTTACTTTGGATATGGGAATTTCTCCAGTGGTTCAAGATGCCTATGATCTCAAGTACAAAAATATGAAATGGACGTGACACTAACATCTTGAAAAATCTGCACTAGGAGTTCATTAATGGTACATTCATATCTAGCAGAACTAAGTCCCACTGGGTTTAATGGTGCTTACTCCAGATATGGTTGTTCTTTCAATTTGCAGCTGAGCTTTTCTTTGCCAGCTCAGGATCAGGCTGTTGATCTCCACCTTACCTGCCCAACGCCATCATCAGTTCTCTCTCAGATACTTTAAGTTTAACCGTCTGTGTGCAATGGGATCCGAGTAATTTTTCCATAGCCTTTTCTGCCTTCTTCAGATTGCAGTAGGATTTTTTCCCAGTGGAATAGTCAAGGAAACTTTAAAAAGTAGCGCACACACGCTCTCTCTCTCTCTCTCTCTCTCTCTCTCTCTCTCTCTCTCTCTATATATATATATATATATCTATATCTCAAGTGTTACTGTATATTAAAAAAGAGTGATCATGATCTAGACCAAAGGAACTCCAAGGAACTTATAAAAATATCTTACCCCCCGCAAGTAAATTTGAATGGTATCTGCAAATAAGGATTCTCAACATGGTGAGTTTCAAAGCTCGGCACAAGACTTATTTGAGTTTCTAATCCATGTGTACATACAACCCCATTCCCTGCACTGCAAGGATATTTTTTCTGCATCAGGTTTGCTTCACCCAAGGTATAGTAGATGGTGAGGAGAGTACTCAGGGCTTCTCCAATTTCCTCTCTAGTAGGTGAAAGAGCTCCCTTCTCCATGTAAATACCATTTAAGGCTGCATTTGCATGTTTCATAGCTTGAATAGGGAGACCTGGACAAATCAACAATGTTACCTTAAAACATTGAACAGGCTAGAATACGCATCTACTTCTAAACGAACAGGCTTAAAATGTTATTGTCAACTAGAGTGAGATTTTGCTAATGGCCCAAGAACAACCACTGTCCCATTTTCACATATCTCTGGGCATTGGGAGGCTGCACCAAATCACTTTTAATTTGGATTGGCCAATCTCACCCCTGAACACGTATGAGCGCACAGATACCAATTTTGAATCTGGATTGAGATGGGAGTTCAGGAGGGAACTGGGAGCTGAACAGAGATCTTGATGGGCAAAACTAATGGTCTCAGAGGAAGAAAAGTATCTTTAAAAACTGTTTTGCTGCTAAAAATAAATTTTAAAAATGTACTGTAAGCCTCAAAGAGCTTTGACATTTAAAGATCTAAAATATTTTGGGCACTGATTATTTGGCTCATAAATTAGCACAAATACTTGATACACCCAAATTTGAATACTGGTAGTGTTTGGGGGGATTGATTTTGTCATTTGGGAGTTGTAGTTGCTGTCATTTATAATTCACCTACAATCAAAGAACATTCTGAACTCCACCAATGATGGAATTGAACCAAACTTGGCACACAGAACTCCCATGACCAACAGAAAATATTGCAAGGGTTTGGTGGGCACTGACCTTGAGTTTTGAAGTTGTAGTTCACCTACATTTAGAGAGCTCTGTGGACTCAAACAATGATGGATCTGGACCAAACTTGGCACGAATACTCAATATGGCCAAATGTGAACACTGGTGGAGTTTGGGGAAAATAGACTTGACCTCTGGGAGTTGTAGTTGCTGGGATTTATAGTTCATTTACAATCAAATAGCATTCTGAACCCTGCCAACAATAGAATTGGGCCAAACTTCCCACACAGAACTCCCATGACCAACAGAAAATACTGTGCTTTCTGATGGTCTTTGGTGACCCCTCTGACTCCTCTCTTGCAACCCATCTCCAGGTTGAGAAACACTGCTATAAGGTTAAGAACTTAGTAGTGGCCTCATAGCTATGGCATTCTCTCCCAAATGATACCACCTACTTGTGCTCACCCTTTTGGCTTCTTAATTAGCCTTTAAATATATTTTTATTCAAGTTAGCTTGTTGCTGCTGCTGTTGTTGCGTGCTTTCAAGTTATTATAAGACCTTACCATGGGACTGTTTTGGCAAGATTTGTTCAGAAAGGATTTGCTTTTGTCTTCCACCAAGAGCATGAAGATTTGCCCAAAGTCACCCAATGGGTTTCTATGGCCAAGTAGGAATTTGAGCCCCGATCTCCACAGTCATATTCCAATGCTCAGACCATTACAACTTAATTGTTTTTAAAACTTTGAAGTGAATGCTGTAACTGGCTGTTCAGTTTTCTAAGCTACATTTCAGTGTTTCCATAATTATGTGTTTGAGAAACACTTGAGAAACTGCAAGTTACTTCTGGTATGAGAGAATTGGCCATTTGCAAGGATGTTGCCCAGGGGAGGTCCAGATGTTTTTGATGTTTTACCATCCTTGCGGGAGGTTTCTCTTATGTCCCTGCATGAGGAGCTGGAGCTGACAGAGGGAGCTCATCCATGCTCGCCTCGGATTCGAATCTCTAACCTGTCACTCTTCAGTCCTACTGGCACAAGGGTTTAACCCATTGTGCCACTGGGAGCGCCATGTTTTATTATGTATGTCATTCAGTCTGTGAGGGCTTTACGTTGAACCACCCATGGTATTTCTTGTTGGTTATTACAATCCAGCAATTGGATGAAAATTTGGCAGCTTCAAGCTGAGGTTTTGCATGATTTATTGAATTATTGGATCACATCTCCTAATGGGAACGCTCAGCGAAAGCTCCCAATACAGTGCGAAAGCATTGATTAGCTGCTCTAAAACAAATTGATCATTGAGAGGGTGACAGGAGGACAAAATCCTCAGGCTGAAAGCTCTCTGTGTCATTGTGATAACAGCAATGATGTTCCTAAAGTAAGGTAGAGACAAAAAAAAGTTCTCACCAAAGGAGGTGGGCTGTAATTACCATCAGCTCCAGACAGCTTATCCAATGATAAGGAATGCTGAGTATTGTAGTTCAATGACATCTTGGGGTCCTCCTTTTGCACATTCCTGTTCTGAGGACTCACAAATTTACTGTGCATCAATAAATCTATCAGCATTTCCCTTCTCTGGTTGCTATGTCACTGGACATTATGGGAGTTATCGCCCATCAGAAAGTAACCAGACGGGGAAAGCATTTCTTAACTTGCAAAAACACTTTTCGCTGCTATTTTTTGTGTGACACGCAACTCTCCTTAATGTAATAATTATGAAATGGCCGGTAGGTGGCAGCTTTATTCCACTTACAAATTTGACCTTAAATTATGATGTTTCCACAATTCTTTGACCTGGGAAAATTTTTTTGCACTTTCTATGCCTCCAAATTGTTTCTGAGTTAAGGCAATCTATCACAGGGTTTTCTGGGCTAGGTTTGTTTGGAGTGGGTTTGCCTTTGCCTTCCTCAGAGGCTGAGAGAGAGTGACTTGCCTGAAGTGACTTGGTACTACAATTCCCAACATTCCCTACTCAAACTCTGCTTGTTTTTAAGTGAAGGTGCATTACAACATGCCACAGAGGATGAGAGAGGCGGAGAGTGAAAGCAAACCATGAAATAAATACTGTACAAACAAATTATTGCTATGCGAAACCTTTGAATGAATTTTCACATCTCTTATTCCATTTTAATCATAGTCATGTTTTTCCAAGCCAGGAGAATACAGCTAGAATTGGGCCATGGTATACTATATTTCAACTGTTTCCTTGATACAATTGCTTCAAGGCTCAATGCAAAAGGAAAAATGCTCATCAATACTTTGTAAGGACCTCATCACATTAGAGAATGAATCCACTTTAAATCTGGTTTCTGCCACCTGCAGAATTCTGGGGTTTATAGTTTAGGGAGGTTGTTAAAGGATCCTCCCTAAACTATAATCCCCAGAATTATGCAGGTGGCAGAAACCGGATTTAAAGTGGATTCATTCTCTAGTGTGATTAAGTACTTTGTGTCATTTTAAATGTATTTTAATGTTTTATGTTCATGACATGCAAGATTTAATTGGGTTTTTTAAACTTTTACTTTCATATTTTAATGCATTTGCCCAGTTTAAATTGTTTTGTGTCAGGCCAGCCTCATTGAGTCTCAATATTGGGAGATAGGCAGGATAAAAATAAAGCAAATAATAAATTAAGACTTTGAGTACGTCCACACTACATGATTATAACATTTTGAAATCATTTTAACTGGATCTGGCTGTGTGCAACAGAATCCTGGGAGTTGCAGTTTTGTTGAGGAAATTGAAAGAAGCTATAGTGTTCAAGGATTAAATAATACTTAATATCTTCCTAACATACCAATTCTACAGTTCATTAGGAAACAGCCATTGTATCTAAAGTGGAATAAAACTGTTATGCTTGTGCAGTGTGGATACCACATTGGATCTTAACAGTGTTGTATGTTGAGTAAGTGAGGAAATGCATTGGATCAGTCTACGGTGATTTAAAATGGGTTCAAATGTATTGTTTTCTGCTTCTGTCTATTGTATTTGCTTTCTTTATTAATGCATGCATTTATTTTGCTTCTGTGCCACACATATGAAAAAGGGGTGGGGGCAGGGGCAGTTTCTGTGCCACACATATGAAAAAGGGGTGGGGGTGGGGGCAGTTTCCGGAATTCCTCTTGGCCTTAATTGTCTTCATTTGGCTTTCTCTTCAGAAGTAACAAAGGATTAAATTGTATCTCTTTTTCCATATTTCGCTTAGATTAGAACAAGCTGCGGATACTTTACCTTGGAGCACAAGATAGCCATGAGCAAGGTTGGCCAATGCTTGCCCCAACCGCCAGTGCCCATTTCCATAGATAATTCGAGTGAGAGCAATACACTGAATTAGTTCTTGGCAGGCATTATATGCCTGGGGAAAAGAAAAAGATAACATACAAATTAGATTTGTTGCAAAAAATAAAACATGTGAGTGGGTTGCTGTGAGTTTTCTGGCCATGTTCCAGGAGACCTCACAACCTCTGAGGATGCCTGCCATAGATGTGGGCAAAATATCAGGAGGGATATGGCTAGACAGCCCAGAAAACTCACAGTAAACCCAGTGAATCTGGCCATGAAAACCTCAACAACACATATAAAAGATTTGAGGCCGAAGGAAAGTGTGCATTTTTCTTTCCCAACTCAGAGCATCATTGCATGATGCTGTTCTCCCGCAGCATTTACACAATCACAGATAGGCCTGGGTAGGTTCGTCGGACTGCTTGTAAAATCGGAATAAATTCAGATTAAATTCACATTTGAAGCGGTTTTGAAGCGATGTAAGCAACCCAGAAGTGAATTTGCCATTTTGAGGCCACTGCCGCCATTTTCGGGAGGGAATCGGCATTAGATTCCCTTCCCTCCCCTCATTGGCTGTTTCACCCAATTTAGAGGCGGATGTCCTTCCCTCCACGTCGGAATTGGGGCGACAGCCTCATCCAAACTGGGTTAAACATGGCTGTTGCCCCAGTTCTGACGCGGAGGGAAGCCATCCCCATCCAAACTGGGTTAAAGATGTGTGTCTGCCATTAACGAAGCCATTCCGAAATTTAGGAATTAATTTGGGAAATTCTGAATTTTTTCTGGAAAATTTCGGAAGTCATTCAGATTCGAAGCGCCAGTGCCCCCTACATCTGGAACGAGTTTTGAACCTTTTTTTGTGTGGATCAAACAGGCCTACTTCCTTCATCTTGATCTCAGAACAACCCACTGAGTCTCATGGCCAGTTGGACATTTTGATCCCAAATGCTGATCCTTCTTAAAGATTTAGAAATCACTCGTATCATCCCTCCCATTCCTCGAGGGAAATCTGAGCAAACGTTAAGATCAACTCTTATTCTAACATTTCTACATCGTTGAACCTGTCAGCTTGTATCCCTGTGCACATGAAAAGGGAAATGTTACCTCTTTTTCTTCAGCAAACCTGTCTGCCCTTTTCTGTGCTTCCATTAACTTAGCCAGCGGTGTGGCAAACAGCTCGAGCTTCATTTCCTCTCCTTCACAGTTGCTCTTAATCTCATCCATGTTTTCAATCTTTTCTTATACTGTAGCCTTAAATGTTATAAAATTGGAGTCAACAACTGCCCTTTGTGCAGAGGAGCAGCAGTCACTACTACTTCAGAGACAAATAATTGTTGTTATGAGGAGAACTAACAGCTCAGTTGTGGTTTGGGTTTGCTTTTTAGATTCAACCAGGCTGGTATAAATGACTTTTTGACAAAACTATACAATCACCACCTTTTTTGGTTGAAATTAAAATGAAGACATACTTCTTTTTTTGTGGAAATTTTGCACCACATGCCTGAGATGGGAACAGTGGGGTTACCTGCCAAATGGTGGGCAAAGCCAAGGAACAAGTGGCTGGAAGGTTGGCAGGTGGAATATACAATTGTTGGGCAAGAGGGACTTTCAATGGGATAACCTCTGGGAAAAACAGATACTCATGGGGGAATATCTCCAACCCAACCAAAATCACCACCTCTTTACACCCAAGAAAATCCAGTCACCTTTTCAACCTGTTCCCAGCAAATGCAAATCCTCCATCCACTCCTTTTGCTCCAGCTCATCCCCTTTGCTCCCCACTCTGCCAAAATTGTCACTTCCATACTGCTCCCCCCCCCCAAACCAGCTGCCTTTAAAATCTGTTCCCAGTGAATCCATGACCAAATAAGAATTTTAACGTATGTTGCTGGTTGATGCCTTAGTTTTACTGAGTCTGAATTTATGTTTTATGTGCAGATGTGCTTTATCTCATTGTATTTTATATTGTGCTTCATTTTTATGTTTGTTTTAGGCAAACTTTTAGAATAAAGTTGTTATTTCAAACACAACATTAGTACACAGCAAACAAGAACACAATGCTGGCTGTTGTATTGGATCACACGTCGGACACTTTCCAAGTGTCTACGATTGCGTGATGTATCGGCAAATAATGCGTGCAGATCCCAGTAGCTGACAGATGGTAATTTTGTCAGTGCTTGTGATTAAGTGCAGGCCAAGGTCTTTAGGTACTGCACCCAGTGTGCCAATCACCACTGGGATACCCTTTATTGGCTTGTGCCAGAGTATTATTATTATTATTGCTGTTTCAAACCCAGCACTAAGAAACATTATTCTATAGGTTCTCTCAGAAGAATTGTTCTGGTGGAAGTTGACCATGGAATCACTCCGAAGGATGTGGAGATTTCTAGTGAGAAAATTTAAATCAAATCCCCAAATAATCAAATCCACAAAGGTCAAAGCTGCAAATGTGAAGGCTGACTTTGTTGCTCTGGAAGAACTCTTTTTGCACATATGAGTAATCTAGATTTGTGTCAATTGGATCATAGCTCAGTGACAAAGCACAAGCTTTGAATGCAAATGTTTCTCAGTAGAATAATTGGAAAACGCAATTTAAGAGATGTTGGCAGAAGTCTCTGGGTAAGGCTTTGGTTTAAATGGCACTGGACTGGCATTTGGCTGTTTTAAGGCATGTTGATGCATATGGTTGATGCACATCTGGTGTTCTGATCTGCCTGCAATTGAAGTTTGCTCCAAAGGCAAGGCAATGTCTAGCACTTACCAGTTTTGCTGTCACCTTGAGCTTTTCCATTGTATCCAGTCTCTCTTCTAAATCTATAGAAACTGCATGCCCTTGATTTCAAAAGTCTATAAGAACGATCCCAATCCCCTTCCTTTTTGCATATCCCCTCTTCCACATTGGATTATGAGGATGGATTCATTTATTTATTTACTTTATTTACATTCCGCTCTTCTCACCCTGAAGGGGACTCAGAGCGGATTACAGGTACACATAGTTAGCAGACAATCCCTGCCGTTTCCACATACACACATATAGACAAACAGAGGCAAACTCTGGCCACCAGGGGGAGCTGACACACTCATCTCTCAGCATTCCCAGCGTCCCTTGTTCTTCCTTCCGCATTCCTCAGTGTTCCTGGAGTTCTCTAATGGCCTCATAATTCAGTCAAAATTTGCCTCCCCACTTAATGTGGTACCTTAATCTCCTACTTGACAGATGCAACTGTCTTTCGGGCTGCAAAGGTCGACAGCAGGCTACAATTAAAGGTCGAGCACCCACCTCGACGTGGGCAGGCCTTGAACTCATGACCTACTGGTCAGAGAGATCTTATGCAGCTGACGCTTAGCCAACTGCGCCACATTCCCAGCCTTATAGTTTTTAAATGGCAGGGTGGAAATTCCTAAAGCTATTTACATTAAAGAATTACTATGTGAAACGAGTAGCACTTTCAAGGAATGGTTACTGTTTGTGAATAGTAGCTTTAAAAAAAATCTATTTGTGATGTTAGGAACATTTCAGCATCTTTTCATATCTATTGCTCCTAATACACTAAATACAAAAGCTTTTCTTGGAACTGTATCATACCCCAGGGCTAGCAGATGAAAAAATACCCACCCTAATTTGGATTCCCAACAAGGAAATTGGCTCACAAGAAGTTCCTCCTACCTCTGCACCAGGCCAGGAACACCGCAAAAAGACCTCTTCCCCTCACTTGCCTTTGGCCTCTGGTAGCCCTTTGTAGGGTTCACTTTAACTGGGCACACAAGGCAAAGGGCATCATGTTCCTTTCCCACAGTGGACTGTTTTGTAGTATTTTGCAAAGGTTCTATTTCCAAGCCGTAGCCAGGGCGACGACGACGGCTTGTTGCCGGAGCTGCCCTGGTGACAAAACGCTTTCCTTACGCTTGAAAGAGAGTGCCTTTCTTTCCTTTGTAACCAGAAGCAATTGAACTCAATGGAGCTGGCAGGCTGTCCTCTGTGATGGATCATTAGAACAAAAAAGCAACACTATTTGAGCCATTAAGGCCCACTTCCAAATCCAAGCAGTATTTTATTCTCACAAGAATGTTGTAAGGAAGTTTGTTTATGGCCTGTCTGTCTTTGCGTACACGCAACTGGTATGGTCCCAACACAGCCAGGCAAACTGCAATTTGGAGAGCCGAAAAAGGTTCAAGCTCAAATGTGTTATCCTTGGTATCCAACCTTTGATCTACAATTGGCATCCCATATTTGTTAATTTCACTGTGGTTCTCTCAAGGAATCTCTATCCCAATGTACTGTCGAAGGCTTTCATGGCCGAGATCACAGGGTTGTTGTGTGTTTTCCTGGCTGTATGGTCATGTTCCAGGAGCATTCTCACCTGAAGTTTTGCCTGCATATATGGCAGGCATCCTCAGACGTCGTGTGCTTCTGGAACATGACCATACAGCCCGGAAAACTCACAGCAACCCAGTTAACAAAACAATCTCTCCGGCAGGGCCGTAGCCAGGATTTTGATTCGGGAGGGGCTGAGTTTGATTCGGGAGGGGCTGAGTCTGAGTGGGAGAGGGTCTACCCTACCACACCTTTTGTATTGTTATCCCAATACCCCCATAAATATGGGATATATTGAGCATAGTGATCACATCATGATATGAATAAGCATAACTGTTGTGGCACAGAGACGGCCGTGGCTGAGTCCAGGAGTTAAAAGATAAAAGTTTATTTTAACAATAACAGTTTAAATAATGCACCAGTAAGGCCTTCTCACGGACCACCCTGAGAATTTCAGGGGGCTGAAGCCCCCAAGCCCCCCATGGCTACATGCCTGCTCTCCGGTGTTATTTCTGTGAGAATTTCACAACCACAGATACATGTTTGCATCTGCAAACCATTCTGGTTGTGAAGTCTGTTGGTTGTGAAGCCTAGCAGTTTTCAAGGTCTGGCTTCTTGCTGCCTGGGGGAAATCCTTTGTTGGGAGGTGTTAGCTGGCCCTGATTGATTCTTGTCTGGAATCTCCCTGTTTTTTGAGTATTGCTCTTTATTTTCTGATTTTTGAGGACAACCACCATGTCAGACTACACAGAGAAGCCGTTGAAATCCACAAGCATGTGGACAATTTTAACAGAAAGGAGGAAACCATGAAAATGAACAAAATCTGGCTACCAGTATTTAAAAACTCTAAAATCAGGACAGTAATTAATTGAATTGAAATCTGGCTTTTACAAAATGGTTGTATTTATTTTACTATTGCTTCCACATTTTCAGTATAATTTTTCTATTCGTAGGCTACAATGTGTTCACAAAATAAGGATAGAAGTACTGTAATAAATAAATATTAAAATATCAGTCAGAAAAAGGATTTTTTTAAAAAAAACTTTATTTGCGAATAAGGTAACTTTTGTAAAATTACATACAAAGGGCAATCACTATGCTATCGTATACAATTTCCAATGTTTCACAAAGATAATTGCAATAAATACACGTAACAAAACAAGGTAAAAAGCTATGTTTGTCAGGCAGCCTACAAAACAGTTCCTCAAGTTTTACTCTTGGCAGCATTTATTGGCATATTTTAGATTTCTGGATTTGTTTTTGTAACGTTTTCACATTTCTTTGGAGCATTAGAAAAAGATACGGAATTATGAAATATTATGAAAATATTCCAACATTAACAGGTTTTGTTATACCAAGGTCTCACGCATTCATTCCCACACCAACCGGGTCATATACTTCTAAATCTATTTAAGTTCGGCCATTCATAAAAGAGGGGCTGATATTTAGTGCATAATGAATTTGGAAGCCTTGAGGCATGGGGCAATTATCTGTCTAGAAACACCCCATGCTAAGGTAAAGGTGTCCCCTGGCATTAAGTCTAGACATGTCTGGAGGGTGGTGCTCATCTCTCCTTCTAAGCCAAAGAGCCAGCATTGTCCATAGACACCTCCAAGGTCATGTGGCCAGCATGACTGCATGGAGCACTGTTACCTTCCTACAGAAGCGGTTCATGCTGATCTACTCACACTTGCGTGTGTTTCAAACTGCTCGGTTGGCAGAAGCTGGGCCTAACAGCGAGAGCTCACCCTGCTCTCCAGATTCGAACTGCTAACCTTTCAGTCAGCAAGTTCTGCAGTTTAACCCGCTGCTCCACCAGGGGGCCCCCAATACCCCATATTACATAGAGAATAACTACAGCTAATGTAGCTCCATCAATAGGTTTTTAAAAAAATAATGCATAATATGAATCGGTATGCCAATCACAAATGATTATTCCCTTTTGGCACAATGTAATTTATTTAAGCTTCTGGAGTGTACCAGCATATGGAAAGCCTAAATCTAATTGCCAGTTCTAACTAAAGTAGATTCACTAAATAAACTTCCAAATGGTAATCAATGCTTAAATAAATTCGACTGATTCAGTGGCCTGACTTTAGTTGGAAATGGCAGCTGGATTCAGACTACAGACAGCTGATTTGGTGTACAGATGGTGTTGTGAATTCTATTTAAAGGTTTCCCCTTGATATTAAGTCTAGTCGTGTCCGACTCTGGGGACTGGTGCTCATCTCCATTTCTAAGCCAAAGAGCTGGCATTATCTGGACACACCTCCAAGGTCTTGTGGCCGGCATGACTGCATGGAGCACTGTTACCTTCCCGCAGAAACTGTATTCCCATTTGAATGTTTTTGAACTGCTAGGTTGGCAGAAGCAGGGGCTAACAGCCCGGATTTGAACCACCAACCTACCGGTCAGCAAGTTCAGCAGCTCAGCGGTTTAACCTGCTGCACCACTGGGGCAGGATTTAAATAAGATTCTCAAAAGTGTTCAATGTTTTGAACTATAGGGCTGCTTACGCCAGCATGGTCTCGACATTAGATGGCATTTCTAGTTTTAGGTGAAATGCTCCAAATGGAAGAACTCACAGCAGCCTACAACTTCCATAGTGCCTTGTGAGAAATCACTGCAGCTGGAAAACTACTGCAAAATCCCAAGCCATGTATTAAAAAGCCTCCAAGCAAAGCATAAGCTCTCACCAAGTTTTATTCCACTTGAAATGAAAAGGAACACTCAGGAACCCTTCCACACAGCTGAATAAAGTCCCACATTATCTGCCTTGAACTGGAACATATGGCAGTGTGGACTCAAATAACCCAGTTCAAAGCAGATATTGTGGGATTTTCTGCCTTGATGTTCTGGGATATAGGGATATGTGTGGAATGGCACTTGGGCATTGCTGAGCACTTCCATGTTGGCCTGTAACATGCATGCGGTTCTATGTACCAGCTATTAATTCTTTAGAGGCACAAATACAATTTGTAGGACCATTCTTGCATGACATACATTTAATGCGGCTTGGGACGGACGGACGGACTTCTCTGTGGTATAGATGGTACAAGATTTGGCAATAAAAATGAGAGAAGACTACACATTTAATCATCCTCTTTTATTCTAGGATGTATGGACCATTTCAGTATAACGTTTTCCAGGGATACTTCCACTGCAGTTTACAACACAGCAGGACTAAGGGAGAAAGACAGAGAAAAGGACAACTACCTAAACCTTTCCTTATTGAAGCTTATTGCAAAATAACAAAAAAGAAAAAAAAACACTTCCATGTTACATGGCAAATGGCTTTAGTTACAAAAGAAGTCTTCTAAATTTGAGGGCCAGTAAAAATATATTGTTAGAGAAGATCTGTTACAAAAGTGAGGTTCAGATTTGTGAGGCAAACAGTGCTCACTGTAAACATCATGAGTTCATTCGGATCCCTTGTTTACCATTTGGAACATGGGCTTGTTTTTCTGTTTTTCTGTTTTCCTCCTGAGCTCCAGGGCCAATAGCACTGCAAGGATTTGCATAGATAGCTTGATCTACTACTTGATAAAGAAATTGAGGTTGTAGCAGAGTTACCATTTGCTTGCTTTTAGTATATGGCTATGCTTTAGGTTATGTGATTAGTACATACCACTGGCCTGGCATTCTTGTAATCCATACATGCCTTGGTTAGATATATTCTAAAAGACGGCATGGCTGGGTTTAGCCAATTAGCGGCTTTGTCAAATTATGCTGGCTTTCCTTCCTTTCGTTTAACAAGGCCAATTGGTTGCAGAATCAGCTGCTCCCACCATTATAATGGACATCTGAGGGTCTTAAAACATATATAAGGTTGTTTCTCCCTCTCTATCTTAACAAGGAACTGAAAAATTCTCACCTTCAAATGGTGCAAATATTCATTTCCAAAAATGGGGCACTGCATGCTGGGACTTCCATGGTTTGCACCAAAGAGTGATAACCAACGGAAGCACAGAGACACTCTCTAATACTGTAGGTCAGACTTTTGACCACCCCTGATTTAAAGTAGTTGCAATTTCTGGAGAACTGTGCATGTCTCTACGATGCACAAACAGCACTCTGGAAAACACTAGGGTAAGGGAAGACACGACAACACATTAGCTCCTACAACATAAAAAGGAAATGGGAAGTTTGGCTGGGATCCACGGTGATTCCCTGAAAGGGGCTGCCCATCCGATTTCATGTTAAGGCGAGACTGAAGCTCTACAGCAGCACCATCACGGATCGACAAAAACAGTTTCACCTTTCTTTTGTGACTGAGTTTTGCACATGGTTAAAATCTGTTTCAGCACTTTCTGGACATCTTCATCCATTTGGCCCTGGGGATGAGACAGGAAACAGGTGATAGAAAAGAAAATACATATTATTATTATATCATTATTATTATTGTTTGAAACATAACAAGATTAGTACACAGCAAACAAGATCACTGTGCTGGCTTTTGTATTCAATCAAAAGCCAGCACACTTCCCAAGTGTCTAGGGCCGTGTGATGCATTGGCAAATAACGCGTGCAGATCTGAGTAGGGTGGCCTTTGGCAGCTGACAGATGGTAGTTTTTATTTATTTATTTACGACATTTATATCCCACCCTTCTCACCCCGAAGGAGACTCAGAGTGGCTTACAAATTATATATACATACAATATATCATATTATTAGATTAGCACAATATTAGTATTCTATATTATGATATTGTAAGGTAAAGGTTTTCCCCTGACATTAAGTCCAGTCATGTTCGACTCTGGGGGTTGATTTTCTAGATATGTTTTCTCATGTTGTCCTCTCATAGTTGAGGTCTACCTATTATGTCAATTACAGGCCTCTCTCATCTTTTTAAATGGGAGAACTTGTATAATTGGTATCTAACTAAATACTCCCCCTCCCACTGTATATGCTGGTTGTTGTTGTTATTATTATTTTGTTTAGATTAACTGATTTAAAACATTTTCAAATAAACAAGAAAGAGGCAGCCTTCTAAGGGCTGGTCTGGACACCCTGCTGTGAGCCCTGTCCACTGTTCACCTAACAGTTCGAAAACAGCCCAGCTGTGAATAGATGAACTAGGGACCGCTAAGCGGGGAAGGATTTTTACAAAAAGGACTTTACAACGCCTGAATAAAAAAAAGAGGAAAGATCGGCTGTCGGAAGGTGGAATGCGGAAACAGAGGTTCTCCATCACGAGGATGAAGCAACAGCACCCCCTTGTGACGTAATGACGTGATGGAGCAACCACACCCTGTGACGCAGCCAGAAAGAAGAAAAATCCTTCTAAATTGTACTTGTTGTATTGTAATTGTATGTCAACCGGCAGGGATTGTCTGCCGTATGTGTAATGTAATCTGCTCTGCGTCCCCTTCAAGGTGAGAAGAGTGGAATATAAATAAAGTGTATTATTATTAATAATAATTAAAATCAATTCATTGCAAAAGAGTACTAAAAGGGACGCCCCAAATTGTACCTTTTGCAGTATCTTACAGCTAACACTGAATGGTGACCAGATACACAGCATGCAGCTAATGATCTTGTTTTGCTTGAATAATTAAAACTGTACATGTTGCCTATATTTAATGGGGCACCCAGTGGAAAAAAAATACTTGCAGGATATAAATAAAATGTCCACTTTGCTCCTTAGAAAAAGCATTCCTCCTTCTGTACCTCCATGCATGTGCTTTCTAAAATGTTTCAATTACTGTTCAGTAAGACTAGAGTTTCAACCATTAATGGATTTCTAAGTGACAGCCTGGGTAAAACATTGGAAAAACCATTACCTGTACAGCATAGAGCAGGTGTGTCCTGTAAACAGATACAATATCCTGGTGCTGTTTCTTTGTTTCCTATAAAGAAAGATGAACAGTTGAGAAGTGAACACATGCATAATTTTGGATTTATGCTTGGTTTCATTTTGAGCCAAAGAGGCACTGGCTGTGTAATCCTGGATGAAGAATTTATTCTCACACTAGAATCTACTTCATTGCTGTCAGTAGCAGCATTTCTACTGTAATAATAACCACCCTAAGTGCATCTGGATAAAGAACCTTAGAGTTAGGGAAACTGTGTAGTCATGAAGCAAAAGCCAGAATTTGAGTGTCTTTTGTTACGATGGCCTAGTTACATGGATACATGGTTCACAAAAGTTTATAGTAAATTAAACTTCTTTTCAAGGTACCAAAAGATTCTTGGTTATTTTTGATGGAACAGATTGACATAGCCAGCCCTCTAGAAACAGACTGTCATCAAGGCAGCCTAGGAATACTCTGGAAACCACTGCTCATTCTTATGTAAGAAGAGGATACGGAAACCTCATGAAACCTAGCACTTGTGCCAGGGAAGGATGTCATACTCTACTTGCGGTTATAGAAAGCTGGCTCCGCTGTGCATACATGTTCAGGTTACTTGTCTATAACTTATGTGCCAACTTAGAAATGTCAAAGTACAAACATTCTATATTCAAGCCACCATTAATCACTTCAAGCAGAACAAATCAACAACAACAAACATATTTGCAATGTGGAAATACCATTGACAGCATGCAACTAGGCTTCTAAAAATAAAACTTTAGGAAAGCTATGTGTCTTTCTCTACCTTGCCTTTATTACTGAGCAATGGTGACATGCAAGGCGGTGTAGTGTTTGGCTATGTCCTATAGCCAGAAACATCTGCTGAGATGAGCAAGAGGTCTCTGCAGATTATGTAATTATTTTGAATCTGGCTACTACAACAAAATCCAGCCCTCCAACGAAAAGCTGTGAGGTGGCTGCAAGGCTAAACGGTGAGTCAGGGGTAGGATGGGGCTTCACTACAGACAGTGGAAAAGAATGCAAACCCTTGTAACAAAATACAAAGGCCTATATTGAACATAGGCCTCCACATGTCACTAACAATGCCAGCTAGAATTTTCGTTTGAAATCCTCAAAGCCTAGCAGTTATTCAAAGTAATGTTTTTATGACTTGTTACTTCCAAGCTCTGGATAAATCACTTTTGACTCTAGTATTGTTGATGTGCTCAGCAGCGACATGATAACAAAGTCTGGTGGAAAGGAGGATGTTATGCTATTCACTGCTCTTTTATATGAAGTCTACTATTACCTTTCTAATAACTAATGGAGTGAAACAAGTTTGTGTTCTTGCACCAACCCTATTTACAATCTTCTTCAGCATGATGCTCCAAAGGGCTATGGCAGACCTCGAAGAAGACGGCATATATATATATGCTATCATACTGATGGCAACTTGTTCAACTTAAGCCGACTGAGAGCTCGCACTAAGACTCTAAACTATCTAGTCCGTGAGCTGCTTTTTGCTGACAATGCTGCCCTTGTCGCCCATTCAGAAGCAGCTCTGCAGCGCCTAACATCCTGCTTTGCAACAGCTGCAGAGCTGTTTGGGCTGGAAGTCAGCCTGAAGAAAATGGAAGTTCTCTACCAGCTCGCACCACAGGAAGAACACCATCATCCCCACATCAGCATAGGCAAATCTGTGCTTAAGTCCGTTCAGCAGTTCACCTACCTGGGAAACATCTCTTCAGACGCAAAGATTGATAATGAGATAGATCACAGATTAGCAAAGGCATATAGTACATTTGGAAGGCTTCACAAAAGAGTCTGGAGCAACAAGCACCTGAGGCAAAGCACCAAAATCAGTGTGTACAGACCAGAGAGATAGCACAGCGGTAACAACAGCTGTGCTGGCAATCTGAAGATCTGAAGATTGCAGGATCTAATCCCGGGTTGGATTAGACGCCAGCTGTGAGCCCTGTCTACTGTTTACCCAAGCAGTTCAACAGCCCAGCTGTGAATTAACAACAAATTGGGGACCATAGAAGTGGGGAAGGACTTTTGAACAGACTTGTCTGAAATAGGCTGACGGAGAAGGGAGAGGCGGAAGTGGTGGAAACAAGAGGCTCCTGTCATGAGGATTGTGACGTGATGGTGCAATGACGCAGGGACATAACAACAATGATGTAATGGAGCTTTCACACCCGATGACGCCCACCTGTATGACACAGCCAGGAAAGAAGTCCTTCTAAAAACTGCACTGTATTTGTCTATGTGTAATTGTATGTCTTTCTGACAGGGACTGTCTGTCGTATGTGTATTGTAATCCGCACTGAGTCCCCTTCGGGGTGAGAAGAGTGGAATAAAAATAAACAGTATTATTATTATTATTCTCCTAAATGGGTAAACATGGGTCACCTATCGCCAACACCTACGACTCCTCGAATGCTTTCATCAGCGCTGTCTTCGCACAATCCTAAATATATACTGGACTGACTATGTGACTAATGTTGCTGTCCTTGAGCAAGCAGGGATCACCAGCATTGAGGCCATGCTATTGAGAACACAGCTGCACTGGGTAGGGCACGTCTCTAGGATGGAGGACCACCGCCTCCCAAAGATACTACTGTACAGTGAACTCACCACGGGTCAGCGCAAGTGAGGCGCCCTCAAAAAAAGATATAAGGACTCCCTGAAACAACATCTCAGGCTCGGCCAGATTGATCACCAACAATGGTCCACCCTGGCCTCACACCGGGAGGCATGGAGACGCACTATCCACAATGCTGCAGCCTCTTTCGAGAAGACACGCCGAATAGGTCTCGAAGAGAAACGACAACGCAGAAAGAACCGCAACTTGGAAACAACATCACCCAAGGAGACTTTCTGCTGTGCTTTCTGCAACCAAACTTGCCTATCTCAGATTGGCCTTTTTAGTCATCAGTGCGCTTGTAAAAAGCGTGGGATGAGTCCTTCCTAAGAATCTTCATTCGCGAAGTAATGCCGAGAGACTCTACCATGAGAAATAGGTAGGTGGGGGAATGTTCATCCTTCAAAATGCTAATGGACTGCAATCCCCCATCAGACGTAGCCAACAGTCAACAGTAAAGAAGAATGTGAGTCACAGCATTACAACCATTTTCCCATCCCTGAACATGAGATCTTAATGGGATGAGTTCCCCAATGTCCGGAAGACATATCACAAGTGCTTGCTTGCTATTGCTTCTTTTGCTAGGTGTGCTAGATTGCCTCCCTCTTAGTTGTCTTTTCGTCGGCAGCTTAAGACTTACTTTTTTCATTACCACAGGTTTTTGAGTGCATACTGTTTCATAAGTTCAGTAGTGTGCTAAACAATTACTTCTTGCCATTTAAATAAAGTTATTACAATGCTTTTGTGCTCAATAGAAAGTGTGATACATTAACTTTTTGTATGAGTATAGAACACTCCAGCACGTGTTTCGATTTTGTAAGTCACTATGTCCCAGCTATGGAAAAGAGAGGAACATAACAATGGGTGGTAATGACAATAATAGTCACAGGAATATTTCTGCATCCTATTTTTTCCATACAGCTTTCCCCCCATAATTAGAATATATCTGTGTAAGTAACCTATAAACTTACAGCCAGCTGGTTTTGTAGCTGCTTGACTTGCTGTTGTAGCAGCTCCAGCTGCTGGCTTTGCCTTTTCGGTGTGCCAGATGTGTAAGACAGCTGGGAGAGACTGTTCAGTGCTTCCTTCAGTTTGATAACTTCTTTAGACATGTCCGTTATCTGGTGACAAGCAGAAAAAAGGGAGAAATTGCATTTGAAGACTGGTTCCAAACAGATCTTATATTTTAGACAATACAATTCATTGTTTCTCAACCTTCATCTTCAATGGTTTACAACCCAACTTTGGACCTTTGTTTCAGTATTCAGAGTTAAGCATTCATGGTTAACCATTACACCTATGGAATATCTACACACCTTCTCTTTCTAGTCAATGAAAGAATATAAATAAAAATTCGAAAAGCCCAAGGGCCATCCCCAAGAAGATTAGTATTCACTCTGCCCCATTTATACCAGTTTTGCATGCACTTTCTTCCATGTTGGTACTGCACAACTAAAACTCCATCTTAGTACTAGCTAATCCAGATCTACTGGCTGATAATTCTATTCTTTTTTCATTCACTTGTTTCACCTATTTCTGTAGGTTCAGACAAGGACTCAAGGTGAATATATCCACCATGTGCAGTGCAAAGACGAATCAAACTTTCTGATCCCATGTGCACGCTCCTCTCCTTCCTTTGCCTAGTCAACAAAATAGGAATGCAAACCAGGGTTCCCCATCATGTAATGATCCAAGATATGTACTTCTGAATACATATTCAGCACTTCCAATGCTTTGCTGAACACAAGGGAGTGCAGGATATGCATTTCCTTTCCACCTGTTGGACATATACACATATATGACCAGTTTCATTTGCTCTTTTATTTTAACAACAGAGAAAGTAATTGTCTAATTCCTTCAGAAATTGAAGTTCATGCAAGGGCCACAATAATTTTAGGCTTTGGGGAACCGTTTAGTGACAGGATTGTTGAGATTTTTCTGGGCTGTATGGCTATGTTCCAGAAGCATTCTCTCCTGATGTTTCGCCTGCATCTATGGCAGGAATTCTCAGAGGTTTTGAGGTCTGTTGGAAACTAGGAAAAGTGGGTTTATATATCTGTGGAATGTCCGAGGTGGGAGAAATAATTCTTATCTGTTTGAGGTATGTGTGAATGTTTCAATTGGCATTTAATGGCCTAGCAGTTTCAAGGTCTGGCTTCTTACTGCCTGGGGGAATCCTTGTTGGGAGGTGATTAGCTAATCACCTCCCAGCAAAGGATTCCCCAAGAAAGGGAGAACCCCATTTTCCTAGGTTCCAAGAGACCTCACAACCTATGAGGATGCCTGACATAGATGCAGGTGAAACGTCAGGAGAGAATGTTTTTGGAATATAGCCATACAACCCAGTGATTCCAGCCATGAAAGCCTTCGACAAGACATTGTTTAGTGACAATTGGTTATCTTAATTACCAGTATGCCCAAGTGATCTTGCTTTTCAGTCCCTGAATGAACTTGGTCCAGGTTCCAATCCTCAACTGAGAGACAATAATAGGTGACCATGATTTGGAGGCATTAGATTTACCAACCTTTTTATCCTTGTCCTCTTCCATTTTTGAGGAATTTTCTGAAACCTTTTTCATTTCAAGCAGCTCTTCCTGAGCATGATGGTATTGTTGAAGCAGTCTTTTTATCTCCTGTTCCTTAGCGTCAAGGATCGCTCGCAGATTCTCTTTCTCCCCTTTCACTTGTAGAATTTCCTTCCTCAACAGTGACACATCTGTAGACAGGTTCTCCTTCCCTTTCATCGTGTCCTTCAGTTTGGCTGACATGGTCTTGACTTCCACCTCTGACTTGGACCGAAGCTCTTCATAGAGCGACCTGGGCACCATGGCTTCACACACAGCCTCTTCTTCTTCCAACAGTTCCTTCTGCAGACGTTGCACCTCACTTTCTTTGTGAAGAAGCTGCTCTTTGAGATCGTTTATTTGTTCTTCCATTTCTTTCACTGAGCTTCTGAGAGCAGTGACCACCTGGAGATGTTCTGTGATGGAGACTGAGTTCTTCTTCTGCGAGTCAACCAAGTTCTGCAATTGTGTTGCTTCACTCAACACCTTAGCATACTGAGCCTTCATTTCCATCAATGCACACTCTGCTTGCTCTCTCTGTAAGGCAGTGACCTCCAATAGCTTCTCATGTTCCTCCAAAGGTACGCCCACTGCGCTGGCATCTTCTGAAGTACTCTTTTTCCTGAATTCCTCAAGTTCTGTTTGCGCTTCTTTGTATAGCCGAGAAAGTTCACTGACCTGCTTGTTCAGCTCGCTTATTATCTTGTTCTTTGCATCTCTCATTTCTGCATCTTCTTCACCTTGCCCTGACTCCATCTGACTTTTCAATTTGCCTTGCAGCCTTTTGATCTCTTCCTGCCCTTCCTTGTATCTCTCAATTAGCAAAGCCTTCTCCTGGTTGATGTTCTCGATAACCAAGCAATAGGAACTCTTCATCTCCTCACACTCTTCTGCCGACATGCTGCCCGCTGCATCCCTTTCTTTCTCTTCCAACTTTTCCTCTAGATCTCTCACTTTCTCTCTCAACTTACTGCTTTCTTCCTGTGCTTTCTGTAACTCTTCCTTCAACACTTCAATTTCCTCACATGTCGCTCGGAGTTCCTGCAGATCAGCTTCTTTGCTCTCCGAAGCTACCAGGCCCAGTTTCATTTGCCTCTGAACATTCAGGACCTCCTTCATTGCTTCTTCATACTTGCTTTGGGTTTCTTTCAGTTTCTGATTGAGATCAGAGCCATTCTCTGAAATCTCTGAACTGTTCAACAGGTGATCTGTTTCTGCTGCGCCAGACTGGAGCTGATTCTCCAAGTGCCGCCTCTTTACTTCCGAGCTGTCCAATCTCTTCTGGACTTCCTTTAAATTGTCTTGTAGCTGTTTCATTTTAACTTCATTGTTGGCTGCTTCTTCCTGAGCCTGCATTAAGCTCAGGGAAGGCGGGTTTATCTCCTGAGCTGCTGCTGCAGAGCTCTTGCTCAGCCCATCAGTAGAGTAATCGAACTCTGTGTGTGTGGAACAACAAGAATCCAGTGTGGTGTCCCCATCTTCTGTTTTGAATCCTCTCGCCTATAGATACAGCAGATGGCAATATTAGACTAAGACGTATGAGTCTGACATGATTTAAAAAAAAAGCGTTTAAAACACTTCTTAAGAAGGCTGATGAAGAAAATAAGCTAGACTTCTGCCACAAGGACTCTGTGGTAGGTAATGTGATCTCACAACATCTGTGTATAAGACTTGCCCTGCAGGGCTAATGCCAACACTCAATTTCCCCTACAGGTCAAGCAGATGATAACTTCCAGAGAGTTCAATTCTGCCTTCTTCCACCAGTGGATCACATTACACTACTATTACTCTAAGGCAGAGCTTTCCAAACTGTGTGCTGTGACAAGTTAGTGATTTGGCAGCAGCGTGTAGGCGTGCTGTGTGAAGATTATGAGAAGCCTCTGAATGTACATGAAATAATCAATAGCAACTTGCATGCATGCAGCAAACATGCCAATTAGTATTAGTAATGTTATTAATTTTCCATAAATAACTAAAAAACTTTGAACTATAGGTTATTATCTTACCCATTATTTAATTAAAAAATAAAAATGAAATGTTTTTGTCATATATGTTTCATTATTAGCCCTCATACATTTCATTATTACAGTTTTTTATGTATCTATATATCTTATATGGGGCTAATTTAGCCTCCAGTTTGCTAGAAGAAGTTGTTAGCCCCAGCTTCTGCCAACCTAGCAGTTCAAAAACATGCAAATGTGAGTAGATAAATAGGTATCTCTTTGGCGGGAAGGTAACGGCACTCCATGCAGTCATGCTGGCCACATGACCTTGGAGGTGTTTACGGACAATGCCAGCTCTTCAGCTTAGAAATGGAGATGAGCACCACCCGCCAGTCGGACACAACTAATGTCAAAGGGAAACCTTTACCTTTATCTTGCTAGTAAAACTGAATTGCTGTGTTGCAAAATGCTGCATGGCTAAAATGTGTCACCAACACCAAATGTTTGGAAAGCTGTACAATAAGGTTTTTGTCCCAATAAAATACGATGAAAATTTTGCGAATGAAACCATTTAAGAGTAATGTCAGCACTGGACCTACCCTACCATTAGGCACAGAGTTTCAGGCACTGTGTGTTGCCAAACAGAGACCTCAACAAATAAGGAAAGGAAGAGTCTCATCCACAGAGACACAAATAAAAAAATATATTCGCAACACAAAAACAAAACACCAAACAAAGTTACAGAATATAGCAGCAATTAATAACAAATAAAAAGAGTCAATGAAAATGGCCAATATGCAATAATAGAAAAATACAGATTTGAATAGAATACTTTAATTTAAAACCAAAATGTAAACATGCAAGGAGCTCTACCAATTGTAACATAACAAAAGAAAAAGCCATCCCATAATGTAATGCAACAAACAAAGTCTGTACAGAATAAACAAAATGAAAATAGTTGCAGTCATATAAAACAGAATCTGTTTCTTCTCCAGATGTAAGCAAAACAGATTAGCTGCTGCTTTAAGAATCCATGTTCTAGTAGGCCAGGAAGAAGCAGCAAGACTTGGAGGATCATGAACTATTCTGTCTCAGGTTAGCCCTGACACATGGCATCAATCACAGATATGAGAGGGTAGATGCTTCCCTATATTTACACCCTAGACTAGAGTTTATCAAACTGCTCCTCCAGATGTTTTGGACTTCAACGACCAGAATTCCTAACAGCTGATAAGCTGGCTGAGATTTCTGGGAGTTGAGGTCCAAAACACCAGGAGGAACATAGTTTGATAAACACTTGTCCTAGACCAGGCCTGGGCTAACTTCGGCCCTCCAGGTGTTTTGGACTTCAACTCCCACAATTCCTAACAGCCGGCTGTTACAAATTGTGGGAGTTGAAGTCCAAAACACCTGGAGGGGCGAAGTTTGCCCAGGCCTGTCCTAGATCCATCTCAAATTTCCAAAAGGTTCTGACATCGGGTGACTATGCAACATTTCTATTGTTGGGTGCCTTCAAGCCATTTGACTTATGATGAGCCTATTATGGGGTTTTCTTGGCACAAATACGATCACTGTTTCATATCATGAGATGTTCCAATACATACCTGTAATTTTTCCTGCAGTTTCTTGTTTTGCACAGTCAAAGAAGCAATTTTTGCTTGTAGTACTATGAGTAGGTCTTGCTGGTCTGTTTCTGAACTTAGATCCAATAAGCTATCAGCACCTTAAAAAATTAAAAGAAAAGGAATCAGAAGAAACAAGTCATTTATTATTCCAGTTTCCAGTGCTGTTATTGATTTCTGTCAATTTATGTTCAGTATATTATTTATAAATCCAAATAATATCTTTACTGGGTTACTATATAAACGCATTAGGGCTGTTTTCAAAGTTTAAAAAGTGCTTCAAAAGTCGATTTGGATGTTGACTGCGATTTAGCTTTGGATGTGATAGACTTCCGATTTTTTTGGGGGAAAAAATCGGAATTGATTCGGAAGTATTTCCGAAATTCAGAAGTCTTCGGAAGTCTTTGAAAATGGTGCCCACTTTCAAAAATGGGCAAAAATCAGCAGAAGGGAGAGTCAGCTGTTAGCCATCAGCCGATGATTAATCAGCAAGAAAATTAGGATATGACATCCGGAATTCAAAAATTCAGAATTCCTGTTGGGAGGGCTGCTCTCGAAATTGCTTCAAAAATCGGAAGTAGGCAAAAAACTTCCGAAATTCGGAAACAGCCCTAATACTCATGTATACAGTACATTAAAAAGCAACAAAAACATCATGGATATTGGAGTTTTACTTTACTACAATAACAGGTAATAAGGATGAATAGCAATCTATCATTATCAATACATCTAGAAGACTGTGCTGTACAGACGCTTTACCTGCAGTGCTATCACTTATCCCGTCCTTGCAATCAGACTGAATGGCACTGATTTCTACCTGCTGAAAAAGAGATGCACAAATGTTTGTTTACAAACAAGAAGGAAAACATCACTATGGGTTCTAATCAACAAGTGCAAACTCCTGAAAAGAAGAATGTCTTTTCAAAATAGCAGCTTTTCTTTTTTTAATAGGTAAGGGTGGGGCAGCGAGTTAAACTGCTGAGCTGCTGGACTTGCTGACCGAAAGGTCGGCGGTTTGAATCCAGGGAGTGGGGTGAGTTCCTGCTTTTACGCCCAGCTTCTGCCAGATTAGCAGTTCGAAAACATGCAAATGTGAGAGGATCAATAGGTATTGCTTCTGCAGGAAGGTAACGGCGCTCCATGCAGTCATGCCAGCCGGATGACCTTGGGCAACGGGCAACACTGGCTCTTTGTCTTAGAAATGGAGATGAGCACCACCCTCCAGAGTCGGACATGACTAGACTTAATGTCAGGGGAAACCTTTACCTACTGGAGATTTTGCAATGTACTAATGAGAGGCAGAGATTTAATTGATTATGTATCAAATGTAAGTATGCTCTTTTTAGTATTTACTTGCTGATCCTGTTAAAACATGCTGGATTTATACATAAAGTAAATGCTAAAGCTAACCAAGAAAAGTGAGCCAGTATGGTGTAGTAATTTGAGCACTGGACTAAAACTTTGGAAGTCAGGGTTTGAATCCCCACCTGGCCATGGAAACCGATTGGATGACCTTGGGACCCACTCTCTCCGCTTCAAAGAAAAGCAAGGCAAACCTTCTCTAAACAAATTTTGTTAAGAAAACCCTGTGATAGGCTAGTCTTAGGGACACCATTAGTCAGAAATGCCCTGAAGGTAGACAACAACACAACCAAGAAAAGATATTAGAGAAAATGTAAATTAACTTTCATATTAACAGTACGATAACACAAAAACCATATTAATTCTTCTTGGAAGAAGTCATATTTAATATGGTACTCTAATTTTAATTTCCGATTGCCTTAAAATCTACTAATTAAAACAACTGTGGAGCATTATTATTATTATTATTATTTAGTATTTATACCCTGCCCTTCTCATCCCAAAGGGGAGTCAGAATGGCCTTACAATAGGTGATAATTCACTGCCATATAAAACGGACATGCAATAAAAATAACACTCACATTAAAAACATAAAATTAAAAAACCATCAAAACTAATTATTAAAAACCACGCTATTGTTAAAAACAACACAATTTGTTTTTAGTAAAGGATCTTGAGGGTTTAGCAAAGGTAATATTAAGGTCTATTTCCCCTTGATGTTAAGTCTAGTCGTGTCCAACTCTGAGGGTTGGTGCTCATTTCCATTTCTAAGCCGAAGAGCTGGCATTGTCCATAGATGCCTCCAAGGTCTTGTGGCCAGCATGACTGCACGGAGAGCTGTTACCTTCCTGCTGGAGTGGTGCCTATTGATCTACATGCCGCTTGGAGTAGCACACAAGTCTCTATTAAAACAGTGTTGGGCTGCATTTTTTCCAGGATCATGTCATGGAAGGGAAGAACTAAGCCTCCCCTTGTGGGATATTGTGGAACCAATTCTTTCAACACAGTAAGTAGGATGTATTTACATTGCACCATCATAGCAGTTAGATAGCACTTTTATTGCCATGACTCCAAACTTTGGAAGTAGTAAATGACTCCTATAGTTTGTTTTGTTATTGTTTGTGTTGTGCAGAGTTGTTTACTGTTAACTGTATTATTCTGTTGTAAACCGCTCCGAGCCTTTGGGGAGTGGCGGTATATAAACTCAAATAATAAATAAATAAGAAATACTGGAATATGTAATGGGTTGAGAGATTTGGAAATGTCTGCTACACTCCCTGTTATAGCATGGGAACTCCCTGGTAGAGAATTCACAAAACTACAAATCTCAGAATTCCACAAGATGGACTCATGGTGTTGAAATGCTATAATTATGTACTGGGTATATGTTATATGTGCACCCTGGAGTGCTTTGTAAGCTGCCCCGAGTCCCTTCGGGGAGATGGTGGCAGGATATAAATTATTATTATTATTACTACTACTACTACTACTACTACTACTACTACCACCACTACTTCGGATACACCTCAGCTATACTCAAGACAATCACACAACTTCACTTAGTATGTATTTCATTTTACAATTGTTTTTGGCCAAAAGGCAACAAAGAAGTATGCATACGGTAGTATTTACATTGCATCCCAGCCGACAAGGGCACTTGGGCTGATGAACAAATTAAAACATTCATGTTTAAATCAGAAGTGAGACCGAGCAATGAATATTACCTTGGATCCCTGCTCGGCAAACAACGGCTGGCATTTCCCAGAAATTGGAGTTGAAGTTGTTGAATGCGGAGAGGACAGGTCCCTAAACTGAAAAAGATGAATGCATTTGAGGGACACATACTGCTTCTTGGTAGGAGAGGTCATTGCTCTTGGTTAGTTCCAAACAAGCGAAGACTACACATCAGTCATCTTTAGTTGGCAGGAAACATGCAGCCAGCCAGTCACCGAAGTAACGGTTCTGCTCAATATTGAACTTCTGGTTCAATTGCTATGCACCCCCATGCACAAAGCCATTTATACGAGTCCAAGAATTTTAAGCAAGTGGTTGAAAGGCAAAGACTGTCAAGCATTGGGATGAAAGGGGAACTTTTATAAGCTCCGCTTGCTCCAAACTTAGGGTCCTGTCACATTCCCAACAGCCCTCCTGGAAAGCATTAACTAATCTGGGTTTTCAAAATCAGGCCACTCTATTTCTATCCTTGCAAGAATTCACTCATGAGGCACACATTTAAAAAAGGAACTGCACAACCAGAAGCACCCCAGTCTATTCCCGACCGGACATTTCTCCTCCGTCCGCCACCCCGCCCCATCTATACATAGCAACGTGTTGGAAGTTGGACTTGGCTCTTTACCTGGATAGGACTGACTGGAGGTGGCGGTGGGGCTTTGCGTTTTTTGGGAGTTCCACTTCTTTCTGAACTTAATCTAGAGGCTTGATCATGCTGGAAAGTTTTACAGGCCAGAAAAGGGAAGTATGTTAGTTGGTTAGTAAGGTCTGCGTTAAAAGTTTTTTTCCCCTCCTTTTATTGAGAAAACTTTTTAAAGTTGCAAGAAAATTTCAAAAACCATACATGCCTTTGCTGGTATAGCACACTGCTGTTATTACACATGCTTAACTATGATCTCAACCTGCCTCCTTCCAATATTCATGCTTCAGCAAATTAAATGGAGTGAATAAAAGCACACACTTTCCCCACTGAATGGTGAGCTCAGATCCAAGGCTATTCATATCCCGAAGCAGTTTGCTAATCTTCCTGTTGAATGCCAAACTCTCCCAGCAAAGCCAGAAAAAGGAGTTTCTCTTCGCTCTTATTCCAAGGTCATTCATGCTTCTGATTTTGGTTAAAGCTTCCCCCATTGTTGTGAGTTTTGCAAAATATACAGCTAGATAAAACTGTTTTGGTAATAGTTAAAATCCTCAAGTTAGGGACAAAGGAACTTGTCATAAGAAAAAATAATTCACGAATATATTCTGTTAGGTCAGTGGTTCTCAACCTTCCTAGTGCCGTGACCCCTGAATACAGTTCCTCATGTTGTGGTGACCCCCAACCATAAAATTATTTTCGTTGCTACTTCATAACTGTAATTTTGCTACTGAAATGAATTGCAATGTAAATATCTGATACACAGGATGTATTTTCATTCACTGGACCAAATTTGGCACAAATATCCAATATGTCCAAATTTGAATACTGGTGGGGTTTGGGAGGGGAGCATGATTTTGTCATTTGAGAGTTGTAGTTTACCAACAGAAAATACTGGAAAGGTTTGATGGGCATTGACCTTGAGTTTTGGAGTTGTAGTTCACCTACATCCAGAGAGCACTGTGAACTCAAACAGTGATGGATCTGGATCAAACTTGGTACGAATACTCAATATGCCCAAATGTGAACACTGGTGGAGTTTGGGGAAAATAGACCTTGATATTTGGGAGTTGTAGTTGCTGGGATTTATAGTTCACCTACAATATAATCAAAGAACATTCTGAATACCACCAATAATAGAATTGGGCCAAACTTCTTACATACAACCCCTATGACCAACGGAAATACTGTGTTTTCTGATGGTCTTTGGCAACCCCAACCCCCAGGTTTCCGCATTTTTCATTCCTAATTGAGAAGATGCACACGTATCTTAGTCCTTGATCAAGTAAGTGCTTAAATTTAATGCACCACAATAAACTAATTTGAGCTTTGTGTTGCTACATTGAATTGGCTTAAACACAACGTTAAAATAATGTTAAGTTCAGAATACAGATAGAAAATCTTAGTTTTCCCGATATGGCTCTACTGGAACTCTCAACATTCCTAATGAGGTCATGCTGCTTGGGGCTCACAGAAGCTGGAATCTTACAACAGATAGTGGACCACTGGTTCTCCACTTCTAATTCAAGTTGGCATGAGCCTTAGGTCATGTGCTGCTTCCTCTACTCTTCTCTTCTTGTGTGGGTTAGGAGGGATTTGAAACTCTTTGTAATAATTAATTGTCACATCTGAACCTAAAACTGTGGTCAATCTTAATTATGCTTTGGGGCACACATCAAACACAAGTCCTGTAGTCCAAATTCTGCCCACCGTATTATTTTATGTGGTCTGTGAAGCTTTCAATGCCATGGCAATGTAGTTACATTTATTCAGTTGTACAATTATGAACGGCCCTTTGAAGGCAACCAAAAGGCTGATGTGGCCCTCAGTGAAAATGGGTCTGACACCCTTGGTTTCCGGGAACAACTCAGCAGAGATTTTGTTGTCCTTCTTCCTCTATCCATAAAGGTAAAGGTAAAGGTTTTCCCCTGACATTAAGTCCAGTCATGTCCGACTCTGGGGGTTGGTTCTCTTCTCCATTTCTAAGCTGAAGAGCCGGCATTGTCTGTAGAAACCTCCAAGGTCATGTGGCCGGCATGACTACATGGAGTGCCGTTACCTTCCCGCCAGAGCTGTACCTATTGATCTACTCACATCTGCATGTTTTCAGACTGCTAGGTTGGCAGAAGCTGGGGCTAACAGCGGGAGCTCACCTCACTCCCCAGATTAGAACCTGCGACCTGTCGATTAGCAATTTCAGAAGCTCAGAGGCTTTTGGAAAATGATTTCACATTTCCTTTGTCATTTTCCTAAAATTTGGGTGTTCTCGTATTGCGAATGAAGGACTGTTTTTACTCCCATGCTTATGAATCTCTCCTACAAATATATAGGTTTTTAATTTTATCTCATCTTTAGTTTTTTTAAAATTACTGTATCTTGCACCTGTGGTCTGTTCATGGTGATTGCGTTTGTTTTTTTCCTATTGTATTATTTTGCACTGTTTATTATATTTTGCGTCTGATTTTTAATTTTATTTCTTAATTATTTTTATTGTAACTGTTGCTTTATGTCTTTTATGTTATTGTATTGAAATGCACTTTTGGGCTTGGCCTTATGTAAGCCCCCCAAGTCCCCTTTGGGGAGATGGTGGGGGGGTATAAATAAAGATTATTATTATTATTATTAACCCACTGTGCCACTGGGGGCTCCCCATCCATAGCTAATAACAAACATAATTTGGTACAAATTTGGGGCTTTTATTGTTCCAATTAGGGCATATTTAGTGGAAGAAAACTGTGGAGAAGGAGTTTCAATTCTCCCTCCTGAGATGCAGAACAAGGAAAATCTCAGTTGCATGGTGCATTTATTGTAGGACACCCATTAGCCCCCAATGTTTTTGCACTATCACCTGTTACTAGTCATTTTGTTCTTATATCACAGCAAGCCAGAGACTGCTTCTGGATAATTTGAAAAAAATGGATGATAGCCTACGGTCCAAAATCTGTGTTCTATATTTGCCCTTCTGAACATCACATAGTTAGCCCAAATTGGCCGGAGACACGAGCCTTGCAGGACTTGATGGCGTTCCGCAGGTCCTGCAAGACCTAGCTGTTTAGACAGGCGTTCGATGTCTGACAGCGCCTAATTAACGCTTGTCATCCTGCCATACCACTACCATTCTCCATGTACCAGCTATGTCTGGCTATGATTTTATGTGACTGTTTTAAGATGTAATTTTATGTGTTTTTAACCATGTGTTTTATATGCTGTTTTATATGCTGTTTTTATATGTTGTAAACCGCCCTGAGCCTCGAGAAGGGCGGTTTATCAAATCGAAATAAATAATAATAATAATAACTGCTGTCGAAATCGCCTCAACTCCAATTTCTGCACAAGTGAATCATACACCACAAAATGGCTTAAGATATTAACCTAAATGAGTAAACTAACTTGGTGCTTTCAAAGTCAATTGTAACTTATAATAACCTGAAGGCAAACCTATCAGGGGGTTTTCTTGGCCAGGTTTGTTTAGGGAGGATTTGCCATTGACTTCCGCCCAGTCCTGATACAATCGCAATCAGTTAATAGGTTGCAGGAGCCAATAATGGAATTCACTAAAGCTGCACATAGAGCTCAAAACATTGACAGATTGCAATTCCTAAGCATTTCTTTATCTAAAAGTGCAAAGGCAATGAAGTATTTCTGTCTTCTTAGTTCATTTTACCTGTTTTGACCTTGCTGGTGACTTGGCATCTGCAAAAGAGAAAGAGAATACACTTTGTACACACAATATGAGATATTTGAGAGATGAAATATTTACAGTTTGATAGGTTTACAGTTTGACCTTAAACCAATGGTTATTTAGAAGTCAATCACGTTGATATCAACAACATTCATCTTGATATCAATATTGTTTATTATTTATCTGCTTTATTTTTAATTTTTATTTAAAACCCATCTAAAGACCTATCTCTTCCAGCAGGCCTACTCAGCCAGTTTGAAGCATGAATGTTAAACTCGTTTCTTGTAGTACTTAATTTGTGTATCTTAATATGTATTTTATAGAAATACGATTTAAATATGTATTTTTATAGAACATATTTTAATTTTAAAATGTTTATGTGTTTTATTTATGCTGTAACCTGCCTCGAGCCATGAGGAGAGGTGGGTAAGAAATTAAATTATTATTATTTGATATGCAACAAGATTAGTACACAGCAAACAAGATCACTATGCTGGCTTTTGTATTGGATCACATGTCGGACACTTCCCAAATGTCTAGGACTGTGTGATGTATCGTTGAATAATGCATGCAGATCCCAGTAGGGTGGCCTTTTGCAGCTGGCAGACTGTAATTTTGTCAATTGTTTTTTTAGCACAGGCCAATGTCTCTAGACACTGCACCCAGTGTGCTGATCACCACGGGGACCACCTTGATTGGCTTGTGCCAGAGTCTTTGCAGTTCTATCTTTAAATCCTCATATTGTGTAAGCTTTTCCAGTTGCTTCCCGTCAATTCTGCTGTCATCTGGGATGGCAACATTGACGATCCATGCTTAGTTTTTTCCCCATGATCATGAGATCAGGAGTATTGTGCTCCAATTGTCAGTCTGAATTTGGCAGTCCCAGAGTAGTTCATTTTCTGTAACTTTTTCGGGCTTTAGATCCCATCAGTTCTTTGTCATTGGCAAATGGTATTTGTGGTACAAGTTCCAATGGATCATCTGAGCAAGGGTGTTATGCCTCTGCTTGTAGTCCTTCTGTGCAATTTTCTTGCAGCAGCTGAGGATGTGATCCATTGTTTCTTCAGCAAACACCTTTTGGAGACTAATCAAATTATTTGTTACATTACTCCACTGTAAACAATCAATTATAAAACTGCTTTTCATTGTAACCTCTAAACTTGTTCTCCCCAGTTGTCTTCAATTATGCTAAGAGAGGCATTTGTCATAAAGATGTAATTATAATTCCTTTTGGTAGTCAATACTGGAAGATTTTGTAGTTCATCTGAAGCTTGGTTCAGTGTGAAACATAACTTTGGCTGAAACATTAAGGCAAGCAAAACAGACTAGGGAGCAACAGAACGCAGACACAGCTAGTGCAATTTTAAACATACATACCAGCGTCTTGAACAATTTTTGACTGAAGGAGACTCTGAACACTGGTATTTTCAGAGAGCATGGCATAATGTAGGGCATTGTGTCCAAGTGCGTCAGCCAAATTTACATCTGCGCCTTTTCGGATCAGGGCTTCCACAATGTTCAGATTTCCAGCTTCACATGCCAGCATGAGAGCAGTTCTGGAGAAAGTAGGAAGACAGACAACATAAAGAAGAGCAATAGGGAGAGAAGACCCTTACAGGTCAAACATATCCAAGTTCAAAACAGAGCAAAAGACTACCTGATTTTCACTTCTAGCCTGAAGAGAGCCCACATATAGACAAAATGTCTGAGAACAGGACCTGTGTGTATAACATCCATGACATTCATACTTATATATGTGTGCATGTATGTATATATGTTTTGTGTATAAACAGCATGTCTTAGGCAGGGCTGTGGAGGTGGATTTGGAGTCAAGGAGCTGGAAGGACTTCTGGGCAGCTGGAGTTGATAGGAATATACTAATTTTATTCCTGCCTCAAAATAACAACTTATATTATTCCATGTCTATTTTGTTGCACACTTGATTGGAATGCTGGAAAGTGTTCCTGTTTAGAAAATGTAATTAAATAAACATATATTTATTTTAACTGTGTTTTTAATGATGTTTTATTGAATGCTTTGGCATTTTAGAGTGTATATGTTTATTGTTATTTTCTTGTTCAGAAAATGTAAATTAAATAAATAATAAATAAATAAATAAATCTGTTTAAATATATAATGTCTAAATGTGTTTTTATTACTACTGTTGTTGTCATCTAATGAGTGCCGGTTGTGAGCTGCCCTTAGTCCCCTCTCAGGGGTGAGAATGATGGGATATAAATGTATGAAATAATAATAATAATAGTCATCATCATCATCATATCAGGTTCTATCAACCTAAGTAGCCTTATGATTCTAATGGTGGAGATGAATTGTCCCATGCTACCACTTTACTGCAGTAAATCTGTCATTACCAATTAATACACATTTGCCATTTATGAAGAAGCGAAAGCTGGGACAGGAGAAATAGTGATGAGTTATAATCCAAGTTTTGGTGGATGAACTCCACAGCCTTGGTCTTGGGGTGGAACCATATTAGAATGTGTGTTTCAATCTCTGCATAGGGAAATGCCTTTTACTCAGTCATCGCCATGGTCCACCTAACATAACATACTAATATTGTTGGCATTGGCTGGAAGCAGTTTTTCAGGATTTCATGCCAGATTCTCTCCACTTCTACCTGTAGAAGCTAGAGCAGGCATGGGCAAACTTGAAGTTTTGGACTTCAACTCTCAAAAATTCCAGCCGGCTTACTGGCTGTTAAGTTTGCCCATGCCTGTTCTAGCTTCTATAGGTGGAAGTGGGAGAGCATCTGGCATGAAATTCTGAAAAGCTGCTTCCAGCCAATGCCAACAATATTGATATATTATTTTAGGTGGATCATGGCTCTGACTGAGTATATGGCATTTTCCTATGCAGACCTAAACTCTTATCTCAATTGTATTTACATGTAAATGATTACAGGCATATACCCTATGCAAGCATAGCTTTTCTATGTTAGCATGTAAGCCTTGGATGGTTTTATCTGTGGAGGCAAGATGCCATGGGGATTAATCACATGTTGTAACAGGGACGAGGCCATATTTTGGCCTATAGCTCCCTCAACGAGGATGGCCAATGATAAGATACTGCACACAGAACTGTATTTTAACATAGTTAACTTTAGCTGTAATACCTTCTTTGGCAAAGATCTGTTAAAAGCATAGTTGGCGTTACATATTTCAGTATACCAGAAACCTAATGGGAGGTGCAAAAAGCACTCAAAAAAAGTGAAAATATTACAAGGGAGAACTGTGATGAAAATGCTGAATTATTTCAAAATGGGTTTCTCACCAAGAATAAAGAAATGGCATCATTTTACACATAGCTTTCACGTTAACATACCAAAGACAGTTAAGCGCTAGTTTATTCACATCTAAGTCACAATGTAAAACACTTCTAGTGAGGGAATATAAGATAAACAGCCCAAAGTACACAGTAAAGAAAAATAAGCTCTTCTTGTCCAAATATTTTAATTATGGCTCAAGCAAAGGCTACTTCTGCAAAATCTGAAAACTATTATGAGGTTTTCTTGGCAAGACTTGTTTAAAAGGGTTTGCCTTTGCTTTCCTCGGAGGCTGAGAGAGTATAACTTGCCAAGGTCGCCCAGTGGTTTTCTGTGCCTGAATGGGTATTTGAACCAGTCCTCAGAGTCACAATCCAATACTCAAACCACTACATTGCACAGGTTTAGTAATACCTTCCATTTTTGTCCCTGGAATTGATATCTGCTCCATGTTCCAGAAGGTATTTGCATGCTTCTGTGTGCCCATTTTGCACTGTAAGTAGCAAAGAAATATTCCCATCCTAGCAGAAGGAAAAAGAGATGAAACACCGTAAGTTATTCATTTAAGCAAATTTTGCTGTATTACAAACCAGAACCATACTCCACATGTATGAGAAACTATTGCATATACACAAAACTGTATTGTGAATGGGACAAGGGGACATTTCTAGAAATGCTTGAAAATATTGGTGTGCACAACTTATCCTCTTTTGCCTCTGTCAGAATCCTCTGGATTACAATAGATTGATTTTTTAAAAGTTCAACCAAACAAATTGCTCAATAACTGAATAAGAGCTCGCCAAGGAACAACTGATACTATATTCTGACAAGGTCTTTGTGCATAATTGATTTGCTTAGAAGAAGCAGCTATCTGAAGACCCATTTGGTTCCTTCTCTTTCAATTCAAACCAGTCATTATAAAAACAATGTCATTTTTAAGAAACAGGGCCTGAATTGGTTTCCGGGTTTTAGCACAGCTGGTTAATCACCAAGAGCAATAGAGCTTACCATTCAAAAGGTTGGCAGTTTGAAGCCTGGGTCAGGGTGAACACCCGACCTTCAACCCAACCTGGCTCTTTGAACAAGTCTTTGGAAATGCAGTACAACAGACAAACACGGAATTATGTAAGATTGAAACATGGAAGGGCTTGGACGACGCTACTGGAAATGAGATTAACAGGAAGACATTGGTTATTATATGTTTTAATGGTTTTTGTATGCTTTTTATAACGTCGTTTTAAACGTTTTAATTGTATATTGTAAATTGTTAGGGCATCAAATTGCTGCCAATTTGTAAGCTGCCTTCAGTTGCCTTCAGGCTTGAGAAAGACGGGATAGAAATACCATAACAAATAAATAAACAGCTGTTCAAAAACAGCTGTGAGTAGAGAAATTAGGCACCATTTATTGTAAGTAGGGATGTATTTTAAGGCACCATAAAGGAAATATCAGAAAATGCCAGAAATCATAGGCAGGAGGAAGTATGTGATCAAGGACTCTACATCATAGAGCAGGGCTGCCCACGAAGTCGATCGCGATCGACCAATCGATTGCGGGTCTAAAGGAGGTCGATCGCAGCTGGATGGGGTGCTTCTGCCCTGAGTGCTGGGCCCCTTGCACATGCGGGGCTCCTTGTGCGCGCACCTTCTGCACGGCGCTTCTTCCGCGGGGCATTGCAGGAATGAGGGAGCGTGAGGTGGGGCCTTCGGAGGCGGCGCCTCATGTTCCCTTGTTCCCACAATGCCCTGCGGGAGGAGCAGCACGTGGGAGAAGCAGCACGCAGGAGAAGCGCCACGCGGGAGGAGCGGCAAGCACAATGTGCGTGTGCGTGGAAAGTGCGCCACGCGGAAGGTAGATCTTTTTGACTTGGTTTTTAAAAAAGTAGCTTGCATGCTGAAAAAGTGTGGGCACCCCTGTCGTAGAGGATAGAGCGACAGCAGGACCTCCAGGATGCCAAAGTTAGGAAAAAGGCTAACATAATACCTCTATCTGCGTCTGTCCTGTCTGTTTAACGGCACTGAATGTTTGCTGTGTATGTGTTCTGTGATCTGCCCTGAGTCCTCTTTGGAGTGAGAAGGGCAGAATGTAAATGCTATAAATAAATTTCCTTCCTTTCTTCTCATCCTTTGTTTCTTTCATGTCACAACAGCTTGTGGCTGAAGAGCAGGGTAAAAATACTTCTTTCCAATGGAGGCACTCTCACAGAGCCACTCATAATCTCTGTAACTCCAACGTTGTAACTCCAATGTCAGAGATCCCTGTTAAGGCAGGCTGATAGTTTATATGGGAGGCAAATCTGCTGTTTGAAAGGGGCAAGAGGCATACAGGTTTATTTTCTAAACACTCTGCAGGCTAACTGGAAGTCATGTGGGGGACCAGCAAGAAGTTAATTTACCACAAAGAAAAGAAATTGAATTAACCACAAGCAAAAATCCTAAAAGTTCCCAGAACAAGTTTTCATGAATGGAAATGTAAGTAATAGCTTTAAAAAATACTTTTTTCCTGAGATAATGAATACACACCGCATCTTTGATGTTGATTGGACATTTGTGTTCACACAAGAGCTGAATTCCTTGAAGGCAGCCACACGTAGCTTAAAAAAACAAGAGTTGAAGAATTAAAAGGTTAAAATAACACCTGACAGAGATACAAAAATACAATGAATAGTGTAGTATTACCTCAAGATTATAAAATGTACTATAGTATTAACATTTTTTCTTATTTTTTATTTATTTATTCAAATAGACATACACTTGCAAGTGTTTGTTGCATACAGTGCAATACTTTCCATCTATTAGTGTTCCATAATCAATACTCAGATAATATATTTCCTATAAGGGATCACAGTCTGGGATTTCTGGGAGTTGTAGGCCAAAACATCTGGGGACCCACTGTCCTAAGTTTTGTTTTAGATCTTCCAATTCCACATATTTATCTCGACTAGAGCCTTCTGCTCCAGAGGACCTCACTCCCGGCCCCAAATAATTTACATCATCTTGGGTCCCATGTTGAGAGAAAGGTGGGAGAGAAATAAAAGGGAATCCAATTTTCCAAACCCAAATGAAATTGAAAACATGGACCTAGCAAGGACAGGGTTCTCACAAGAATGAAGTGGTACAGGAAAAGAGAAGGTAAGGTACCTGCATAATGTAAAGCTGTTTTCCCAGAGTTGTCTGTGTTCTCAGTTGGACATTTAGCCTGTGGAAAAGAGGGAGAAAAAATGTGAGGCAAGGAAAGCAAATAATTTTCGTGATAAGTATGTTTTCTTTTGTTTTCCAAAGAACAACAACAAAAAATCCTTCCAATAATCAATACAAAAAGGGGGAAAAGAAGGGAAAGATGGGGACCATAAAAAGAAATAGTATATGAGTTGCGGAGCCATGTAAGTTAAGATCATTTGGCTGCAAAGAATTTTCAAGTTTGTTATCATTTTTGGTGAATTGCTTTTATGAAAGCATTCTTAATGAGTGCTACTGAAAGCATTCTTAATGAGTGCTACTGAAAGCATTCTTAATGAGTGCTACTTGAGCTATATGAGCCCCCTGGTGGCACATCAGGTTAAACGACTGAGCTGATAAAATTGCTGACCGAAAGGTCAGAGGTTTGAATCCGGGGAGCAGGGTGAGCTCCTGCTGTTAGCCCTAGCTTCTGTCAACCTAGCAGTTCAAAAACATGCAAATGTGAATAGATTAATAGGTAATGGTGCTCCATGCAGTCATGCTGGCCACGTGACTTGGAGGTGTCTACAGACAACGCCAGCTCTTTGACTCAGAAATTGAGATGAGCACCAACCTAGAGTCAGACTCAACTCGACTTAATGACAAGGGAAAACCTTTACCTTATACTTGAGCTATATAATGTGGGGTACCAGCAGAAGTTTTTCTTCCAGTTTTCCAAGAATTTATGACTACAACTGTTTCTTTCTTCTTTGTGGATATGCAGACAATAACTTGCAGACTAGCACAAATTGCCACTTTGAGCAGCACTGATCTAGAATAGTGGTACAAATATGTTTTGGGAGGTGGAAACTTAGGACACCTGTACATCAGGCATGGGCAAACTTGGGCCATCTGGGTGTTTTGGACTTCTACTCCCACAATTCCTAACAGCTTCAGATCCTTTCTCTTTCCCCCTCAGCCGCTTAAGTGACTGAGGCTGTTAGGAATTGTGGGAGTTGAAGTCCAAAACACCCAGATGGCCCAAGTGTCCCCATGCCTGCTCTACAGTGTAGAATTAATGCAGTTTGACACCACTTAAATTTCCAGGGATCAATGCTATGGAATCACGTGCATTGTAGTTTTGTAGGATCTTTAGCGTTCTCTTCCAAAGAGTGCTGATGCCTCAGCAGACTATAAACCCCAGGATCCCATAGCACTGAGCCATGCCAGGAAAGTATTGTCCAACTCCAATAATTTACAATGTTGAGGTACCCTTGCTTTATTTTGTAACCTTGGTGTTGAAGGAAGAGTTTGAAAATATTATTTTGGGAAGCTAAAATTTCCAGAATGCTGGAGTCAGTATGGTCAAGGGAATTATAGGGGTTGCAATCCCCCCCATCTTTATTCCAAGCATTTGATCTACAAAGACTATCCTTGGCTTGTTAAAAATGGAAGCACATCCTAAGCAAGAGATGTGAGTAATGGAATAAAAATGGACTCTAAAATCTGTAATAAAAATGTAAGGTCTGCCTTATGTCTAATAGTTCTTTCCAAATAGAAAATGAAATTCTTGTCACAAGTAAACGTAAAGAAGGTATTTGAATATCAATATACTTACAAATATAGAGGCCAATCCATCATTTCAGACACACTACCAAATGCATTAGCAGACAAATCTGACAAGAACTATTTTTAGTTGAGAAACTAAACCATCTTCCAGAATAAACATGGTGTTTGTTTTGGTAACTACAACACTCATTACTCTTTAGGCTCACATTAAAACAGTTCTCTCAGATGCTACATTGTGCATACATATCATATGCCACTATAGTGGATCCCTACCTACTGGATCGTAATAGCCAACATCAAGCTGTGGTTCAGGCTTCAGGATCAATCCTACCTTTCTCTCTGTTGGCAGACAGAGCTCTGTAAACCACACAAAGTATGTTGAGTTTCCTTGCAAACTTTGAGGGTTGAATGAAAAGTAATGCCTCCACCTTTGTTACTTGGGTTTGGATGGGAATATTTTAATAAACCAAACACAGTAACAGGGCCGTAGCCAGGATTTTGATTCGGGGGGGGGGGGGGCTGAGACTGGGTGGAAGAGGGTCTACCCTAGCAAACCTTTTGTATTGTTATCCCAATAACCCTATTAATGTGGGATATAATGAGCATGGTGATCAGATCATGATATGAATAGACATAACAGTTTAAATAATGTACCAGTAAGGCCTTTTCGCGGACCACCCTGAGAATTTCGAGGGGGGGGGGGGGTGAAGCCCCCTTAGCCCCCCCTGGCTACATGCCTGCACAGTAATAATCCTTAGAACGTGCTCTTTAAATACTACTATTCACTTTTCCACATAATCACCAGACAATTGGATACATTTCTGCCAACGATGAAAAAGTTTTCTGAAGCTGTCCTGGAAGAAGTCGACACTCTGTTTCTGCAACCAGCGTCTCACAGTTCTCTCAACGTCTTCATCAGAAGCACAGTGATGTCCCTGCAGATCTTCTTTCATTATCGGGAACAGATGGAAGCCAAACAGTGCTAAATCTGGACTGTATGGAGGATGCCATACGGTGGTGAGATCCAGTCTCTGAAGTTCTGCTGTGGTGGCATGTGAAATGTGTGGTCTGGCATTGTCATGCTGCAGGAAAACATTTTCCTTTCAGACCCTGTTGTTTCAAAGTTCGCAGCGTTGTGATGTAATGCTCTGAAATTATTGCTGTTAGACGTTCAAGGAAATCAACATGGATAACACCATCTGCATCCCAGAACACTGTTGCCATGATTTTTCTAGCTGAGGGCTGTGTCTTGAATTTCTTTTTCTGGGGCGAGTCTTTGTGTCAATATTCCATACACTGATGCTTCGTCGCTGGGTCGTAATGGTGTACCCACGCTTTGTCTCCTGTTATAATTGAATGGAGAAAGGCGTCACCTTCATTCTCGTGACGCGAGAGGAGTTCCCGGCAAATTTCAAGTCTGTGCGCTTTCATTTCAGGCGTCAGCATCTTGGGTACCCATCGTGCACAGATCTTCTGAAGCCAAGCAAAGCAATAATGTGACCCACACGTTCTTGTGAAATGCCGATTATGCTTGATATTTCTCTCTGAGTGATATGACAATCGTCCTGAATCAATCCGTCAACATTTTACTTGTGAAACTCGGTAGTTGCTGTCACAGGACGTCCAACTCTTTGTTTGTCATGCAAGTCAGATGTTCCCACCTCAACATAATTAAACTTACTTGCCCAACTATGCACAGTACTCACACCAACACAATCACCATAAACAGCTTGCATTCTCTGATGAATCTCCTTTGGAGTGACACCTTCTGCTGTCAAGAATTCAATGGCTGCACGTTGCTTAAGTTGCATTGACCGACCGTCTGTGCAGGGTTCCATATTTTGCACTTTAACAACACAAGCATTCAATGCTAAGGCTTCCTGCTAAAATGGAACTGTAGAGGAGAGTCTACTGAACAAGCCAGTACCTGCCGCATACCAGTACTGCCATCTGTTGAGGAGCTATGAAGGGGGAAGCATTACTTTTCATTCAACCCTCATAGTCTGTTGCAGATACTTTCTCAATGCCAGTAGTAGAATAAGACCACTCCAATCAACTTCTATGCATGTATTATGGAGACTGCCTGCATCTTATCCTCAGAAAGCCAAAGTTTTGTTTCACTCCTACCAACATCATCTAACTAGTTTTTGCTAACTGAAGGAAAGCAATGAAAGACAACTTTAAGGCTCTCCTGATTCTCATGGTCACAGGGTGCTTTATTACCAGGGTGAAGGATTTGATGGCAGACTCTTCTAACTCACCCTTAAGGCTGCCTTAAAGAAAAACTTAAAAGCCTCCTCATGTTTACCAGTAAATGGAAGTGTTACTGGAGAGAAACAAATGTAGATACTTCACCTGAAGCAGCCTCTTGATGCAATCGAGGTGGCTGTTCTTGGCAGCAAGATGTAAAGCGCTGTGCCCTGTGTAAACAGAAATTGATTTCAGATACTGCAAGTACTGTGAGATGTGCTATTAAAACAAAAATGGCACTTAGAATTTGGAGTAATGTGCAAGACGCTTGCAGAGGAAGACTGTGCCTCTCCAGAGTAGGAGAACTTGCTTGTTCTCTGTTTAAGTGTATTGGTGATAAGGTGGTCAGTATGGACCATGTTGGCTGGAGGATTTGAGGAGCTGCGGCGCTCTTAAACCACTTTTTCAAGTGATGTGTGTGTCCTGGATAAGGGGGTAAATAAATGTATGTCAGGGAAGTCTTTTTCTTTTAATAAATAACAATTAAAATAGCTTTTGTTATTTATTAATACATATGTTATTTTAAATTGTATTAAATTGGTAACTCTTTATTGTTTATTATTTTTGCTATACTATGTTTGCACCTGTCACTTCTTGTAAGATGCCCCGAGTCCCTTCAGGAAGAGGAGGCGGGGTATAACTAAGATTGTATTATTATTATTTACTAGCGTAACCCGCCACGCGTTGCTGTGGCCAACCTTCTCCCCCCCCTTTCTCTTTTTCTCTCTCTTTTTCTCTCTTCATATTTTTCTTTCTTTGTTTTATTTCCCTCTTTCCTTTCTCCCTTCTCTTCCTCTTCCCTTCCTTTACCCCTTTCTTTCCCTTTCTCTGTTTCCCCTTTTTTGCTGCTCTATGTGTTTTTGGAGTGCAACTCCCAGTGGTCCTTCTGGTTTACCAACTTTCCTCCTTAATGCTCTGTTCCCTTCCCCTTTCTCCCTCTTTGTCCCTCCGTCTTTTCCTTTCTCCTTCCTTTGTGTCCATTCTTCTTCCAGGCATCTGTACTTATCTTTCTTTTCTTTCCTTTTTCTTTCCTTCTTTCCTTTCCTCCCTCCCTCCTTCCTTTTCTCTCTCCTTTCTGTCGGGGTGGGAGGGAGCGTTGGAGGAGGAGGAGGGGCGGGGGCAAGGGGAAGCCGGGTGGGAGGGAGCGTTGGAGGAGGAGGGGCGGGGCGGCGCCGGTGGGGCCTTATGGGAAGTGTAGTCCTGTGTCCGTTGGTGCTGCCTCCTCTGTCTCCCAGGCAATTCTGGACGCGGGTCGCGAGGGAGGCGCCGTGGCCGCCTTCTCCGCCGCTTCTTCTGTGTCCTCCGCCGGCTCCCAGCTGGTTTTGGAGCCGGGCCGTGGCGCCGCCTCTACGGCCTTCTCTGCCGCCTCCTTCTTGGTTCCAGACCCGGGCCGCGCCGCCGCTGCCTTGCGGATCCAGCCTCCCGCGGATCCAGCGGCGGCGCCTCAAAGAAGGTAAGCCCGGGAGCTTACCTTCTTTGAGGCTCGGTTGCTGGAGGGGGGGGGCGGCGGCGGAGGGTGGATCGTCGATCTCGGCCCTGCCTCCCGTCCTGGCGCGCATGGGGAGGCAGGGCCGAGATCGGTGATCCGCCCTCGGCCGCCTCCTCCCGCGGATCCATCTCCGGCCCTGCCTCCCGCCCTGGCGCGCATGGGAGGCAGGGCCGAGATCGGCGATCCGCCCTCCGCCCGTGCCCAGCGATTTCGGCGGCACCTGAAAGAAGGTAAGCCCGGGAGGTTACCTTCTTTCAGGCGCGGCCGCTGCAACCGCTGGGACACGGCGGAGGGCGGATCGCCGGTCTCCGGCCCTGCCTCCCACCGTGGCGCACAAGGCCAGCGTGGTACGTGTCCCGCAGCGGCCTGACGCCACCCACGGGACGCGTACGACGGTGGCGCGAGAGGCGTTTAGGGCGCTGGCGGTGTGGCTGCGAAGGTTCAGGGTGAGTGGGGAGAGAGGGAGACGGGATGGGTTTGTGTGTTGGGGAGGCGCCTGCGCGATTGCTCTCCCTGTGTTCTGCGCTCGCGGCCAGCGCAGAACGGGAGGCAATGGGCGGTTTTAGGGGCTTGTTTTGGGGGGTTGCAAGGTAGGGAGGTGGGTTTTTTTGAGTTAAGGTAAGACCTCGTGGTCTGGGGGAATGTGTGTCGTTGGATTGGTGTTTGTGGGGGGCATAGTTTGGCCGTGCATAAAGTCCGTTGCACGACGACTCGATTTTTATATATATATAAGATTAGTGCATAGCATCAACAAAAGACCGGTATAATAATGTCTTAAAATAGTCACAAAAGGAATCGATTTGAGCATGCAGCTTCCTAAATATTAAAATTTAATGCATCTAGCATGCCAAAAACCCACTACCTCCCTTCAAACCATTGCTAATGGATTAGAATGTGTGTATATATACACACATTCAGCAGTTTCTCTTTCCAATATTCCTTTAATTTTGTTGCTGCTATTGAAGAATTGCTAACTTGGAGATCTGATCTGATGTCCAGGAAGGTTGAGCCTTCTACAACTGCTTTTGAGAATATTTCCATTTTTAATGTCAGATTTGAGCTCATTTATCCTCTAACATACAGAATATATTTTGTCAGTATGTGTGTCTGTGTCTTCAACTTGCCTGTCAACTTACAGAAAACCCATGATTTCCATAGGGTTTTCTTAGGCAAGGAATACTCAGAGGTGGTTTTTGCGAGTTCCTTCCTCTGAAATATAGCCTACAGCATCTGGCCTTCATTAGTGGTCTCCCATCTCAGTACTCCAAACTGTACACGGGGTCAAAATGAAAATGCTATTACTCCTTCCTATCAATTTAAGCAGACGTCCACTTAAAGTATCTGACAAAACCATGCTGACTGTGCTTAAATCCTTGCGCATTTAAAGATTTACATTTACAGATCTGCATAAAAATAAAACCCAAAATTCAGTGATTCTGTAGTTCTTGGACCAAAAAGAGCCTAGGGTGGGTTTAAAGAACCTGCACTCAGTTGTCAATTCCTGTACAATGCATCAACTGATTTCTGTCACTCAGAACTCAATGCCAATTTTTGAGAAATTGAGTCCAAAGTATTTTTTGGGGAAATATATGCTTGGATGCTCTAGTTCTTATGAGCAGTGCCTGGTGCTTTTAGATGAGATGGCTAAAGAGACCACACTCTGAAGAACAGTTACTAATTAGAGGAAATAACCATGGCCAAGGCAGATTAACAACTCAATCTAAAATATTCTCCCTCAATCCGACGGTAACTACATGCATTGGACATGCTGGCTGGAGATGACAAGGTTGTGATTTGGAGTGTATTACAATCAGTTGGGGATGTAAGGCACCTGCAAACGTTCATATACAAGTCTAGCCTGAAAAGATCAAGTATTTGTATATGTGGAGAAAAAGAAAAGGGAGAGAAACACATACAAAAACATGCATACCTGTCCCATCCTGTGAGGTTACATCCGCACCATGTGCCAACATGACCCTGATGCATTCTCCATGACCTTTGGAAGCAGCCAGGTGAAAACTGGAAAGAAAGGGAAAGGTTACAACTCATCTGGTTGTACCAGCTCATATGCATCTTCATCTTATCTTTGAACACTACATTGTAAAAAACATAATATGTAGTATTTACAATACACAATACCCTTGGACAAATAAAACAATGCATGAGATAAATATATGGTAATTTATTTTTGGTCTATATAGAATACATGGGAGGTCCCGTTAGTTCCAATATCACAAGGAAGGTGTGTGTGTATCAAGAGCGACTTCAGATACTGCTAGTCACTTCTGGTATGAGAGAATTGGCTGTCTGCAAAGACATTGCCCAGGGGACACCTGGATGTTTGATGTTTTATTATCCTTGTGGGAGACTTTTCTCATGTCCCCGCATGGGGAGTTGGAGCTGACAGGGGGAGCTCATCCATGCTCTCCTTGGATTCGAACCTCCGACCTCTCGGGTCTTCAGTCTTGCCAGCACAAGAATTTAACCCATTGCGCCACTGTGGGCTCCTCACAAAGTGGGTGTCAACCCATTAAATGTCCTGGTCTGAATAACTGAAATTAGACCCAGTCTCACACAAAACCATGAAGATAGGGCTCTCCAGATGACTCACAGACCAAGCAGGGCTCCAAAGGAGAAGACAGTTCTCTTGCAATTTTATTGTTTCAATTTGTATACCATCCTTCTGAAATTGGCTCAGGACGGTTTACAGTATATCAACCAATAACAATTTAAAACAATCCAGGTATACAGTAAAATCATAAACGATTAACACAGATTAACAGTATGTACTCAACCAAAGTGGCTAAAGGTTAAATGCCTGACGGAAAAGGGCTGTTTTACATGCTTTCTGAAAGGCCAGCAGATGGCAAAGAATTCCATAGACTCGGTGCAACCACAGAGAAGGCTCTTTGTCTTGTTGAAGACAAATGGATGTTTCGGAGGGATGGAATCTGTAAGAGGTTGTGATCCTCTGATCGAAGTGATCTCTGGGGAACATATGGGAGTAGACGGTCCCTCAAGTACACTGGCCCCAGACCATACAAGGCCTTGAAGTTCAAAACCAGCACTTTGAAGATGATCTGGTGCTCAATTGGCAGCCAGTGCAGTCGCTGCATTGTTGAAATGATATGAGCCCTGGCCGGTACTCCAGCCAGGAGTCTTGCTGCTGCGTTCTGCACCAGCTTAAGCCTCTGGATGACTGACAAAGGAAGACCAATGTAAAGGGCGTTACAGTAGTCTAGCCTCGAGATGACCGTTGCCTGGATAACCGTGGCTAGGTTGCATTCGGTGAGATAGGGAGCCAGCCGCCTAGTCTGCCGTAGGTGAAAAAAGGCAGATCTACTGACAGTGGAGACCTGAGCCTCCATTGACAGTAGCGGGTCCAATTGGACCCCCAAACTCTTTACTAAGGATGATGGACGTGATGTCTCGCCGTCCAGCATCGGTAGGTGACACCCACCCCCACCTGGACGACCCAGCCAAAGGATCTCCATCATCGCTGGATTCACCCTCAACCGACTGGCTCGTAGCCAACTAGTCACAGCTTCAAGGCATAGTTGGAAACAATCGGGTACAGAGTCCGGCCGGCTGTCCATCCTCAGCACAAACTGGGTGTCATCAGCGTACTGATGACACTCCAGACCAAAACTCAGCACCAATTTGGCAAGTAGTCGCACGTAGATGTTAAATAATAAAGGGGAGAGAATGGCTCCCCGAGGGACCCCACAATTTAGGGGAAGCCTCTCGGAAACCATACCATTTAAAATTCTTCACACATCTATCCTCAGTACAGTAACCCTTACAATTACATTTGCATTGCATTACTTTTTAATACAGAGCACTCCTTGGAAAAATGCAAAGGCTGGATAAACTAAATAAGCTGTGTAGTGCAGTTTAACATAGATTAAGATGTCTGGGAATCATTGCCACTTGTCTTTTTCAGGAAGGGGGTTGTCAAATGCACAGGGTTCATATATAATATCAAGCATACTACTCAATACATTCTTGAGCATACTTAATGCTAACCTGACTCAAGAGGCAGAGTAGAGTCAGGTGTTTATAAAAGCCTACAAATCGCTATCAGGGGGAAAATGAGTAATTTACACACACATACAATGTTGATCCCTGATCAGCTTAACAGTCCTTTTTAGGTATTTCACAGTCTAGAAACTCCCTCTACAGCTCCTACCCACTCTCCCTTGGGATGGGAAGGCTTTTCCACATTCAGCTGCAAGTAGCTTCATTGTTCATGTGGGTTATAGAGCATCGATGTTAATTTCCTTCATATTGAAGGTGGAGGGCTGAAGCCAGAAAGGCAATGACTCAGCTGAAGACCACCTACAGAGATGGGATTTTCACCGGTTTTCAAATGCAGGGAGGAAAAGCTTGTGTGTTTTGTACAAAAGGGAGAAAAAAAGTCCTACACCAGAGGAAAGGAATGTTTGAAACACAACCTAATAGTAATTATACTCCAGTATCCAAATAAAAAATATGGAATGGCTATGTACCACTCGACCCATCTGTACTGCTGATGCTAATATTAGTGGACTTGGTCAGGTACTCAAGAAGAAAAAAAGTGACAACAGGTAACAAGTGTCATATATTGTAAATATACAGATAATGCACATACACGTAACACAGACTCAGCTTCCAAGTACCATATTAAAAGTGACAGCACTATCAGTAACGTCATTTTGGAAGGTGACACACAATTCACTGCACAATGATGGTTAACGTTGAGTTGTTTTACTATAATGTAAAAGTTACTTGTTTTTAGGTGATCCTTTTGCAAGGGATTACTTGAGGCTTTGCTATTTTTAATGGCTTAAAATGATGATATATTAACCCAAAATTCACAAGTGTTGCGACTGGAACCTCTCAAATCTCAGTTTAACCACCAACACTGACTCACTTATCAATTAAATGTAAGACTAAAAGGTACTATGTAAGATTATTTTCTGTGTTGTAGTTTCACTTCACATTTGCATGTGGATGGGCGACACCCCTCCTGCCAACAGCACAATGAAGACACAAACACCGAGTTGGGAAGAAAATGGCCACAACTGTTTATTGGTTACAGGTTGGCTGCCGTGCATGGGATCTGGATCAGGATTGGTCAGCCCGCTGCTGACCAATACCAAAACACACCAGGGGTACCACCGGCACAATACCAGGCTAACTTACTGGCACCCCTAGATAACCAGTCACCCCCCCTTCCACTTGGGGGGGGGGGAGACCCAGATCCAGGGCCCATGCCACATGCCAACTGGAGTTGTGACAAACTAAGCAAAACAACATAAATAACCCCAACATAAAACATGAAAAGGATGCAGGGCAGGTGGGAGGCCAAGCTGCACAGGAACGGTGCCTGTGAGGGACCCAGGACAGTCTAATAAGGCTGCTTGGGAACAAAGGACCCACGCCAAGCCAATCCAGAATCAGGGGGGTGGCCAGGCCACTGATTGTCTGGACAGCTGAGTGGCGGAAAGCTTCCTGCCATGCAGGGGGCTTCTGGGAAGGAGAAGCTCCCTGTACCCAATATGGGCAGCAGGAGAGCACCCTCCCCCCCCCCGCCCCCGGGGCAACAGTCCTCACCCGGTATGTCAGACAAGGCATTTCCTCACCTCTACTGAAGCAACAGAAACATGTAATGGAAAGGGATGTGTTATGAATGGGGAAATGCCAGTGGTAGGGGGAGAGCATTAGCCCCATGTAGGATCTTGGAGACTCACTGCAAATCATGCCTTTCACCTGTCAATGAACATTATAATAGGTTAAGTCTGATGGGGAGGTATCCAAAAAGGAGAATTTTTTAAAACAAAAAATGTTCCCAACAAGTGGCTTGGGGCCACGTTTTGCTTATCCCTACTGTACGTGATCTTATACATTACAGTATAGGATTCATCATGAGGAAGGATGTGAATTTGGATCCATGCTATATAAACAGCTCTGGTCCAGGCGACTTGACCAATCACATCTCCTCTTACAAACCAGCTCGGGCATGGCGGTCAGCGGAGGAGGCCCTGCTCTCGGTCCCACCCCCATCTCAAGTACAGCTGGTGGGAACGAGAGAGGGGGCCTTCCCCGCCCCCTCCTCTGAAACTCCCTCCTTAAAGAAACAGAGCTGGCCCCTTCCCTCCTCTTCTTCAAAAAACAACTGAAGACTCATCTTTGTTCATTAGCATATGGAGAGGAGGAGAATTAGACATTGAGAGATTACTACCGGACCTCTGGTTGAGAACTACTTCATACCCGGGCTTCTCTAGTCTATGTATCCCAGTTACCATCACTGGCCATACAACTGCTCTGGCCACAAAACCAACCTACACAATTTTGTTGGCTTTTGTAATATAATGTGAATGTTTTTCGTTCAGATTTTACATCACTGTATAATTTTTGTTTGCTTATGATTGGTTTATTTTATCAATGTTAGCTTCTAATGTTGTTTTTATATGTGGGGCTTTTCTGGGGTTATAATGTTGGTACTTGTTTACTTTATGTAGGAATTGAATGTTTGCCATTTTATGTTGGAATCCGCCCTGAGTCCCCCTCGGGAGATAGGGCAGAATTATTATTATTATTATTAATAATAATAATAAATCACAAGTCAAACACTTCTCAAGCGTTTAGGACTGTGTGATATATTTTTGAATGATGCGCGGAGATCCAAGTAAGGTGGCCTTTTGCAGTTGACAAATTGTTATTTTGTCAATGTTTATTGTTTCCAAATGCCGGCTGAGATCTTTTGGCATGGCACCCAGTGTCCCAGTGTGCCGATTACTACTGGGATCACTTGTACTGGTTTATATCAGAGCCATTATTATTATCATTATCATAATTATTGTTGTTATATTCAATGCCTAGTTACAAACACTGCTTCAACTACTCATATAAGGTGGCAAATAATAGTTTGAGACAAACAAAACTGAAGTTTTCAAACATAAACTGGGCCCCACATGCTTGCTGTTGCCATATATTGAAGGAGACAACTGCCCCTCCAGGGGCTTAAGTACTACAATTCCCATAATTTCTCAACATAATCTATGTTGATTTTTTTATTGTGTCAGAAGCGACTTGAGAACATACTGGTGTGACAGAATTGGCCGTCTACAGAGATGTTACCCAGGGGACGCCCGATGTGTTACCATCCTGCTGGGAGGCTTCTCTCATGTCCCAAGCTAGAACTGACAGATGGGTGCTCACCCCATCTTGCGGATGCAAACCGGCAATCTTGAGGTCAGCAGTCCAGCCAGTATAAGGGTTTAACTCATTGCACCATTGCGGCTCCTATTTATGTTGATGAGGACTGATCACAGTTGTGAGCCAAAAAATCCTGATTACCACAGTTGCCCACTCCTGCCATATATAATGAGCAAATTAAGTGTTTAAAACCTCATTCTTTTAAAAGAAATATAATATGTGTGAAAATGCAATGGAGTCCAATGAAAGAATGCAAATTTTGGATGGGAATTGTATTTGGTCACAGCTGAGAACGAAAACTTTCTCATCATGGCACAAATGAATTCAACTATATAAACAGTTTGTTCTCAATGTTCTTGCTTGGGCAAGAAGACACCACAAGATCCCGGCCAAAGGTACAGCTCCTAACTTTGCTAGGAGAAGGCATGGGGTAAACATTCAAACAAAATCAAATCCATTAAACTCAAGAGAAGTTTACAAAAAGAAAGAGGGGCTGAAACGTGGAAACCACACTTCTAGGTTGTTTATATTTCAACAGCATTTGCTATAATTAAAACACTTGTATAGTAAAAACTTGGCTAAAGCAATGACAGCATTAAACTTTATGGCCAATTCCTTTGTTTGCATAGGGAACATTGCCAAGTGCAACACACTTCACTGTAATGGTTTGATTTCTACTTAAATACAAACAAGGGTGGCAGGGGGAGAGAGAAGCCTCAGTGAAAGCTAAGTAAGAAAGCTCCTTTATTCTCCATAAATCAGAGATCTGAGGAGGACATGATAATATTTGTCCATAAAGCTAAATTGCTGGAGGGATGGAAGATATTAATAAGACAGAAATCAGTTATCTGAGAATAGAAGTCATGTTTTTCATTCTGGGATATTTCTAGAAGACAATATTTACTTGTGTGGAAGCCTGCAAGATTTCCCAAATCTAATGCAAGTCTGAAGTTTTGTTTAAGGAATACAGTCCATCTGACATGGTTAATTTTATCAGATTTCTACATATCACACTAGACCTGAAGATCAATCACCCAGGAAAGGGTTGGCTTTGGTTTTGATATCTTCAATAGATCAATCAAAACTTGTATACAGGTAGTCAAAGCTACTTTTTGAACTGACGGACTCTCCAGTCAGCAGAGTCCCTGGCCACAAAATTTAACAAGCTTATCTGTAAAAGGAAAGTGAAAATAACTTAAGTACGATCACTGGAATGGCCCAACCTTGATTGTGGATAACGTGATTTTATAAGTGGCATTGTTTATGTTTTAACTGCTTTTAACTTCATTTAGATTTTAGATTTGTTTTATAATTGTTGAATTGTTTAAGGCATTGAATTTTGCCTCTGCTGGAAGCCACTTTGAGTCCCCTTTGGGGTCGAGAAGGGTGGGATATAAATATAGTAAATAAATAAATACTGAGAAATCTATAAATCGAGTATCTTGAGCATTTGCTATGATCTCGCACTAGCACTCTACATTATTCTAAAAGAGTAATATTTTTAAGTCTGGAGGACTAGAAAGTTTTTCTTCTGGCAACCCCTCCATACTTTACTCCAAAGTGGAATATCCATGGTAGGAAATACTCGCCTCAGCAGCAGCTGGCAATGGCTAATAAACCAGAAGGAGCCATTCAATGTCATGGACTTGGGCCAGGAAGGAATGCTAAAAGGCTCACTTGGCTGCAAGATCTTTGATTGAGCCTCAGACTAAAGATGGCCATTCAAAACTACAAATGAAGAACTCCTAGAACATGATAGCTTCTCATTCAATGAAGAGCTGAGAAGCATCTCTCAGAGATGTTTTAAATATGGATTCCTGCACTGGCAAAGGGTTGGATTACCATGGAGGTTTCCATCCAATGGACTAACTCATGCAAGGTAGTCTGAAATCTGAGATCTGTTTCTCTGAGGTGGCATCCCAACCATAGTACTTTCTCCTAAGGGAAGTCAGGCCCTATTCCCCATTATTTATTTACCTCATCTATATCCCTCCCTTCTCAATCCAAAGGGGACTCAGGGCGGCTTACAACAAAGGCACAATTCGATGTCTTAAATACATATAAAAATAAAACAACATATACTTAAAAATCATGTAATTAAAACATATCAAACAATTACGGTACTTAAAAATCACACAATCCAAAAACATATACCAGGAGCCATTCCAATTGTCACTTGTATTGTTCATTATTGCATGCACAGAAACATCGATTATTGCACTAGGAATCACTGTGCAAATGCTTGGTCCCATAACCAAGGATTTAACATGACCTCTGGCAGCCAGCCAATGTTGTTCTTTTTTTTGTAGAGGGTACAAGCCAAGGGTGCATCCACACTGTAGAATTAATGCAGTCTGACACCACTTTAATGGCCATGGCTCAATGCTTTGAAATCCTGGGAGTTGAAGTTTGGTGAGCCATCAGCACACAACCTCAGTGATTCCGTAACACTGAGCCATAGCAGTCGAAGTGGTCTCAAACTGAATTAATTCTACCATGTTGAGGCTTTTCTGATTTTCTTAGTTGTTGTGTGTGTGTCAAAATATTGTTTTACAAATCTGTTTTTTAAACATTACTTTTGACTTATTTTGTCTGCTTTGATTTGCTGTACATTTCCCTGGGAGATCTTGGCAGCTGAGAGGCAATAAACAAATACTTATATAAGTAAATAAACTCTACAATTCTATGAATCTGGGTTGAGCACTAGATATATTTAGTTTCAAATAAGCACCCTTTGGAGTACATGCTAGTTTCTGAGTGAAATCATCCCCTCTATAAAGCAAACTCTTTTCATCTCCACTCCCTTCCCCCTTTTTTCCTGGTGTGTATTTTCAGTCTCCTTTCAAAGATGCAGGATTTGCTTGCCAACAACTCCCCTGATTGATGGCCTCCTGAAGGACAAATAGCTCGGCACAAGCAGACAAGATTGGAAAAAGAAAGATGCCAGGGCTGTCAGAGTCTCTACAACACTGATGATAAACCAGGATAAACCCCAAGGGATAGGAGTTGGGAGTTGCTTATCATTATTTTAAGGATAGCTGGCCATATATTAAGACGTGCTGCCTTTTTCAGAGGCTATGGCTCTGAGCCTTTGGGCTTCCAGGAGAGTTGAAGGAAAGGACAGAATTAAATCCCTTCCACTTTCTGTTTTTCACTCTAAGCTCAAGGACTCTCTTCGTCTGCAACTTACACTTCAACATGGCCAAAGTACTTGATCCCATTCCAGCAACATTGCCTTAGTCCTCTTCAGCAGATGCGATAAATTGAAAATTATTCTCTTTGGACCAGTTTGCACATAGATGCTCTTCGTTCACTGACCACATCTAGTAAAGGAGTCATCACATGCTCAAGTCCAAGACTTTCACAGGAGACCATTTGTGTGTTTAGATAAGGGCTGGGGCTGATGAGAGTTGCAATATAACAGCTTCTAGAAAGCCAAAGATTATTCACCTCTGGTTTTGCATTACATCAAAGAACCTGGGACACACGAGCTCCCCTTTCCTTCTCCAACTTGAGAAGATCAGAAGATGTCATCTATTTTGAGATCACCACCATTTGTCACTATGTAAATCAGATGTCATAATACATTAATCGTATGATGCTACAGGATTGGGCTGGTTCAAGACATGATCCTGCAGTCTCCCCCACCACAAACTGCATTGCAAGTTTTTGGATTGCGCCCATGTCTTGTTTTACTGACTTAACCCAAACTGTATTTAATATGAGCTATATGAGGTTTGCTTGAAACAATAGGTTCTCAACTCAGCTTGTTTTGTACAAGTCATATTTAAAATTAAATATAATTAAGGATTAGATGTAACACTGCTTAACTCCAACAGAAGCAAAATGTCTCATCCCTCTAAACAGTATGGGGATGATGCAATGTACACATGCAGATGACACATCAAGCTCACATAAATGGTGGTTAGCCTCAACCATGATGTAGGGCAAAGAGGTATCCATATGAAGTAAAATGCCAGTCAACAACGTTATTTTAACTTTAGGTTTTTTAAATAAATATATTAAATTATTGTTCTCACTGGTATTTAACTATTTTATTTATATTCCACCTTTCCTCCACCTCTACATTGGCGCCCCCTTGTCGTGGGGGAGAGGCTTGTGTACCCTAATGAAGTTGTGAGCTTTGCTGGCGGTGGCGTAATAGCCACTGCGCTCCATCAGAAAAATGCATTGCACAGGCTCGAAGGACACATCCAACCTCCGTCATCAACGCGCTTGTAGAAAATGTGGGATGAGTCCTTCCTAAGAATCTTCGTTCGCGAAGTAATGTCAGAGATACCTTTCCTCCAACACTGGGGGCTCAAGGTGGCTTATACCTATACAAAAAGTTGAAAATTAAAAATGTACAAAAAGCAGGGAGTGGGGTGAGCTCCTGCTGTTAGCCCCAGCTTCTGCCAACCTAGCAGTTTGAAAACATGCAAAATGTGAGTAGTTCAATAGGTACCGTTTCTGCGGGAAGGTAACAGCGCTCCATGCAGTCATGCCGGCCACATGACCTTGGAGGCATCTACAGACAACACCGGCTCTTTGGCTTAGAAATGGAGATGAGCACCATCCCCCAGAGTTGGGATCAACAAGACTTAATGTCAAAGGGAAACCTTTACCTTATTAACAGAAAGCTAACATTAAACTAAACTAAAATATTCAACATATTAAAAACATACACTTTAAAAGGATTTTAAAGAACTAAAACACAAAACATTCGGGCAGATTGGTGGACTATACATCACTGCATTCCCTGAGCACTCTGTCCAAAAGCAACCATTGTGTACATCCAACATTCACACCATAGGATTCTCATTCTCTTTTGCAGCTTGTATTTAGCCCTTTGAATCTGAATGGTCTAATAAATTTTGATTAAAAAAGCATTAATGAGCTGAAGTAATCCTTGGGTCATCTGATTCTTAACTGACTTGTCAAGCAGTACTAAATTACTGAGAACAAATCCTGTCTCAGAAGTTGGCAAACACACATGAGCTACCATACAGCCGTGTTGTTACTTTGATCTCCACAAAGTACTGCAAGAGTCTGATTTTTAAGGCAATTGTTGAAACGTCATATTTTACTCAATTACCTTCATGAGAACTGGATGGCATAGCAGGCATTAATACACTACATCAAACAGAAGCAGAAGCATTGGATAAAAACAGAATCATCTCTTTCTTCCAGTATGAAAAGGGGCTCCTGATTAAGTCACAACGGTTAAAGACATCACCTCATATTTCTCTCTTTTTAAAAAAACAATAACAAAAAGCTTGTTTGGGTATTACATTTCCAACAGTGTACGAGTAGCAATTTCTGAAGCATTTCACTAGGAAAATATTGAATGGGAATAAATGAGGAAGAAAAATGTTAGTTATACCTTGGACAATTAATCTAGGGGTGGAAAGACTATTCAAAGACATTTGGAAAATGGTTAAACCCCATGTTTTCTAAGTGTTGAGAAACCATGACAAAAAGAATCCTGAATTGACGCAAAGCTTTGTATTTCAGGACATACTCCACAAAATTCGCAGACGGTTGCTTTTGCGCAGAAAATGGCATTTTCCACATATAAAATATTTAGATGCATAAATACTAAGACCTGAATGGAGAATGCTGTATTTGCCACTACAAGTGTTGTACGAGAGTTGGGTTTGGATGGAAATATTTTAATAAACCAAACACAGAAATAATTCTTAGAATGTGCTCTTTACTAGCAATATTCACTAAGTGGCGGGAAATGGCGCAGCTGGCTAAGTGTCAGCTGCATAAGATCTCTCTGGCCAGTAGGTCATGAGTTTGAGGCCTGCCCAGGTCGAGGTGGGTGCTCGACCTTTAAGTGTAGCCTGCTGTCAACCTTTGCAGCCCGAAAGATAGTTGCATCTGTCAAGTAGGAGATAAAGGTACCACATTAATTGAATTATGAGGCCATTAAAGAACTCCAGGAACGCTGAGGAATGCGGAAGGAACAACAGGGGACACTGGGAATGCTGAGAGATGAGTGCGTCAGCTCCCCCTGGTGGTCAGAGTTTGCCTCTGTTCGTCTATATGTGTGTACTGTGTATGTGGAACGGCAGGGATTGTCTGCTAACTATGTGTACCTGTAATCCGCTCTGAGTCCCTGTCGGGGTGAGAAGAGCGGAATATAAATAAAGTAAATAAATAAATAAATTTTCCACATAATCACCAGACAATTGGATACATTTCTGCCAACAATGGACAAGTTATCTGAAGCCGTCAGGGAAGAAGTCAACACTCTGTTTCCACAACCAGCGTCTCACAGTTCTCTCAACGTCTTCATCAGAAGCATAGTGATGTCCCTGCAGATCTTCTTTTATTATCGGGAACAGATGGAAGTCAGTTTATTGGTGCTAAATCTGGACTGTATGGAGGATGCTTTACAGTGGTGCGATCCAGTCTCTGAAGTTCTGATGTCAACCTTTTGCTTGTGCAACTCACGCTTTGTCTCCTGTTACAATTGAATGGAGAAAGGCGTCACCTTCATTCTCGTGACGCGAGAGGAGTTCCTGGCAAATTTCAAGTCTGTGCGCTTTCATTTCAGGCGTCAGCATCTTGGGTACCCATCGTGCACAGATCTTCTGAAGCCAAGCAAAGCAATAATGTGACCCACACGTTCTTGTGAAATGCCGATTATGCTTGATATTTCTCTCTGAGTGATACGACAATCGTCCTGAATCAATCTGTCAACATTTTACTTGTGAAACTCGGTAGTTGCGGTCACAGGACGTCCAACTCTCCGTTTGTCACACAAGTCAGATGTTCCCACCTCAACATCTTTAAACTTACTTGCCCAACTATGCACAGTACTCACATCAACACAATCACCATAAACAGCTTGCATTGTCTGATGAATCTCCATTGGGGTGACACCTTCTGCTGTTAAGAATTCAATGACTGCATGTTGCTTAAGTCGCACTGATCGACTGTCTGCGCAGGGTTCCATACTTCACACTTCAACAACACAACCATTCAATGCTAAGGCTTCCTGCCAAAATGGAACTGTAGGGGAGAGTCTACCAAACAAGCCAGTACCTGCCACATACCAGTAGTGCCATCTGTTGAGGAATTATGAAGGTGGAGGTATTACTTTTCATTCAATCCTCGTAACTGGAAATTTATTTTACATAAAATCCATGCATAGTTGATTTGCATTAAAAACAGAATTTTCTGCACAAAACAACCATGATTTTTCTACATAATCACACATAAACAGTGTGGTTTTCATATACTTTTCTTCCAGAAGGAAGGACATAGCTGAAATTACTCTTTGTTACCTGAGAGAAGTAACTGCAAATGTGGAGGGTTGACCATATTAACCGGCACAATGACAGAAGTCTCTGACTTATGTTTGAAACCTTTAGACCTTAGGACAATAACTCGTTTGAACTCTATCTCCTGCAATCCATCCGAAAACAAATTGGGAAAGTTTCTTTATTGTATTATATTTCCTTTAACAGCCCAACTGTGTCTTCACCCTTCACCTCTATTCATTTCCAACTAGGATCTGGAGCTGCATTTCCCAGACTGTTCAGTAGGTGCTGCTGTTGTACAATGAGCTTTTCTGTAGTTGGTTCTTTCGATAACAATAACTTTTGAAACCCTCACTGAACCTGGCTGGAAATTAAATTTTTAAAGAAAGGATTTGTTTAGACTTGAGCAAAGGTTGCAGAGACAGCAACTTGGGTTCTTCCCACTCAGAGCCAAAACATAGGCAGAAAGCTCTTTAACCTTCCTCTACACTTAGGGGCAAACAGTAATACAAAACAGTTGGCAGATTGCTCATTATGTGATTCAGCTGCTTACAACTAGTGTGAGCCAAGACGTTGGGGTGGGAAAGAGGGGAACGAAACCCAAGGGCATGTGAGGAGAATCTCTATTGGGGTGCAGAGAAGGGAGGGCACAACAAATGCATCCACTTTGTGCTCACTAAAACTTCATTATGCAGTCAACTGTTGGGTTGATGTTTTTTGTTTCTAAACCATTCTGACAAGTTTAGGGCACAAACGTCTAGTCTTAACATGCCTTGGATGAGGAAGAAACTCAACATTCTCATGCAATGCTTTTCACTACTGAAAAACCTGCTCTTCCTTTGAGCTAGAACTTGGTGTTTCTTGTTTTGACCAAAATGGACAGCTTTGTTGTCGTTCTCTGCAATACATAAAGCACTTTGAGACAGTGAGGACAAGAATGTGGAAAGTGATGCAAAAATTGGAAATCTACAATGCTGTTAGGGGGTGATGGGAATTATAGCCCAATACACACTATTGATGCTGGCATGAGGGGAGGGATTAAACTGAAATTGCAATGGTCAGTTGCTACAATAAACATCCTGACATATGCCAAGGACATTCCGGAAACTGCAGCACTAAAAAATAAAACATTCCCCAAGTTTGATAGTTTTGATTATTTACACCTACAGTTCAGCTAAGAAGGCTCCCACAATTTTGGGAATCTTTGTTTTGTTTTTTATTCAAGAAAGAAAAAAATGTAATAGAAAGTAAAGTGTTATGTTAGCTAATGCTGAAACTACACAGCTACAGTCTACCTATTATTTATTTATTATTCAGTTTTATATTCCGCTCCTCCCTGCAGGCTCGGGGCGGATCACAACTAACTACAAGTCAAGACAAGTTCACTTTGTTATGGTCAATGACCAGTTCAAGAACTTCAAGCCTACGTTAAAGCAAAAACACAAAAACGAAACACATACACACAAACTAAACTAACAAAAAAGAAAATTTTATGGGCCTCACACTCAGTATCAGATTTTTTCAAATCACTTATTGTTCTACTGCTTTGAAATAGTATAATATAACAACATTACTTCTTGGGAGGAGAGCAATGACCAACCAATCTTGATAAAATAGTGAAGAGTAGAGACATCAAACTGGCAACGAACATCCGCATAGTTAAAGCAATGGTATTCTTCATAGTAACCTATGGATGTGAGGGCTGGACCATAGGGAAGGCTGAGCAAAGGAAGATAGATGCTTTTGTACTGTGGTATTGGAGGAAAGTTCTGGGAGTGCCTTGGACCGCGAGAAGATCCAACCAGTCCATACTTCAGGAAATAAAGCCTGACTGCTCATTGGATGGAAGGATATTAGAGGCAAAGATGAAGTACTTTGGCCACATAATGAGAAGACAGGAAAGCTTTGAGGAGATAATTATGCTGGGGGAAAAGGAAGGAAAAAGGAAGAGGGGCCGACCAAGGACAAGATGGATGGATGGCATCCTCGAAGTGACTGGCTTGACCCTGAAGGAGCTGGGGGAGGTGACGGCCGACAGGGAGCTCTGGCGTGGGTTCGTCCATGAGGTCACAATGAGTCAAAAGCGACTGAACGAATAAACAACAACAAACAACATTTATATATTTTGTAACACTCTTCTAATTCAAAAATTCTATAATTATCAGTTGTTTTAATTGTTGTTGTGAAAAGATAATAAATGAATAATTCTGGGAAGTCTACTAGATTCTGGAGGCTAGGAAAGCCTTGCTTTTATTTTAGCTAACTCAGTGCAAACAAAGAACAATCTTGCTTGGCACTGAATTTTGGAGACTTCGAAAGCTATTCAAACCTCTTTTCTGGGATTAAGGGTGTGTGTGCTGGATAATCTCCCACTTATGAACTAAGTCTTGGAGAGAGGCAAGTGAACCGAGAGATTCTCACAGCTTCTTGATGTCTTCAAAACTTTGAATAATGGAAGAAATCGAGCCCTCCTCCCCACTCAATCCTCCCTGTGTCCCAAGTGACTCTGGGAAGGAGCTGCCTAAATAATGCCGGCAACAAAGAAAAGCCAAATCTGGTAGCGGCCAGTTCTTTGGCTCTTCTAAGTCTCTCTCCACCGGAAAAGTAGACTGTGTGGGAAAGTGGAGTCATTTTGCAGAGGGCAGTAAGTAGTTCACTTCCTTGTTGATGTTTGTCTTCAAGCTGTAGCCAACTTATGGTGATCCTATGGTGAATCTATCATGGGATTTTCTTGGCAAGATTTGTTATGCAGGGTTTTTGCTACTGCCTTCCTCTGAGGCTGAGGGAGTGTGATTTGCCCAAAGTCATCTAGTGTGGGTTTCCATGACTTAGTGGCGATTTCAACCTTGTTCTACAGGGTCACAATCCAATGGTCAAAACACTACACGGGCTCTCCTGCTCACACATATGTGAGTCAGGTGCAGACGAAAATGAAAATAAATGTGAAAAAATTATAACACTTGCATTACAACCTGAATAGGAATTCTCAAGTGTGGAATCCAACAAGACATCACTTTTACAGTCTGTGGTAACCATGATAATGGCAGCCAATGCATAGTCTTCCTTTCTGCCAAGGACTACAATGAACTATATCTGGATTCCCTGGGAAGGAGGTGAGAATGTGGGACAGTAAATCACATTTAACCACAGAACTAAATAATTGTGATGAGGGGTTTGAACCTGTCCCAATACCAAATATATCACCTGTAGTTTGGTGAGATACCAGCAGCCTTTGGGAGAGACGGCTGCAATTCCCATAATTCCAAATGATTGAATCCTGGCAGTTAAAGTGGTGTTAAACTCCATTAATTCTACAGTGTACACACATCCTCCGTTTTGGTCACATTTCAGAATTCTAGCAGTTAGATACCATCTTAAGTGTCACAGTTTCATCCTATGGAATCCTGGAATTTATAGTTTCGTGAGGCACTAGAACTCTCTAGCAGAGGACTGTAAATACAACTAGACATATTTGGATGCCACAAGATGAAGTAATGGCAGTTAAAGTGGTGTTCAAAATGCTATATTTGTATAATGTCCATGAATCCCTGGTTTGACATTCTAATCTCTATGCTGTTTTCTACAGAAACAAAGTAAATTACATTTTGAGAACCGCAGATTATAAAAAGCTCTAAATCAGTGTTTCTCAATCTTCCTAATGCCGTGACCCCTCAATGCAGTTCCTCATGTTGTGATGACCCCAACCATAAAATTATGTTCATTGCTACTTTATAACTGTAATTTTGCTACTGTTATGAATCGTACTGTAAATATCCGGTATGCAAGCTGGACCAAATTTGGCACAAATACCTGATACTAGTGGGGTTGGGGGGATTGATTTTGTCATTTGGGAGTTGGAGTTGCTGGGATTTATAGTTAACCTACAATTTAAGAGCATTCTGAACTCCACCAACAATGGAACTGAACCAAACTTGGCAAACAGAACTCCCATGATTAACAGAAAATACTAGAAGGGTATTAACAGGAAAAAAAACTGGAAGGGAATTGCCCTTGAGTTTTGGAGTTGTAGTTCACCTAAATCCAGAGGGCACTGTGGACTCAAACAGTGATCTAGACCAAATCTGGCATGAATACTCAGTATGGCCAAATGTGAACACTGGTGGAGTTTGGGGAAAATATACTTGACATTTGGGAGTTGTAGTTGCTGGGATTTATAGTTCACCTACAATCATAGAGCATTCTCTACCCCACTAAGGATAAAACTGGGCCAAACTTCCCACTGTGTTCTGATAGTCTTCGGCGACCCCTCTGACCCCCCCCATGACCACTGCCAGGGATCCTGACCCCCAAGTTGAGAAACACTGCTCTAAATACTTTAAAAACCTTTACTAAATGTCAAATTTTACCTCCCCACCACCCTTATATTAATCTCTCAAATGAGACTCTTGGTATGTTTTGCTCTGTCCATGCCTAACAGGGGACCTTACTTCTTGCATAAAATTAGGCCTGATTTTAAACGTAGCTCAAGCAGCCACTTCCAAAAAAAAAGTTTTGAATATACCACATTTGGCTGTTACAGAATATGGGGCCTCATGCATTAATGAGTAGCTGATGGTTTTAATCTTAGCACTCTCTTGTAGTGCGGCATGTAAACATAATTTGTTTTGTGCTCCAACACAAATTACATTGACTGAATGTTCTTTGATTTTTCTGCTTATGCAACTGAGTCCTGTTGAGGCAAAATTCAAAATGCTGGTTATGACCTTTAGAAACCTACATAGCTTGGGGAGGGACTCTCCAAAAGACTGCATCTCCCTACATGAGCCAGACTGAAATTTCAGATCTTCGGGTTTTCCTTAGGTTCCACACTATCACAAGGAAGTCTGGCAAAGATGTGGGAGGGAGACCTTTCAGTGGCTACCCCAAGGTTGTGAAACTCCCTTCTACAGAAAGTTCGGTTTCCCCCTCTCTACTCCCTTTTTGAGGGCAGACAAAAACCTTTTTATTTCACCAGGCCTTTGGTGCTTTGAAGGATGTTTTTAATGCAGTTTGCCGTGCTTCTATCTGTTAGTTATTATCTGTTTTAACTTGGCATTTTTTTAAAAAAAGAGGCTTGCCTTTTTAATTGTATTTTTAAACTTTTGGATATAAGATTTTAGTTGGATTTTAGTTTGAATTTTTGTAAGCCCCATTATTAACCACTAATATTTACTTTCCTGAATAAGCAAATGGAGGGGGCTGAGTTTATCATATTTATTTTTGGATTTTCTCTCTCTATCCATTAACTATGCTGTCTTCAAACTTGACAACATTGTGACAATCCATGCAATCTCAATCACAGCTAGCTTTTAAAAGCTAAACCAATTGTAAGCAAATGACAATTGTTTTTAAATAAAAAGCACATATTCAAGTTCAGAATCATTGACACAACAGGGGTGAGGACTTTATGCCACTCCAAATATCTTTTTTTGTTTGTGTCAGGAGCAACTTGAGAAACTACAAGTCGCTTCTGGTGTGAGAGAATTGGCCATCTGTAAGGACGTTGCACAGGAGATGCCTGGATATTTTGATGTTTTACCATCCTTGTGAGAGATTTCTTTCATGTCCCCGCATGGGGAGCTGGAGCTGTCAGAGGGTGCCCATCTCCGAATTCTAACTTGCAACCTGTCGGTCTTCAGTCCTGCGGGCACAAGGATTTAACCCATTGCACCACTATATGACTGCAATTGTCATCAAGTCTAGATAAGGACAGTTGTGGGATTGGAAACCCCATAAAAGAACATGCCCCGGTGGCGCAGTGGGTTAAACAGCTGAGCTGCTGAACTTGCTGACTAAAAGGTCAGCGGTTCAAATCAGGGGAGTGGGCTGAACTCCCACTGTTAGCCTCAGCTTCTACCAACCTAGCAGTTCGAAAACATGACCTTGGAGGTGTCTATGGACAATGCCAGCTCTTTGGCTTAGAAATGGAGATGAGCACCACGGCACCACCCCCCAGAGTCAGACATGACTAGACTTAATGTCAAGGGGAAGCCTGTACCTTTACTTTTGAAGAATTTTTATATTCTCAAAAAGTTTTTTTTTTTTGCAGAAAACGTAAAGTTTTTCAGTCCCAAAATATTGTGGAGTAAGAGCTTTTCAAATATCAACATGCTGGAGGAAAGGCATACGGATACCATGGACTGCCAAAACATTAAATTAATGGGTCAAAGAATATATGAAGACTGAACTCTCTTTAGAAGCCAAGATTTTAAAAAATATGGTCATCCTCTGGACATATCATGAGAAGATGAGACTCACTGAAAAACACAAAACTGCTTTGCAAAGCAACAATCTGTAGGAAAAGAAGATGACTGCATTACAGACAGAAAAACTCAAAGAAGCCAGGGCCCTGAGTCTGCAAGACCGGAACAGGGTTGTTGATAGAAGGGCAACTTGAAGGTGTCTCATTCATAGGGTTGACATAAGTCAAGTAGACTCTACTACAATTAAAAGCGTTTGGCAGTTGCTGTGGGATCTCAAGGGCTCTATATGTCTCACAGGCCACATGATTCACACCTCTGATATAATTACTCTTAAATGCCTCCTACATTTAACATTCATGAAAATGCCCCTCCAAGCTGTGTCTTGTTCTCACCTCACTAGCAGTGCCTTCTTTTCCATCAGCATATTATGTTTTTGATTCATATCAAGCCAAATGTGTTCAGACAAGCTTCCCACATTGGCTCAGAAAGCTACAATTATCTTTAAATACCCTTGTAATTTTTACAAAACTGACAATGTTCTAGTTTATGCGCAGACGTTAATCACTAGAAGACATGAAGCTTTGTTATACTGGATTCGATTACTGGCCCATCTTGTCCTATGTTGGCCAGCACTGACTGGTAGGTCCACTCCATGGTTTCTGGAAGGACTTTTTCCAGCCTTGTCTGAAGACTTTCTAAGTGTGAACTCAGATCCTTCTGCACAGAAAACACCTCTTTCATTGAACCACCCAACTGTTGCCTGTTCCAGATAGGACTCTCAATACTTCTTTATTCTGGGTTGTTACTATCTTATCCTATCTGAATTGTTGTCAATCCACTCCTTTGGGCTTCACGCAAATGTACCATTTGCCAAAATATATAACCATGTGCTTTTCTTTTCCATTTCTGGCCAAATAGCTTAACCATTGGTTTATTCCATCGAGTACGAGGTCTGCCCAAGAGCCGCTTGTGGTCTCTTGGTATCCAGTTGGTTAGTCAACATGCCCATCGGTTGTCTTTTGTTCGTGCTCTATGCCCTGCTCATCTTCTTTTTGCCTCATAGATTTCATTGACCATGTCATGTACCCCGGTTACTAGCAGACATAAAAACAAAACAAAAAAAAATGTAGAAACAGAGTTCATATTTCTGAGTGATGAATGGCAAAAGGTCCCTAGGGATGTACTAGTAAACTATAAATAGTAAAATCCCACAAGGATTGCATGCTTTATCATTCAGATAAAGTATAATGGTAAAATTTAAGGTGACGACACACAATGTAAGTCTCCATGGCTACGTTGTAAGAAAACTGCCAAAAGATCTATTTGACCCATACATACAAACCAATTCTAGCAGTTCTCTAATTCATCAGAACCCTGCCTTTTGTAAAGCGGATGGGTCTTAGTTTCCTATTTTAACCCCAACCCTCCAAAGTTGTGTTGTGTTTGTCATTCCTCTCTCATGGTAACCTGAAGGCAAACATATCATAGAGTTTTCTTGGCAAGATTTAATCAAAAGGGCTTTGGTTTTTGCTTTCCTCTGAGGCCGAAACAGAGTGACTTTTCCAAGGTCACTCAAGCAAAGGAATCAAACCCTGGTCTTTAGAACCACAATCTGGTGCTCACACCATTATAACATACTAATTCATCTAAAACTATCTGTTATAATTCACAATGGTAATGTTGCAAGACAACGCCATACACTTCATGATCCCTTACAGTTACTTGGGAGATTATAAAAGGGAAATCCAAGATACTTTCTCTCAATTAAACAATCCCAATGCTTTGACTAAGGGAGTCCTCACTCCACTACACCAGTGGGACTATAAATCAACAGGCATTTGGATAGTATGAATAAAATACAAGGATACTATCCGTTTTTATCATTATGCTCTTAAGAAAAAGAGGCAAGGTTACACTTTTGAAATGCTGGCCTCATCCAATGTTTTATCCCACTAGGCAAGCTAATTACATAATCTACTCTGTCACTTGTTTTTGATCTATTTTATCACCTCCAGATTAATTATATAAACACAAACAGCAGCTAAGGGATCAATAACGCATTCATCCATTGCTGCACCATAAAACATGCCTGTACGGATCTAAAAGTTGCATAATCAAAGCAAACCATAACTACAGTCAAGTATTCACATTTGCTGGGATTAGAACCACAGGATCCCAATGAAAATGAAAAAAAATCTAAATAACAAAAATACTATATTTTTTATCCAGAGAGAATATCTCTAGAAATTTCAGATTTTTCTAGCATGACTCTATGGCCAATTTCTGCTGTCCATAGAATGGCATGCTTTCTAGAAATCACTAGATCAGTGGTTGTCAACCTGTGAGTCCCCAGATGTTTTGGTGTTCAACTCCCAGAAATCCTAACAGCTGATAAACTGGCTGGGATTTCTGAGAGTTGCAGGCCAAAAGACCTGGGGACCCACAGGTTGAGAACCACTGCTCTAGGTCCTTCTTTATCTTCACCTCTACAGTGGAGTAACCCCATATCTTAACACCACACAGAGTTGGTGACCCAAAGACTTGGTGTTTTGTGTTCAACCTGTTAACAAGATTGTTTACATCTATTACCTAAATTATCACTTTGCATAAGACCTAAAGCTGGTATTGAACAGAATGGCATACAGTGTTCCCTCACTTATCGCGGGTGTTACATTCCAGGACCACCCACAAAAAGTGAAAATCCGTGAAGTAGGGTCTCTCTCTCTCTCTCTCTCTCTATATATATATATATATCCCCCGTTCCGAGGGTGAAAAAGTGAGGAGAGATTTAAATGCACCGCACACCTTTTTTTTTGCTAGCTATCTCTGCAAAGCAGATTGGCTGCGTCTCTCTCTTGATGGGGAGGGTGAAACCCCCTTCCATACTCCACTGTTGCCAGTTGGTGGGATTAGAACACCACTCTGGGCAACGGCAACAAGTCCGCAAAAAATGAACCGCGAAGTAGCGAAGGAAAAGTGTATGTGGAAAACATGATGGGGAAACTGATTTTAAAACTTCTGTGTTGCCCACAAATAGAACAAAGATAAAAATCCCAACCCCTCTCCTCTCCCTTGAAACAGAAAACTGGTGCATCAGCGAAAGGGCTGAAGTGTAGACAAATTTGTGCACACACACCTGTGAATGCTTTATTTTTCCACTTGTAGGGAAAGAACAATTTCAAAGATCAAGGAAACATTCAAAAAAGTCCTCTTTCACATGCAGTCTGAAATGTTGCAGTACATTTACATCTCAAGAAATGAGGTGAGACATTTGACCTTATCCTATCAGATTATGTAAGAGCGTATGTGTGTTTCTGTCACAAAGCAGGCTGATCAGACACAGGACTACGCTAAAGATCTCCATCAGATCTGGGGTTTTATTACATGCACAACATGGCTCAAATGTAGGGGACCATTAAACCTACAAGGATTTCTTAAAAACACTAAATAATTAAATGCTCTAGAGTGCTAAATATAGATTGACACGTTAATTAAAACGATGATGTTCTTAAAAATAGGTGTTGGTACAAAAAGTACCAATGTGGGTACAAGATATATCAATGCTCTCTCTGTTTAATCACTGTTTTGTTCACTGTTGGAAGGAGAAGGAACGGGAACTAGGCAACTGCTACACTTCTCATATTTAATTTTGAAGTCACTGTTTGTTACTTCTGATAAGAAACATCTCTAGAGGGATGCTCACCTGTAAGAAATATGAATAAAGGTCTACAATTGCAGCTCAAAGGCAACACTAACCAAGATCCCTTGCTCTTATAGTCTGGGGATCCAGAAATCTACCAACTCATTCAGCATAACCCACGGAAAACATACCTGTCCAGGCATAACTCATCATACTTGCGTAAACCAGTGTTTCCCAACCTTTTTTGAGCCGCGGCACACTTTTAACATTAAAAAAATCCGGGGGCACAACACCAACCAAAATGACACAAAATGACGCTTTAACACAGTAAAGAACGGCTGGGGCATGGTGGCCTGCTGGGAGCAGCTGCTGGGAGTGCCAAAGCCGGGGGCGGAGCCAGGCCGCGCCATTCCTCACCCCCTCCCCCGGCTTCAGCTCTCCCAGCAGCTGCTCCAGCCTTGAGGGGGCAGTGCCAAGCCAGCGGTGGCAGAGCCAGCACAATGCTGGCTTGGCATTGTCCCCGAAAGGCTGGAGCAGCTGCTGGGAGTGCCGAAGCTGGGGAGGGGGCGGAGCCAGGCCGTGCCATGTCCCGCCCCTCCCCCCTGCTTCAGCTCTCCCACAGAGGAGGAGCATGAGCGGTGGATGGGCTTCAGTGGGGAGGGCTCCTCCGCATGGCTTCAGCGAGTGAGGGGCGAGAGTCATGGCGTATTGGAGGCTGGCTGGGGAAACGGCCGAAGGAGGCGGTGCCCCAGCCCCTTCTTCTTTTTTTTCGCTGCCGCCCGGCCCTTCCTCCTCCTCCCCCAAGCAGCAGGAGTTCGGCAGGAGGAGGGGGGGAAGGAAGGGGGGCAGAGAGCTTTTCCCGCGGCACAACAGGAAGTCCGGCATGGCACACTAGTGTGCCGTGTCACAGCGGTTGGGAAACAATGGCCTAAACAACGAACTGCTTTCCTCACATGAAAAGAGACAAGTTCAAGGAAAGGACGTTTCTCTTATGTGGAAGCTCTTCCATCATGAGGAAGGATATGAAAGAAGAAGGAGAGCTGAGCACTCCCTTCCGTCTTGAAAGAACCATGGATAATACCTAGATAAGAGCATTATCTTAAACTCTATTTAGATGTTTCCCATGATGGTACTCAAGACTCACACACAAATACAACAGTGATTCTCAACCTGTGTGTCCCCAGACGTTTTGGACTTCAACTCCAAGAAATCCTAACAGCTGGTAAACTGGCTGGGATTTCTGGGAGTTGTAGGCCAAAAAATCTGGGAATCCACAGGTTGAGAACCACTCCTCTACAGGGAACAGCTAGCCCTTTCAGACTTGCCTTCTTCGCCCCACAGCTGGCCTAATTTAAGATCAGGAATTTTTTTCCCATCAAAACCAGAAGTAGCTTTTTTTCCTTGGCCAAAAATGGAGTAAACAGAAGATTGCATGTCATCCATGGACTACAATTAGCCTTCTCCTTTATTAAAGAATTCCCAAACTATTTAAGAGGTTTGAGTTCAGGCATCATGATTCCATGTCTTAATCCAAACAGAAACCAAACAAAGGCAGCAAAACCCAACCATATCAAACCCTCATCTCCCAAGGGAGCAGGAACTTGCTTCCATAAATAAAGTTGGAAGGCTGGGCTTTTCAATTTACCGGTTTGCCATAAATTGTCCAAGAGTCTTTCACCCCGGATATGGCTGCTTCTTCTCTCCCTGTCTGACCACAGTTTAAAACCTTTCCTTTTACCATGTGACACGACAGCACCAAGCTATTTTTCAACCACCCAATAAATCGATTATTTCCACTGCTGTAAAAATAATACCAAAAAAAATCTCATGTTGCCATTTTTAAAAAGAAAGCAAAAAAAGACAGAACAGAAAGGCTTCAGGAAGCATCTCATCTCAAACTAGAACAACAAACACTAATGCTTGTGTAGTTTCAAGTTTGTGTTCAAACAAGCAGAATAAATCTTTTACTACATAATTCATTGCAAAAGAGAAGGATTGTTTCACATAACACATGTAATGAGAACCATAGATAAAAGACTTCAGGACAACCTGTAAAGCACTTCTCAAAGCCTATCACAATTACAAAAGGAGTGGGTAGGCATGAGGATGTAATGTATGCATAAAACCAGGAGGAAAGAGTCAGCTTTACCTATAAGTCTATTTTAATGATTATCTTTTAAGGTAATTTGCATGTCATTGTACATTTTAATTTTCAAGCTGCCTTGAATCCATCTTTGGAGAAAAGGCAGGGTTGTAAAAACAACGCCTCTTCTTCCTCCGTCTTCCACCTCCTCTTTTTTTTTTGAACTCACCCTTTCTCACTTGCACCTTTTTTCCAGATTCGAGTGATGTTGGAGGACTATGGAGGAAAGTAATCTTGGAAGGATCTGCCACATCACACCAGTCCTACAGCGCTTGCACTGGCTCCCTATCGAGCACCGGATTGCTTTCAAAGTCCTGGTGCTAACCTTTAAGGCCTTGCATGGCCTGGGGCCAGTGTACCTGAAGGACTGCCTTTCCCTGCATGTTCCCCAGAGACCACTACGGTCCATGGATCAAAACCTACTAGAGGTTCCATCACTTAAGATCTGCCGCTTGTCACTGACGCGGTAGCGCACTTTTTCTGTAGCAGCGTCTACCCTTTGGAACGCCATCCCGGAGGAGGCACGAGCAATAACTGATCTACAGGCTTTTCGGAGGGCCTGTAAGACCAACCTGTTCCGTCAGGCGTTCAGTCTCTAAGCTGTAACCCCTACTCTTAATCTGTTTTTATTATGTTTTCAAGTATGTTGTGTTTTGTTGTTCATTGTTGTGAACCACCCTGAGCCTTTTCTGGAAGGGTGGTATATAAGTCGAAATAATAAATAATAAATAAATAAAAATAAAACATAGCTCTTCAAACAGGTCTTTGACCTTGTTTAGGAATCCTTATTATACTCGAGGATCTAGTGATCATTTCACATTGCACTTTATGGAACTGATATTGATTGCAGTTGTTTTATATCTACAGCAATTTTTGCATTTTTTTATTTTTAACTATTGGGATTTTATGATGTTATGCTGTTTATCATTGCTATTATGATATTGTTTCTGCATTTGTTGTATTTTGTGTGTTTGCACTATTGAGTACTCTTGTGAGCTGCCCCGAGTCCCCTTGGGGAGATCGTGGCGGGTTATAAATAAAGTTTTTATTTTTATTATTTATTATAGGTGAAGAATGGGTCACTGAATGCCCAACACTATCTATGCAACCTATCTGAACATTCAATTGTATGTCTTTTGCCATGCATGTCATTATGGCAGACTTATGTCTTGACACACTAGCCCAGACATATTATGTGTAATCTGACCCGCAGAAGACCAGGAATGTTACGTATGCACTGATCTGTCTACCGCAATTCATAAAAAGGGAACTGGAACAAATAGAAATGCATATTTCCTTCCCCACATTTTTGTACACATTTCCCTTTGCCTCCCTCCCACAAGCTGGTTTTAACATCATTACTAGCTATGATTAATTTCAACTTCAGTGACTCTCCCAATTAGTTTGAGAAATGACTTTGCTAACCCTGGATATAACAGATCATGGGTAGCTCCAATGCAAACTGGACCTCATATGATAAACCAAACACAAACAGAAAAAAATTGCATGGAAGGGAAAAGAAAGAGAGCCAGTCGAAATAGTTATATACTCTTAAAAACAAAATGAGGTCAAGATTAAGAAACCATCTCTTTAAGTTGCATCCCCCCCCCTCCATTCAAGTAGCTTCCTCAAGCTCTGTCTGGGATGGTAGGGAAGACCAGTCTCCTAGCTCAATGCCCCACATCTTTCATGAAGGGCTATTTTCTTACAGTTACAACACACAACATTGTATTTCACATGCCTGTCATATGTAGCTTCTTAGCCTTCATAGTCTTCACGAAGAGGTTGCCATACAATGTAGCTGATAGCTTTCAACTATGCTGGCTCAGACAGAAAATGTCAGCTGAAAAATAAATGGATTTTAACCATTACTAGTCAAGAGCTAATGACTTTTAGGGGGCAAAGTGACTGCCACTTCCTGTTCCTGGCATTTTTTTCCATGTCAGAAGCGTCTTGAGAAGCTGCAAGTCACTTCTGGTGTGAGACAATTGGCTGTCTGCAAGGACATTGTCCAGGGGACGCCCGATATTGGATGATTTACCATCTTGTAGGAGGCTTCCCTCATGTCCCCTCATGAGAAGCTAGAGCTGAGATGGGAGCTCACCTTGTTCCCCAGATTCGAACTGCCAACCTATCGGTCAGCAGTGCTGCCGGCATTGGGGTTCCTGGCTGACTTTATGTTTCAAAGGAAATCTTTCTTGGCCTTAAATGGCCCTCAGGACCCAACCCAAAACATGGTGAAATTAATTTCTGCCAAAGAGGGTGCTGGAGACTCAACTTCTGACTTACGCTGTCTTGCCTTCACTGTCATGCTTGGTGGCGCTGGCTCCCTTTTTGCCCAACAGTGATGCCACTTTCTCCGCATCTCCATGTTCCACAGCTTGGAGCAAGCGGTCGTCATTCTTGTTCCACTCATTTGCCTGCAAAATGAGAAGAAAGAAAACATAAGAACAGAATCACCAATGAGTGCATTTCACCTCTTCAAAGAGTTCAGATCCTTCCTGTTTTGCAAAGAATGTCATACTCCCTCTCACTCTAGTAACTCTTCTGGATGCATTAAGAACATGAAAGGCCTTGAATGGAGCAGAAGAGAAAACATAACTTGTGTAGGACGGTATTCTGTACCTTATTGGACAAATCAAAGCCCCATCTTTGGCTATAACTATCATTCTATATGTGCAATATAGAATGAGGTGATCTAGTGTTACTATGCATGTCCCGCTTTCTACTGCCCTTCTACTACAGGCATGGGCAAACTTTGGCCCTCCAGGTGTTTTGAACTTCAACTCCCACAATTCCTAACAGCCTACCGGCTGTTAGGAATTGTAGAAGTTGAAGTCCAAAACACTTGGAGGACCAAAGTTTGCCCATGCCCGCTCTATTGTTTCATATTGCCTTGTATTTCTCCCTCCATTATTTTTAATAACCAATGGACACTTATTCATAGGAGGTTACGCCGACTCCATTGTGGTCTTTCACTCATTTGTGGTCTTTCCCACCCATGCCTTGACCGGCTTAGCCTTTGCTTCCACCTTCCAACCCTGGCAGCTCTCTCTTCACTTGGATAGCCTTCCTAAACCCTACAATCTCTGGAGCATTTTCTGCCTTGTGTAGCAGAGTGTGGAAGAAATAGCTGCAAACAATCATTTGGAAAGTGACTTCATACACACTCATGTCTACAACTTGCTGGCTCACGTGGGAAACAGAAAGGGTGGGAATCCATTTGCTTGAGAGTATCTTCACTCCATCAAACCCAAACAGAAAGCTAAATCGAAACTAAATACTACACACACAAAAGAAAAAAAGAAATGTGTCCTTTGGTGTCTTCATTCCAATCTGGTTTGCTGTAAACAGAAGGTAAAGCAGCTCTTTCGTGTTGGTACAATTCATAAATATTGACATACGCCAGGATTTCCACTGCCATAACAGCAAACAAGACAAGGCTGTTTGAAAGCTCTGGCTAACCTTTCTTGCAGAAGGGAGTTCCCTTCAGTATTAATTAACTGCACACTCGGATGCAACGGCAAAAGCCAAACCTATGTATTAGCTATAGAATCCAAGCCACAAACATTGAAATAAAAAAGGAATAGCTGCTATAGCCCAGTTGCTTACATTTTAATCTTATTTCAGGCTCCAACTGCATGTCTAGAACAATGATTTTCAAGTGTGTTTTGAATTTCAGCTGCCAGAACCGCCAGTCAGTTTGGCCAATGCTCAGAAATTCTGGGAGTTAAATTCTGTAACATCCAGAGAAACCAGGTTGAGAACTTCTATTTTAGTGGACTATTGTTTGCTAAAGTTGAGACCGAAGAGGGAGAATTGGAGAGTTTTTTGTTTGAACTCACAATCCTGATGCATCATGGGCAAAATATATGTTTAGTACGACCACCATATCCACAAGGATTACGTTATTGGTCTTACTGTAGAAACTCGAAATCATGTGCAATAGCAAACCCTATTGATATGAATCACTTCTGGTACAAGCATACTCTAAAATCATGCTGAAATACCAAGAAATACCAAGAAATACACCTCTTAAGACATATCTTGGTCCTTTTATGTAATTGTAAGATCAAAAACATATAACAGAATCCCACTGGAGGACTTACAAAATGCCTAAAGAGGACACATCTTTACAGACGTAAGTAAAACTTTGGCTCCATGGATATGGGGGTTCCATGGATACGGGGGTGATTCTGTACTTAGAACTCAAAGTTAACTTACCAGTCCTCCCATACAAAAATCCAAACTGGGTTATGTCTTAGCTTTCTTCATTACGGCAGCAAAATTATGGAGGGAAAAATGCTGTTACAACTAAAATTAAATCTGTGCTAATTGACTACATATTACCTGAGATTTCCTTAGAGATCTATATCTACTTCCTGTTCACCCTTGCTTAATGTCAGCTTTTGAAGGGAGCAATCTTTCTTTCTTTCTGGTTTGGATCTCCCCATTTGCGCAATGGATGAAGTAGAATCATGTTGAACTGAAATAATGTTGAAGGCGATTACATTTTCATGCTATCATTCTGGCTCTCTACGATCAACATTATGGTGTCTGGCTTGTTCATCTTCTCCTAAACCAGTTGCATATTTCAACATGTAAGCATATATATGGATTTAAACTGATGCATAGATTTACATTTATGATTCTTCCCATCCATAGCAGATGAAAAACCAATACTCATAATTCAGTGATATGATTTATGCCATATCTGGCATTAACTGTAAAGTCACAGCAACCAAACACCTTTGGAAGTATGAGACTAGGCCATCTAATTGTTCAGAAATATTTGTTCAACTAATTATTCATGTAGCAAATCATGGCCAAGTAACATTGCATTTAGGTTTACAGTATTTCTACCTATTTCATATCTCAAAGTACAGTACTTCTTATGATTCAAGGAAAAAATACTTTTATTAACTAGAGAAATCTGAACGGCCTTCATGAGGCTCACTAATGATGATTGAATGTGTTGCCAATTAATCAATGTGAAATTTAAATCTAGAGCAGGGCTGCCCAGGAAGTCGATCGCAATCGACCAGTCGATCGCGGGACCGATGGAGGTGGATCACAGCCGGATGGGGCGCTTCTGCTCTGCGTGTGCGCACCTTCCGCCCGTGCGCACATTCTACACTGCGCACCGTCCACGTTTGCTTCTGGACAAGAGAGAAGCAGGGCACTCCTCTCTCTCGCTGGCAGCGGAGGCTCCAGGGTTGCTTCCGGACAAGAGAGAGGCAGAAGGAACGTGAGGTGGGGCCTCCAGAGGCCCTGCCCCCTCCTCGACTTCAGCTCTACTAGCAGCTTCTCCAGCCTTGAGGAGGACAGGGCCAAGCCAGCCTTGTGCTAGCTATGCCACCACTGGCTTGGCACTGCCATCCTCAAGCCTGGAGAAGCTGCTGGTAGAGCTGAAGCCAGAGGGGGTGGAGCCAGGCTGTGCCAAGCCACGCCCCCTCCCCAGCTTCAGCTCTACCAGCAGCTTCTCCAGCCTTGAGGAGGGCAGGGCCAAGCCAACCTTGTGCTAGCTATGCCACCACTGGCTTGGCACTGCCATCCTCAAGCCTGGAGAAGCTGCTGGTAGAGCTGAAGCCAGAGGGGGACGAAGCCAGGCCGTGCCAAACCCCGCCCCCTCTCCTGGCTTCAGCTCTACCAGCTGCTTCTCCAGCCTTGAGGAGGTAGATCTTTCTGACTTGGTTTTATTATAAGTAGCTCGCATGCTGAAAAAGTGTGGGCACCCCTGATCTAGAGTATAGAAATGAGAACCGAAAAAATGTCAAGGCCTAGAAATACCTATGACCACCGCACCACACATGAGTCCAGGAATATATGCAAACAGTTTATTGTAAAACACATAAAAAGCATATAAAAAGTAGGATTAAGAAATAAAGATATATAATCCAAAAAGGTTTGGCAACAGGTGATAATCAAACAATAATCCAAATGTCTCATAAAGATCCAGAGGTGACCAAGGCCAGGAATAGCCAGAAATCAGAGGTACAGCATAAGTCCATAAGCAAGAAGGTAAAACTAGTAAAAACTTGAACAGGAGTACATGAACAGGAACACAGAACATTTCCAGGATATTAAAATCCAAAACCAAGGCTTGACTTGAACCAAGAACAAGACAACTCGGGCTTAGCTTCTCACTCTAATGCAGCATTGCCAGAAACGACCTTAGGGTAAACAACTTGTTGTTTAATAGACACTCATGAAAATATTACATCTCCCATTAATTTTCTCCCCAACTTTCCAGTGTAATCTCTCAGACTGGTGTAATCTATTTTCGGTTCTGATTTGTAAACAAAGACTTTTGTTGATCTCCATAGCTACAGGTGGTTTCTCCTGGGAAGCCTCCTTATCACTCTGCTCTTCACTCGATTTCTTATCTGCTGTTGCTACATCTGGCCCTGCACTTTTCAAGCCAGTTTTCTCACAGAGAGAAACAGATTTTCACCCAACTTGTAGGCTCTGGTACTCGCAAGAATTTTCAGGCAAGTTCAGGACTGATTGCCAAACTTCAAGGTTCACGCTGTCCCCAATCCCAAGAACACAGGCAGATTTGGTCCACTTTGTAAAGGATCCGGTATAAGTCAAAAATTAAAAGGTTTCTCCTGACATTAAGTCTAGTCATGTCCGATTCTGGGGGTTGGTGCTCATCTCCATTTCTAAGCCAAAGAGCCGGCATTACCAGTAGACACTTCCAAGGTCATGTGGCCAGCATGACTGCATGGAGGGCCGTTACCTTCCCGCAGAAGCGGTACTTATTGGTGCACTTTGCATGTTTTCGAACTGCTAGATTGGTAGAAGCTGGGCCTACTCAGATTCAAACTGCCGACCTTTTGGTCAGCAAGTTCAGCGGTTCAATGGTATAACCCATTGTGCCACCGGGAGCTAAGAAATGTAGGTGCTACAAATAAAATATTTTTTTTCATTCAAATCAAAACTGAAATATCATTATCAACCAAAGCTGGATGAATTTCATTGTTTCTTGTGTAATTCTACCTTTTGTTACAAAACACATGCAATTTTATGCTGAAAGTCAGCAACACTCCAAGGACTGGCAAAGAGTATCTTCTTGAGACAGGTTTGGCAGGCCTGTAAGTTGAAATGTTTTGATGGTGGTTTCAACTATTCCCCCAGCCCTGGAAAGAAAACAACCATGTGTATGTGAAATTCTTACCTCAAATCAACCCACTCTGATCTAATGCAAGCAAAACAGTCCTAGTCACACCATCACACCTATTAGCACTTACAAGGCATTTCAGATTTGCAGATAAGTCAAACTGTATAAATATTTGATTAAATAGTGGCAGTGTTAATTTAATGACTAACAGGCATTTCAGCCACGGACCTCAATGGGTGATCTTGGGTCAGCCACACTCTCCCATAGCTTACATCAGTTTTATCCTGAATAGCACACTTAAAAAGCAAAAAAACCAAAACAAAGTATGAGTTTTCTAGCTGTTTGGGTCATGGAATGACAGAGTTGGAAGGGACAACAAAAAAGCACAATCAAAACACATCTGACAGATGGCCATCCAGCCTCTGCTTAAAAACTTCCAGAGCAAGTCGTTCCACCACATTCTCAGGCAGCATATCCCACTGCCAAACAGCTTTTACTAAGAGCTTCTTCCTAATAATAGTTTTATGACTTCTACCCCCCAGCATGACCCATAGTATGGGGATATGGGTGCATCTAAGGTAAAGGTAAAAGTTTCACCTGACATTAAATCTAGTCAAGTCCGACTCTGGGGGCTGATGCTCATCTCCATTTCTAAGCTGAAGAGCCACTGTTGCCCATAGACACCTTATGTGGCCAGCATGACTGCATAGAGCACTGTTACTTACTTGCAGAAGCAGTACCTATGCATGTTATCGAACTGAAAGGTTGGTGGAAGCTGGGCCTAACAGCGGGAGCTCACCTTGCTCCCTGGATTCGAACTGCCAACCTTTTAGTCAGCAAGTTCAGCAGCTCAGCAGTTTAACCTGCTGTGCCATCACGGTGCATCTACACAGTAGAATTAATGAAGTTGGGGACTACTTTAATTGCCAGGGCCCAATGGTAATACATCAGCAGAGTTGTAGATGTATAAGCTCTTTTACCTATATGAAGAAGGAATATTTTCTTGCTCTTTAATTAGAATGAATGTAAAGGAAAAGATCTTTGAAAGATTAATTATGGAAAGAGGGTTATTTGGAAACAATATATACTTCGGTTCAAGCTGTTCTTAAAGATTTGTTAATTAGTTAAAACATGTTTTAAAACTAAAATTGCAGTTTTAAGGGTACTACAGACTCTTAACATTTCCCCATGGAAAAGGTCAAGATTTTATACGCATAAATTATAAAATGAAGTGTGAGGACATTGGAAATAAATACTCTTTCATTTATCCTTCCGTCTCTACACATTTCTGGTGTGTAAGAGAGCAAAAGGTAAAGCAATGTTACTTGAGCCTCAGTATTTAGTAGTTATTTGTGACATTTTCCCAATTCAAGCCTCTGATTTCATGAAATGAAATGAAAGTAAAACAAGTACACCACAGGAATTTTGCAACCATACAATTGCTGAAAATGACTGAAAGGTTAGACACAGGCATGACAAAATATTGTGTACTAAAGACGATCCGTTCTATTGATTTGTAAATGTCATTATTACAAAGGACACTAACAACTCTTATCAAATGGAAATGGAGCATCACTTATTTTCTCAGACTAATTTATTCTACAAAATACTGTATTTTATCGCATAATAGTCACACTCCCCCCCCCCCCTTTTTTGTTTGGTTCCAAATCAGTAGAACCAAATACAACAGTGTTGAAAACAATTTGAGAAAATATACAGGAGTGTCCAGAAAACCAATTTATATAGTTAAATATAGCCTTCCTTGGAAAACTGCACATCACTCTCATTGCTGTCATAATCTGATGTGCTGTCCTCAGCAATGTTCTTGGCAGAAGATGGATGGGCATCTAAATGAGTGTGTGTGTGTGTGTGTGTGTGTGTGAGTAAGGGGATGGGAGGATGGATTCTGGGTGGGTGGGAAAATGGTGAGTATTTATTTATTATATACCACTTTTCACAACCCCTGGGGGGACTCAAAGTGGTTCACAACAAGGCAAATGGCAAAATTCAATACCTCACAGGGAATAAAATATAACACATAATTAAAATAGCCTGTAACAAAAGATTAAAACCAGAAACTATAAAACATTGAGACAAACATAAAACATGGAATGAGTAGATGAGTGTTGACAGACTAAATCCAGACTAAATCAAGGGTGCAACTATGCCATGAATCCTAAATACCAAAACCCAGAACTTAAAAAGAGGCGTGTGACTATTATGCAATGAAATATGGTAACTTAAAACAATCCTGAAAATATTATTTGAATATCGCAATCTTGTATTACTAAGAAAGAAATCACTCTAGCAGTCTCCTACAGGCTAAACATGCCTTATCCTGAAATCCAAAATGCTTGAAAATTTATAGGTTGATGAGACATTGACACTTTTGCTTTTGGGTGATTTTGGATTTTATTCTATGTATAAAACGTTTGTCTCATGTATAAAATTATTAAAGATATTTTGTATAAAATTACCTTCAGGCTATGCATACCAAGTATACATGAAACATAAATGAGTTTTGTGTATAGAGCTGAGTCCCATCTCCAAGGTATCTCAATATGTTAAAAAATTCCCAGACAGCAAACACTTATGGTCCCAAGTATTTCAGATAATGCCAGAGATGTACACAGATGGCTACAACCAAGAAACTACTATTTGATTCAAGACTCATAATCTTTTTCTTCATTTTGTGAAAATGCCATTCACTATAACTTAGTGTTGATGGGGCAGTGCCTGATATATCAGGGGTGCTCAGAACGGTGATCGCGATCACCAGGGTGATCTTCAGGCCTCATCCAGGTGATCTTCGGGCCTAGGCAGGTTGATCGCCGGATGGAGCACCAGCCGCGCAGCGCGCCATCCACGTCTGCTCCCTCCTTTCCTCTGCTGCACTCCTCCTCCCTCCCTCCTTCCGCTGAGTTCCAGAGGCAGCGGAAGGTGTGCTATGTGGATGGAGCAAAGAGGAAGAGGGTCAATGCAGGGAGAGCACATTGGCCCTCTTCCTTTGTGTTCCAACTCTCCCCGGCATTTAGCCAGGGCACGGGGAAAGAGGGCTCCCTTTCCCTGTGCCCTGGCTAAACGCGGAGGAGAGTTGGGGTGAAGAGGGCCAATGCAGGGAGAGAGCGTGCTCTCCCTGCATTGGCCCTTTTCCTCCTGTTCCAACTCTCCCGGCGTTTAGCCAGGGCATGGGAAAAGAGGGCTCCCTTTCCCGTGCCCTGGCTAAACGCTGGGAGAGTTGGAACAGGAAGGAAGAGGGCAAAGCAGGGAGAAAGCGCTCTCTCCTGCATTGGCCCCGGATGTGTGCCCCTTCCTTGGACTGGCACCTTGGCACCCAGGGGCATGGAGAGGGAGTGTGCAGCATGCACCAGCCTCCCCCTCTTTCCAACCTGAGGTGCTGCTTGCCTGGAGGAGCAGCCTCGTGGCTCTGATGCCCTGGCTGCACCAGGCGATGGATGCTGCGCTTCTCCTGAGAGCTGTGCCTGCACTCATCTAGGACCCAGGAAGGAGGCCTCCCCCAGAGCTGAAGTGACTGAAGGTATTGCAAATCCCATCATCATTTATAAATCCTCCAATCCCCTCTAGTACTTTCTGTTGGCCTGTATGCCAAGTTTGGTTCAGTTCAATAGTTGGTGGAGCTCAGAATTAAGCAGCTGAGAGGGATGGCCACATTGATCAGCATTGAATGGCCTTGCAGCTGAAAGGTCTGTGTGCTTTCATTTTGCCTGTTTATATCTGTGGAAAGATGTCAGGGTGGTAGAAGGAACTCTTGTCTGGATGCATTTTTGCATGTTCCATTGGCCACATTGATCAGCATTGAATGGCCTTGCAGCTTCAAGGTCTGTCTGCTTTCATTCTGCCTGTTTATATCTGTGGAATGATGTCAGGGTGGGAGAAGGAACTCTGAGAAACAAATGGCTTTGCAGCTACCAGGTCTCTCTGTTTACTTTCTGCCTGATAATATCTGTGTAAATATGCCAGGGAGGGAGGGAGAGAGGGAGGGAGAACTTGGATGTATTTTTACATGTCCCATTGTTTACATTTCTGAGAAAGAAAGAAGCCCCGTGAGGATGGAAGGTGGCAGCAGGAGTGTGTGTGCGCACATGCGCGCGCGCACCAAGTGATCTTTTAAACTTGGTTCTTCATATGGTAGCTCCCATGCTGAAAAAGTGTGAGCACCCCTGCTGATATATTAAAGATGCAAAAATAAAGAGAATGGGATCTATTTCCAGTCAGCTGTCAAGGATCAGAATTCTGTTCCTGGAAACTTGCCATTCTAAGAGCAGTAGAAGCTGAACGTGTCACACAGATTTCATACGCACAAACACACACACTCTGTACACTTAATTTATAAAGGCTGTAGAACCTATGTTACATTGGCATGGTTATTCACAGCAGTGTTTGGCTCTGGAGACCAGGGTTCAAATGCTTGCTCAGCCTTGGTAACTTGGGGTGTAACACACTCTCAGCCTTGGAATATCCTGTCATAGTTTGCCTTAGGGTTGCCAAAAGTTGAAAATGATGGCCTATTCTTCATCTGTTTCTACCCCCTCCCTTCCTCTAAATGGGTACTTGCGTCTTCATCACACTAGAGAAAAAATCCACTTAAAATCCGGTTTCTGTCTCCTGCAGAATTCTGGTGTTTGTAGTTTAGTGAGGCTGTTAAAGGCTCCTCCCTAAACTACAAACCCCAGAATTCTGAAGGAGGCAGCAACTGGGTTTTAAGTGGATCTTTTCCTCTAATGTGATGAAGTACTTGAAGGTGCACAATGACAAGCACCCGGCAGAGAGCATTTACAGTGCTCCTCCCTCTGGAATTCTACAGAGGAGATCCAATACAGGGCTTGCTGGCTTTCTGCAAGTCTGTGAAGACTTGGTTATATAGGCAGGCATTTGGTTCCAACTGATGCCTCCTATAGCTCGCCAGCTGCCAACATACCGTTTGCCATGTATTGCCTATGCATATTATTGCTCCCGGAGTCATTTGTGGGGGAATGGGGCTTTTGATACGATCTGTTATTGATGTTTTTATTGATTTTATGTTGTAAACCGCTCTGGGCAATGACAAAATAATTTATAAATAAAATAAATAAATAAATAGAAGCAAAAAACCCAAAAAAACCAAAACCCAGTACAGGTTCTATTACTTGTGTACTGAGGGTTCCTTTCTATCAGCCACTTGATAACTTAATATAGTTCACCACCTAAGATTTAATTCCTAGCTTTCCTTTCACTGAAATGGTTGTGCTTTTCTCTGTTTTTGCTCTGTGCTATGCTTAAGGGATGTTTGTTCCACCATGGCCTCATTCTAGCCTGATTATAACTTCTAGAGAACTCAAAAGTTTTCACGTTTTTGTGGCATTTGGGGTGAATAATGACCATCTCAGTAGTCTGGGTTTTCTCCTTCCTCATGGAACAGTACAATTAGCTTTGTGGACATAGCTACTGGCTTCATCTTGACTTATCTTCCCCTTCCTTCCCAACGGAACACACAAGGCACAATTAAGAGCTGTAGCCAAAAGGCAGTGCAAACGTAAAGCAGGCCATGTTCTCGGGCCAAGAGCGGAAACCCAAGTCTAAATCATTGGCAGCATGCAGCTTGTGTGCTGGAAACCTTTCAGGCGGCGTCTCATTGTTCAGCAAACTTGCAAGTCAGCAATAAAATGACTGGTGATTTATCTTTGGTACTTCTCAAGAGAAGAGGAGAACAATTAGCACTGCCACATGCAATCGGTCTATCGCAGTAAGTTGGAAGGCAAAATAAATCCCTATTAATGTGTTTGTTTGCACGAGGCAAAAACAAAATGCTTTGTCTCAACATACACATCCTGTATGAGAGAACAAAAAATGTTCTCAGAATGTATTTCCCTTCTAAAAACCTACCTTGAACTGTTTCCCACTCTTTCTCTCTCTTCCCCCAAAGCCTCATAATATTGAACATCCATAACATGCCAAAATCTGCTTAAAGCATTAAATGCCGCTCAAAGCTGGCACAAGTACAATCTGTGCACTTCTACAGAAAATGCGGTGGAAGTGTGCCACGGGCATGAAGGGAGATTCTCCAGTTTATCACTTATTATGTTGCCCCTGCAACACAGCAAAAACTACACTGCATTTTGTTTCTGCTCTGCCTGGGCTTTGCAACGGCATCAAATAATTATCAGGTATTTGCGGGGCTTAAATGAAAATCCCATCCAACCAGATTCTAGTGATACAGAATGCTTGTTCATAAACAGAACTCTAAAGATCTAAAGAGACATTTCCTTTCAAAAGATACATTAAAACACTTACACTGCCAAGCAATATCTGTACTAAAGTACTGGTGCTTTGCTCAATGAAGGCTGAGGTTGAAGAGATTCAGCTTCACTGGGCAAGATCTTCCAAACCACAAATATCTGTTCTTTACCATGCTTGCTTCTCTGTTTCTTTCCAGACTTCAAAATGGGAATACTTAAGTGGTTTGCATAGACCACACAACTAGACTTGATAGGAGATGCCAAGGATTAAAATTAGATCATGAATTTGACTGAATAATATCTTGTTTGGATACACTTCAGTTGTACACAGACCAATGTATCCTAGTTTTGATAAAGTAAGACATACAGGCATGAAATATGAAAACAACTGGAGCAATTTCAGTGCTTTTCAAAGTCTGAGCAGTTGCAAATACTCATCTGCAAACCAAATTTTGACCTCCTCAAAGAACAACCTCACATGACCTACTTTATGTCTGGAAGCAAACCCCCACCGTTTTAATAAAACCAGAACCATGGTAACATGCTACTAGTTATGAGCATCATTTTGTCCACCACTGATGAATCCATCTTCAAACAAGATCTAAAACCTAAAAGAATGCTTCACATTGACATGGCTCAGATAGAAACACGGACCTGGTTTGATGCTGCTGACCATCAAACCAGGTTGAAAAACCAACATTTCAGCTCAATTGCCAGCAAATGATATACAATGGCATACCATCTATGGTACTGGAGAGAATATGTATCTACAACAAGTAACAATTAATAATCCCCCCATTCTCTAAAGATTTTGTCCAAATTCCCTTAAATCTGTCCATAGAATCATAGAGTTGGAAGAGACCACAAGGGCCGTCCAACGTAGTCATCATTATCTCCATGTTACAAGTTCAACAATGTAATGAAAACATGGAAAGGCTACTCTTTTGGACAATCCCAAGCCATCATTGTCATATCATGTTAAACATTTTAAGGTTAATTATGTACTGTGAACAAGCACTATTCAAGTACAGTGCCCAACAACAACAACACTTTATTTAAATTCCACTCTCTAGACCCAAGGGGATCAGAGCAGATTATAACATACACAGATAGGCAAACATTCAGTGCCTTTAATACAGTGGAATAACAATGACATACAAATGCATAGAACAAAGGTAAAGGCTTACCCTTTCATCTCTGGCTTTCTGGAAGCAGTGCTCAATTCTGGCCATGAGGGGAGTGCTCTTGTTCTATTTCCAAGCCAAGGAGCCTGTTGTCCACAGACACCTCCTAGTCATAGTGCTGGTTGCATGGGTACCTTTATTACCTTACCACCAAAGTGGTAGCTATTGATCTACTCATATTTACATGCTTTCAAACTGTGAGGTTGGTGGGAGTTAGGTCTAACAGTGGGAGCTAACCCTGGCCTGTGGCTTCAAACTGCCAACCTTTAGGTCAGCAGATTTAACAGTTCAACTGTTTAATCCATTGCACCACTACAGCTCCGACAACCTATTTCCAAAAACCCATTTAATAGATGGTTCTCAAATAGAGAACATATAAGATATTAAACTGATAAGAACAGATACTACACTTGATCTTAGCCAAAATGCTGAGAAGTAACAACAAACAATCCATGGCCACTGACTGAGCAGGGAAGAGCTAGGTTTGGGGATTCCTATTCCTACGATCCCTCTGGGAATTGTGAATTTGGAGAAGTATATTTTCTGTTCACTTTCTTTGCTTGGGTTAAAAAATGGTGCCTCTGTAAAAAAAATGTGGCTTTTTTGTTTTTTGTTTTGTTTTTTTTTTAAAAAAAGCACTGGGCTATCTTCCAAAAGGATTACTCAGATTGGACATCTTCCTTTTCTGCATGATGCAAGGTACACAGATTAATGTTCCAGCATTACTGTTTTTACTCCTCTAGATTCCTCACTGTCCTTTTTTTAGCACTTTGCCTTCCATCCTCATAGATAAACAGTCAAGATATTTCTTATCCTGATCATTTTGTCATCTAAAAATGATAACATGCATCTTCCAAATAGTAGAAGTTCTGGAGACGCCCTAAGGCAGCGATTTTTAAACGTTTTTGAGCAGTGGCACATTTTTTACATTTACAAAATCCTGGGGCACACCACCAACCAAAATGACACTCTAACACAGTAATACATATAGTTAATATGTTTTTAAATGTATTTATACACTCACTTAGTGTGAAACCTCAGCCTGTTTCGATGAACACAAAATAGATATCCTGGCAGGAATGGTAGAAAGACACACACACAAAGCTGTTGCTCAACAGCTGTCAGTCTTATAGTTTATATATGAATGAAGTTCAAAGATAATTTCCCACGGCACACCTGATGATCTCTCACGGAACACTAGTGTACCGCGGCACACTGGTTAAAAATCACTGCCCTAAGGAATAACTCAAGCTCTTGTTAATATAAAGGTAACTCTAACATTACAATTTTCCTGTTTGAAAACTGAAAAAACAATTGACTTTCTGGGTGCTCAGCTAAGCCAAGTATGAGCAATTCTCTGGAATCTGGGTGTATTTATTCCCGCCTCATCATTCAGCAACAGAAAGCAAAAGCTATTCCCAGGACAGCTTGGAAATTACTGTTGAAATATGTACCCATTTGATGACTAGTAACCATCTAAGCTTTCATAATGGTTCAATTAGAACCACAAGGAACATTTATTTAAAAGAGACATACAACCAAAAGCCAGGAAAATATGAGACACATCTAAGATGCATCTGACAAACAAACAGTGAAGATCACAAAATCCAAAATCCACAAATGAGTAATATCTTTATTGGTCAACTAAAGTGTGTGGCGTAATGTAAAATAAACCACGTGTAGTTCACGTTTGATCAGCCTACACACTACCTTGCCAGAGAAAGAAAATATGCTACACAGGGCCGTAGCCAGGATTTTGATTCGGGAGGGGCTGAGTTTGATTCGGGAGGGGCTGAGTCTGAGTGAGAGAGGGTCTACCCCAGCAAACCTTTTGTATCGTTATCCCAATACCCCCATTAATGTGGGATATATTGAGCATGGTGATCAGATCATGATATGAATACACGTAACAGTTTAAATAATGTACCAGTAAGGCCTTCTCGCAGACCACCCTGAGAATTTGGCGGGGGGGGGGGGGCTTTAGGGGCTTCAGCTACATGCTTGTACACAGATAAACAATAAAGAACAAGTAGTTTATTCTTCTTAGTTCAGAATCACATACGTGATCAGTTGCACCAACTCACATAATGTTTTTTTTTATGAGAGATTTTAAATAGTCTTTCCTTGTCCATTTGGGTAATCTCCTTCAGCAGTGCATGAAGCAAGAGTACACCCCAAACTCTGTCCCTCTCTGCTTCTCTCTTTAAACTGCCTCGCTTTGCACCTGTATAACTCAAGCTTGAACAAAAATGTAACCGTATCCAAAAGTTTCAGGCTCAGCCATCTCCCGGGCATTGTCTGACTAATTGACTACATGCATCTTATTTTACAGTTGACACACACACATTAACTGATTCGTTGCATGCTCCAACAAAGTGCACAGAATACAGTATGTAGGTTTTCAAAGCTCCAATGGCTTCCTCATCAGGCAAAAGAAGCTTAAAAATAATACAGAACAAGAAAGGTGCTGGTCGGAGTCACAGGCCTACGCTTTATATCGGACTTTGTTTCTGTTGTAGTTAAGTTGTTCTGGAGGGATCTCCAAGTAAATGTCTGTGTTGCGACCAGGTTCAAAAGAAAGTACAAATTGGATGGTACAATTTCAACTCGTTAGTACCAGGAGAGTAACTTCCACTTGAAATACAGGTTGCCCCTGTCTTGTATAAAGCTAACTGCTCCTTTCTCAAGTAAAGAACATTCAATTTCTAAAGAAATTGGTAGAAGAGTTTATTAGGTGCATGTGAGTACATACATTCCAAATGCAATGGGAAGATTACTACTTTGTACCAATTCATGCAGCTATGTACCACAAAGTGTTTGAATCTGGTGACCTATTTTGGTAGTCAAAGGGAATGAGTCACAATTGCCAAATAACAAAAATGAAAGCAATTTCGCCATAAGCAGGTAGTGAGTTCAAGCAGGATAACAACAACAGCATCAACACACCCACATTTGAAATGGATGACTACATCGTTCTGTTCAAATATATAACCATGTTAGTTTGGAATATCAGTATGCAAAGCGATCTTTTAGCATCTTAGAGAATGAGCGAACCAAGATGATGGCATAAGTTCTAATAGAATAAGAATGTGTCTGCACTAAAGAATTAATATAGTTTAACTCTCATGGCCTAATGGTATGGAATTGTGGAAGTTGTAGTTTGGTGAGGCACCAGGATTTTTTAGCAGGGAAGGCTAAAGACTTTGTAAAGCAACAGCTCCCCTGATTCCATGGCATTGGGTCCCAGCAATTAAAGTGGTGTGAAACTGCATTAACACTATAGTGTAGATACATCCTCAGTCATCTCCCTTCCCATCTCTTTTCCCTGCTCCAGATCAGTTGACCCCAAAATGACTTGAAGGGCCTTTCCTTCCTTTCCTTCACTTTATTTTAAGTTTATAAAGACTTAGTTTAACTACTAAAATAATGTATAAATATTAGAATAAATAGAGCATCCCTACATTGCGGTTTTTCACTTATTGCGGGAGGTCCTGGAACCTAACCCTAGCAATAAGTGAGGGAACACTGTACAGTAGCTTTTCCTGGAAAACACAGATGATCAAAATTACCCGAAATCCTCAAATCCCATTTGATCCTTCTCCATTATTTAGCACCCAGTCCAATAACAATGGCAATAAACTCCTCACCATAAACAGCACCATCTGTGAACATGAAGACTTCGGGGCAACATAAGCAACAGTCTAAAAACATGTGATTCTTCTTGTCTTGTAGCCTTTAATCTGAGTGGTGGCTTCTCTCAACCTTGCTACTCAGGCTGGATCTACGCTACCCGATATTCTAGGATCTGATCCCAGATTTTCTGCTTTGAACTGGATAATATGAGTGCCAGATAATCTGGGATAAACAGATAATCTGGGATCAGATTTTGGGATATATATGTCAATGTAGATCCAGCCTCACTTGGAAAAGTTACTTTATGGACTACAATTCCTAGAAGCTCCCAATCACTATGTTGGTTGGCAGATTTGGAGAACTATAGTTTAAAAGGGTTATTTTTTCCAACTTAGGAGTTATTTAAGTCACCAGGGCTAAATGCAGAACCCTGAAAATGTAAAAGCAAATGTTGAACCATTCCCATTGCCCAAGTACAAGCTGTTAAAAAGTTCCCGAATTTACAATTTGAAATTTGACAGGAGAGAAAACAAAGGGAAACAGAAGAAAACTTACAACTTAAAACCATAGGTTAAAAGAGGTGGATTTCAGACACACAGAAACTAGAGAGCTTTTATAAAGCACCAAGCAAGCCAGGGAAGGACTGACTGATTTGAACGGTTTCCAGAAGCAGATGGGAAGGTAATGACTAATTTAGTGCTTCCCACTCAAAATTATTTATTCAAGTATGCTTTTGAGAGAAATTCTACAAGATGAAATATTTGTGGCCTTCAATATCCCACTTTGTCCTTACAAAGATGAAGAAACCCACACCAGTTTAAGATTATTTTTCATAATGCAACTGAGATAATGCTATTATTTTATCCATCATTTTAAATTAAATTACATGTCCCACCCATATAGACAGCGAGTCTCCTTTGAGCTTTAAAGGGTTAGTTTTCTTTTTCTAATGTTTCCTAACCTTTGGAAGTGCATAAGCCTCCCCAAACCAGGCGATGGAGCAGATGACTCAACCATATGGCAGAAATCCATTAAAAATGCTGTACTGTAATCATAAAATATGCACCGCAGCATGGCCCCAAGAGACAAGAAAGGTGTCAAATATATGTGACATGGACAAGTATTCCTGGAAGCCAGCTGCTCAGTCATTTTTTAAAAGATACTGCAGTCATGCGTTTTAATAACACATCATGCATTTTACAAACACATCCAATCCAAAACAAACACTTTGAAGACTCTTCTTGGAAATATATATATATAGAGAGAGAGAGAGAGAGAGAGAGAGAGAGAGAGAGAGAGAGAGAGAGATAGGGAAATTGTGGGGTTATAAAAAAACTTTAAAAAGAATTCTGCACAAGTGTCACAAATAGATTACTTTGTATCTCATATACCACATTTGCCAATTTGGGTTTTCTTATTGCTGCACTTTTTCCACATTAGGCAAAGAAACATTCCCTAAAGTATCATCCTGCAAAAGAGGAGATATACCAACTCCAAACTAAATTGGAAGAAGGAGACACTCAGTTGCACAAAGAAACCCTTCCACGGGCATAAATATTCACTTTCTGCCCCCTCTTCATGCATCGTGGGATAATTCAGTGTGATTCAAAGAACTACTTCCAGCATTTTAATATCTTCAAATTATTATTATTAATAATAATTGGGATCGAATACAGCAGCCAGTAGAGTGATCTTGTTTGCTGTGTACTAACCTTGTTGTGTTTCTAATAATAATAATAATAATAATAATAATAATAATAGAAAAAAGAGACCGAGGGCCTGATTCTTGCAGCCCAAGAACAAGCCATTAGAACCAATGCCATCAAAACAAGAATTGAAAAGTCAGTGACAGATCCAAAGTGTAGACTCTGCAAGGAAGCAGACAAAACAATAGATCATATCCTCAGCTGCTGCAAGAAGATCACACAGACAGACTACAAGCAGATGCATAACATCGTTGCTCAGATGAATCATTGGAACTTGTGCCACAAATACCATCTGCTCTCGCTCCCGCCAACAGCTAAAATACGCCTGGTAGGGACGAGGGACAGGGCCTTCTCAGTGGTGGCTCCCTGCCTATGGAGCACACTCCCAACAGACATAAGAGCGATCTCTTCTCTCCTAACTTTCTGCAAGAAAGTAAAGGCTTGGCTCTGGGACCAGGCGTTTGGTCAATAGAAGTAGCAGCACCCCAAAGGGATAAATCTGCATTGATGTTAAGACGGATGAGGTTGGTTTATGTTTCTAATTGATGACTGTATTTGATTTTAATTATGATGTTTTATTGTGTTTGTTGTGATTTTATTGTAACTGTTGAAGTAGCCTCTTGATGGGGTTCAGTTGCAAGCCACCCTGAGTCCCCCTTCGGGGGTTGAGAAGGACGAGATAAAATGCAGTAAATAAATAAATAAATAAATCTGCCAGTGACAAAGAACTGGTAATCAGCACACTGGGTGCAGTGCCTAAAGATCTTGGCATGCATCTAAACACAATTGGCGCTGACAAAATTACCATCTGTCAGCTGCAAAAGGCCACCCTACTGGGATCTGCACGCATTATTCGCCAATACATCACACAGTCCTAGACACTTGGAAAGTGTCCAATGTGTGATCCAATACAACAGCCAGCATAGTGATCTTGTTTGATGTGCACTAACCTTGCTGTGTTTCAAATAATAATAATAATCATCATCATCATCTTTATTTATATTCCGCTCTATCTCCCCTTGGGGACTCAGAGCGGATCAGAGTACATATATGGCAACATTCAATGCCATTATACAATTGACAACAAAAAACAGACAGTACATAAACAGAGGCAAGGCTTTCCTCTTTTTCATTTTCGGCAACTGTAGGCTGTGCTTGACTTGGCCATGATTTACCGGCATGTCTTCAGGGGTGCCTTTTACCTTCCTGCCAAAGCGATATTTATATACCTACCTAATGAGCACCCCTGGTCTAGACTTACTTACATTTACAGCCAAATCACTGAAATCAGCAGAAGTTGTTACGTTTGAATTATTTAATGCCTCCTAGGCCTAGGCCAGTGGTTCTCAACCTTTGGGTCCCCAGATGTTTTGGCCATCAACTCCCAGAAATCCTAACAGCTGGTAAACTGGCTGTGATTTCTGGGAGTTGATGGCCAAAACACCTGGGAGATCCACAGGTTGAGAACCACTGGCCTAGACTCTACTAAGCCTGAACCCACCCCATTGTTTAAGCATCAAGTGAGAAGACTTATCAGGATCATGAATCAACCTGCAGTAGAAAGCCACCAGACACAATGTATGCTTTTGTCCTACTAGTGACTTGTTGTTTAAGTTCTATGAAGCAGTCCTGTAAACCATAACATAGTCCTCTGACATCTTATCCTATTAATCATCTGCTTTTCCTTAGCTCAATCCAGCTTGGCACATCATTCAAAAACAAACCATTAAATAAGAGGGAGATGTTAGAAAAACAGAGGAATGCATGCCTCCCTTTGGCATGCAAAAGTATTCAAATTTGTTAATGAAGTATAATAATGCAACTTCCTGTTTTAACTACCCCTCAATTTCTTTTTGTTTAAAGCACAATGACCGCAAGGTCACTTGGATGAAATGTCCAAGGAGACCAAGACATTTCCCAGCTGGGGTTTCTGTACGTTCCCATTCCTTGTGTTCGATGTGTGCCAGTTTGTTCTCTCAAGCAGAGTTTGTTCTTCTTAGCTCACGTACATGGGCACCACTGACAACATCAGATGCCATACTGATGTTGGAAGAGGCAATCAGAGTGATGCTGAAACACAGCTTGGAAGGTGATTTGACCTAACAGGTTACTCTGAGAAGAAAGGAAGGCCATGTATGCTACCTTGAATTCAGTGGAAAGAAGACAGGGCATAAGCATAATGAACAAACAAATGAGCATGGACCTTTTCTTCTGAAATATAGTCAGCCCTCCACATTTCCTTGTGTTAAGGACACAGAACCCCCATGAAAGTGAAAAACTGTGGATTGCTATTTCTTAACCTGAAATAATACTTGCCAAGGAATATCTAGGCACAACTTCTGCTGGAAGCTAACCACAGAATTGCACTGGAGGACCTAGAGATTTCTAGAGAGAACACTTCAATCAAACCCCAAAATAATCAAATTCACAAATCTCAAACCCACAAATGTGGAGGGCTCACTGCTGAAGCTCCCGGTGGCACAGGTTAAACCCCTGTGCCAGCAGGACTGAAGACTGACAGGTCACAGATTCAAATCCGGGGAGAGCGTGGATGAGCTCCCTTTATCAGCTCAGATCCTCGTTTGGGGACACGAGAGAAGCCTCCCACAAGGATTGTAAAAAAACCCCCCAAAACATCAAAACATCCGGGCATCCCCTGGGCAATGTCCTTGCAGATGGCCAATTCTCTCACACCAGAAGCGAGTTGCAGTTTCTCAAGTCGCTCCTGACACGACAAACAAACAAACAAACAAAGCTGCAGTGTAACTTCAATAAAGCTGTATCTGCTCATGGTCATTGGGATGGGTGGTCTAATTTTTCTGTTGACACAGACATTTGCTTTACATTAGTCAGCTCTCCATATCCACAGATTCAATCGCCTGAAACTATCCACCACCACCCCAAAAATTCCAAGAAGCAGATCTTGATTTTGCCATTTTATATAAAGGATACCATTTTATTCCCCATTGTGCATCCAAGATTTTTGGTATCCACAGGAGGTCTTGGAACCGGACCTCAGCGGTATTTCAAATCATAAATGTATATGATACCATGAAACCATCACCTTTTATTTTTCCTCCCTCTACGATTTCCTTTCTTATTTATTTACTTTCCTTCTTTTATTGCCTGATGAGGAAGACTGTGAAATTCAAAAGCTAGAAGAACAGATTTTCCATTGTTTGGATGGCCAAAGGCATCGCCAAATTATAGACTTTATAGATCTTGTTTTATGGGCAACAATAAAGCCATATGTTTTCCCTGCAATATGTTATTGTGCAAGGCTATTGCATGCTCACGGTTACACAAGTTTCAAGATGGATCAGTAGGTAGAGATTACAACTGCGTTTTACATACATACATCCAAATTACATTCTGGCCATTGAATCACATTGACTCACAAGATAAAGTACAGGAAGCAATGCAGGGCAATGAAGATCTCAGTTAGAGGTCAGTCCCAGACAATTGCAGAAGATACAAAAACAGTACCAGATTTTGTTGTAGGAGGTACAACAGGACAGGAAGAGACCTGAGAAATCTGTGGTGTAATGTAAAAATAAACCACGTGTAGTTCAGGTTTGATCACCCCACAAACTGCCTTGCCAGAGATGGAAAATATGCCCCACAAATGAACAATAAAGAACAAGTAGTTTACTCTTCGTAGTTCAGAACAACGTATGCACAATGTGGTCAGTTGCACCAACTCACATAATGTTCTTTTATGAGAGATTTATAATGGTCTTTCTTTGTCCATGTGGACAAACTCCTTCAGCAGCTCATGAAGCGAGATCACACTCTAAACCAGGCCTGGGCAAACTTTGGCCCTCCAGGTGTTTTGGACTTCAACTCCCACAATTCCTAACAGCCTACCGGCTGTTAGGAATTGTGGGAGTTGGAATCCAAAACACCTGGAGGGCCAAAGTTTGCCCAGGTCTGCTCTAAACTCTGTTTCTCTCTGCTTCACTCTCTTCTCTCTGATACCTGCATAACTCAAGCCTGAAAAATGTAACAGTAACCAAAAGTCCCAGGCTCAGCCATGTCCCTGCACGAAGCTCAACCAATCAGCTTCATGCATCTTATTTTACAGTTGATACACACACTAACTTTAATTCCTTGCATGCTCGAACAAAATCTGCCTTAATAACTGGATCTAAATGTACAGCCAAGCAATAAAAGATACTGTTTGAGTTCTAATTATATGTGGAATTTATATGGGAAGAGTAGTAAAGACAAGGAAAAGTAGGGAATGAGGGCACAGAAAAACAAGGACAGGGTTGCCTTGGGCTACTGGCAACCATTGAAAATCAGCAGCTGCACATGTTTGGGGAAAAAAGCACTTTTGTGAAGCACGATTGGCTCAGGTGTTCTAATGCAAACAACAGCATAAAGCAGCACATTTTAATGGAGAGGAACAATACATGCTTTGTGCAGCACACTGCTCTCAATTTTGCTAAGGGTCCTGGTCCTCCAAAGGTCACCATAATAAACCTAATCACTCCAATATGAAGCTAAACTGTCAAGGGCAAGTTGGTGAAGAGAATATGCATATATACATCCCTCCCCCAGTAATGTAATTTCAAGAACGCAGCACATAAAGCATGCAAGGCAATAACCTCAAGGCGTCCAAGTGATTTAAATTCTGCACTTGGAATGCGTAATGTTTCATTTATTCACATCTCTTGTACAAGCTGCAATTATGACTTCCTTTCAGCAATACACAACAGATGGATACTATATTGTGATTTTGCTTCTACATCTCAAGCCTGAAAAGGGGTTCTATTTAGACCTGAGAGCTTTTTACTGCCCTCTCGCCTTCCTGGGAACAGGGCTTGAAAGCCACTGGATTGTACTCTTGAAGCTCCACACTCCTTGACCTCCTGCATGCCACCCATCTTTTATTTACAAATAGTATTCTGCTATACTTTCCGGACAGATTTACATTCCCAGAGCAGCTGGTGTAGCAGTCAGGAAAAATATAACTGTAGAATAAAAAATAAAGGATACAATCGAAACTACAAAATGAAAATAGAATCAGCATGCTAAAAACAAACAAAACAACATTGTTTTTAGCTTTAAATTGTAAACATGAGCTGATCTTTATATATAAAAAAGGCAGGTATAGTATGATCACTGTGTCTGCGGAGGATTCATTACTGGATTTTGTGTGGATACATGAAGTTGCAGATAATAGTGAACTAAAATGCGGCAGAGTCATGTTGGAGCACCTAGAAAATGCCTCTTTTGTTGGATGTGGACAACCGAAACCACAGATACTGGTCCTTCAAATATAACAACAACAACAAAGATGATCTGTCCACTGCAAAAGGTCACTTTACTTGGATCTGCGCACATCATTCGAAAATACATCACACAGTCCTAGATGCTTGGGAAGTGTTTTTTGAGATGGAATCAGCATATATATACATATTGTGTTTTTGTGTCAGAATGATGATGATGAAAAAAAAGACAAAGAACTGGTGGGATCACAAGCCTGAAAAAGTTACAGAAAATAAACACATCAAACTACTCAGGGACTTTCGAATTCAGGCTGACACGGGTTTTGGAGCACAATACTCCTGAACTCACGATCGTGTTAAAAAACCAAGTATGGATTGTTGATGTTGCAATCCCAGGTGACAGCAGGATTGAAGAGAAACAACTGGAAAAGCTGACATGATATAAGGATTTAAAGATCAAACTGCAAAGACTGGCACAAGCCAGTCAAGGTGGTCCCAGTGGTGATTGGCACACTGGGTGCAGTGCCTAAAGACCTTGGCCTGCACTTAAACACAACTGGCGCTGACAAAATTGCCATCTGTCAGCTGCAAAAGGCCACCCTACTGGGATCTGCATGCATTATTTGCCAATACATCACACAGTCCTACACACCTGGGAAGTCTCCAACGTGTAATCCAATACAACAGCCAGCAGGGTGACCTTGTTTAGGGTGTACTAATCTTGTTGTGTTTCAAATAATAGTGTGTGTGTGTGTGTGTGTGTGTGTACATATATATATATATATATATATATATCTATATATATCTCACCCTCTCTATCAGACGGGCTCAGGACGTCTGAGGATAATACTTCAGGTATGATGCCAGTACTATGCATTTTTGCCCAGCAATCAAATGCTAGCATACAACTAAAAAGCCTCTCTCTGCTGGTCACGCACCACATTTTGGACAGCACTGGGCAAAGAAGCATTTGAGGAAAAACTGGGCTTGCCATAATTGCTTTCTCTGTTGAAATTGAGCTCGACTCAGCCACTAGACCTGCCAAGATTATCACAGCTGAAGGAAATTGGGAAATATCAAGCCTCAAATAGGAGCCCTTTCTGATTCTAGGTCCCAAGCTTTCCAACAATCCCTCTTAAGACATTGCATAGTTCCATTACTGAAAAAATGCACTTCTCTTTCAAGAGAAAGCCACCCAAAATCAATTCAAATCCTGACTTGTTTCAAACCAACTCTAGTTATTCCTGGAGTTTCCCAGGAATTACCTGTGGAAAACACAACAGCCAGACAGCTATATCATTAGGGAGAGTAAAATAGATGATTTCACTTGCTATTTAATTTGTATATGTACTGCTAGGAATAGGGAGATGTTTTTTTTTTTTTTAAAATATTTTTATTGTTTTATCATTATCAACACAATATTATACAATGTCTATTTACAGCAGATTCATGTTATTCATTTCTAGGTACAATACTTCAATCTTTTTAGCATCTGCCATTATGTTTTCTTATACATTTTGTATCCCTCACCGCTGTGCTCCCTCCCCCCCCCAAGCCATTGCTTTTACATATCATTAGTCAAAATTTCATTTCTTCTTGTGGAGGTAACCTTCCTTCTTCCTTTTCTAATCCTTTTTCAATAAATTTTCTCCATACCTCATAAAAATCACTTTGTTTCCATATACCTCTTTTTACTTTTAATAAACATGTTAACTTGTCATTTATTGCCAGTTTCCATACTTCCTTGTACCATTCCTCTATTTGTATATTTATTTCTTTTTTCCAATTCCTTGCTATAAGCAGTCTTGCTATTGTTAATAGGTTTGTTATCGCATCTTTATCCTTTTTTTCCAATTGTATACTATTATATAATGATAGTAAAGCTATACTAGGACTTCTTTCTATTTTAATATTCATTATATCTTCTATTTCTTTAAATACTTTCGCCCAAAATTTGCTTACATATTTACATTGCCACCACATATGTATGTATGTTCCTGTTTCTTGGCATCCTCTCAACAGTTTTTCGAGTAGTTTTTATTTATATTTGCCATTCTTACTGGTGTAAGGTACCATTTCCATATTAATTTATAATAATTTTCTTTAATCCTTATTGATAAATTTTTAAGATGTCTTTGTAGGGAGATGTTTTTGAGGGATTGTTTGCCTAGTGTGCCAAAATAATTTAGCTGGCACCAAGCACTTGGCACTTTTTTGCATGGGTGAGCGGGGTGCGCCAGGGACTGTTTGCCTCAGGCCGCCAAATATCTTAGGGCAGTCCTAATCTTGCAAACATACCCTTAAAAGGGGACAGACACAATGTGAAAATACTTTGCTTTTCGCCTCTTTGCTGTTATGAGTGGACATAATGTCTCTGCATAATAGGAGCCCTAAGAAATGAGGCATGTGGGAGGCAAAGCTGTCAAATAATACCAATGTTTGTTCACCTTTTCCCCAAAAGTCAAAGAAAATGGCTTCATATCATCACAGTAACCTATCCTGACTATAGAAACTTGTCATTTAGAAAACACAACTGGCAGACAAAACCAGGTTAGGATTTCCTTGCTGAAAGGGATGAAGCATTGTGATGGCTCATTAACTGAGCAGATCCAATGGTTGCAATTTATTGGCAAAATATCCCTAGGATGCCCCTGGATACAACAGAATTGTTGACAGAGTGGAAACTAAAACACTGTCATATGTGCATCAGAAAGCCACAAGTTCAGTCTTCTGTCTGCAACTGTCTGGGCATTTTATTCGACTTGCAACGTTGCAGGCTGTCTCTAGCTACCAGGTGCAGAATTAATACAGTTTGACACCACTTGAACTGCCATGGCTCGATGCTATGGAATTCTGGGATCTGTAGTTTGGTGAGGCACGCACACTCTTTGATAGAGAAAGCTAATGACTACAACCCAACGATTCCATAGCACTGAACCATGGCAGTTCAAGTGGTGTCAAACTACATTATTCTACAGTGTAGATGCACTCCTAGTGAACAGATTATCTACACTGTCCTTCTACTTAATCCTGGAAAATCTAATTTTGTGAGAAAATTCAAAAAAGGTTAACTCACTTATATCAGTGCATCTTAACATTTATGAAAGTGGAACCCAGCTGTAAAATTACTCAACTGTACAAAAACCTACTTGGAAACTTTAATACCTTGTCTTTTACTTCATAACAGGAAAAAAATCAGAATTTTTGTTGTTTCACATTAGAACTTAAAACTGTATGAAGCAGTTTCAGGGGAAGAAATGACATCCTGGAGACAGCAGCCAGAAATAAGCAGCGTGTTACCTTCTGAAGGATCATCCAGAATGAGGAGAAAGTGCTGAAATATACCCTACGGTGCCACCTTTATTTATATTTCCCAACATCAGACTATTCTAAAACAAGCCACCTCAATTTTAAGCTGTATGTTCATCAATGCAAGCCTCAGCATATACGCCTGCACATTCCCTGGCCTTCAGGAAACCAATTAGGCAACAGATATAGAACTCAGTTACGACTTTGAGAAGTTGTACATTAATTATGATTATTATGTTATAGTATAACATTAACCTCCTATGTCTTTTTTGTATTTGTTATCTCTATATATTGTTTTGCCTGGTTCCTTCATAGCTTTCCTTCCAAATACGAGTGTTCTTCCAATTTCTTGGCATAGGAATCTGATGAAGTCTTTCATTCATTCGTGATCACATCTTTCCCTATGAGCCTGCGCAAGCTTTAAGATCTGCTAGGGAGGCCCTTCTCTCGCTCCCACCTCCATCACAAGTGTGGTTGGTGGGGACAAGAGAGAGAGCCTTCTCCGTGGTGGCCCCCTGGCTCTAGAACTCTCTCCCTAAGGAGATGAGATTAGCACCCACTCTGTCCACTTTCCATAAAGACCTAGAACATGGTTGTTCCAATGTGCCTTTGATTAATCAGTTCACAATAAGAATTGGGCCTTCGGGCCATAACTTCATTCTCGACTCTTGCACTTTACTATTGTCCCTGCCTTGGAGTTGCACTGTATGAATCGGACTTGGCCCTTCCAGCCTTAATTCATCATCCGCCTCTCGCACTTTGCCAGCAGCCCTGTCCTGACAGTTCTATTGCACAAGCCTTTCCCTTGCCCCTTAGCTCGGAAATGCCCATTATGCTCGGCTACCGGTTGTCGCACGATGAATTATGTTTTTATGATGTTGTATATGTATTCTTACTGTGTTGCAATTTAACTCTGTCTGACTAGGCTTGGTCCCCATGTAAGCTGCTCCGAGTCCCACAACAACAAGCTGTTGTTATACATGGTGTTACTATAAGTCAGAGTTGACAACAACAAATAACATCCTAGTTTTCTTTTAATTACTTCACTTTGGTGGAAATTATCCCCTTTCTCTCTACTTTATCCCCAGAACAGTCATGATTTATTTATTTATTTATAGTATTTATATTCCGCCCTTCTCACCCAGCAGGGGACTAAGGGTGGATTACAATGTACACATACATGGCAAACATTCAATGCCATAGAAAAACACATATAGACAGACAGTCAGAGGCTATTTAACATTCCACTTTTATTTATTTATTTATGTATTTATTATTCGGGCTTCTATGCCGCCGACTCCCTGAGGCTCGCGGCGGCTTACAGCCGAAGGGCACAGTAAAATACAGGCAATAAGCAGTTAAAAACAATTAAAAACAACAGCAGTATAGTAATTAATAACACAGTTAACACAATGAACAGCACATCATCCTCAGAAGAACGAATAGATGGCGGGGCATGGGCAGGACTTACTCACCAAAGGCCTGCTTAAACAGGTATGTTTTACAGGCCCGTCTAAACGGGAGCAAGTCCTTCATAGCCCGAGTTCCGGCCGGGAGGGCGTTCCACAGCGTAGGTGCTATGACAGAGAACGCCCTCCGGCGGGTAGCAGTCAGCCTAGCGAGTTTAGCTGAAGGTATCTCCAGGAGATTGGAGTCCTCAGACCGAAGTGATCTCGGAGGGCAATATGGGGTGAGACGGTCCCTCAAATACACTGGCCCCAGGCCGTGTAAGGCCTTAAAGGTGAGGACCAATACTTTGAAGGTGATCCGGTGCTCAATTGGCAGCCAGTGCAGATCCTGCAAAACAGGTGTTATGTGGGCGCCAGCTGGCGTGCCAGACAGGAGCCGGGCGGCAGTGTTCTGCACTAGCCTGAGCTTCCGGGTCACCGACAGAGGAAGGCCAACGTAGAGCGCGTTGCAGTAATCCAGCCTTGAGATGACTGTGGCTTGGATCTGGCCACCAGGGAAGCTGCCACTTCACCGTCCATCTGTGACACTGCTGAAGTACTTCCACATTCCCCACATGCTTCGCTGGAGATTTTTTAATGGCCTCGTAAATTAATTAAATTAGCCTCCCCGCACAAGGGTGGTACCTAATTTTCCTACTTGACAGATGCAACTGTCTTTCGGGTTGCAAAGGTTGACAACAAGCTACACAATTGGTCGGAAGCTCACTCTGACCAGGGCTGGCTTTGAACTCATGACCTTTCGGTCAGTAGTGATCTTAATGCAGCTGACACCCAGCCAGCTGCACCACAGTCCTGGCCAGATTGACTGGCCCAAGGACATTCAAGGAATTCCTTGGCTGAAAATTGACTAAGATATGGATCTTCCAAGTCCCAGTTCAATATTCTAACTACCAAACCACGTTGGCTCTCCAATTTCACACACTTTGCCCCCATTTCAGATTTGTCCATATAGAAAGCAAGTTTGAGAAACATCTTTGAACACATCACAATTCAAGTGTTTAAAGGACATATACACATACCACACCTAACTAGCAGAGTCTTTGATCCAAATGTTTTTGCAAACAGTATGTAACTGAAATTACAGATATCATTGCATGAATTCCCTGCAAACTAGAGAGCTCATTTATGTCTTATTCAGTTTTTAAAATATTTTTATTTTGGAAAGCATGTCTTTGAAGGTTTTTCCCAAAGAGTTAATGTCAAAACAGGAAGATACAAGCGGAAGATGGATGACAGCCAGCCTAACTTGAGCTTTATCAACTTTCAACATACATCCTGACATTATACAAAATGACATTACTGGAAGCCCTGCAGACAGAGTCTATGGCAGCCACTGAATCTATGGCTCAGTGCATAAAACACAACTGGGAATCACATTTTAGACCAAATATTGGATAGTCTTGAAGATTCCTATAAATAGTCAGCCGGTTCTGCAAAGACTTTCAAGAACAGCATTGACAATCCCACCCCATAAATCTGTACAGACTTATGAGCTGCTCTTCTTTCAACCGGGCTGCCATTTCCTCCCCTTCCTCGGGTCAATCCCCAGTCTCCTCCTCAAACCAGCAACAAGGTGTCACAGAATTTTATTTTATTTTTTTTTAGCAAACATGAGCAGTCAGGAGACATTATTGAATCACTGGGAATTTTGATCCATAACGCAGGTTGCTAGCTCTGCACCGCTGTGCAGGAATGAGGCTATAAAACCTACCGAAATCATGTCAGTACATCCATAATCATTCCCTCCCAGAAAGAGAGAGAAGGAGAGCTAAAAGGAATGAGATGATTTAAAAGGTCCCTTCCACTGCTATGTACAAGCAAAGCTGTACTCCTCTGTTTTGAGACTCAAGAGGGTCTACCCTAGCAAACCATGCACAACCCCATTAATGATAACTATATGCATCTTCATCTAACGTTCTTTACACTAAGGAGAGCAAAACCCTGAGAATTTCGGGGCTGAAGCCCCTTAGCCCCCGCCTACATCATTAAAAACAGAATAACTTCATCTAACGTTCTTGGCACTCTTGAGCAAAGATTTAAAAAAACAGAATAAGACGGCCTTGTGCAGATTTTCAGACGTCAAAGCCTTGGGCCTGGGGAAGATGGGGACAGCTTCCATTCCTGACCACTGATCAAAACCATCTGAACAGATTACAAAGATGGGCCAAAACTAACAAAATGAAGTTCAACAGAGACAAATGCAAGAAAAATGAAATACAAAGATACAGAACGGGGAACGTCTGGCTCAAGAGCAGTACATGTGAAAAAGATCTTGGAGTCCTCATAGACAACAAGTTAGACATGAGCCAACACTGTCATATGGCGGCAAAAAAAGCCAATGGGATTTTGGCCTGCATAAATAGGAGTCTAGTGCCTAGATCCAGGGAAGTCATGCTACCCCTCTATTCTACCTTGGTCAGACCACACCTGGAATCACACTGTGTCCAGTTCTGGGCACCACAATTGAAGGGAGATGTTGACAAGCTGGAATGTGTCCAGAGGGGAGTGACTAAAATGATCAAGGGTCTGGAGAACAAACCCTATTAGGAACGACTTAGTTCAGCCTGCAGAAGAGAAGGCTGAGAGGAGACATGTGAGGAGAAGTCATAGGGAGGAGGGAGCAAGCTGATGCCCTGGAGACTAGGACATGGAACAATGGCTTCAAACTACAGGAAAGGAGATTCCACCTGAACATTAGGAAGAACTTCCTGACTGTCAGAGCTGTTCAGCAGTGGAACTCTCCTTCTTTGGAGGTTTTTAAGGAGAGGCTGGATGGCCATCTGTCAGGAGTGCTTTGAATGCAATTTTCCTACTTCTTGGCAGGGGGTTGGACTGGATGGCCCATGAGGCCTCTTCCAACTCAATGATTCTGTGATAGGAAAGCTGTGGAAAGGTAGTGGAGGTCCATCCATCTTGGCAATCATTATAGTGTTTGCAAAACAATTTATTGTTGCCACTTGTGCTTTCTCCATTCAAACAATAATTTTGTTCTGTCATTTTTTGTTTAGAATTAATAACATAATGGACAAAAATGTGAAAAAATATGTCTCTAAAAGTGGACAGCAACTTTTAAATAATTAAAATAATTATTACAAGTAATTAGAAAGTTTACACGTTGCTCTAATTAAATAACGTTGTTCCCATTCCCACTTTCCCTCATTACCTCTCCCTTTCATATATGCCACTATATACAATTACATTATTATTCACTTCCAAGTTTTAACCCAAATAGAGACATGATACTAATACTAGTCACTGAGATTAGAAATGTGAAGTCATGGAACTGAAGGGAAAAATTAGGTGGAGAGTCCATTTTCTAAGTCTTTCCCAAACTTTTTTTTGGTACTAAAATTGGGGTTGGGGCTGGGGGAGTGATTAAAAATGAAATAAAAGTCAGATTTTGGAATGATTTACTTTGCTATGATGCAAAGGCTATTTAAGACAAGGTACTCATATATTCTACCTCCTCACTCTGTTCCTGGCTGAAGCATAGTGCCCATCTCTGGTCATCTTGACCGTGTGTGGATGTCACTGATTAGATCATTTTACGAAATATGGTGACTGAAATTGAAACTTAATCAACATCTCCATGTGGTTTATCCATTTGTAAGTTAAATTAATGGCCCCTTAGTGGTGCAGTGGGTTAAACCGCCGAGCTGCTGAACATGCTGACTGAAAGGTTGGTGGTTTGAATCCAGGGAGCATGTTTGAAAACATGCAAATGTCAGTAGATCAATAGGTACCGAAATGGAGATGAGCACCCCCCCAAGAATAAGACACGGCTAGACTTAATGTCAGGGGAAACCTTTTACCTTTACTAAGTTAAATTCAACCAGTCTTAGCATTCTTGAACAGAATATCAAAAGCGATTTAACTGAAAGCTTGATGCTGCTAAACTGAAGAGCATAAAAATGAGATCTGGGGTGAAAACAAGCCTGTTTTTCCATATGCAATGACTGTGGTTTGGAGAGATCCTCAGGCTTGCAAATGAATACTTTGGAATGCAATGAATTCAAACCATGTTTGTTGCATTTCAGAACGAATGTGTGGTCCTCCTGCTGATATTCAGGCCAGATTCCTAAACAATCTTAATGACGAGAAAGCAAAAAAGACTTAGATGCCACCTTCTATGTAAAGCTGCATTATAGTATGAGGCCTGTGGTTTGCTCTTCCAAGGCTGACTTGCACAATAAAAACACAAAGTATACCAAAACACTATTTATTTTATGTATTTATTGTGTCATAAGTGGACTTCACTTTGTTGCCCCATTTCTTAAGGTTAGCTTTGCATCTCATGGTGTCAAAGCATAGTCTGTTTAGTGCCTTGCAAGTCACCTCATCTTCTGTGTGCCCAGGAGGGAGTCTCTCATCTGGTGTCAGCCACTGATTGAGGTTCCGGGTTCTAACCTGCCACTTTTGGACTCTTGCTTACTGAGGAATTCCTGTGAGTATCTCTGTAGATCTTAGAAAGCTACTTCTTGATTTAAAACGTTGCTGGCTGATATCCAAACAGAGGATGGGTCAAAAATGGCAATGCCTTGGACCTTTCATTGCTGGTTGCTACTTCCCCACAGATATTGGGTGGTGCAATACCGAACAGCATACTTTCTCCAGTGATGTAGGGCGTAGACATCCTGTGATAATGTGGCATGTCCCATTGAGAGCCACATCCACTAACTAAACTAATTAAAGAAACAGGGGAAAGGGGATTCTGGACTTGGTGCTAACTAATGAACAAGATCTCGTTCAAGATGTCCTTGTAACTGAGCCCATAGGTACCAGTGACCATAACACAATAACCTTCAACATAAGTTTGGATAGCAAACTGTCAGTGAAAACTAACACGGAGACATTAAACTTTCACAAAGGGAATTTCACCAAAATGAAAAAAATTGTAAAGAACAAACTAAAAGGAGCAGTAAAAAAAATCAAATCCCTCCAAAATGCTTGGAAACTGTTTAAAAATACCTTAAAACAGGCCGAACTAAAATGCATTCAATAAAAGAAAGAGGCATGGAAAGTCCAAAGGACACCAGTATGGCTTACAAATGAAGTAAAAGATGTGATTGGAAAGAAGAAAAACTGATTTAAGAAATGGAAGGCTCTTCCTACCGAGGAGAACAGAAAGGAACACAAGCTCTGGCAAACTAAATGCAAAGCAACAGTCAGGAAAGCCAAGAGAGATTTTGAGGCACACATAGCAAAGAATATTTTAAAAAATAACAAAAACTTCTTTAAGTACATCAGAAGCAGGAACCCAACTAGAAAAGCAGTTGGGCCACTCGACGACAATGGTCAGAAAGGGAAAATCAGTGAAGACAAAGAGATTGCTGAGCGGCTAAATGACTTCTTTGCCTTCGTTTTCACACAGGAGGACAGACAACATATGCCTGCAGCTGAGTCAGTTTTTTCAGGGAGAGAATTAAAAGAATTAAAACAGATAGAGATAAACAAGGAGGATGTTCTCACCTGCCTTACTAAACTAAATGTCAACAAATCACCAGGTCCAGACGGCATCCACCCCAGAGTTCTTAAGGAACTCAAGTGTGAAATTGCTGAACTTCTAGCTAAGATATATAACCTTTCTCTAAGATCAGGCACTGTACCCGAGGACTGGAGGGGGCAAATGTAACACCGATCTTCAAGAAAGGATCCAGAGGTGATCCAGGAAATTATAGACCAGTCAGTTTAACCTCAGTTCCAGGCAAAGTGATGGAAACCATTATTAAAGAAAAAATTACTAGGCACATAGAAGAACAGGCATTGCTGAAAGAAAATCAACATGGTTTCTGCAAAGGCAAATCATGTCTTACTAACTTGTTAGAATTCTTTGAGGGTGTAAATAAACACATAAAAGGGACCCAATTGATATTGTTTACCTTGACTTTCAAAAGGCTTTTGACAAAGTCCCTCACCAAAGGCTCCTAAATAAGCTCTTCAGCCATGGAATCAGAGGACAGGTCTTGTCCTGGATTGGAACCTGGCTAAACTGTAGGAAACAAAGGGTGGTAATAAATGGACATTTCTCTGGGTGGAAAGAGGTGAGAAGTGGCGTACCCCAAGGTTCAGTTTTGGGTCCGTTACTTTTTAATTTATTCATTAATGATCTGGATGTAGGAGTGAATTCTGAGGTAGCAAAGTTTGCAGACGACACTAAATTGTTCAGGGTAGTTAAAATGAAACTGATTGTAAAGAGCTCCGGAAAGATCTCTCGAAATTCAGTGAATGGGCAACAAAGTGGCAAATGCATTTTAACCTAAACAAGTGTAAAGTCATGCACATCGGGGCAAAGAACCCCAACTACACCTACCAATTGATGGGGTCAAAGCTTTCCGAGACAAACCAGGAAAGGGATCTTGGGGTTTTGGTGGACAGCTCAATGAAGATGTCAACCCAGTGCGCAGCAGCAGTGAAAAAAGCAAATTCTATGCTTGGCATGATCAGGAAGGGAATCGAAAATAGGTCAGCAAATGTTGTATTACCTCTCTACAAATCTATGGTGAGGCCACATCTGGAGTACTGTGTACAATTCTGGTCTCCGCACCTTAAGAAGGATATAACGGAACTGGAAAAGGTACAAAAAAGGGCAACAAAAATGATCCAAGGGATGGAGCAGCTCCCTTATGAAATCAGGTTGCAACGCCTTGGTCTTTTCAGCCTTGAAAGACGGCATTTAAGAGGTGAATTGATCGAAGTGTATAAAATCATGCATGGGATAGAAAAGGTGAATAAAGAAAAATTATTTTCTTTGTCACAAAACACTAGGACTAGAGGGCACTCCTGAAGCTCCAAGGTAGGAAAATTAGGACTAATAAAGGGAAATATTTCTTCACCCAGAGGGTCATTGGGTTATGGAACTCACTTCCAGAAGAGGTTGTGACAGCTGTCAGCCTGAACAACTTCAAGGCAGGATTAGACAGATTCATGGATACCAAGTGTATCGGTAGTTACTGAAAAGGACATTCAAGTGCCACCTCGGAGTTGGTTGAGGTAGGCAGGATTTCCCTGGGTACTGGTTGTGGGGGTGCGGGAGCAGGTCAGGGTTTTGCCCTCCCTTCTGCTCGAGATCCCCGTGTACAACTGGGGGCCACTGTGTGATACAGAATGCTGGACTAGATGGGCTGAGGTCCGATTCAGCATGGCTCTTCTTATGTTCTTATTGGGATGCCAATGCAAATTATTGAAGAGAATATCAAAAGTCAAGCCCAGAAAAATGCCCTCTCCAAGCCCAGAGGAATTTTTAAAATTAATTATGTGGGTGGAACACAACTTTGGCAACTTAAAGAAATGTGTAGTTGGAAGGCTAACAGACTTGTAGTTAAACAAATAAGGGTTTTTTGGGACAGACACATATTCAATTGCCCTATGGGAGATAAAGCAATGAAGCAGAGTGGATTTTTTATTTAACAGGACAGGCATGCAGAAAGCCATGCCAAAGCCATAAAAGCATTCAGGAATTTCTGCGAACCTGGCAGGTGTTTAAAATGTGCCAGTTTTAGAAAGCACATTATCTCAGACGGCAGTAACGTCATTGCTGAACTAAAGCAAATTCACAAATTGTCTTTATAGTAAAGGTATAGGTTTCCCCTGACATTAAGTCTAATTGTGTCCAACTCTGGTGGGTGGTGTTCATCTTCATTTCTAAGCCAAAGAGCTAGCGTTGTTCATAGACGCCTCCAAGGTCATGTGGCCAGTATGACAGCATGAATCACCATTGCCTTCCTGCCAAATTTGCATTTTTTTGAACTGGTAGGGTGGCAGAAGCTGGGGCTTGCCCCCACTTCCTGGATTCGAACCACCAACCTTTCGGTCAGCAAGTTCAGCACCTCAGCAGTTTAACCCACCGCGCCATCAAATTGTCTCTAAATGTAATAAATCCTATAGATAAATAGGTACTAAAACAGAGCAAGGGGCAAAAGACATGTTTTGTGATCATTCTTTTTTACCTTTTTACTTCTTTCCTTTTGCCATCATGGGGCATTAATGCAATTGGGAATAAAATTAAGCACTCCGGGGGGTTATAAATAAGCTGTAAGCATCACTTGGGGAGGGGGCCAAAAAGCAAAGCACAGTTGCAATATAAAGAAGGATTATTTTCCTGTGAAATAACTTGACATTCTGGAAAAGCTGGGTCTATTTTATGCTCCGTAGTCCAGCAAGAAGAGAGGGTGAGAGCGAGCAAACAAGACAGAAATGGGGGCGGGGAGAGACTATTTATTCATTCCCCAGAGCTGTTGTATTTGAAGAAGTGAGGACAGGAAAATTTATGTGCACGAGAGAGTATAGCCAGACTCCGAAACATTTGCTAGATGCTATTTAAAAAGCTCTTGGGGACAGCAGGCATAAATCCCCATCAGCGTTCATAAATCCCCTCATTCCCCAGTTGAGAATCAATAAGCCAGAAGTCACTGGGTCACAATGAGCCAAATGCTGCTCTACATAAGAGGTCACATATGCACTTAATTCCTTTTGCATAAACAACTTGCAAAGATAACGGCCAGAGCCCAACATCTAAGTGGGGCTTATAGACTACCGAAGTTCTCTTACAGATGATTGTCTTCCATGGGTGACAATGGAGTCCGTCTGGCCACATGTTCCTCTGGATTACTGCCCAAATATTCCATGCTTTTGATAAAAACGACTTGTTTGAATTGCCAAATCTTTGTACTGAATCTCACACTAAAACTAAAACAGCATTCATTTGCTGTTATGTGGACAGGAAAGGGCTTCTTATTAGAACCATACCAAATGTTTTCAGGATAACTGTAATGGAATCCATGCCATCGGTTTCCACTTCCTGCCAGGAGCAAATTCCTGCATAGCAGGAATTCAAGAAAAGAGCTGACCACAACACACACACACACATTTTAGTGCTATGTACCTACCCAGCACAACCCCCTACAGACTGTCCAATGGCTTAGCTACAAAAGAGATTGTTCCAAGTTGCACCAGGCAGCTAGGATATTGAAAATATAATGAGAGTGTATATGGCCTACGAAATCCTGGGTTATCTGGCATGAGTTAAAGATCTTGTTTGCCCAAGGGTCTTCAACAATGCAAGGAGTGCTGGACTACACATCTGGAAGGGAAGGAGAATTGCAAGAAACATGAAGATTGGAGCCCTGCATAGTACAAATCTCATGGTAAATCGTCAAGCCCACTTTACAGCAAATTTGCCCATCTTCTACATATATAAAATGCTCTGTTTGTTTTGAGTGACATCATTACTCGTGGGGGAGCCTGTGAGTTGTCACATCACTCCAATCCTGCGGGGACTGCACTGGCTACCAATTGAGTACCGGATTACATTCAAAGTACTAGTCTTAACTTTCAAGGCCTTACATGGTCTGGGGCCAGTGTACCTGAAGGATCGCCTGTTCCCATATAGTACCTTGAGATCACTACGGTCTGAAGATCAGAACCTTTTGGTCATTCCCAGCGTGAAATCCTTTCACTTAACATCAACCCATCGGAGGGCCTTTTCTATCATTGGCCCAGTCCTCTGGAACAAACTATCACCCGAGACTCGGGCGATGCGAAATCTGGTAACCTTTCACAAAGCTTGCAAAACTTTCTTATTCAAACAAACCTTCAAGTCGTAATGTGATGCTATTTTAACAGGTTTTGTTTTATTGTGGTTTTTTTTTGTACTACTGAGTTTTGTAAACCGCCCCGAGCCTCTGGGAGTGGCAGTATACAAGTCGAATGAAATAAATAAATAAATAATAACTCAAAAACCGCTGGACTAATTCCCATCAAATTTGGCTACAGGACACCTACCAACCCAAGGAGTGATCATTATTTTATTTATATATTTACAGTATTTATATTCCGCCCTTCTCACCCCACAGGGGACTCAGGGTGGATTAGGTAAAGGTTGTCCCCTGACATTAAGTCCAGTTGTGTCCAACTCTGCGAGTTGGTGCTCATCTCCATCATTATAATCAGGGTGGATTACTACAATACACATATCTTGGCTTTTCTTTGCGAACGAAGATTCAGGAAGGACTCATCCCACGCTTTCTACAAGTGCGTTCATGATTCCGAAGTAGGATGTGTCCTTCGAACCTGTGCAATGGATTTTTCTGGTGGAGTGCAGCATGCACAGAACTGGCCTCACGCTTTAAACCAAATGTTTGTCTGCCGGGGCCTAGCAAGCTGGGACGGTGGCAGCGAGGTCCTCAGGTCATAGGTTTGGTTCGAGTTTCCTTCTGTTAGATGGTTGACCTTACAGGTTTAAACGAGCACCATCTGCCCGAGTTTGAAATCAAAGTTTTCCTTCTCCTAGGATGGTTGCCAAAAGGCTAGAGAGCCCATCCTGCCCTTTGAGCTGTCTGGCATGGGAGGCCCTACCGGTGGCTATTATGCCACCGCCAGCATAGCTCACAACTTCATTTGGGTACGCAAGCTTCTCCCCCACAACAAGGGGACGCCAACAATACACATATACATGGCAAACATTCAATGCCAGAGACATACAACACATCTAGACAGACACGGAGGCTATTTAACATTCCAGCTTTCCGGCTTCGTGAGGGCATGCTAGATTCCGGCCACAGGGGGAGCTGTTGCTTCACCATCCACTTGTGACATCGAGTCCTTGATGGAGTAGTTCCTCATTCTTACGTAAGCTGCTGGAAGGTTTAGTGGTGTTGTAAATTAGTTAAATTACCCTCCCCACATAAAGTGATACCTAAATTTCCTACTTGACAGATGTAGCTGTCTTTCAGGCTGCATAAGTCAACAGCAAGTAAGATTACTAATGGTTGGGAGCTTATTCCAACCTGGGCTGGCTTCGAACTCATGACTTCTTGGTCAGTAGTGATTTAATGCAGTTGGCTACTAACTAGCTGCACCACAGTCCACCACAGCTGCGCCACAGCCTGGACCATCACTCAAAAAAATGATTTTGTCATGTGGGAATTGTAGTTGCTGGGATTTATAGTTAACCTACAATCAAAGAGCATTCTGAACTCCACGAACAGTGGAATTGGGCCAAACTTGGCACAAGGACTCCCATGACCAACAGAAAACACTAGATAGATTTGGTGGGCAAATCTACCTTGAGTTTTGGAGTTGTACAACCAGAGAGGAGTTGTACTCCTGGAGTAACAAGTTTCATGGCTCTGGGAAGTCTAGAATACAAATATCCATAATTCTGGTCCACTATTGCAACCACTGTCTCATGAATGGATATGCACACATGGCCATCATAAATGTGCTGAATGCTGAAAGAGAAAGATGCACCGAACAAAGGTCAAAATCTACTCAACTATTTTACTCAAATGTCCTGTATCACTGCAACAGGAACTAAACTTACATTGTGGCATCACAAGCTCTCTCCCTCCATCCGTCTCCCCTCCCCTCTCACACACATACATGTGTAAACACATCTTCAAAGCGGTTTACCAACAAGCATAAGGGGCTATTGAGAAAAAGCAATCTAAAGCCTTTCAGGCTCATGGAACAAGTTTCCTAATTCTCTGGATTCTGGCCAGTATCTCTTTCTGCCAAGCCCTTTCACAAATTTGCAAGTAAATCTTGCAATTATTGTCCTATCCTTAGACTGCTGAGGCTTTGCTGCCTCTCTCAAGTTCTTCCTCCAACCACTGCAAAGCATTCCTTTAACTCTTCCACCGCCTGCCTCCCAAAGGTCTTTTTGGTTAACACTTCAGGGCCTGATGTCATGAAGTAGGCATCTGACCCTGACCGGGGACTCCCAAGTGGATTGCAGTGGTATTGAAACTTAGCCTGCCCATGTTAATTATTGCTGTTGGTGTTGGGTTACAGGAATGAGCCCCTTGCCCTCTCTAATAATTGCGACTGCACAAGTACAACTTACTTTTGTAAACACTGTTTCTTGACATTATCTGGACCTGGTCAGTGAACTCTGGAAAAAAAAACCACATCTGGTATGGCAGTTCCCATCCCCTCCTTAAGCTTTCCCTTCAGTTACTACAAAGCTTCTTTGTAAGTTAGACCAAAGATAAAATATTAACTATTTCCATATGCACAATATAGCCAAGCTGGATTTGATTAGACTAGATGGCCCTTGTGACCTCTTCCAACTCTATGATTCCATGATTCCGTTATAATGATTTAAATATGACTTTAAATCAATGGGAAAGGTTGTACTTAATCAAAAATACATTATTGTTTTGATACGGAGCCAGTATTATGTAGTGATTTCAGTGCTGCACTATGACTCTGGGAGAGAAGAGTTCAAATCCCCACTTGGCCATGGAAACCAAGTGAGGATTTGAACCCAGGCCAAAATTATCTATGTGTTGATGCACCATTCAACAGTTGAGTCTATGGTGGTGCAATGGGTTAAACTGTTGTGCTTGTAGAACTACTGACCGAATCTAGAGAGAGCGGGCTGAGCTCCCTTTGTCAGCTCCAGCTCCCCATGCAGGGACATGAGAGAAGCCTCCCACAAGGGTGGTAAAACATCAAACACCCAGACATCCCCCGGGCAACATCCTTGCAGACAGCCAATTCTCTCACACTAGAAGTGACTTGCAGTTTCTCAAGTCGCTCCTGACACACAGAAAAATTCAACAATTGATGGAACGGGTATCTACTGTAACTGGGAGTCACCATATACCAGCCAATTTCTGCTAACACAACATTCAATGTACAACAGTTGGATTCCTGCAGAAGTCTAGTCTGTTTCTGCTTCCAGTTCCATACCAGAACATCACAAATGAGGCCCATGCAAAACTAATCCCCTTAAAAAACCCTTAACCCATCTGGATTCCAAGGTAGAAAGAAGACCTTGAAAGTTACACAATCAAAACACTGGGCCCACAACTGTCTGTAGCAACTATAAAGTCAAGTCTTCCACTTATCACAACAGAATCCAGGCGCTGGAACACCAGACAGACAAAACACTTAAACAGGAAGAGTTTATTTTCCCTCTCTGAATGCCAGAGCCACCCTTAATCCTTGTTTGAGCCCTGAAAGAGACAGTAAGGTTTTCAAACACCAGTTCTACAAAGTTCACTTTCAAGCTTCCCTTTTGAAGCGATTCCCAAAATTGAAGCATTGCCTTAAAACATCCTTTTTTTCCAGATATGTTTGCTTACTTTTGTGATATTTGACAAAGAACCGTGACATCTGACCACAGACCATATATTAATAGCTCCCAAACAACCCTGTGTGCACCAAAATATTTTAATTCACAGCACACCCTGTAAATCAGATCCCGCTACACCATTCCCATAATTTGTAGCCTTACAGATTTGGCATGGAAGTCTAAGCAGCTTTTCAAATTCCCAGGGTTTAGTATCCCTTTGCGTTGAATGAATCTGTGCACACAAGCAGATTATTCTGAGAAAAGACCAGCCATGTTGGGGGGGTTTAAAGGAGGCAGAGAAAAACAAAACTCAAAGGTTAGGAAAGAGATCCCTAAGGATAAGCGTTACTTTGGGAAACTGTGATGTCCTTCGCCTTTCTAATAAATGAGGATTAATCATAAATCCTCATTAAAACTTTGTTTAGTTAATGACATGTTCTACTAATAAATCAGACGCATGTGCCCAAAACATGCCTTCCTACTTCAAAGCGCTGGCCTAAGCGCACAATTACTTTGAAAAGCATATCAAAATTCTTTCTTAAAATACTGCTAACAAATTCAGGACTGATGTAACGTCCTGGATCTGCCCCATAAGAAGCTGTCTTCTCTCCTAAACTAGTATTCTAAATGTGGCTGTTATCAGTTCTCCAAAGTGAAATTATTATTATTATTATTATTATTTATTTCGATTTGATAAACCGCCCTTCCCGAGGCTCAGGGCGGTTTACAGCATATAAAAACAGTACATACGACGGCATATAAAAACAGCATATAAAACAGCGTATAAAACAGTATATAAAACACATAGGATTAAAACACATGAGATTACATCTTAAAACAGTTACACAGGATCATGGCCAGACATGGCTGGTTCATACAGAAAATTAATGGCACAGCAGAGTGGCCATGTTGATCATGCACTGTCGGGCATCACACATCAAACGCCTGCCTAAATAGGCAGGTCTTGCAGGACCTGCGGAAAACCAGCAGGTCCCGCAAGGCCCGTGTCTCTAGAAATGACTATCTAGTGAAATGAAATGCTTTTAGAACAGGCCTGGGCAAACTTCGGCCCTCCAGGTGTTTTGGACTACAACTCCCACAATTCCTAACAGCCGGCCGGCTGTTAGGAATTGTGGGAGTTGTAGTCCAAAACACCTGGAGGGCCGAAGTTTGCCCAGGCCTGTTCTAAAACATGGCCATTCAGCCCGAAAAACCTGCACAGGGCTGTCCAACTGCCGGCCCTGCAGGTGTTTTGGACTTCAAATCCTAGAAATCCTAACAGCTGGTAAACTGGCTAGGATTTCTGGGAGTTGAAGTTCAAAACACCTGCAGGGCCGGCAGTTGGACAGCCCTGACCTACAACAACCCAGAAATGACTATTGTTATAACCAATTAAATGGCCTATGTACAGTCTAAATATCCTATCCTAAAGGCACCCGATCCTGTCTGATCTTGGAAACAAAACAAAGCCATCCCCGGCTGATATTTCAGTGGGAGATTACCAATACATGCAATAGGGTAAATCTCAGAGGAAGATATTAGCAAAATATCTTGATATTCCCTGCCTAGTGAAATTCATTTGTGATGGATCAACAGGGGACTTGAAGTCACCTACACTCCCACACATGTCTCAACGATATAACCCCCTTTGTTTTTATTACAATAGGGTGAAAAAGATGACATAAAAACATGGTAACAAAGGAAGGATCATGCAACATCATATCAAAGGTTTATATTCCAATATGGCTTACACAGCGGGCAACCAGTCACCTAAACAACATTTTCAGATTCCCGAGCAAGCTTCCAACTCTTCATGATCTCATGGACCAGCCCATACCAGAGCTCCCCATTGGCCCTGGCCAACCCCAGCTCCTTCAAGGTCAAACCAGTCCAACCATCCATTCAGGGGCGGTCCCAGATCTCATGGGCGTCACCAGGGGCACCACCGGCTGGGAGGGCCAGCCGCGCTCCTCAGCCCCCCCACCCCGGCCCTGGCCGCAGCGCGCACACCTACAGAAGCTATAGCGCCCGTAATGTTTCTGTCAAACGTGCACTCGTCCCAAGCGCCCTGCAAGCCAGCATAAACCATGCCATCCATCTTGCCCTGAGTGACGCTGCGGTGGGGGGCATAAAATTTTCTTTGTGTACCCCCAGATTTGCATCCATTCATCTTGCCCTTGGTCCCCTTTTTCCTTCCATTTTCTTCAGCATCATTCTCTTCTCCAAGCTTTCCTGTCTTCTCATTATGTGGCTAAAGTACTTCATCTTTTCCTCTAATATCCTTCCCTCCAGTGAGCCGTCTGGTTTGATCTTCTTGCAATCCAAGGCACTCTCAAACTTTCCCCCCAACACCACAGTTCAAAAGTGTCTATCTTCTTTAACTCAGTCTTCCTTATGGTCCAGCTCTCACATCCATAGGTTGCTACGGGGAATACCATTGCTTTAGCTATGCGGACTTTTGTTGCCAGTGTGATGTCTCGACTCTTCATTATTTTATTGAGATTGGTCATTGCTCTCCTCTCAAGAAGTAAACGTCAGCATCTGCAGTAATATTTGCACCTAGATATACAAAGTATGTCACTGCTTCCATGTTTTCTCCCTCTATTTGCCAGTTATCAATCAGTCTGGTTGCCCTGGTTTTTTGATTCTTGATTGCTACCCAGCTTGTACACTTTCTTCTTTCACCTTGGTTAGAAGGCTCCTTGGCTACTTTTCACTTCCATGTTCAATCATTTTTAAAGCAATTTAAGCAATATTCCCTTTCTTCCGATTTCCTACAATTAAGATTCAATGGATGATGCTATTATTACGAGGGAGAAACGTTTCTCCTTATTTACTTCCTCCACGATACATAATTTCATATCTTTCTATCATGCCTCCCTTTATTTGCCTTTCCCCCCAAACCTAAATAGCCCAAAATGTAATGATCTCCCCACAACAAAGAAATAGCTCCAGTCCATTGATGACTATGGCTGTCCTTTTCCTCACTTTTTATATCACTCCAATATAGAGAGATCTTAGCAAAACTTTACATGTTAAACACTTTTAGAACGCACGACCTCTGTCAAAAGAAATTTCATAGCATGTTCTCAATCCATGGGACTGCCATGTGAGTCTTTCATCCTGTGCAGCAGTAGAGTTTCACATCTTTCTGGATTTCACTCTGCCTTAATTCTTCTTGCCTCCTTTCTTATACTAAAATTAGAAATAGCTCCTCTCCCACTCAGAAACAACCTAGTTTACACCTTGTATTGCAATTACACAAGCCTATAAAGGAGACGGCACTGCATCTCAAATCAAGACAGCAAATTTACTTGGGGATATGGTGGATATTAACAAGAGCTTTGATTTCCCTCAAGAGACAGGGTCATAGACAAGGCCACTTCCTGTCTGCGTGTTTCCGCAGACATGTGCCTTATGACAAAAGGCCCGATTCATTTCAAAGATAGGGCGGCCACAACGGCAGTGTGCGGCCAGACCACATTCCTTTCCCATCTCCTTTTTGCTTGATCATTGTAGATTATTCGGAAAACATATTCGTGACAGAAAGGAAGGTTTCTCTTGGGTTACCCACATCTGAAAACTCTTGACATGCTGAAAATACATACTTTAAAAGCTTGGCCCAGCTCTGATCATGCAAGAATAACAAGGAAGATTCTGCCTGCAATTAATCATTTCAGATGCACCATATGTGCGCATATGGATTTCTGCATGGGGCTATCAACTCCCCAATTGTTATCTTGTGTAGTTGTATCCATTAGGAATTTACATAAAGTCAGATACTGATTTCCTCCTATATTCAAAGTATATTGAGGAACAAACATCGCCATTCTAAAATACACAGGTGCTGATTAAATTGTTCGAAGGCACAGTCCCAAACGGGCAAGATGCTAAGAAACAACAGGGAAAAGCAATGAAGGAAGGATCGTCATAGCAAGGATTACCACGTGAGAGAATTACCTTGCTAGAGCAGACCTAAGTCCATCTAGGTTTTTCAACAGATGCTGGCCAGATGGCTTTGGAAACTTACCAAAAGGAAAAAGCATCAATCCTGCACACCTCAGGACATCACATGCTCTGTGCGTTTTGCTCTTTAGACCAACGATACCATCTGTCACACCAAGGACTTTGCAAAGCATTAGCCTAAAAGACTAGCCAAAGATTGAAAGTGAACATGCAATGCAAGTGTTCACTTTTGCCTGGGAGCTCCCACTTAATCTGGTTCAAGGACTCAACTTCAACATGCAGGTCTCTACTCCTCCAAATGGTTCAATCATAAAAAATGCATATGCAGAAATTGCTAAATGGAAAGTAGATAGTATGGCCCAATATCTGTGGGACTGGAATCTGTGGCTTCAGTTATCCTCAGCCAGCAAAATCGATCCTCCCCAGGCATTTTTGAGATCAGTGGTTCCCACCCTGTGGTCTATCAGTGGTCCTCAAGAACTAAAATATGGTCTGCAACCTCACCATTACTACACCATTCTGTGAGCGAGCAGATGGCGACTACTGGATGGAATATGGTCTGTATCAGAAACTAGAGCTGATGTGGCCTATCCAATGCAATTTTCTGAATCAGCACCCCAAACAACTAAGCCAAATCTAAAGTTGACTAAAAAGTGATTTGTAACTCTTTTGGTACGAATGTTGGGAGAGTGGCCCCTGGTCAAGTGGTTCGTGTTCAAAAAAAGTTTGGGAACCACTGTTCTAGATCCTCCGGTGTGACTATGGCATTAATGGACCAGAAATCCTGCATTTCAATAGGGTTCACTGCAAGTCGCTTATGGTCTGAGCCCTGCCACATGCACAATGGAGGACCTTCTTACAGCAACACCAGAGGAACTTGAAGTGGCCAGCTTCTGGTGAAAGGATATTTAGCATCATGCCAAGTTTTTAACTTTGTGGTTTTTCATACATTATAACTGTATTCTCAATTTTTTTCTGACACGACAAAGAAATAGGGTTCACAATTTTCCATGGTCTTGCATATCCACACAAAGTCTAGTAATATATTCCTTGTAGATATGGGGGTTGTATTGAATATGAAAAGGGCTTTGGACAGCTCCGCAGTGAACACAAGGTGAAAGGACCTCAAGACATCTTCAGACAATGTTATCTTTTGTTCTTCTAAACCTTTCCAACTTAAAAAAAAAAGCCCCATGTGCCATATTATGAATTTTAAAACAATTTTATGCAGTTTAAAACAGTTGGCCCTTTACATTTGTAGATCTGATTTTTGTGAATTTGATTATTCGCTGATTCCACTAAAATGTTACCTTGGGAAACCTATAGGCTTTCCAATGGGATTCTATGAAAGTTGGCCATAGGGTCACATGAATTTTCTAGAAAGACCACCTCTAGGAATGTCTAGATCTGCAAGCATGATTAAGAAGTTCATTACAGAGTTGAGCTGGAGGGCCTAGAAATTCCCAGATAATTGTTCTCTCTCAAAATATGTTTTTATTTTCGATTTTTTTATTTTCACACGTGTCCTGTGCCTTGAATCCCAGCAAATGTGGAGGGCTGAATGAAGTGCAAGACTCTTTCCACAACAAAATTTAGATTTTATTTTAGAAAATTGTAAATTCTTTCCCCTGGTCTAATTTTTTTCTTTTTAAATTGAATCCAGACAAGGCAGAGGTTTTAAATGATGAATGTGCTGTGTGTCAGCCTAGTTGAGGGACCAAACATCCAGTTTGTTTCTCCTATTGGTCCACAGAGTGCTGTGATCATCAGGAGAGGCCCTCCTCTTGGTCCCACCACCGTTATAAATATGGTTGGTGGGAACGAGAGAGAGGACCTTTTTGGTGGTGGCCCCGCAGCTCTGGAACTCCCTCCCCAAAGAGGTACATTCAGCCCCCTCATTACTGGCCTTTCGCTCCCTAGTGAAAATCTTTTTATGGCAGCAGACCTTCCCCAATAACACACAAGAGTAGTCATTTCGGTCAGATAAGGCTCAAGGCTCATATGGAGCTCTGAACTGTTCAGCTTAATGCTTAATGTTTTAATTGTAAGGACAATCCTCAGTGGCCTGAGGTGGAGATTTTTTAAATGATAATGATATATGTGTCATTTTTATGCTTATTTGTACTTATGAAATTTGGGTCTATGTAATGTTGTTCATTTATTGTCTATTTGCTGGGTTGTGGGATGAGAGTTTTTGCATTACATAGTTGTGTTTTATGCCACTTTGAGTCCCATTTGTGGGAGAAAAGCGGGATAAAAGTATCTATGTTTTTAAATGAGTTTTTAGTTTAGGGATAGTTTAATGCTATTTTTAACTTGTGTATTTGGTATCTCTCAAGGCCATGTTTCCTTTACTTGTGGAAGCCACTGGGTCTCAGGCTGGGAAAAACGAGGGTTATGGTAGTAGCAGCAGTACTAAAGTGTCCAGATGTTATCAAAGAATGTATAAAGGCAAATTCTAGACACCAGCACATGGTGACACAGAACAGAGCAGGCCAAATCTCAGGCATGTGTGCTTACTTCTGGGGGATTTCAGTGTGCAGATATCTTTTTAAAACTACACCCAGCTAGGTTATTACATAGAATTGGGGGAACTGAGGTAGGGGGGAAACCTCTGTGGAAACGCTCTTAAATCACTGGTCATGATAGAAAAATGTTTTTAACATCTGCTTTAAAAGGGTGGTAAGGAAACCCAAAAAGCTTAGTCTGTTAAATGCAATGACTTACTATAAAAGTGAATTTCCATTTAAGAAGCATTTCAGAGACAGAAATATCCAGCTGTTCTATTTTAAGGGAGCTTTTGCTGAAGTTATAGTTTCTAAAACAATCATTTTGAGACCATGTCAAAGGAAAAGGGGACTTACAGCAAGGTCAAGTAGCATGATTCATTGCAAGGGTGAAACACACAGAGGGACACAATATGAAACAGTTCTAAGTTTCCGTACATGGAAACTCCCTGGTATGCAGAGGAAAAATACATAATGGCTGAACAATTGCATTCCTGCGTTACCCAAAGGATAGAAAAACCAAGGAATGCCAAAATTACAATGGCAACTTAACTCCTTCACATTTCCTTTGCAGTGGGATAACTATCTTGGACTCACCGAACATTTGGCCTTTCAATGATGTCTAGAGATGCATGAACTTAAAAAGTACATTAGAATAGAGGCTCCCAATCCTCATTTAAAATTATTGGATCAAGTTTAAATAAGTTCACACCATTAAAAAACCCCAAACACCGTAGGTGTTTACTTTAAATGTATGAGGGATATCCAGAAAGTAAGGTTACAATATTTTTTTAAAATACAAAGAATGAATATATTTTAATAAAATTTACATGGATTATGGGAGAGGTATTACATTATTTTTCCACATAAACACAATTCAGTTCAATGCATTTTGTCATCCGTGCAATGAGTTTTTTTATGCCTATGTCATAGAAGTCTCCCGCCGCCTTTTTCAGCCAGTTCGTCACTGTAGCACAGCCAGGCTCGTTTGCGCCGGGAGGGCTGGGAAGCGGTCCCGGGGTTCCATTAGCATTAGGGCCTGCAGCAGCGGAGATTGATTCAGAGGATGAGCTAGATGACTGGGGCGAAGCACAGGGCCCTTCAGATGGGCCTCGTTCCGTTGCAGAGAGCCTGGCATGGGATGATATGTTGTTTGGAGAGAGTGATGAATCAGATTACCAGGTGGACATGGGAAACAGCGAAGGGAGTTATGAACACCCGGGGAGGAATTCGCAAAGAGGATCAGAATGTAAACATGGCAGAACCCGAGTGGGGAAAGTGCTCGGGGGAGAGCTCCCAAGATGATAGCGACACATCTGCTGAAAGGCAAGGTCGAACCTTTGATAGGAGACGGGACATAGAATCTACGAGGAGGGCTTGGTCTAGAGTGCTAGACCGGCCGAGGTCCGTGAGTGGAGATTGGACACGCAGAAGCCTAGAGCGGCGCGGACCTCGGCCGAAGGATTAAGTATACGACCCGTGGGAATCTTTCCTCAGTTCTCCGGCCACGTCTTTCCTGACTAGGCGAAACGGAGTGAGACCACAAGCCTGTGGTGGTCATCAAGCCTTGCCTTGCTATTGCCTTGTTCCTGTACCGCATGGGATTGCGGAGCCTTGTCCTTGTTTCCTGAACCACATGGAATTGCGGAGCCTTGTCCCTGTTTCCTGAACCGCATTGGATTGCGGAGCCTTGCCAAGCTTCAAGCCGTTTGCTAAGTTTACTTTGGACAATTTTGCTAATACCTTTTGGACTATTACTTATCTTTGGACTATATACTCTTTGAACTTGATTTTATACTCAATAAACTAGTTAGCCTTCAGTACGTCTCTGTGTGTGTGTTTAAGGGGCCCGCCAGGTCCGTGATCGTGACAGTCACTTTGATTTTCGATGGGAGAGTTCTGAAAACGGGGGCTGTAACTCAGTATACAGCTCCTACCAGGATGTGGACTAGCTCCCATAAAGAGGACATTTCTTTCCTTGTGACCAAGCTCCCAGATTTCCCCATTGTCCTGGGCATTGTGTGGCTCGCGCTCCACGACCCCCAGATCTCATGGGCCAAGAGGCAGCTAATTTTTCTTTCGGACCATTGCCAGGGCCACTGCATGACGGCTCGGGCGTGCCTGGCCCAAGAAGTAGAGAATGTGGCCACCCTGCCCAAGAAGTATGCCGGATTTTGGGATGTCTTCAGTGAGAAGGAGGCGGAACGTTTGCCTCCCCACCGGCCCTATGACTGTGCCATTGAACTGCAACCGGGGGCCCCAATCCCGCGGGGGAGACTCTATCCTCTCTCGGAACCAGAGCAACAGGCTCTCCGAGATTTCCTGGATGAGAATCTGCGGAAGGGGTTCATTCGGCCTCCCAATCCCGGCCGGGCTCCGATTCTTTTCGTCAAGAAGAAATCGGGGGAGTTGCGGCTTTGCAATGACTACAGGGAACTCAACAAGATCACGATCCGGAATCGCTATCCCCTGCCCTTGATCCCCGAGCTCTTGGAGCGGATGCGGGAGCCAAGGTGTTCACTAAACTGGACCTGAGGGGGCTTACAATCTTGTCCGGATTCGCCAGGGTGATGAATGGAAGACGGCCTTCCAGACCAAGTGGGGCAGTTTTGAATACCTGGTGATGGGATTCGGTTTGTGCAACGCCCCAGCGTGTTTTCAACATTTCATGAATGACATTTTCCGAGACCTTTTGGACCGCTATTTGGCGGTCTACCTAGACGACCTGCTGATTTTTTCTCCGGATCAGGCGACCCATGACCGCCATGTCAAGTAGGTGCTCCAGAGACTGAGGGCCCACGGGCTCTATGCTAAGCTGGAGAAATGCGCTTTTGACTTGCGTGAGGTAGACTTTCTTCTGCTACCGTATCTCACCTACGGGCATTGCCATGGATGACACCAAGGTCCAAGCCGTGGTCGACTGGGCACCCCCTGCTAGCAAAAAAGACATTCAAAGATTCCTGGGCTTTGCCAACTACTACAGAAAGTTCATTCCTGACTTTGCCAAGTGGGCTGATCCGATCACCCAGTGTTTGCGGAAAGGTGCCGTTCCGTGGACTCCGGAGGCGGATGTGGGTTTCCGCAAGTTGAAGCAGCTGTTCACCACTCAGCCGCTTTTGCACCCCAACCCCGCACCTTTCATCGTCCAGGCCGATGCTTCGGATGTGGCGGTGGGAGCGATCCTGCTACAGCCTCAGGGGACGGACTTGTTGCCCTGTGCCTACTATTCCCGGCAGCTGACGCCTCCGGAAAAGAACTACACCATTTGGGAGAAGGAACTGTTGGCCATCAAGGTGGGTTTCGAGGTCTGGAGACACCTGCTTGAAGGGGCCAAGTTCCCGGTGGAGGTTCACACCGACCACCGGAACTTGGAGCATCTGAAGTCCCAGCGCAAATTGAACCAGAGGCAACAGAGATGGTCCCTGTTCTTTGAGCGATTCAATTTCCGCATTCACTATGTGACCCCAAGCAGACCAAGCAAGCTGATGCGCTGTCCCGAAGCCGGAGTACGTCCGTGAGGGCGACGGGCCGTCCGAGGCCCGGTTGCTTAAAGCGGAGAACTGCGGCTGCTCGGGCGCTTCAGTCAACCCCTCCAGTGGCCCCGCCAGCCCCTGGTGATAAGAGACCCTTGAGTGTCCGCGTTCAGGCTCGCCAGCGGACCGATCCGTGGGTACAGGAGCAGCTGACCACCGAGCCCCAAGCCCCTTCCCAGGTAAAGAACGGGGTGCTTTACCACCGAGACTCTGTCTATGTTTCCCCTGGGCCCGAGCGGGCGGACATTCTCAAGCTTTGCCACGATAGCCGGGCCGCAGGCCATTTTGGGCTATTCAAGACTTTGCAACTGGTCCTACGGGACTTTTGGTGGCTTAAAGTGCGGAGGGATGTGGAGGACTATGTGGGATCCTGCCCTGTGTGTCACCGGGCTAAGAACCAGGGGGGCAAGCCGGCCGGTTTGCTCCAGCCGCTTCCGACCCCCTCTGCTCCTTGGAAGATGATTTCGGCCGATTTCATCACCGACCTCCCCAAGTCCAAGGGCTTCACCACGATACTGGTCGTGGTGGATTGTTTCACCAAGATGGGACACTTCATCCCCTGTGTGGGGGTGCCTACTGCCAAAGAGACTGCTGATATGTTTGTGCAACATGTGTTTCGGCTGCATGGACTTCCACAGAGCCTGGTGACTGACCGGGCACCCAATTCACTTCCCAGTTCTGGAAGGCTGTCCAGAAGTTGCTGGGGATTGATGTGCGGATGTCCACGGCTCATCACCCGCAGACCGATGGCCAGACCGAAAGGGTCAATGCCACCTTGGAGCAGTACCTGCGCTGCTATGTCAACTATCAGCAAAACAATTGGGCGTCCTTGTTGTCCCTGGCAGAGTTTGCTTACAACAATGCGACGCAGGAATCCATCAAAGAGACTCCTTTCTTTGCTAACTATGGACACCACCCTCGGTTCTACCCGCCGGTGGATCCGTCCGGAGAGGTTTCCGAGGCTAAGGATTGGCTTCGAGAGCTCACCGCACTCCAAGACTTGCTACGCACTCAATTGGACCAGGCGAAAGCTGATTACAAGCGGATGGCTGATCGGCGGCGCCAGGAGGGTCCTGACATCCTTGTGGGGGACAAAGTTTGGCTGTCCACCAAGAATTTGCCTACGCAACGACCCAGCCGCAAGCTGGACGCGAGGTTTTTGGGTCCCTACAAAGTTTTGGAGAAGGTGGGGCCTGTCTCCTTCAAACTACAACTCCCAGCGGACATGAAGCTCCACCCGGTGTTTCATCGTTCGTTGCTCCGCCCGGCGAAGGGGTGCGGCCTGACGTGACGCAGCCGCCTCCTCCCCCTGTGATGCGCGATGGCGAGGAGGAGTTGGAGGTCCAGGACATCTTGGATGCTCGCATCCGCTACCGGAAGCTGGAGTATTTGCTTGACTGGAAGGGGTTGGGACCGGAAGAACGTTCATGGACCCGGGCTCGGGATGTCCATGCTCCGGATCTGGTGGCTCGTTTTCACCGCAAGTACCCTGACAAACCCAAACCTCGAGGGAGGCCTCGGAGGGGCCCTGAGGGGGGGGGATAGTGTAGCACAGCCAGGCTCGTTTGCGCCGGAGGGCTGGGAAGCGGTCCCGGGTTCCATTAGCATTAGGGCCTGCAGCAGCGGAGATTGATTCAGAGGATGAGCTAGATGACTGGGGTGAAGCACAGGGCCCTTCAGATGGGCCTCGTTCCGTTGCAGAGAGCCTGGCATGGGATGATATGTTGTTTGGAGAGAGCGATGAATCAGATTACCAGGTGGACATGGGAAACAGCGAAGGGAGTTATGAACACCCGGGGGGGAGGAATTCGCAAGAGGATCAGAATGTAAACATGGCAGAACCCGAGTGGGAAAGTGCTCGGGAGGAGAGCTCCCAAGATGATAGCGACACATCTGCTGAAAGGCAAGGTCGAACCTTTGATAGGAGACGGGACATAGAATCTACGAGGAGGGCTTGGTCTAGAGTGCTAGACCGGCCGAGGTCCGTGAGTGGAGATTGGACACGCAGAAGCCTAGAGCGGTGCGGACCTCGGCCGAAGGATTAAGTATACGACCCGTGGGAATCTTTCCTCAGTTCTCCGGCCACGTCTTTCCTGACTAGGCGAAACGGAGTGAGACCACAAGCCTGTGGTGGTCATCAAGCCTTGCCTTGCTATTGCCTTGTTCCTGTACCGCATGGGATTGCGGAGCCTTGTCCTTGTTTCCTGAACCGCATGGAATTGCGGAGCCTTGTCCCTGTTTCCTGAACCGCATTGGATTCAAGCCGTTTGCTAAGTTTACTTTGGACAATTTTGCTAATACCTTTTGGACTATTACTTATCTTTGGACTATATACTCTTTGAACTTGATTTTATACTCAATAAACTAGTTAGCCTTCAGTACGTCTCTGTGTGTGTGTTTAAGGGGCCCGCCAGGTCCGTGATCGTGACAGTCACTTTGATTTTCACCTCGTCTTCATCAGCAAAATGTTTTCCACCCAGGTATTCCTTCAATTTAGTGAACAGATGATAATCACTGGGTGCGAGATCGGGACTATGAGAGGGGTGGCTTAAAACATCCCAACCAAATGAAGTTAACAACTCTTGTGTTGCATAAGCTGTGTGTGGACGCGCATTGTCATGAAGGAGACAGACAGAAGGGAAAAAGAATGAGTACGCTCATCTATAACCTTCAACACGACACCAGTTGATCAGCTACTGACAACTGGCACTGCTTGTTCACTTCCACTGGCTTCCCTTTACATGGCAGTAATACCAACTCCCCCTGAGAAAATTCCCAACGAAAGCAACATGCCTTGTAACCTTACTTTCCAGATAACCCTCATACATTTGCATTGGATTTTATATATTGAGATAACTGTGTGTACAGATAAGCCATTTATACCTATTGGGGTGGACATGCACAATTCTTCAGCAAAATGTGAAGCGGAAAAAACCTAATCAGCTTCACAAACTAATTAGGACAATACCCACAGACTAATATCTTCTGGTGGTTCATGGTGGCTGATGAGCGATGGACGTTGCACTTGTACATATCCGGAGAACACAGTATGATGAAAGTTGGAATACACTCTGAAAAGAGACTTAAAGCCAATCTACCTTCCAGAAGTGATGGTTCGCTGACCCAGCATTCCTCAAGAATGTTTCTGCTGAGATCATTCCTCCATTCCCACCCAATGAACGAACTATGGGGATTTGGTGCAAATTCCTCTCTAGCGGGAGAGAAATGTCTGGATCTAAACAGATGACCATAAAAACCCAGCCACACCAGACCAATCATTTGTCTAGTGGAAGAGCATATTTCCCACAGTAGTCATCCAGACTAGGAAATCCATAGGTACAAACAATAAAGGCAGGAGCACCATCTCATTTTCTGCTCTCCAGCAACTGGTATCCAGTGATATATTGCCTCTGTATCTGTATCTGGAACAAAATATATAATTAATATAGAAGGCTCAGCTGGCTTAAATGTCCTAATGGCATCAGATCACATCTGATCTTAAAAGCTAAGTAGGCTCAGCTCTGGTTAGTACCTTGATGGGAGATTGCCAACAAATACCAGCTACTGTAGGCTAGATTTCAGAAGACCTGGCAAAACTATGCCTAAGGATTTATTTATTTATTTATTATTCAGTTTTATATTCCGCTCCTCCCTGCAGGCTCGGGGCGAATCACAACAATGATCGATTTTTGCCTAAGAAAATTCTTTGAAATCCATGGGGTCGCCATGAGTTGGCAGATAACTTGAAGACATACATGTGCATGCATACAAGCACAGAGGAGGCACTCTTATAGCACTGTTAGGTTATTTTCCCATCTAGCCATTGGGTGGAAACTGTGCAGCCATCTGGGTTTTGTTGTACTGCAACTCCTATTAACCCTAAACAGCACAGTCACTGGTTGACTGGTTGAAAAAGGAAAGAGTAGCAGGTCCAGAAGACTGCTCAATTTGCACACAGGACTAATCTGATAACGGTACAGCAGAAAAAGAACTTTCCCATCTCCTCCAATTCAGTCCGTTTAAATGGAAATGTCAGAAGTTTGTATATAAAAGATGTGCTCTCTTACAGAAAACTACCAGCAATGTCGAATGACTGAAAACAGACTTTTAAGAATCATCCCAAAATTCCAAGTTGCATTTCAGCCATGATAATTGAGCTAAAATGTATATATTGCAACAGTTTAGCAGCAAGGATCATGCATGACAAAAATATCGGACCACAGAAGTGCATCCATCCTCTCCCACAAGGCTTCTGTAAGGGATGAGAAACAGCTTCACCAAGTGTGCAAACAGTTCTCAAAGCAACTGATGTGAGAACCCACAGACATGAGAGAAATTGGCCCATATCTCATATTCATCATGTATAGCATGTCCAATCTCACTGGATGACTATTTCATGGAATCGTGATTGTAAGATTCTTCAGAAAGTACTCTTTAATGAAGGTATCCTCCTCAAACTGTGGCCCTCCAGCTGTTTGGGTCTCCAACTCCTAGAAGCCCTAGCCAGCTTTTTCAATGGTTAGGAATTCTGGTAGTTTGAGGCCCAAACAGATGAAGGCCCACAGTTTGAGGATGCCTGCTTTAAAATATCCAAGCAGAAAACTTATAAACTGTTCATACCAGCAGCTCTATTTCCTTTATCCAGGCAGCTAACTAGTTATCTCAACCACTGCTTCTTAAACTTAAGCCATCTTCTAGATCAGTGTTTTCCAACCTTTTTTGAGCCACGACACATTTTTTACGTTTGCAAAATCCTGGGGCACACCACCAACCAAAATGACACAAATGACACTCTAACACAGTAATACATATAGTTAATATGTTTTTAAATGTATTTATACATTCAGTGTGAAACCTGGGCCTGTTTCAATTAACACAACATAGATATCCTGGCAGGAATGACAGAAAGACACAAACTTCCCACACAGAACTCCCATAACCAAGAGAAAATGCTATAAGAGTTTGGTGGGCATTGACCTTGAGTTTTGAAGTTGTAGTTCACCTATATCCAGAGAGCACTGTGGACTGAAACAATGTTGGATCAGGACCAAACTTGGCATGAATACTCAATATGCCCAAATATGAATGCAGATGGAGTTCAGGGGAAATAGACCTTGACATTTGGGAGTTGTAGTTGCTGGGATTTATAGTTCCCCTACAATCAAAGAACATTCTGAACCCCACCAATGATAGAACTGGGCCAAACTTCCCACACAGAACCCCCAGGAGGCAAGAGGAGGTCTCTACTTGGGGAAAGGGAGGCAGGCCTTCCCAATGCATGGAGAAGGAGAGATCAAGTAGACAGTGGGTGGGGGTGGGGGGGCTTGTAATTTTGTGCCTTTATCGAGGTAGGTTTCTTAGGGTTTTTATACTTCAACACACTAGACTCCCCTCCTCCTTCCTGGAGGTTCCAATTTCCCACGGCACGCCTGATGATTGCTCACGGCACACTAGTATGCCCCGGCACACTGGTTGGGAAACACTGTTCTAGATCACTCAAATGCAAACATGCTTTCCTGTTCCCTTGACAGCCCCCACACAGAAGGGCAAGAACCAGAAAACAAAGCTTATGAGTGCAACATAATTTTGGGGAGGACAGACTGAGTAGGATCAGATAGGGTACCCAAAACATTCAGAAGACCAACACCTTGGTGCTTTAAGTAAGCATTTTACTGATGTATTTTGCTAACCATCTTTCAAAACACAAAACAAAGGACTCCGTCACTGCAACCCTTTCCCCTTTCCCTCACTGTGATTGATCCATGTACTTCAATTCCACTTGCAGATGAGAGTCTCCAATGGCCATCTGTGTTGTGAATCAATTCATGGCCTGCAGGCTGGGAACCATTACTTGAGACCTTATGGTGACTTATCACAGCCTTTGTGTAGACATTGATTTTATTTCAAGGAAGAGCATGTATTTCGAGTAATGAACTCATGGGGCAAAATAGGGCTTTCCAAATCTGCTTTTTGCAGGCATTAGCTCCTCCAAACTCCCTAGGCCATCAATTTTATAAATGGAGAGGTGAGGTTAAATTATCTGTCCCAGAAACTTGCAGGAAGGACATAAGAACATAAGAAGAGCCATGCTGAATCGGGCCTCAGCCCATCTAGTCCAGCATTCTGTGTCACACAGTGGCCCACTAGTTGTACACAGGGATCTCTAGCAGAAAGGAGGGAAAACCCTCACCTGCTCCCGACCGCCCACAACCAGTACCCGGGGAAATCCTGCCTGCCTCCATCAACACAGAGGTGGCACTTGGATGTCCATTTCAGTAACTACTGATTCCCTTGGTATCCATGAATCTGTCTAATCCTGCCTTGAAGCTGTCCAGGCTGACCGCTGTCACAACCTCCTCTGGAAGTGAGTTCCATAACCCAATGACCCTCTGGGTGAAGAAATATTTCCCTTTATTAGTCCTAACTTTCCTACCTTGGAGCTTTAGGGAGTGCCCCCTAGTCCTAGTGTTGTGTGACAGAGAAAATATTTTTTCTATTCACCTTTTCTATCCCATGCATGATTTTATACACTTCGATCAAGTCACCTCTTAAACGCCGTCTTTCAAGGCTGAAAAGACCAAGGCGTTGCAACCTGATTTCGTAAGGGAGCTGCTCCATCCCTTGGATCATTCTTGTTGCCCTTTTCTGTACCTTTTCCAGTTCCGTTATATCCTTCTTGAGGTGCGGTGACCAGAATTGTACACAGTACTCCAAATGTGGCCTTACCATAGATTTGTAGAGAGGTAATACAACATTTGACGACCTATTTTCGATTCGCTTCCTGATCATGCCAAGCATAGAATTTGCTTTTTTTACTGCTGCTGCGCACTGGGTTGACATCTTCATTGAGCTGTCCACCAAAACCCCGAGATCCCTTTCCTGGTTTGTCTCGGAAAGCTTTGACCCCATCAATTGGTAGGTGTAGTTGGGGTTCTTTGCCCCGATGTGCATGACTTTACACTTGTTTAGGTTAAAATGCATTTGCCACTTTGTTGCCCATTCACTCAATTTTGAGAGATCTTTCTGGAGCTCTTTACAATCAGTTTCATTTTTAACTACCCTGAACAATCTACATTTTAAGTTGCTGGGTCACTGGGCGTGGTTTAACATTTAAAAAGCCACTGTTTTGCAAAAGCAGAGATAAGGTTCTTGTCAATTCCAGTGATGGGGGGGGGGGGGGTTGGAAGAATGCATGGTACCTGAAGTGTCCAGGCTTCCAAAATTGACCTGCAAACCCAATGCAGTTGGCTAAACCTGATCTATTGTGTTGATGCCCTTGAAATTTCTCTGTCAACTGTCTGCCCTGGAATGTGGTGGAGGCTCCTTCTTTGGAGGCTTTTAAACAGAGGCTGATGGCCATCTGTCGGAGGTGCTTTGGGTGCGATTTTCCTGCTTCTTGGAAGGCCCACAAAGTCTCTTCCAACTCAAGGATTCTATGATTCTATGATGCGATGGAAGAAAATTGGAATGTTTCTTCTGTCAAGCATGGAGAAAACAGAGGTGGAATGATAGCACTCTTTAAATATCTGAAAGGAAGCCATGTTGGAGATAGACAGACACTTGTTTTCTGCTGCTCCAGAGACTAGAACAAATTGATTCAAATTATGAAAACAATACAGATCCCACTTAAGCATTAGGAAACAAAGAAATTTCTTTTACCTATAAGACCTTATCAACAATAGAGAAGATTGCTTTGAAGGATGGAAGTTTATATCTATGGAAGGTGGTTCCCAACTTTTTTTTTGTTTTACCAGGGACCACTTTGACCAAGGACCACTTGACCAGGGACCACCTGACCGGGGACTACTTGACCAGAGAGCACTCTCCAACATTAGTACCAAAAAGGTTATGAATCAGTTTTTGGTCAACTTTAGTTTTGGTTTGAGGTGCTGATTCAGAAAACTGCATTAGATAGACCACATCAGCTCCAGTTTCTGATACAGGACATATGTCATGGTCAGTGACAAGGATGGAATGGCAGGCGTCACAAAAGGAGCAGAAATAAAATTAATAATAAAATAAAGAGGAAGGAGACTTGCAGACCAGATTTTTGTCCTCAAAGCCCACTGGCGGTCCATGGCCCACAGGTTAAGAACCACTGAATTAGAGGTTGGACGGACATGTTTCATGAATGTTTTAGTTGTATATTTCTGCTTGGCAGGAGGTTGGGGAGGCAAGCTCCTGTGGCCCTTCCCACATCTAAAATTGTGTAACTGTACACACACACAGTTGAGGAAACTCTGTCAAGAGATACATGTCAGAGGTGGGTCTGGCGGTACATAGTTCTCTCTCCTTGCTGATTTTTTCTTCTATCACTTCATCCCCTTTGGTTCTTCTCTGCCCACCTCCTTTCGTTCTACGTTCCCTCATCTACATGCAATTAATTTGGTGGCCTCAGGCAGATTGCCCAATACAGAACTTGCAAACTGAACAGAAAAGGACAGCTTCTTGGGGATAAACACAGCTGGTTATAAACAGAAGGCGGCTCTCATTAGGCAATACTGCTGTGATATCAAGAGAAGGGAGCTGTACAGACAACCCATTAAAAGTGTGATTTTCAGAAAACTTTAAATAGCCCATGTCAACACTCAAATCCTGCATTAAAACTATGGCAACCGTAGAAAACAGAACCAAACCTTCAGCAGGCTGCTTTCTGAATATGTTCTTATTAAAAATAAATAAGGAGCCACACTGCAACTGTGAGCTTAGCAGTTATAAATTACCAGAAGGCTATAACCACAATGGTCAGCCAAGCTAAACATGACGTAGTGGAGGGGGAAGAGCAACAATGACCATTTGATAAGATGAACATGCTAACTACTACACAGTCAGTGTTAAAGGCTAAAAGGGAAAATAAAATCTATTGAAGATTACAAAAGGCCTTTAAAAGCTGTTAAAAACCCTTTCTACACCAGCATTTTTTGTGTTCAAATCTGGCAGTGTATGGCCATCATTCCTTCTCTGTTATATACCAGATTTGGTTGAATGATATTCCTAGAATCACGAATCACGGACTGTGTCAGCTGGAATTTCTGGAAGGTCTAGCAAGATCTGAAGACCCAAATTTTATACCACTGTACCATCAATGCGTTCCTATATGACTTGTATATACTGCTGTATTGCTTGGAATTGACGCTTTGATGCCTTATATGTATGGTGTGTTTATATTGTGAATGTTTGCCCTGTTTGCTAAATATATATACTATTTTGATATTTTGAAGTATACCCTGTTATGTGTATTACTTGCTTTGGTTTATAACCCATACTCTGTGCAATTGTGACCCAAATTTGGAGACCATAGCTATATATTTATGGATTTGATAATGTATATTTATAAAAATAAGACTATAAGTAAAAATAATTAATAAAATTATATTTTCCTAAAACACAGTGGGAGGGCTATTCCAGAGCTGGGGAACCACCACCGAGAAGGCCCTCTCTCTTGTCCCACCAACCCTCTCGTCCCACCAACTTGAGATGTGGTCTCAAGTATTATTTATTTATTTACTATATTTTTATACCGCCTCTCTCAGCCCGAAGGTGACTCGAGGTGGTGTACATATGGCAAGAACTGCCCACAGATAAAATACATCAACAATTAATAAAACAACCATATAAAACACAAATTTAGCAATTAAAATTAAAAAACACAATCTCAGCGTCTCAGTATTAAAATCAATTTTCGTTGCGTTGTCATCGTTCCTTAGGTCTCAATTTAGGTAATTACGCTTCATCTGCAAATGCCTGGTCAAACAGCCAGTTCTTAAATTTCCTGCGAAATGTCAAGAGGGAGGGGACATATCTGATGTCACTACGAAGAGTGTTCCAAAGCCGAGGAGCCACCACTGAGAAGGCCCTGTCTCTCGTCCCCGCCAATCACGCCTGCGAAGAGGGCGGAACGGAGAGCAGGGCCTCTCCAGATGATCTTAAACATCTCGAAGGTTCATAGGGAGAGATGTGTTCGGACAGGTAAGTACCAATATATGGCCTTGTTCCAGGAGCATTTTTCTCCTGACATTTCAGCTATATCTATGGCAGGCATCCTCAGAGGCTGTGAGGACCTCACAACCTCTGAGGATGCCTGCCACAGATATGGACAAAATGTCAGGCGAGAATGCTTCTGGAACATGGCCATACAGCCTGGGAAACCCCACAGCAACTGAGTGATTCTGGCCATGAAAGCCTTTGAATTCCAGCGTATTAGTTTTTCTTACAGCCAATTGGCACACCGCTCTATGAAGCGTATTTTACAAGTCCAGAGCACGCCTGGTGTAGCATCTGCTCTGACAAGAATCTGAAACCAGCACTGTGTCCCCCTGCACCTATTGTAGCATAGCAGCAGGGTGCAATGCCACCCTTTTATTCTATTTGTTATTCTTAGTGAACAGGGAGAATGGAGAGAGACTGGCCTAGCAGAAAGACAGTAGCAATCTGTTTGCACTATTGCTAAAAGTAGGGCAGGAGGATCAGCTGGTTAACAAAATGTCAACAACCAGGAGGTGATATATTCTGGAGGTGGGAGGAAGCAGCAGCAGATGTCCTCTTACAATTAGCACTAGAAGGAACAGGTCAAAGGGGCAACAACATGCTACATTCTTCTGATTTGTAAAATGCTTATTATTGTAACTGACAGGCTGTAAATGTGCCTGGCTACATAGGCTGAGAGAACAAGACTAACTTCTTCCTGTAGCGGCACACAGAGAAGAATTGCCCTGTTTCACAAAACCACAAGACTGAAGAAATTCATTGAAGGCAAACTCCGAGACGACTCACAGCTCTACACAACAGAGTTGGGAAATTACTATCGCAGACAATTCACTTTTCACAGTATGTGTAGATGCGTACAAGGCAATTCCATACAAGCAGGAGGAGACCAAGGAAGTTATCATCATGTCCAGGAGTCTAACAGGGAAAAGCAGCTGGGAAAGTAGGGCTGCAGATCCAGAACTGCATTTCAAAGACAAAGACAGGCAGCATGTCAGATCTGTGGAGCACATTCATCCTTTGCGTGATTTCCCTCACTAATGGGGTTCTGGATGAATTGCAACAGAAGGACCAAATTAATAATGCAAACATTTGGCCCAAAGCTGAAAACAGTGACGCAATTAAGGATGGGAAACCTGCAACCTTTCAGATTATGTTACGGTTACATTGCCCATCATCCCTTTGAGTGTTGGTCAATGGACCAGTGCCAGTCCCTTAGCCATCTGCTGCTGGTCCTTGGAGAGGAAGAAAGCGTTGTAGCCAATGGGCCCAAATATGGTACCAGCCCCTAGCACACTAGAAGGAAAGGTGCAGTTCTCCACGTCATCTGAGTGTGTGCGCGCGCATGCGTGTGTATAGGGCCTATTGTGGTGTAGCAGGTTAAACCACTGAGCTGCTGAACTTGCTGACGAAAGGTTGGCAGTTCGAATCTGAGGAGAGGGGTGAGCTCCCAGTGTTAGGACCAGCTTCTGCCAACCAAGCAATTCGAAAACATGCAAATGTGGGATCAATAGGTACCACTTCTGAAGGTAATGGCACTGCAGTCATGCCGGCCACATGACCTTGGAGGTGCCTATGGACAACCCCATCTCTTCGGCTCAGAAATTGAGATAAGCACCACCTCCAAGAGTCGGGCATGGCTAGACTTAATGTCAGGGGAATGCTTTACCTTTGCATCTATATTTGTATCTATATTTGATATAGAACACATCTTGTTGCAGTGTCGCTATTACTCAGCTCAAGGAGACAAACTCCTACACCCAATCCTGACCCGGTTGTCTAACCTTTCCCCGCAAAGGAAGGTCAGACATCTTCTGGAGGACAAGCTCCATGAGGTGACCCTCACAGTGGCAAAGTTCCTCACAGTGGCAGGAAGGCTAAGAAAGAGCCTAGTCCCTGGCCAGGGTTTTACCTGACACTGTGTAGTATGTGCCTGTATAGTATATTTCCCCAGATACAAGTGATCTGTTAACTCCTGTATGTTATCTATTTAACAGATGCAGGTCCATGGACCAAATTACGTTTGTTGTTGGTATTTTAAGCAGTTTTTAACTGTTGTAAATTTTAACCATTTGTGTGTTAACCATTCAACTGGTATGATGATATGATTTGATTACCACATTTAAATGGATTTCTTATTAATTCTGGAAGATTACAAAACAAAGCAATTTCCTTCTTTTCTTCTCCTCCCGCCACCCTCCCTTTTTATAACACATCTACAAAACCGTCCTTTTGTACTATAGCACTATAATTTTTAAAAATGTATATTTTAATAATAATAAACAAGAATAAATTTGCCCTTCCAATCATAAGATCATCATCCAATCTTTTTAACCAATAGTTATAGCCACATTTTACTGTTTCCATGCAATAGTTTTGTTTTGTGTGTGTGTGTGTGTATATATATATATATGATTTTATGTAAACGTGTTATTGATTTTTTATGTTGATATATTGCATTTTATGTGTGCATGTTACCACTGTGTGCAGTTTTGTAAGCCGCCTCAAGTCCCTATGGGAGATGGTGGCGGGGTATAAATAAAGTCTATTAATATCTATATCTGTGAATTGTGAGGGCCTGCATTGTTGATGGAATGCCATTCTCGCCCTTTTAAAAATCACTGACTATGCTTGCAATCACATTCCAAAACTGTAGGACTTCCCATTTTTCTTAAATTTAGAAGACAAAGATTCTGGCAATATTAATTTAAGATATTGCATAGTGGGATGGCAACAAAATTCAGGATTTAAGCAACTCATCTGGAGTGAGTTTAGAGAACTCTGTGAAACACAGACGCCTATCACTGGTTTATTTTATAAATGTGTTATAAAACAGCCTCTCCAGAAGTAGTTTATAACTTCTGAAGTTCAAGGTCCACAGAGCAGCTGCTGAAATGAAATCTTAGGAGAGAATGGGAACCTGAAGTGCAAAGAGAAAGTACTATTCTTCTGACAAGCAGGATCAAAAGTCAGATGCAATTGTACTCTGAATCTGATCAACCCTAAGGCATATTCAGTCAGCCCTCCACATTTGCTGAGGTTAGGGGCACAAAATGCCAATAAAAGTGAACAACTGCAAATAAAGAAATTGCTATTTTTTTATCTGAGAGAATTGCCCTCTAGGAGTTTCTAGGTCTTCTAGTATTACTGTTCTTTCTAGAAGGCCTAGAGATTCCTCCAGAGAGCAGTTTTAATCAAACCTGCAAATAGTCAAACTTGCAAACGTCTAAACTGCAAATGTATAGGAGCGACCATACCTCCTACTGAAAAGGCCACTGTTAAAAAGCTTAGACATTTGACTGAAGCATGCATCAGTGTACCTCTAAAGATGGCTTCAAGACAATAAATGTACTTAGGAAAGGACCACACCATCTTCAGCCATTTAGATTGCTGGTTCATGTCCCGGAATAACCAACACTGGATTCATCTACATTAGTGTTTCTCAACCTTCCTAATGCCATGACACCTTAATACAATTCCTCATGTTGTGGTGACCCCCAACCATACAATTGTTTTCATTGCTACTTCATAACTGTCATTTTGCTACTCTTATGAATCGTAATGTAAATATCTGATATGCAGGATGTATTTTTATTCACTGAATGAAATTTGGCACAAATACCCAATATACCCCAATTTGAATACTGGTGGGGTGGGGGGGGGGTTCTTGTCATTTGGGAGCTGTAGTTACTGGGATTTATAGTTAACCTACAATCAAAGAGCATTCTGAACCCCACCAATGATGGAATTGAACCAAACTTGGCACACAAAATCCCAATGACCAACAGAAAATACTGGGGCTTGGTAGGCATTGACCTTGAGTTTTGGAGTTGCAGTTCACCTATATCCAGAGAGCACTGTGGACTCAAACAATGATGGATCTGGATGAAGCTTGGCACAAATACTCAATATGCCCAAAGATGAACACCAGTGGAGCTTAGAGAAAATAGAACTTGACATTTGGAAGTTGTTATTGCTGGGATTTATAGTTCACTTACAATCAAAGAGCATTCTGAACCCCACCGATAGAATTGGGCCAAAATTTCCACACAGAACCCCCATGACCAACAGAAAACACTGTGTTTTCTGATGGGCTTTGGCGACCCCTCTGACACCCCCATTGTGCCCCCTCCAGGGGTCCAGACCCTAAGGTTTCAAAATGCTGATCTACATTCACCTGAATGCATGCAGGGCTAAAACCAAGGATGAGAATGTCAGCATGCATGTTAGACTGCAACACTCCTGAGTGATATGAGTGGGATCCTATTCATGGGAGCTTTATAGCCATATTCAGCCAAATATTAGGGTGACCTTTAGAGATCTTTGTACCCAATGCACAAAAGGCCTCCCTTGCTTCCTTGTGCTTGAAAACATTGAGGGATTACAAGGACACTTCCATTTTCACCACCCATTTTACTTCTCTCTGTTTACATTTCCTTCTACACCTGTGTTTCAAGCATTCTAAATTCCAAAAACAGCATAACGTAGAACAACAAATACAACAGAAAGCACCTTCTATGGACTTAATCACAATATTTACAGGAAAAATGTAACCAGATTTCACAACACCCTACATAATTAAAAACAAATCTCATTTTGTTTCTAAAACACCTACAGAAACAGCTGGCTATTTTTATTTGATTATATTTAGAATTGAAAACCCTAATAGCAGCCCCACGCTTTTAAGCTAATCAAAGACTGCAGGCTACCTTAGATTCAATACATTACTAACATACCAAGTTGCAAAGATTAAAGAAAACTTACAATGAAAACCAGACCTTTCCTTCAAATGATTCATAATATGAAAGCAGTACAGAGTACAAGAAATGGGCAATTTCAGGAATATTGCAGCAGAGGGGTAGGAGCTTTTTATACTTACAGCCACGTCCTGCTTGAGTTGCTTATAAATTGTCAGTTTGCTTGTTAGTGACCAGTCAATAAGGGACACCCTACAATACATTCCCTTCAATCCATCAGGAGCTCAAAGCTGGGGACCATGGTTTAAATCTGACACACAACACCCCACATATAATTCTGGCTTCTCAAAAATGGTAAAAAGTGAGCCCCATTTTCCCATGAGGCAAGGGGGGAGGAGTGTTGCTGATTTTTTTACAATGAAGTCAATTTTGGGAGACCGCTATAAAGAATGAAATTGATGTTTGATTACTTTAATAAACTTTGCCAAATGGGTCTGAGTGTTGGTTATTATCTTCACTGAGTGTGGTTTAGCTTGCTGGTTGATCTCTTCTACATTAAATTACTGGCCAGTTTGATATATGCCTTAAGATTGTCGAGAGGTGTGTGTGTGTGTGCTCTCAGTCCCCTCACCATCGCAATCGTGCTTGGACTGGACAAGAGACAGGGCCTTCTCCGTGGTGGCCCCGTGGCTGTGGAATTCCCTACCAAACAAAATTAGATCTGCTCCATCTCTCCTGTCCTTCCAAAAAAAGTGAAATCCTGGCTCTGGGATCAGGCCTTTGCGGACTAGACTGACTTGCTGGCAAAGCTAAGGTTTTAATGGACTATGATGGACTGCTTTTAGGATGACGACTAAAATCGGCAATGCGTTTCAATATTTTTATATTGTTTTATACTGTTATATTATATTATGTATATTTATGCTTTTCTTATTGCAGGCACTGTGCTGTGCCGGTTGTTAGCCGCCCCAAGTCCCTCTGCGGAGTTGAGATAAGATGGGATATAAATGCCCTAAATAAATAAATAATAGATTTGGGGACACTTCTATTTGAGGAATCATAGATAAGGGGTTTCAGAAGGCTACTGGCACTGTTCACATTTGGTCTTTATTCTGACTCCTCTCCAGGCTAGATTTGAGTTTCTGGTTATTTTATAAGTTTGGCTTTGGAGATACCCTTGACAAAGGCCAGAATGCTCCAAAGTGAAATCTCTTCCATCCATGATTTCATTATGGATGGCGGTGACACTCTCATATTTATAAATGGGACCATAGTGGAAGACTATAGAAGATTTAGCTCTCTGTAGCTACGTTCTCCTAGATCAGGCGTGGGAATTGCCAGCCCTCCAGGGGTTTTGGACTTCAACTCCCAGAAATCCTAGCCAGTTTACCAGCTGTTATGATTGAAGTCAAAAACACCTGGAGGGCTGGCAATTGCCCACGCCTGTCCTAGATACTTTGTGCAGTACCACTAGAGATCTGAGTTCAGGGAAGGATACTTACTCTGGAATTTCTTTTTTCTCTCTGGGGACACATTTACTATTATTGTTTCACATCAACAGCCATGGTTTCACCCTATGGAATCTGGGTGTTTGTAATTTAGTGATGCATTGGGGCTCTCTGGCTATGAATTCTAAATATCCCTTACTAAACTGGCAATAAAGATCAAGTGTGTTGTAGTGGTTTGAGTATTGGACTAGGATCTTTGAGAACAGGATTAAATTTCCAATCCAGGAATGGAAATCCAAAGGGTGACCTTTAGGAAGTTATACCCTCTCAACCTCAGAAGGAGGCAAAGAAAACCCCCACTAAACAAATCTTGCCACGAAAACACCATGGCCAGGATTAACTTGCCCATACCAGCATCAAAATAAGAGAGATGGGTGAAGAATTGGCAGTTGACCTCAATAGCTATGAAAGAACCCAGATCTATGGAGGCTCTTGTGCATCAACAATGACTACGGGCCCTTCCACACAGCCCTATATCCCAGAATATCTGCACTGAACTGGGTTATCTGAGCCCACACTTAGATGTGGTATTTCCTACCTTGATATTCTGGGATATAGGGCTGTGTGGAAGGGCCCTAATTCATCAGTCTCTGAGAAGGTCAAGAAAGGTGAGTTCAGAAGGTCAAGAAAGGTGAGTACAACCAACTGTGGAATGAGACTTATATCCTTCTGGGTTCAGACAACAGTGTGATTAAGCAGACCATGGTCCAGTGGAGAAAGTAACACCCATCAACCTGCTAGTGCTTGTAAAGTATGGAAGACTTAGGCAGCATAAACAACAGGCCTTTCAAGAACCACACACTGAAGGTCCCGTGTCGTGAGCTCAATTCCTGGAGTTCAGACTACAACTCCCATAAATCCTTATCACTGATTGTGCTGACCTTGTGGAAATTGTAACCAAAACATCTGTGGATCACAAGGTCGCCTGTCCTTGGCCTAGAGAGCTACCCATTCATTTTGAAAGAAGCAACAAGAGGCAAGGAAGCTACTTTTAGGTATTTTTTTTATGGGAATGAGAAAATCTATTTATAACCAATTCCCTGTTTGAAACATTGAAAAAATTATGTGCACCACTACTACTGGAAGTTGAATATGAAAGAATTCACAGTGCCTACACAAGGCAATCTTAACAGGCATGATACTAAGACACAATGGGTGCATTCATTTCAACAGTAACATCTTTATCCAAGCACTTTGTTAATTAAGATTGTCTGTACTTGGTTACTGATAACATTCTTAAGTTACAAAGGCACTAAGGGTGTTTTGCTTGATTTGATTTGCTCTAAATTGTTACATAAAGTTGTTATTGGAGACAATGCAACTATTTGGCTGCTCATCAGAGCTCAACACAGTAACATTTAGCAGCTGGTTGCCTCAATCCAAGCCTTTAAAAAAAAAGAATCCACTTCAAATCCAACTTCAATTGTCAACATCAAACACCAACATTTCAATAAGTGCTGTCGTCTGAATTTCTCATCAATGCAGGCTAGCAATCAATGTCCAGGCTAACCATGACTGGAGGAAAGTTTCCAGACAGTGTTCATCCAGACAACCAGCAATCTCCATCCATGAAGAGTATACATACTATAAGGACTAAATGCCCTAAAGACACAAGATCCTCTCTAATCTTGGAAGCTAAGCAGGGTCAGCTCTGGCTAATACAGTACCTGGATGGGAAACCATAGGTGCTGTAGGCTATTTTCCAGAGGAAGGAACTGATAAAACCATCTCTAAGTATCCTTGCCTAGGAAAACTCTATGAAATTCATGGGGTCACCATCAGTCGACAAGCAACTTAAAGACTCATAAACACAAGCTTGAAAGATCAGGAGGCTGAAATAAAAAGGTCTCATTGTGAGACTATAACTATTCCTTTGAATGTCAGAACAATTTAGCATTAACAGTAGACAGACATAGACAGACACAGTTATCGAAGGTGTACCCTTCGATAACTGGTGGCTGCTCCCAGACTGTGGAACTCCCTCCCAAGAAAAACCAGAATGGCCCCATCCCTGCAGGCCTTCAGCAAGCAGGTCAAGATCTTCCTCTGCCAAGAGGCTTTTGGGGAAGAGTAAGGGGAGGCTGTGGCTCTGCCAAAAGCCTCTTGGCACAGGGTGAGTGGGATTGGGGGGCGGGATATGAGATTTAAATGCCATTTAAATGTATTTGACGTATGTTAATTCTACTTTTAACCACACTGTTATTACTTAATTATTTTTAAACTTTTGTATTGCTCTTTTAAAATTGTTAAGTATGGATAGATGTTAGCCGCCTTGAGTCCCCATGGGGAGAAATAAAGATTATTTATTTATTTATTTACGATAGTTATTATACCCCATCCTTCTCAACCTGGAGAGGACTCAAGGTGGCCCTACAACTGGCAACAATTGGATGCCGTACACACATATATTAAAAATAGGCAACTAAAATTAAAACCAAACAATTAAAACATAAATTATTAAAACAACAATTGAAATCACACCATCCAAATCATAATCCAGGGCTATTCTGTTTGTCAATCACTTTGATTCATGGTCACTTATTGCACTGCTCCAATTACTTGTCAAAAGCTTGGTCCTGAAGCCACGTCATAAGTTTTTTCCTGAAGGTCAGAAGAGAAAGGGCTGATCTGATTTCGTTGGTGAGGGAGTTCCAAAGACGAGGGGCCTGTCTCTGAAAAGGCCCTGTCTCTACTACTACTACTACTACTACTACTACTACTACTACAACCTACTGGAATAACAAGGCATTGCTATTGGAGTGAACCTGAACTACCAGCTTAAAGGGGCTTGGTGCTGCTACCTGTTCTAACCTCAAATCATGTCACCTAGCTATTAGGGGACCATAAGGATGCCATATGGGTTCCCTCCCTTGTTCCCTCGTCTTACCCTAGCCACCAGCTAATGCACAAAAACATGCATATGCTTCTATGCTTTTCTTTCCAAAACATCCACTCAGCTGTACCGGTTCTCACCACATTGGCCTTCTGATCTCATCCTCAGCCATCTTGGGCCACTTTTTTGTCTCCCTGCTCCCGGTGATGAACTTGTCCGCCTTGCATTGGCAAAGTGAGTAGGAGACAGAGGCCAGAGTCAAGGGTGCCCAAGGGGAGAAGAAGCAGGTGGAAAGCCATCATGAGCTCCAGTTTTGCCTTTCCTTAAACTTAGGGAACCTCACTTGTACTTATCTAGAGAGCCATGCCCCTGTGTTTAAAGTATTGTGGCTGTATAACAAAAGTAGACACCGTACATGAAAAAAGGTTCAAACTCACTCAAGAACTAGGTCTGCACTGCCACATTGCTAATTTTATTGTTAGCAGGTTTCAGAGCTCTTTAATGTCACTCTGAATATCTATTCCTGTCTCTCTTACACAGTCACCTCCCCACTTCATCTCAATCATCTGTCAATCCTGAAGTAAAAAAGTGGGAGAAATGCACCGACGCTGTTGTTTTCTCAAGAGGAACCTTTCAAAGGCTGCTCAGTTTGCCTGATTAATGGATCTCAACATCCCGCTTAATGGCCAACTGGGTACAGAAAAGTGGCAAGGAAGGCATCCAGGGAACAAAGGGCAAGCCCAGAAGGAAAGTAGGGTGTGTTGTTGGCGGAAATTCATTGAGACCTTGGGAAACATTAAATGCAAAAAACTGCCTTTCAAAGGAAGGGTTATTTTTGTTTTACTGCTCAAATCTATCTCCAACAAATGGAATAGATAAGCTCTGTACCAGAGATGATGAACTGTTAAAAGATTGCAGAGAGAAATGAAGTTAATGTCTTCTTAGAAAACATTAGCATGGCAGCTTGAAAATTACAACTGCAACCTCATAGGCCCAAAACAAGCACCAAATGACAGTAAAGGTGATTATCCCACGGCAATTATGAAGTAGATTTATACATGACACAATAGTACATGAGTTATATTCAAGCTGCTCTAAAGCACTTCAAAAGCCAAAAAAAGGAGAATGGTTTGCAATGGTGATTTTTTTTTTGTTCAGAAGGGCAATTTTTCCCATCCTTAAATTCTTAAGGGTTCAAGCACAAATGAGTAATTGCACTGATGTACTGTAACTCTAAAATGTTAAAAAGAGAGAGAAGAGAAGGCGTCTTCTTTTTGCTGCCAGTACATCTCAGCATTAAATGGAGTGTAAATAAAATATTTCAGCTGCTGCTGGAAATTCCCACAAAATAATCAAGGATAACAGTGTTAGAACATAAGAAGAGCCATGCTGAATCGGGCCTCAGCCCATCTAGCCCAGCATTCTGTGTCACACAGTGGCCCCCTAGTTGTACACAGGGATCTCTAGCAGAAAGGAGGGCAAAACCCTCACCTGCTCCCGACCCCCCACAACCAGTAGCCGGGGAAATCCTGCCTGCCTCCATCAACACAGAGGTGGCACTTGGATGTCCATTTCAGTAGCTACTGATTCCCTTGGTATCCATGAATCTGTCTAATCCTGCCTTGAAGCTGTCCAGGCTGACCGCTGTCACAACCTCCTCTGGAAGTGAGTTCCATAACCCAATGACCCTCTGGGTGAAGAAATATTTCCCTTTATTAGTCCTAACTTTCCTACCTTGGAGCTTTAGGGAGTGCCCCCTAGTCCTAGTGTTGTGTGACAGAGAAAATATTTTTTCTCTGTTCACCTTTTCTATCCCATGCATGATTTTATACACTTCGATCAAGTCACCTCTTAAACGCCGTCTTTCAAGGCTGAAAAGACCAAGGCGTTGCAACCTGATTTCATAAGGGAGTGCTCCATCCCTTGGATCATTCTTGTTGCCCTTTTCTGTACCTTTTCCAGTTCCGTTATATCCTTCTTGAGGTGTGGTGACCAGAATTGTACACAGTACTCCAGATGTGGCCTCACCATGAATTTGTAGAGAGGCAATACAACATTTGACGACCTATTTTCGATTCCCTTCCTGATCATGCCAAGCATAGAATTTGCTTTTTTTACTGCTGCTGCGCACTGGGTTGACATCTTCATTGAGCTGTCCACCAAAACCCCGAGATCCCTTTCCTGGTTTGTCTCGGAAAGCTTTGACCCCATCAATTGGTAAGTGTAGTTGGGGTTCTTTGCCCCGATGTGCATGACTTTACACTTGTTTAGGTTAAAATGCATTTGCCACTTTGTTGCCCATTCACTCAATTTCGAGAGATCTTTCTGGAGCTCTTTACAATCAGTTTCATTTTTAACTACCCTGAACAATTTAGTGTCGTCTGTGTTGTTGTTTGGATTTTTTTTAACAAAAAAAAAACCCCTGAGAACTTGAGCAACAAATACTGAAATTTTCTTGACACACATGACCTGTGTGGAGGAGCCCCAGTAAACACCTTTCCCCCATGAAGATGGTAGATAACAAGATATGGTAGTTGTTAAAGTGGTCCAGAATTATTGTGTTCTCTAATAAAATGCTGTGTCAAGGTTGGTTCATCATATTATTTGAGAACACAGAAATGCTGGACCACTCTAACATAGAGAAGCCATTGAAATCCATAAGCATGTGGATAATTTCAACAGAAAGGCGGAAACCATGAAAATGAATAAAATCTGGCTACCAGTGGGTTTTAAAAAGAAACCTCTAAAATTAGGACAGTAAATAAAGAACACTCTGAAAACAGGGGAATTCCAAACATGAGACAATCAGGGCCAGCTAACACCTCCCAACAAAGGATTCTCCCAGGCAGGAATCAGCCAAACCTTGAAGCTGCAAGGCTTTGCAATGCTAATAAAGGTGATTAATATCAACATTCACAGTTGCCTCAAACAGACAAGAATTCTTTCTCCTATAATCTGGAAATTCCTCAGATTATTTAGTTTCCAATATACCTCACAACCTCTGAGGATGCCTGCCATAAATGTGGGCAAAACGTCAGGAGAGGATGCTTCTGGGACATGGCCATACAGCTCAGAAAACTCACAGCAACCCAAGACACATATTGTTCAAAAAGAGGGTTTTTTAAAAGTATTTTTGTACCTTAAGATGTAGTCAACTAAAAGTGTGTCCTGAACCTTTTAACTAGTCTTTAGAAAAAGCATTTAATAATCTTGCTTTAACTCATCCTAACCTGATACCTCAATATGTATTGAATTACAATTCCCATCAAACACATTCTAGCCAACATAGTCAATGGTCATAGAAACTACAAGGCTGAAACTGGAAGAGAGGTTGAGTAAATAGAATCTGAATCTATGAATGAATGAATTATTCCTTTATAGTTAATCGGTTCTCATTTCAGCCTCAACTAACAGGAACTTTATAAACCTTGTTTCTTAACGGAGAAAAACACCTCCTGTATCTCATCTCTTCCATCCTGGAACTACAAATTTATTCTGATGCCAGTGAATAGTAATCCTTAAGGCCAGCTATTTTAAATAAATCAACTCAAAATTCATGTAAACAAAAACAGGATGAATTTATTGTGGCTGGATTAAAAGGAAGTCTTTCATAAGAGGTGTTGATAAGATCGAGCCAAGCTGTCCTTCAAAGTCCTGCTTAGAAGTTAAGCTTTCTCCTACACAAAAAGGAATGCTATTTTCCTGGCTCTGTTACCCATTTGTTAATACTGGCCATTTAAAATATCTATTATAGCAGTGATTTTCAACCTTTCTTGAGCCGAAGAACATTTTTTACGTTTACAAAATCCTGGGACACACCACCAACCAAAATGACACAAAATGACACTCTCATTTTATTGTCACCCTCCCCCCTTGTGACGCCGCTGCTTCTGCCAAACCCCCCTCCCCCCCGGGAGGCCCACACGCAGGAGGCCCATCACCATCCCGCGGGGGAGGGCTGCGCTGAGTGGCCGAAGAGCACGCGGGCTCGGCTGAGCAGGACGAATAGGAATTGAGCACACGGGGTGGCTCTGAGCCTCAGAACAAACTGTGGCCACGCCCGGCTCTCCTTTCCAAAGGGGTTCAGCCACCCCCCAACATGAGTGCCTCCCCCCCCCCCCACGTTCCTTCAGCTTCCCTGCTGTCGCCTTGGGGCCAGATCGGGAAGGAACCAAGCTGGGCTGTGGAGCTGCGCATCCCGGCCTCTGCTCTGCTCTGCTCTGCAGCGAACCCGAAGCACAGCCAGGAGAGGCCCTCGGTTGCTCCCCTTCCCCAGCGCGGAGGGGCTAGAGGGCAGAAAGCCTTGCCTCGAGCCTCCAGGAGCGGGGTCGGACAGGGGCAGTTCCCGTGGACTCCTCCTCCCTCTCCTCCTCCTTGCTGCCGGAGGGGAGGAGGGCTGAAGAGCGCCCAGGGGCCAGGAAGCAGGAGAAGCCACAGCCCAGCCAGGTAGCCTTTGGCGCACAGAGAGAGGGAATGAAGGAAGGGGGGAGAGAGGAGGGAGGGAGGAAAGTTCTGGACATCAAGGGCTCTCCCTGACTGCAGCCAGGCTGGCTGGCATTGCTGCTTCGGCCAGGAAAGCCTCTTTCCACTGCCTGAAGTTTCCTGCTAGGCTCTCTCTCTCTTTCTCTCTCTCTCCACTGTAATTTCCCACGGCACACCTGATGGTCTTTCACGGCACACTGGTAGAAAATAACTGTATTATAGAAACTATTTTCCATTTGTTAAGCAGATATCACATTTTAAACCTTTTTTTCTGGATGTAAGGCATAAATAGAAAACCATTAAAGCAGTACTAATAGGTTCCCTCACATGGACAAAAAGTACACAGGGGTAGAAGGCACAATGCAAAACAGAAAATGCATGCCTTGCAACTAGAAGGACCCAATTTTAATCCTCTACTGAAAGCCATCAATGACAAGTCAAAGGATAATTTAGGCAAACAGGACCTATACTAATAGAATAAAAGAGTTCGAACAGACCACATGGGCCATCTAGTCAAACCCCTTGCAATGCAGGAAAAGGACAATCAAAGCACCCCTGACAGATGGCCATCCAGCCTCTATTTAAAAGCTTTCAAGAAAAGAGATTCTACCACACTCCGAGGTAGAGAGTCCTACTGCCGAACAGCTCGTACGGTCAGGAAGTTCTTCCTAATGTTCAGGTGGAATCTCCTTTCCCATAATTTGAACTCATTGCTCTGAGTCCTAGTTTCCAGGGCAGCAGAAAACAAGCCTGCTCCCTCTTCCTTTTGTCATCCATTCACATATTTATACATAGCTATCGTGTCTCCTCTCAGCCTTCTCTTCTGCAAGCTAAACATACCCCGTTCGTTAAGATGCTCCTCAAAGGGATTAATGGTCTCCAGGCTTTGATCATTTTAGTTGCCCTCCCTGGACACCTTCCAGCTTGTCAATATCCCTTTTGAATTGTGGTGCCCAGAATGGGACACAGTATTACAGATAAGGTCTGACCAAAGTGGAATAGAGTTTCAGGAAAGAAAGGAAAACTGCACAATATGTTGACGGCATTCAGCCCTGTAGGTGTCTATTGATCTAGACACAATACTTCTTTTGATGCACCCCAAACAATAGGCAGCATCACAATGTTGACTCACATTTTGAAATTTACCAGGAACTGCTACATTTCCCACCCTCGGCTTATACTCGAGTTTTTTGTGGTAAAATTAGGTGCTGCAGCTTATATTTGGGTAGGCTTATACTTATATACATCTGGACTTCAATGACAGCAATTGGAAATGAATGCCAAGCTTCCACTTTTCGCTATAATCTGTTGATTGCTGCCTGAAATCTCTGGTAAACAAACCTGTTCAATATAGGACATTGGTTTCATTCAGCCTTTCATACTCAACAAACCCATGAAAACATTTCTGTTTTTGCAATCAAATACAAAGGAGGACCCTAGCTGAGCTACCATAAAACTGTTTCCGTAAATTAGCTTAGCCGAATTTGAATTCAGAAGTTTATGGCAAAACTGTATTTGAGGAATTCTAGTAGCAGCCCCTGAACAACAGGGTGTCCACTGTCTGAAGGTAGCTGAACGCAAGCTTAAATATCTGCTTCAGGCATCATTTCAAATTATGGAAGTAGATTTAAAATGGTATTTAAAAAGCCCCAGTGATGTCTAATTACCCATCATTAACCAAACTCTGAAGTATATTTCAAAAGAAGCAAGGTAAGATATGCCTCAAGTGTTGTTTTAAAAAAGAGTACAGTTTGAACTTGCTGTGAAACTTACTTAATTAGACAGTAGTGCTGTGGTTAATTAAAAATGCCTTGGAAGGAAATATATTTCATGCTACATTCCAAATTTCTGGATTACATGGTCCTTCCTATCTATCTATTTATATCTTCAAGTATTGGTTTTTTAAAATGTTCCTGAGGTTATTTGGGACAGAAGATTGCATTGGATAGACTGCAAGATACTCCACTTAGGCAGAAAAAATGAAATGCAAAGATACAGGATAGGGGATGCCTGGCTCGACAGCAGTATGCGTGAAAAAAAATCTTGGAGTCCTCATGGGCAACAAGTTAAACATCAGCCAACAATGTCATGTGGCAACTAAAAAAGCCAATGGGATTTTGTCCTGCATAAATAGAAGTTTAGTGTCTAGATCCAGAGAAGTCTTGCTACCCCTCTATTATGCCTTGGTCAGACCACTCCTGGAATCACAATGTCTCCAGATCCTACAAGAGTTGGCACAGTAATTGAAGAGAGATGTTGGCAAGCTGGATTGTGTCCAGAGGAGGGCAATTAAAATGATCAAGAGTCTGGAGAACAAGTCCTATTAGGAACAACTTAGTTCAACCTGCAGAAGAGAAGGCTGAGAGGAGACATGATGGCCATGTATAAATATGTGAGGGGAAGTCATAGTGAGAGGGAGCAAGCTTGTTTTCTGCTGCCCTAGAGACTAGGACATGGAGTCTCTAGGACAGGCTTCAAACTACAGGAAAGGATATTCCACCTGAACATTTAGAAGAACTTCCTGACTGTGAGAGCTGTTCAGCAGTGGAACTCTCTGCCCCGGAGTGTGGTGGAGGCTCCTTCTTTGGAGGCTTTCAAACAGAGGCTGGATGGCCATCTGTTGGAGGTGCTTTGAATGGGATTTCTATGCTTCTTGGCAGGGAGTTGGACTGGGTGGCCCATGGGGTCTCTTCCAACTATATGATTCTATACATCAGCTCTAGTTTCTTAGAAATGGTTATCATGATTCTCTATGGGAGAGCAGATGAAGACTGGTACATGGCATATGTCCTGTATCTCAAAAACTAAAGCTGATAGGGAAGAAGTAGTGCCATTTTTGGAATCAGCAGGTTCAAAGATTTGAGGCACCAAAATGCTAGTTGGCCAGTATAATTGTCTGACCCTGCTTTGTTTCTATCAATACATAAAACCTATTGTAAAGCACTAAATGAAACAAACTGGGTGGGTATGAAATAAACCACATGGCTATTCAAAGTCCCCTATCCCTTCCCTATAAGGCCATTACGTCCAGAACCTAAAGGTGCCCAGCTAGACCATAGAGTATCAAACAAGTGCATCTGACAACAAACCAAGCATCAGCTCACAGCCAGGCTTCATTTGAAACCAAACGTGGGTGGACTGCTGCACAATGCGTGAAACACAGAAACCAGATATGTTACTCTTTTGGATAATAACTCCAAAGCATATAGTCCAGACTTTTCCAAGGTGTACAAATAGCTCAGCATTCAAGACCCTTTATGTTGTGATGACCACAAAACATAAAATTATTTTTGTTGCTACTTCATAACTGTAATTTTGCTATTGTTATAAATTGTCATATAAATATCTGATATGCAGGATGTAGTTTCACTCACTGGACTAAATTTGGCACAAATACCCGACATACCCAAATTTGAAAATTGGTGGAGTTGAGGGAGGGGGTAATTTTGTCATGTGGGAGTTGCAGTTGCTGGGATGTATAGTTCACCTACAATCAAAGCGCATTCTGAACTCCACCAACGATGGAATTGAACCAAACTTGGCACACAAAACTCCCACAGAACTCCAACAGAAAATACTGGAAGGGCCTGGTGGGCATTGACCTTGACTTTGGAGTTGTAGTTCACCTACATCCAGAGAATATTGTGGACTCAAACAATGGTGTATCTGGACCAAACTTGGCACGAATACTCAATCTGTCCACATGTGAACACTGGGGGAATGTGGAGAAAATAGACTTGACATTTGGGAGTTGTAATTGTTAGGATTTATAGTTCACCTACAATCAAAGAGCATTCTGAACACCACCAATGATAGAATTGGGCCAAACTTCCGATGCGCCAAGCTCCTTTGCCAACCCATTTGGCACCCCCTTGCAACACTCCCCCCCCCAGGCATCCTGACCCCCAGGTTGAGAAACACTGCTCTAACTAGATATTTTTAAGTCTGTTGACAAATGATTCATAACTTATCTAGTGCCATCAGTTCTGGATGATGCATCCCTGCTCAAAAAAGCTTGCCATGTAAAGTATGATGCAAGGGAAGCAAGAGAGGAAGAGGATATTACTGGTCATGGGTAAACAAGGAATCAATATGCAGATATTTCAGCTGCACATTCTCAAACCAAATTACAGAGCCTTAGGGCAACCAGAGATTGGTATCAAAGATGTGTATCATGGAAAAAGTAGGCTCTGAGGCTGGGCTTGAGAACAATAAGAAGTTCACTCAGGTATCTTGGAAGCAACATACACTTAACACAGGACACAAAAATTTGCTAAGCTTCTTTTTTTCCAGGCCATTGCTATTAGTCATTTTGCACCATATTTTCCCTTCAGTTGAACCAAGAGTCAAAGAAGACAGGAAGTGGCTCATTATATCTTTTTGGTTTTACTATTTATTTTTCAAGACACTGTAAACAAATAGTAGATCCTTCAAGACAGAATTAGGGAGTCATCGGACACCCCCGCCCCCCAAATCTGACATAGCCTTCTGGGAACTGTGGTTTTAAAAAGTAACATTTCCATGCTCTGGGAGAGATAAAAAAGCTCAATAGCTTTTAGTGTGTGGTTACTCCTTCAGCTAAAAAGACCACAATCAAAATTGTTTGCCATGTTCAAGCTTGAATGGAATTTATGGTGAGCAATTTGCACATACAATAAAATTCATGTTTTTCGTTGAAAAAAGAATAAAATCAGAGTCTGGCACAAACCATTCATAAGTCTAGAGATTATGTGAAAAGCAGAGGATTTTTTTAAAAAAAATGTTCATCTACACCAGGCATAGGCAAACTTTCTAACTTGGGGGTCACATGACAGGCCAGAACGGAATGGACAGGTCTCCCTGCCCTTTCTTCCCCTTCATCTTCTCTTTTGGAGGCTGAAAATGGAGGAATGATAGGAAATGTTTGGATTCCAAAAGGGTTGGCCTTGGTCAACCAGCAAAGACCACCAGCGAAGACCACCAGCATTGAAGCGGTGCTCCTCCACCATCAACTCCACTGGCCTGGGCATGTTGAATGCCCGATCACCATCCTCCAAAACAGTTACTCGAAGGAAGGAAGGAAGGAAGGAAGGAAGGAAGGAAGGAAAAAGAGAAGAACAGAGGGAAGGAAGAAAGGAAGAACAAAGAGAAGGAAGGGTGAAAGAGGGAGGAAAGGAAGGAAGGAAGGAAGGAAGGGTAGGAGGAAAGAAGGAAAGAGAGAAGGAAGGATAAGATGGTGAGAGAAAGGAGGGCCTGAGAAAAGAGCCCAAGGGGAGGCATCCGGCCCCCGGGCCTGGGTTTGCCCATACCTGATCTACATTGTACAGTATATGTGTTTGACACTACTTCAATGGTGTCAATGCTATGGAATCCTGGGATTTGTAGTTTGGGGACCAGCACTCTTTGGCAGAGAAGACTAGAGACCTTGTAAAACTCCAATTCCCAGAATTCCAAAGCATTGAGCCATGGCAGATTGCATTAAATATAGAGTAGATGAATCCAAAGAGAGGTAAATATGTGTAGATGAATATATAAGTTACTTTTTCTGTGATTAAGAAACAATATCCTTGATCACTAATGGGACCTGGGGGGAACACAAGTTCCACCTCACCTCTGCTATGCATAATCAATTCATCTGAATGGAGTGGAAAGCAATGATTTCCATATGTTGCTCCTTAATCACATTGGTGGATCTATCCAACATTCAATAATATTTCTGGAATGCTGATTACTTCACAACCCTTGCAGTACAAGGTCATCATTTCTATTTTACAAGCAGGGAACTAATGCATTACTGAGGCACAACAAATTAAATCATAGCCACCTCAATGAATAGTATGACTAAGCTGGGTTCAGACAGCCCTTCCTTGATTATATCCCACACATTATTCACTGAATGACTTAATATCCCCTGGGCATACTCTCAGGAACATCTGCTGGTCGCAATGCACTCTCCCACCCGTGTGGGTCTGGACACACTCCCCAGTCCCCTGGGTCCAGCCATCTGCAGGGAGAGTCCGAGATAAGCAGAGCTGGGAACTCCTGAAGACCATAAGCTGAGATCTTCAGATATGAAAGAGAAGGAGGGAGAGGGAAAGATAATCGCTGGTGCTGTCCTCACCCTACAAGAAAGACGGCTGATATTCAGAAACAGCTTGCAATGAGATGGAAAAGCCCTGCATGACAGCAGCATTACAAAAAAAGTCTAACACTGGAAAGACTACAGTACATATCACAGATCCATGATTTCATTTATCCACATCCAAAAAAATGTAATCTCCAGGCATTTTCTAGGTCCTCTAGGAGGCCCCCAGTGGCGTAATGGTTAAACCTTTGTGCCAGCAGAACTGAAGACTGACAGATCGGAGATTTGAATTCAGGGAGAGCGCGGATGAGCTCCCTCTGTCAACTCCAGCTCCCCATGCAGGGACATGCAAGAAGCCTCCCACAAGGATGGTAAAACATCAAACAACTGGCCGTCCCCTGTTCTCTCACACCAGAAGCAACTTGCAACATCTCAAGTTGCTCCTGACACACAAAAAAGCATGACATCATGATATTCTTGGGCCACAAGTCTTTAATTTCAAAATGGTTCGCTATTAACCCCCAAATGAATACAATACAAGTCTCTTCAGACATTTTCTACATCCTCCACTATGGTTTTTTTTGGGTCAGAAGACCTTCAATTCCATAGGGGTTGCTATTATCCACCATATTGCAAGCCCACACAAAGTCCAGGAACATAATGATACAGGGGTCACAATGCAGACCTTTCCAAACTGTGTGTTGTGACACTTTAGGGTGTTGCACAAATGTAACAAGAAACCTTTGAATCTATGTGAAACAAACAATAAATCAAATATTATTTGAAATATAAAGGAAAAAATGTCAATGAGATATGCTATGTCCCCATACATTTTAGTATTACAATTTATTTATTTATTTATTTAAAACTTTTGTACCCCGACCTTCTCACCTCCATAGAGGGACTCAGACCGGCTTATAGCAAGATTCAATGCTATACAATTTAAAAACATCTACAACAACATATTAAAATACATATAAAGCCCAAGACATAAAAACCACATCGCCACTAAAAACAATTCCACTCGGTCTGTAAACTATAACCAATCTTAGCCTATTCTGGGAAAGCTTCGTTCCACATCCAAGTCTTCACCAGCCTCCTAAAGAACAACAGAGAGCACAAACAATCAATGTATGTGCCCATTATCTCTTATAAGATATTGGTTTAGCATCCGGTTTGCTAAAAATTGAATTACTGTGTCACAAAATGATGCATGTCTAAAAAGTGTGTCACCAACATGAAATGTTTGGAAAGCTCTGTCAGAACGTATTAGGTGTTATCTGGAATAAGCTTTCATGGGCTGCAGACCACTTCATCAAAGGCCGTGACTGCTTCTGTTGGCAGATTTATATGCATCCTGGGAAAGAGGCAGAATGTGGGTCGAAGTGAAATGCAAAATATACAAACACTGATTATTATCTTAACAGGAATTCTTGGGGTGCAATACAAGATTTACACTCTTTTGCAATCTCTTGCTATAGCAAAAGGACACAGCAGCTCATACAGGACTTCCAGAACAGAATCAGTCTCAAGCCCCGACTGTTCTCTCTACCCACATTTTACAAGTTGTTTCCATTTCCGCCTTTGTAGTTTATTAACTGGCTGCTTTATCAAGCTGGGAGTGAAGGAACGTTTCTGCAACCGAGACGAACATACACTCGGACACTGAATACTTACATCACTTTTCCTGAACTTTGCTTTCAAGCTCTTCATGCTTTTTCCATTCAAACTTCCAAACCCTGAATGTTTTCAACACCTGGGGGGGGGGGGGCGATAAAAATATGTAAGTGTCCAGCCATATTCACCTAAGTTCAACAAGCCAACTGCAGACTGAAATTCTGAATGAGAGTTCACAAATATTCCTGAAATCCCACATATTAGTTTGTGGACCATTTCTGGAATTTATTTCTAGCAAGCTATCACCCTACATATTTGTTTGCTAGGAATTACAGGAAACAGTACCGAGCTGTAGAAGTCTGTTTTATAATAAGTAAGTCCATATGGCCACATCTCTACATACTAACACAGCAAGCAGATTTACCTCTGAGTGTACATTTTGAAAATAGTGCTGGCAAGCTTTACTTAAGTATTGCACGATAACAACTGTATAAACATATTACCTCACTTACTTCATTAGTTTGTGTCATATATGCATGTATATAACAAGCAGGCTTAGTTGATTATATGAGTATCAAGTCTATCTATAAAACATATAAACAAGACAATGCGGAAACAAAGATATGAGCCCAGCCACATTTATTTTGTATGACTATACTTCTCAATATCATTTTTAATGGTGTCAGAAGCAAAGTAAGAATATACTGCAAGTCGCTTCTGGTGTGAGAGAATTGGCAGTCTGCAATGCCATTGCCCAAGGGACACCCAGAGGCTTCTCTCATGTCCCCACATGGGAAGCTGGGAGCTCACTCCACCTCACAGATTCAAACCACCAACCTTCAAGTCTTCAGGTCAGCAGTTCAGCTAGCACAAGGGTTTAACCCACTGCGCCACCGCGGCTCCTTTACATTCTCCATGAGGAAAAGATACAGGTCCTTCTCAAAAAATTAGCATATAGTGCTAAAGTTCATTGTTTTCCATAATGTAATGATACAAATTAAACTTTCATATATTGCACACCAACTGAAATATTTCAGGTCTTTTTTTTTGTTTTGTACTGATGATTTTGGCATACAGCTCCTGAAAACCCAAAAATACTGTCTCAAAAAATTAGCATATTTGGTCGGATGGAATATTTATTTATTTATTTGTCACGTTTCTATACCGCCCCTCTCAGCCCGAAGGCGACTCGGGACGGTTTACACAGGCAGTCTCTGCCCTCAATACAACACAGCAACAAGTCAACCCCCCCCCCCCGAAAAAAACATATAATATCAATTTAACAATTAAAAACATACAATTGCAGCCTCAGCGTCATGTTGAAATCAGTTTCCATCACATCGTCGTCATTCCTTATATCCAATTAAGCCTTATATTTCATCAACAAATGCCTGCTCAAATAACCAGGTCTTGACTTTCTTGCAAAACGTCAGGAGGGAGGGGGCCGATCTGATGTCTTTAGGGAGGGTGTTCCAAAGCCGAGGAGCCACCACTAAAAAGGCCCTGTCTCTCGTCCCCGCCAGTCGTGCCTGCGAAGAAGGCGGGACCGAGAGCAGGGCCTCTCCAGATGATCTTAAACATCTCGATGGTTCATATGCTAATTTTTTGAGATATGTATGCCAAAATCATCAGTATTAAAACAAAAAAAGACCTGAAATATTTCAGTTGGTGTGCAATGAATCGAAAATATATGAAATATTTATCATTACATTATGGAAAATAATGAACTTTAGCACTATATGCTAATTTTTGAGAAGGACCTGTAGTTGGATTTTGCAACTATCAAAGCATCAATCGCTTTCCAATGTGCAAAGTATATCTATTTTTTTTATTTTCAGTATTTATATTCCAGCTTTCTCACCCTGCAGAGGACTCAGGGTGGATTACAATGCACATATACATGGTAAACACTCAATGCCATTTAGACATACAACATATATAGACACAGAGGCAATCTAACATTCCAGCGTTTCCGGCTTCATGAGGGTATGCTTGGTTCCGGCCACAGCGGGAGCTGCCGCTTCACTGTCCACTTGTGACACCGAGTCCTTTGATGGAGTACTTCCTCATTCTTCTGCATGCTGCTGGAAGGTTTTATGGTGTTGTGAATTATTTAAATTAGTCTCCCTGCATAAAGCGGTACTTAAATTTCCTACCTGACCGATGCAACTGTCTTTCAGGCTGCATAGGTCGACAGCAAGCTAGACTATTAATGGTCGGGAGCTTACTCTAAACCGGGCTGGCTTCAAACTCGTGACCTGTCAGTCAGTAGTGATTTAATGCAGCTGGCTACTAACTAGTTGTGCCACAGCCCAGTCCATCTATCACTCTTACAATCCATATCTAAGGGACTAGGGGTTCATCCACATTGTATTACTAATGTAGTTTCATACCACTTTAATTACCATGGCTTAATGCTATGGAAGATAGAAGTTGTAGTTTGATGAGGCACCAGATCTATTTGGTAAAGATGGCAAATGACCTTGTAAAACTACAATTCCCATTATTCCAAAGCAATGACCCATGACAGCTGAAATGATCTCAAACTGCATTCATTCCATAACTTGGGTCTCCAAAAAGGACTGAACTGCCAGCAAGGTCATATTTGCTTCTTACTCTCCCGCCAACCAAGGTGCCAGCATGAACACTGCCCCAAGCAGAAATTGTGCCCTCCCAGCTAGCTAAGCCCTTCTGACCATTGACTAATATCATAGAATATTTGAGACTATGGGGTGTCTACACTGAAGAATTAATGCAGTTTGACGCCACTTTAGCTGCCATGGCTCAATGCTATGGAATTCTGGGGGCTGTAGTTTTATAAGGTCTTTAGTCTTCTCTTCCAAATAGATCTGGTGCCTCGCCAAACTACAGCTCCCAGGAGTCCATACCATTAAGCTGTGGCAGTTAAAGTAATGTCAAACTGCATCAATTCTACAATGCAGATGCACCCTAAGTGAGAAGAAATTTCTAGCATAGGTTTCCATTGACTTGATCTACTTCATCAGTTGCATGGAGTAAAGCCATTGGGAACAGGTAAATACACAAACTGCAGGGAAGGAGATTGTGAAAAGTAATGAAACTGCAAAACACATTGGAGTGGTGATAAGTATTCATTTAAGAATAATCCTAAAGAGTAGTTAAAAGGACAGAGGTGAGACGCAGGCTTTGGATATAAGTGGAAATAAGATGAGAAATGTATAGTGGAGAACTCTGTCTCTCGTGCATAGCATCAAGTATAATAATGACTTAAAGTAGGCACAAGGGAAATCCATTTGAGCATGCAGCTTGCTAATACGTATATATCTAGTGTGCCAAGAAACCACTACCTCTCTTCAAACCATTGCTAATGGATTAGACTTGTGCATATATCACAATTCAGCAGTTTCGCTTTCCATTACTCCTTCAATTTTGTTGTCGCTGTCCAAGAATTGCTGATGTCCAGGATGGCTGGAGCCCTCTGTAAATGCTTTTGAGAATATTCTAATTTCCAATGTCAGATTTGTGTCTATCTTCTGGCAAAGAGAATAGGCTCTGTCCAATGTAGAGCCGGCGATGTTCATAAACACCTCCAAGGTCATGTGGCCAGCATGACTGCATGTAGTGCCGTCACCTTCCTGCCAAGGTGGTACCTATTGATCTACTCACATTTGCATGTTTTCGAGCTGCTAAGTTGGCAGAAGCTGGGCCTAACAGCAGGAGCTCACTCTGCACCCTGGATTCAAACCATCAACCTTTCAGTCAGCAAGTTCAGCAGCTCAGCAGTTTAACCTGCTGTGCCTTGTGTGGTATTATACAACCCTGTAATGTTGCTGGCAGAATAAATATGGGGCAGAGTTGACACTGGTGTTCATAGCAAGATCTTGCTTCCATATTCCCAATTATATTATGTGTTCTGTTGCTATTCAACAGTTGTTGAAGCTTAAAGGGGGCAGAGAGAGTAAAGCCTGACACGTTGTAACTTGAGTTTACTCCCACCACTGCAGAAATTGCAGGGAAACGTAAGATATCTACATCTCACAAGAATAATGTAATGCATTGCACAACCTTGCAAACGCCATTGCTGAGAGGTTATTCCTGTTCTTGCATCAGAAAATAAAATCCTTCATTGTTAAACACACCAAAACTAGTCAAGTGCTACTTGGCAGGCAAAACTCTTATTCATGAATTCTTAAGAGCAGAACTAACAAGGATAATCTTGTGAAACTAGAAACCCAATAAGCTCCTTTTAAAGTGACCTCTAAGAGGGAAAGAGGCCATAAAAATATGGAAACCGTGATTTTGTTTCCTCGTTACTTTTTAACATTTATTTATCAAGAATGATTTGCCAACAGATCCAGCTGCTTTAAGACTGACTTGCATTTGCATATGTGAAACTCCAGGTCTGTGTATTTGATGATTAGCAGATGAATATGTAAGATGAGATGAGAAATTAAAAGCTTGTAGACATCAAGGAATGCATCTACAGGTCCTTCTCAAAAAATTAGCATATAGTGCTAAAGTTCATTATTTTCCTTAATGTAATGATAAAAATTAAACTTTCATATATTTTCAATTCATTGCACACCGACTGAAATATTTCAGGTCTTTTTTTGTTTTAATACTGATGATTTTGGCATACATATCTCAAAAAATTAGCATATTCCATCCGACCAAATATGCTAATTTTTTGAGACAGTATTTTTGGGTTTTCAGGAGCTGTATGCCAAAATCACCAGTACAAAACAAAAAAAGACCTGAAATATTTCAGTTGGTATGCAATATATGAAAGTTTAATTTTTATCATTACATTATGGAAAGCAATGAACTTTAGCACTATATGCTAATTTTTTAGAAGGACCTGTATATATATTTCAGGCTTTGCATTTAAGATTCTGTGTACTATAGGCCAGAGGTGGAGAATGCATGACCCTCCAGATGTTTCACAACTGCTTCCATAAATGTAGCTAGGATAACCAATGCCTCAGAGTAGGGTGGAGTCTTCTTTGGAGGCTTTTAAACAAAGGCTGGATGGCCATCTGTCGGGGGTGCTTTGAATGCAATTTTCCTGCTTCTTGGCAGGAGGTTGGACGTTTTGGCCAATGAGATCTCTTCCAACTCTATGATTCTATTTAGACTTGGGTCCCATCTCCAAGATATCGCATTATATACGCATATGCAAATAAAAGTATTACAAAATCTGGAAAAAAATCCAAAATTTAAACCTCTTCCAGTACTAAACATTTTGGATAGAGGTACTCAATCTGTATCTCATTATATTGCGCCTGCTTCTTCTCCCATCCTCTCAAATCACTATGAAAAAGCCTTGCTCTGCTTGGAGCATCCCATCCCATCACTCAAGTTTCAAAAGAGGCGGCGTCCTTCCATGATTGCCTGGTTACACATTTCAGAGTAGTCCATGTGAGTCACTGTCTTGTCAGAACTGTCAGCACATAACACAGGTTTCTCAGCACCTATGAGTCATGAGAAAACTGATTTCGCCAGAAGACGTGGAAAGATCCCAGATGAGATTGTTTTTTCCTGTGTTGGGGTTATGCTGGATTATTGATATTTAGAAAGGTCTTATCTCCCATAAAAGGCTCTAGAAATCACAGAAATTACTAGACAACATAATCAATCTCTAGTACCATCAAGCAGGTTCAAACCTGGAGGGGAAAGCTGTTTTTATGATGATCAGTCTCAGAATCCTCCAGCAAGTATGGCCATCAGACACATTGGCTGAGGAATACTGGAGGTTGTAGCACAACAAAGTTAACCAACACACACAGTGTCCAATTTAGATTTAGTGATAAACACGAGATTAAGGAGAAAAAGAGAGGTGGGATAGTCAATGGGTGCACTTTTTGTTCATGTCAGGAGCGACTTGAGAAACTGCAAGTCACTTCTGCTGTGAGAGAATTGGCCGTCTGCAAGGATGTTGCCCACGGGACGCCCAGATGTTTGATGTTTTACCATCTTTGTGGGAGGTTTCTCTCATGTCCCTACATGGGGAGCTGTAGCTGACCGAGGGCGCTCAATCCACTCTCCACGGATTTGAACCCCTATCCTGTTGGTCAGGAGACCTGCCAGCAGAAGAGTTTAACCCATTGCACCACCAGAGACTCTGACATGGGCTGAGAACAGGAGGTAAAAGCACCATAGTCACCTGTCCAAGTCACAGCCACATATCAATACACAAATCACTCCATACAGATGGCCTTCAGGGGACAATTCCACCATTTCATAATGTATAGAGATAGGCCCTTGGAGGGACAGTGGGTTAAACCACTCAACTGATGAATTTGCTAACCGAAAGGTTGCAGGTTCAAATCCATGGAGTGGGGTGAGCTCCCACTGTTAGCCCCAGCTCTTGATAACCTAGCAGTTCAAAAACATGCAAATGTGAGTCAGTCATGTAGCTGAGGGGGGGATCACTTAGGGGGCTTCACCCCCCCCAAATTCTCAGGGTGGTCCGCGAGAAGGCCTTACTGGTACATTATTTAAACAGTTATGTTTATTCATATCATGATCTGATAACCATGCTCATTATATCCCACATTCATGGGGTTATTGGGATAACAATACAAAAGGTTTGGTAGGGTAGTCCCTCTCTTACTCAGACTCAGCCCTCCCCGAATCAAAATCCTGGCTACGACCCTGATGTGAGTAGATTAATAGGTACTGCTCCGGCAGGAAGGTTACAACACTTAATGTGGTCATGCCGACCACATGACCTTAGAGGTGTCTATGGACAACATCGGCTCTTCGGCTTAGAAATGGAGATGATGAGCACCAACCCCCAGAGTTGGACACGACTGGACTTCATGCCAGAGGAAATCCTTTACTTTTACCTTTTTTAGGCCACCTAGTACCTTCCAGATGTCTTGGGCCTCAACTCCAACCACCCACAGCCAGCACAATCCATAGGCAGGGATTATGCAATATAGTCTGGAACATCCATCATGGTCTTACTCAATAAAACTAGAGGCAGACCGCATGGATGGAGTTCTCTTGCTGCTTAAATAGCAGAAATCACCAGAATCAGCTCCTTTGCTGCAATGGAATCCCTAAGGATAACGTTTACATTTTCCCACATAAATGAATAGCTTCCATTCATTCCCAAAAGGAACAAGTAAACCCATGCAGGTGGGGACATGTGTACAGAGGGCAAAACCAAAACCCTGAATACTAATTAGCGAGACTTTAAGTCAGGCCCTTGGGGTCTACGATGTTTTGGGTTTTGTTCCCTGCAGAGCACACATTACAAAATCCCATCTGAACACACAAAGCCTGCCTAAGTCCTTTTGAGGGTGAGAAGGGAGGGGTATAAATAAAGTAAATACATAAAGATAATAAATATCACAAAAGTGAGCATTTGCTTGTAAACTGAAGAAAACACCAAATTCATAAACGGAGACTTATCAGAATGTGCATATATACAAATGGGAGTCTTGATTATCCAACATAAACGGGCCAGCAGAACATTGGATAAGCGAAAATGTTGGATAATAAGGATGGATTAAGGAAAAGCCTATTAAATGTCAAATTATGTTATGATTTTACAAATAAAGAACCAAAACATCATGTTTTACAACAAATTGACAAATAAGTTCAATATATGGTAACGTCATGTAGTGATTACTATATTTACAAATTTAGCACCAAAAAATTGCAATGTATTGAAACAGCTGTGGATCTGGGCAGGAGGCAGACTATGTTGGGTAATACAGAAAGTTGAATGAGCAAAGGTTGGATAACAGAGATGTAACCGGAGCTACATACAGGGAGCATACCACCCCCCTGTTGTGTCAGCTCCACTGGCTGCCTGTCCATTTCCGAGCTCAATTCAAAGTGCTGGTTTTGACCTTTAAAACTCTATACAGTTCTGGCCCATCTTACTTGTCCAAACGCATCAGCCTCTATGTCCCACCTCGTAATTTAAGATCATCCGGGGAGGCCCTGCTCTCGCTCCCGCCAACTTCTCAAACGCGGTTGGTGGGGACGAGAGAGAGGGCCTTCTTGGTGGTGGCTCCCCGCCTGGGGAACGCGCTTCCAAGTGACATACGATCAACACCATCCCTCCTGGCATTCAGGAAAAAAGTGAAATCTTGGCTGTGGGACCAAGCGTTTGCACAATACAGCACTTTGGACTGGATTTGTAACAGCAAGTTGATGGATATGGCTCAATGCTCCTGTTATGGACGAAATACTGTTTTTAACTTAAGAGAATGTGTATAATGTGTTAATGTTAATTGCATTTTAATGTGTTTTAATGCTGTATGTTTTTGATTTTATATTGTATTTATTATGTTGGCATCGAATTGTGCCTTTTGTTAGGCCACTCTGAGTCCCCCCCTCGGGGGTAGAGAAGAGCGGGGTAGAAATGTTGGAAATAAATAAATAAATAATATATACATATGGGAGTCTTGATTATCCAACATAAACGGGCCGGCAGAACATTGGATAAGTGAAAATGTTGGATAATAAGGAGGGATTAAGGAAAAGCCTATTAAACGTCAAATTACGTTATGATTTTACAAATAAAGCACCAAAACATCATGTTTTACAACAAATTGACAGACAAAGAAGTTCAATATATGGTAACGTTATGTAGTGATTACTGTATTTACAAATTTAGCACCAAAACATTGCAATGTATTGAAACAGCTGTGGATCTGGGCAGGAGGCAGACTACGTTGGGTAATACAGAACGTTGAATGGGCAAAGGTTGGATAATGGAGACTTGACTGTACATAGTACAAACTCCATTTCTGCAGGGAATGCACTCTTGAACAGGAAATAGAGAACTATGAATAACAGCAAATTCTATTGAAATGAATGACTTCCACAGGGAGGACCTGGAAAATTACTAGATAGACAACTTCTTTAGGAATGTGTTGGTTGTCCAAAGCAATTCTATGCAAATTTTGAGCAGAATAATTCTATATGACTTAGAAAATTTCTACAGAGTACATATCTGTCAGATGTGAGTAGGTGAAATTATGGAAACCAGTGCTGTGGGCACAAGAGTAATACTGTACATCCACACATCTGCCACATACATAATCTGTACATTTTCTCTTATCTCACCACTGCAGAGATATCCAGGGCATTAAGATGGGGATTATGAGGCACTAATTCCTATTATCCTCCAGCTACCAAAGATGCTGAAAACCCATGTAAAACAATAAGAGATGGGTCGCTCTGTATGCATTAGAGTATTACACTCTTAAAAAATTCAATTCTGGCATTATTAACACAGAAGAGATCGCGTACTAAGCTCCACAGAATGAGGGCAAATGCACATTTGCCAAAGAAAATGCAATAACCCTAACATTTGAAGAACAAGGAAACACGGGGATATCCTAAGCAATTCATCAGTCGGCACTTCTGTAGACATCATCATCACAATTTAATATAGTACAGTACATTCCATTTTCCGACTTCAGAGGTGAAGGGAAGAGGAAACGGGATGTGCGCGCAAGTCCAACTGATGCTCTTGGCTCAGACTCAAACAAAGAGTTTGGCTGTTTGCTTTAGAATTGTTAAAAACGACCTGGAAGTGCCTTCCTGTCAAAATATGATGTTTGTCCCAGAATAAAGTCGCATTTTCGAATTATCAAAGGCAATGAAAAATGTTATGAAATCCCCCTCCCCTTCACTAGAAACATTCGCTTGTAGGAAGAAGGGCTCCATCCTTCTTGAAAAAGATCTGAATTTTAAAATCTCCAGACCTCTTCGCAAGTCATATATCATGCTAGCTATGCAGACTTGGAGAGGAAAGTCCTCTCAGCTCTAAATAGCTTCTGTAAATGCAGTTCAACTCCCCGGTGCCAAGCCAAGGGTAAAATGTGGCCAACCACAAAATACCAAGACAAAAAAAAATGGCTCACTAGGGTAGCAGTTCCTAAACCTTGTTCAAATTTTCCACAGAAGGCTCTCTTCCTTTATCTCCTGCCAGCATTCCTTTTCCCTGTTTCATTTCACAGAAAACTGTGCCTAGTATTTCTGTATTTCACTTTTTAAAGAAAAAAATATTCTGCAATTGCATATTATTACTATTGCTATTATTATTATTATTGGACTTTAAAGGTCACAACCAGATATGATGGCATCATTGAATGTGTTGCCTCAAACCCAACATGCCACCCTTTCTTTTGAGCACATATAAACAGGCATATTTAAAGTTCATGTTTTTGAAGCACATTCGAAGTTCTTATTTTAGCTAATATGTGCCCTATCTAGAACATCTTTGCTTCTCTTTAAAAAGAGACTCCAAGCGGGGGAAGGGACAGCAGGCGTGCTCATCGCATGGCAGCGTGGGGCACATGTGCAGGCAAGGGAGAGCTTGAGAGGCCAGAGGGAGACTCGTGCCAGTAAGTCTCTTCAAGGCCCAATTCTATCCTTGGTGGGGTTCGGAATGCTCTTTGATTGTAGGTGAACTATAAATCCCAGCAACTACAACTGCCAAATGTCAAGGTAGATTTTCCCCAAACTCCACCAGTGTTCGCATTTTGACATATTGAGTATTTGTGCCAAGTTTGGTCCGGATCGTTTGAATCAACAGTGCTCTCTGGATGTAGGTGAACTACAACTCCAAAACTCAAGGTCAATGCCCACCAAACTCTTCTAGTATTTTTGTTGGTCATTGGGGTTCTGTGTGCCAAGTTTGGTTCAATTCCATCGTTGGTGCAGTTCAGAATGCTCTTTGATTGTAGGTGAACTATAAATCCCAGCAACTACATCTCCCAAATGACAAACTCAATCTCCTCCCCCAAACCCCACCAGTATTCAAATTTGGGTGTACTGGGTATTTGTGCCAAATTTGGTCAATTGAATGAAAATATTTACATTACAATTCATAACAGTAGCAATATTACAGTTACGAAGTAGCAATGACAATAACATTATGGCTGGGAGTCACCACAACACGGGAAACAGTATTAAGGGGTCACGGCATTAGGAAGGTTGAGAAACACTGCTCTACAATTAAGAGAAAGTGGCATGCCTAAGGTCACCCAATGGGTTTCCATGGATGAGCATGGATTTGAACCCTTGTCTCCAGAACCCTAGTCGACTGTTTAAACCACAACATTATGAGCTGTGACAAAATCTTGTCAAGAAAACCTTGTCAGAGGGTTGCCATAAAGTGGAAACAACTTGAGGACATGCAACATTTGTGTAAGTTAAGTGAGGTGAGCCTTTCTGAAAGGCTTCTTTAATAGGGACCACGACAGCCTTGTGGGTGGCACGTTCTAGTTTTTAACAACAGAAGCAGAGATGTTCCCGACATTAAAAGCCTATTATTCCCTCTCTCAAAGGTCGGAAAAAGAACCCTTGAAAAGATTTTGCTGTTCTCTCAATCATTACTTCTCCATTTGGTTCATTAAATGATAACATTCCTTCTGAGCCACTAACCCAGTTTTTATCTTCAAATGCAAGTTCTGCCGCTCCATCAATTAGCCACAGGCCTGCTCTTGCTCTGCTCAGTTGTCGACCCGAATATCCAGCCCTGTCAAATCTATCACACAGTCTCCCTCCAGTCAAATGAAAGCAGCACCAAATCTTCTATCAGGACTGCTACTCAGCCGAAGCACTCAAAACATTCACATTATGGGTCAGCCATTGCTCGTTCTCATATAAGATTTTGTCATATCTAAAGAGGGAAAGCCCTTTGGTCATTTATTACCATTCTGGCACTCTCTTATTAATTGTTATATATTCCTAATTGATATAATTTTCTGCCATTTCAATTCAAACTGTTAGCTGAATTGAAATGGCTCACCAACGCTTCCCCAACAATGCTTCCTCTTCATCCTGGAAAGAAGTGGCATGCGTGGAGCGCCATAAGCAGGGTTTATTATTTATTTAATTACTGTATTTGTATACCGCCTTTCTCAGCCCGCAGGCCACTCAAGGCAGTTTGCAGGGCAACCATTCGATGTTCACGATACCGTAAATAAAATTAAAAACATTTGAGATATAATATTAAACCACAAGAAAATCAATAAAACATAAATCATTAGCGTCTCCTTGTTAAAACTTTGCCCAGTACCATCATCTCGTCGTTCCATTTTCCTACGTCTGTTACTCTGCATTTGCAAAAAGCTTGCTCAAAAAGCCATGTCTTGACTTTTTTCGGAATGTTAAAAGGGAGAAAGCCGATCTGATATCCCTAGGGAGTGTGTTCCATAGCCGAGGGGCCACTGCTGAGAAGGCCCTGACTCTTGTCCCCACCAAGAGTACTTGTGACGATGGTGGGATCGAGAGCAGGGCCTCCCCAGACGATCCTAATGTCCTAGGGTTCCATCCTGGGCCCGGTTCTGTTCAACATCTTCATTAATGATTTAGATGAAGGGTTAGAAGGCATGATCATAAAGTTTGCACCAAATTGGGAGGTATAGCTAATATTCCAGAAGACAGGAGCAGAATTCAAAACAATCTTAACAGATTAGGGAGATGGCTCGACAGCACTACATGCAAAAAAGATCTTGGGAGTCCTCGTGGACAACAAGTTAAACAAGAGTCAACAATGTCATGCGGCGGCAAAAAAAGCCAATGGGATTTTGGCCTGCATAAATAGGAGTCTAGTGTCTCGATCCAGGGAAGTCAGACTACCCCTCTATTCTGCCTTGGTCAGACCACACGTGGAATCACACTGTGTCTAATTCTGGGCACTGCAATTGAAAGGAGATGTTGACTCTAAGCTGGAATGTGTCCAGAGGAGGGCAACTCAAATGAGAACAAGCCCTATAAAGAGTGGCTTAAAGAGCTTGGCATGTTTAGCCTGCACAAGAGAAGGCTGAGAGGAGACATGCTGAGGACCATGTGTAAATATGTTAGGGGAAGTCATAGGGAGGAGGGAGCAAGCTTGTTTTCTGCTCCCATGGATACTAGGAGACGGAACAATGGCTTCAAACTACAGGAAAGAAAGGAGATTGCACCTAAACGGTGAGAGCTGTTCAGCAGTGGAACTCTTTGCCCCAGAGTGTGGTGGAGGCTCCTTCTTTGGAGGCTTTTAAACAGAGGCAGGATGGCTATCTGTCAAAGATGCTTTGAATGCAATTTTCCTGCTGCTTTGCAGGGGGTTGGACTGGATGGCCCACGAGGTCTCCAACTCTATGATATCAATCCAAATAATAGGCACTTTGATTTCTGATTCCACTTATTCCCTATTAGGAAGTAGAGCTTAGTAAAAAGAAAAAGTCTCTATGTCCCCAAAATGGAGATTATCAAGAATCCTAAAGCATGGTAAACCATATTTCAGTGCTCCAGATTGTTTCCTTTTATTTTAAGGCAGTATCAATCTCTTCTCCTTTTGCATGCACTATGCTTAGTTCAGGGGCAAACAGATTCCAGAAAGGAGGAAACCATGGAAATGATCAAAATCTGGCTACCAGTATTTTAAAAAACCTCTAAAATCAAGACAATAAGTAAAGAACAACACTCTGAAAACAGGGTAATTCCAGACATAAAATAATCAGGGCTAGCTAACACCTCTCAACAAAGGATTCCCCCAGGCAGGAACCAGCCTTGCCTTGAAGCTGCAAGGCTTTTCAATGCTGATCAAGTTGATTAATTGCAACATTCACACTTGCCTCCCAACAGACAAGAGTTCTTTCTCCTACTCTGGACCTGCAAAGTTTCCAATATACCTCACAACCTCTGAGGATGCCTGCCATACATGTGGGTGAAATGTCAGGAGAGAAAGCTTCTGGAACATGGTCATACAGCCTGGAAAACTCACAGCAAACCAGTACTCCGGCCATGAAAGCCTTCGACAACACGTAAATTCCAGACTTCCTTGGTATACCTTTATTATTAGGCCCCAGAGATTTACCAACTGATATGCAAACTCGCACATTTTAATTAAAGAACTCTGAGATCAGGAATCTGCTTTGAGTGTCAGAACTAAGCAAAAATCACAAACATCTATTCCTAATTAATTTAAGCCTTCTTCACTTCAACAGTATAATTATAATTTTGTTCTACTGCAGGGAGTCAAAAATGTTTGCAGATCTTGTACAACAAACCTACCACTGTGCTTTTCAGCTCAACCTGCCCTAAACTACAAGACTTCGTCACGTGATGTCCAAAAATCAAAATCAAGGGGATACTATCAGTTGGGATTAGCTATTTAGTATTATAATACAAGGAGCCCTCAGCAGTTTACTGAGCTGCTAAACCTGTTGACCAAAAGGTCACAGGTTCAAATTCCGCTGTCAACCCTAGCTTCTGTCAACCTAGCAGTTCGAAAACATGTAAATGTGAGTAGATCAATAGGTACTGCTCTGGCAGGAAGGTAATGGTGCTCCATGCAGTCATGCTGGCCCTATGACCTTGGAGGTGCCTATGGACAACGCTGGCTCTTTGCCTTAGAAATGGAGATGAGCACCAACACCCAGAGTCGGACACGACTGGACTTAATGTCAGGGAAAAACCTTTACCTTTATTATAATACCAAAAGAGAGAGTTGCATTGAAGACTAAAAGTAATTGGTTGTTCCCAATTGAACAAAATACTGATGAAATAATAAAAGCCACTATGCTGTGCACATGACAATCTGCTAAAAGTATGATTCCAAGACCTGATTGAATCTTCATGCCAGAAATGCTAATTTATGTTTGAAGATGCAAAGATGAAAGGTATTTGCACCACGCAAACACCATGCCCTCCGCAAGACTTTCATAGAGGCAATTCACCATCATAATGAACCATATCTTTCGTCTGCCTGATCAGGTCATAATGTGTCTGATAGATGTGCCAAGAGAGCAAATTGTGAATCTCCCAGAATAGATTCAGTGATTTTAATCCACTATAATGGGCAATACTCCCATGTTTCTGTTCAAACTCTTTTCAGATAGCTATGTTGGAGAGCAATGCTTAAAGGGCCAACTGCTTCTATGTCCAGTGAACTGCACTCTGGTCAAGCTGTTGAGAGATGGGGATAAGTATTGCTCAACATGCCTGGAGGGCATCAGGTGGGCCTTTGCTCTCCTGAAGCTATCAAATGCATATTTTAATTATAGGACTCCCTCGTAGTTAATCAGAAAATGCATGCCTTTACCAGTATGTCAAGGCTGAACATGGCTTTTTGTAGTTATCTAGTAACTTGTAAAATAATAATCACCATCATCATCTTTATTTATACCCCACCACCAACTACCCAAAGGGGATTCAGAGTGATTAACATGAGGCCAAGCTCAAAAATAACAATAAAACAAAACAAAGTTCAAAGAAACAAAATAGCAGCAAAATCCTATGTGAGAATGGATAAAGACGTGCCAAACTGGATTTATTCTACAGTGTAGATGTATCTGCAATTAAAACAGCAGGTTAAACCGCCAGCAACAGAAAATCTTGGCTATTGGAAGGTTGGCAGTTCAAGCTGCAGGTTGGGATGAGCTCACAGTATCAGCCCTAGCTTCTGCTTACCTAGCAGTTTGGAAACAGTGATGTGAGTAGATAAATAGGTAACACTGTAGCGGGGAGGTAAAAGGCGTTCCTGAAAACACGCCGGCAATTTGATCAGGAAGGCGTCCACAGACAACAGGTTCCTTGGCATGGAAAAATGGGACAACAGTACGAGTCAATGGTCCAGCCTCCAGATGCCAGAAATGAAAAAGAGGGAAGCCTTGCCTCTACGTATTGACCGTCTTTGTTAATTGTATAATGGCATTGATTGTTTGCCATATATGTATTCTGTAACCTGCTCTGAGTCCCCTCGGGGAGATGGAGCGGAATATAAAGTATATTATTATCCAAAATCTCCGCCAATGAAGTCTTTTTATACTGGCCCAGTCCCTTTTTTCCCTTCTCAGTCTCAGTGGAAGTTTTTTTAAGCAACACTGGTATTACGATGTGAAAGAACGCTGAAGAAACACACATTTTAGGTCCTGGGTTGTAGCTGCATATCTGCATTAAACAATATAATACAGTTTGAGTTGGAAAAGAATGAGGTTCTATTCTAGCCAATCCTGAAACAGTTGTATGTGCCAATCTGCAACTGGCAAAGTGGCTGGTGAAAGACAAAGAATCATCCCTAGATGCACTTTGGAGGAAGCTTTCAAGTGGTTTCTAGAAAACATTGTTTTCAACTTAGGCTAAGTTTATCTGATCTAGTTGATTCGTTTCACAGCTGCATGTTGTTAGTGGTAGATAAGAAGTTTGGTGAAACATGCTCTTGTTTTTTGTGGTGTAGGAAGTGATCCTATTCTCGTCAAGTTATTTCTGGGACCAAAACTTCTGTTAAAGTAGTAACACCCAGAAAAGTATTTCCTATACCGGTGATTCTCAAAGTGGGAGCTACCACCCCCCGGTGGGCATCGTGCATTTCAGGGGGGCGGTAGAAGCCTCCGATGAAATTGGGGGGTACTGAAGCCTAGAAAGGGGGCAGTGGCATTACCCTGGCGTTGTGTTGCCACTGCACAGAGCCCGTCCCTTTGCTCTCCTGAACTCCTTGCACGCCATACAGCCCTGTTGCAACTTGCAGGTGTACACACTCACGCGCTTGTGACTTTTTGCCCCAACTACATCTACAGCAGGTATCCTCAGAGGTTGTGAAGTCTGTTGGAAACTAGGCAAGTGGAATGTCCAGGGTGGGAGTAAGAAGTCTAGTCTGCTTGAGGCAAGTGTGAATTGGCCACCTTGATTAGCATTGAATGGCCTTGCAGCTTCAGTGCCTGGCTGGTTAATGCCTTTGTTGGGGGATCCTTTGTTGGGAGGTGTTAGCTGGCCCTGATTGATTCATGGAAAAAAAACACTGGGCAACCTTACCTAAACACAAGCATATTTTACTATATTTTACAAAAAATATAGTAAACATTAGAAACATTAATACATATATCTTTTTATTCAATTGCTATTAACATTTTTTAAAAATTAATTTCTAGGGGGGCGGTGAGCAATTTTTTTTCTGGAAAGGGGGCGGTAGGCCAAAAAAGTTTGAGAACCACTGTCCTATACCCAACTAACACAGTCCAACTTACAGCACTGAATAAGTTAAAGAATGGCTTCCCGTGAATTAAAAAACAACATCCTTTGCTTCGGTCACTAAAACGTTTCTACAAGCCGGCAATTCTTGTTTATGTACTTATTTATTTATAACTTTTATACTCCACCCTTGATTCAAAAGGGCTCATCTGAAGCATCTTGTCAGTTAAGAGGTATGACTTCCTTTTTCCTTCAGGTTTACAATCCAAAATTAAGGCATGACACACGAGGAAGGAGAAGGAAGGAGGAAAAACAATAAGGTGCCAGCGCTTTTCCTGAGAAATTTAGTAGAAATAATGTAGGAAACCAATAAGGAAACGTAGGTAAAAACTCTTGCTTGGTTTTAAGGTTCATCCACAACCTTATGCATTAAAGCATTTCAGGAGTGAAAACAAAACCAGCATTGCAAGCAAATTCCTTGCAATGAGATCTTTGCTTTTAAATACATACCAGAGAGAAATGCGATGCTCTGGTGCTACCTTGGTGGGAGATAACTACTATCTTTCCTATCCAAAATACCTGCTTTGATGCTTTCTTGACAGGAGAAGTATGCCTAATGAGTGCATTTATTTTAGCATTTAATGCTCATTAGGACTCAAAGGGAAGTTGCAGAGCTGTCTGCTCCCCAGAACCTCAGTGCAAGGTTAGACTCTAGAAAAGAGACTTGTTCTTATCGTATGTTTTCAATACATTTCCGGCAGAGTTTTCTTAGCCCGGTGGTACAGTGGATTAAACCACTGAGTTGATGAACTTGCTGACCGAAAGATCGGCGGCTTGAATCCAAGGAGCAGAGTGAGCTTCCACTGTTAGCCCCAGCTTCTGCCAACTTAGCAGTTTGAAAACATATAAATGTGAGTAGATCAATAGGTACTGCTTCTACAGCAGGGGTGCTCATTAGGTAGCTCGGGAGCTACTAGTAGACCTTCAGCCCTCTTCCAGGTGATCTTTGGGCCTCACCAGCCGGATGGGGCGCTCCTGCCATGCGCGCGCACACCCTGCGCGCACACACGCTCCTGCTGCTGGCTTCCGCTCTCTCTATGCTTCTTTCACTAGCGGGGCATTGCAGGAAGAAGGAAGCACGAGGCGGGGCCTCTGGAGGGAGTGCCCTGCCTCTCTCTCGTCCAGAAGCAGCTGTGCAGCCTCCATTGCCGGCGAGACAGGCAGGGCAGAGCGCTCCCTCTGGATGCCCCGCCTTGTAATTTCTCCTTCCTGCAATGCCCCGCAGGCGGAAGAAGCGCTGCGCGGGCGGAAAACAACAGCAGGAGCACGTGCGGTGGCAAGACCGCACGGCGGCGGGAGCACGCGAGAGCACGCGGGAGCGCATAGCGGTGAGGGCAGGTAGATCTTTTGGACTTGGTTGCTTTAAGAGCAGCTCGCATGCTGACAAAGTGTGAGCACCCCTGTTCTACAGGAAGGTAAAAGTGCTCCATGCAGTCATGCTGGCCACATGACCTTGGAGGTGTCTATGGACAATGCTTGTTCTTCGGCTTAGAAATGAGCAGCACCCTCAGAGTCGGACATGACTAGACTTCATGTCAAGGGGAAACCTTTACCCTTGACCTATTTGTGGAAGAAGCCTCTGCCTTCCTCTGAGGCTGAGAAAGTGTGGCTTGCTCATTGGAACCCAAGTCCCCTGATGCCTAAGGGACATCTAGACCAGGCCTGGGCAAACTTCGGCCCTCCAGGTGTTTTGGACTCCAACTCCCACAATTCCTAACAGCCGAAGTTTGCCCAGGCCTGGTCTAGACTGTCAAATTAATGCATTCCAACACTACTTTAACTGGCACAGCTCAATGCTATGGAATCCTGGAAGTTATAGTTTTACAAAGTCTTGGGCCAAACTACAACTCCCAGGATTCCATAGCACTGAGTCATGGCAGCTAAAGTGGTGCCAAACTACATTATTTCTACAGACTGTATAGTCTTTACTTAAAAAAAAAGAAAAGATGCCAATCACATCGATCTTTTAGAGGAAAATGTATCAACAATCCTGGGTTGGGACAGGGAATGAACGAGAGAGAGAAAAGCAGGAGGAAATGAGGCTTTCTCTGGGACAGAGCTTGCAATTCCCTTCTGCTTTCAATATGTTTTAGATCTATATCTTTTGGAGTCCCTGGTGACGCAGTGGGTTAAAGCACTAAGCTGCTGAACTTGCTGACCGAAAGGTCGGCGGTTCGAATCTGGGGAGCGGGGTGAGCCCACACTTTTAGCCCAGCTTCTGCCAATTTAGCAGTTCGGAAACATGCAAATGTGAGTTACTTTCCGGCGGGCAAGTAACAGCACTCCATGCAGTCAAGCTGGCCACATGATCTTGGAGGTGTCTGAGGACAATGCCAGCTCTTCAGCTTAGAAATAGAGATGAGCACCACCCCCCAGAGTCGGACACGACTAGACTTAATGCCAAGGGGAAACCTTTACTTAACTATATCTTCTAACAGTCTATGTGCTTTAATGGTCTTATGTTTTCATTTATGCATCGTACCCTATCCCAAGCCTTAGAGTGGCAGGTAAAAAATAATTCATTGTTATTGTTGTTACTACTATCTTCCTGGAGGAACTTTTGCACATTATTTACAGCAGTGTTTCCCAACCAGTGTGCCGCAGCACACTAGTGTGCCGTGAGCGATCATCAGGTGTGCCGTGGGAAATTGGAACCTCCAATACCCTTTCTTCCCCCTCCTGCCCACAGTGCTCTATGGGTGTAGGTGAACTACAACTTCCAAACTCAAGGTCAATTCCCAAGCAAATCAATTCCCAAGCAATTATTTTCTGTTGGTAATGAGAGTTCAATATGCCAAGTTTGGTTCAATTCCATTGTTGCAAGAGTTCAGGATGCTCTTTGATTGTGTGTTAACTATAAATCCCAGAAACTGTAACTCCCAAATGTCAAGGTCTATTTTCCCCAAACTCCATCTGTGTTCACATTTGGGCATATTGAGTATTCATGCCAAGTTTGGTTCTGATCCAACATTGTTTGAGTCCACAGTGCTCTCTGGATATAGGTGAACTACAACTCCAAAACCCAAGGTCAATGCCCACCAAACTCTTACTGTATTTTCTCTTGGTTATGGGAGTTCTGTGTGGGAAGTTTGTGTCTTTCTGCCATTCCTGCCAGGATATCTATGTTGTGAGGAGCGGCTTGAAGAGCTGGGCATGTTTAGCCTGAAGAAGAGAAGGCTGAGAGAAGACATGATAGCCATGTATAAATATGTGAGAGGAAGTCATATATATGTTGTGTTCATCGAAACAGGCCCAGGTTTCACACTGAGTGCATAAATACATTTAAAAGCATATTAACTATATGTATTACTGTGTTAGAGTGTCATTTTGTGACATTTTGGTTGGTGGTGTGCCCCAGGATCTTGTAAATGTAAAAAGTGTGCCGCAGCTCAAAAAAGGTTGGGAAACACTGATTTACAGGAAAGATTAGTAAAAGGCACACACATGCATTCACTCCAGACCAAATGCTTGATTTAATACTTTAAAGAGAAACAATAGGAGGGAAAGGAACCTTGATGAGGTTTCAGGGCTTGACCCATGCGTGATTTCGCCACTGATAGATTCCTTTCCCCACATCACCCTCTCCTTAAGTCTCCTTCCCCCAGAAAATAAAGGGAAATTCCCTCCACAATGAAATCTATCCTGAGAGCGAGGCGGACTATAAATCAAAAACATGACAGAAGTAAACACAGTGCTCACATTTACCCTTTAGACCAGGCATGGGGCAAGTTGGGACCTCTGGGTGTTCTGGACTCCAACTCCCACAATTCCTAACAGCCTCAGGCCCTTTCCTTTCCCCCCTCAGCCGCTTACTTTGTACTGCAACTCCCACCATCCCTAGAACTGCTGGAGGACACAATTGAATGTGCTGATACCGTGGGAGGAGGGATTTCATTCCCTTTGATTTATCTCCCCCTTCCAGCAACGTCCAGATGTGTCAGACTACAACTCCCATCATCCCTCCAACAGCTGGAGAGCACCACTGAGTAGGTAAATACAGTAAATGTGTAAATATCCAGAAGGGAGAAGGGCATAGCTCTGTGAACAATTGCACCCCCCTTTTCTGGTGGCCTCCAATTGGACTGCAACTCTCATCATCCCCCAACACCTGGAGGACACAACTGAATATGTAAATACAGTAAATATTCAATAAACATGGAGGAAGGAAGAACATCATCCCCTCTCGCTAATTCCTTCCTTCCTGGGGATCTCCAGATATGCAGGACTGCAACTCCCATCATCCCCTTAACAGCTACAAATACTTAGTACTGGAAATGTGATAAATATGTAAAAATTCAAGGAGGAGAGGGCTATGGCTCTGCACAGTATTGCATCCCCCTTTTCCTGGCGACCTCCAATTGGACTGCAACTCCCATAATCCCCTTAATAGTTGGAGAACACAACTGAATATGTAAATATTCAATAAACATGAAGGAGGGACATCATCCCCTCCCGCTAATTCCTTCCTTCCTGGGGATCTCCAGATGTGCTGGACTGCAACTCCCATCATCCCCTTAACAGCTGTGAGTACGAAGTACTGGAAATGTGATAAATATGTAAAAATTCAAGGAGAAGAGGGCTATGGCTCCGTGCAGTATTGCATCCCCCCTTTCCTGGTGATCTCCAATTGGACTGCAACTACCATCATCTGAATATGTAAATACAATAATTATTCAATAAATGTGAATATGTAAATACAACATCATCTGAATATGTAAATACAATAAATATTCAATAAATGTGGAGGGAGGAAGGACATCATCCCCTCCCGCTAATTCCTTCCTGGGGATCTCCAGATATGCTGGACTGCAATTCCCATCATCCCCTTAACAGCTGTGAGCACTAAATACTGGAAATGTGGTAAATATGTAAAAATTCAAGGAAAAGAAGGTTATGGCTCTGCACCCTCCTTTTCCTGGCAACCTCCAATTGGTCTACAACTCCCATAATCCCCTTAACAGTTGGAGAACACAACTGAATATGTAAATACAGTAACTATTCAATAAATGTGGAGGGAGGAGGGACATCATTCCCTTTGGCTAATTCTTTCCTTCCTGGGGACCTCCAGATGTGCTGGACTGCAACTCCCATCATCCCCTTAACAGCTGTGAGTACTAAATACTGGAAATGTGGTAAATATATAAAAATTCAAAGGGGAAGAGGGTTATTACTCCACACACCATTGCACCCCCCCATTTCCCGGTAATTCCACTGCAACTCCCATCATCCCCCTGAAGACTGGAAGAACACCAATGGATACTAAATGTGTACATATTTGGTAAATAGAGAGGGAAATAGGAATATCTTTACCTTGCTCCGTGCGCACGTATCCCCTCCCCTCCAGCACCATTGCACTCTCTATTTCCCGTTTGACTCCAACTCCCATCATCCCCCTGAAGACTGGAGGAACACCAATGGATACGAAATATGTCGAAGGCTTTCATGGCTGGAATCACTGGATTGTTGTAGGTTTTTTGGGCTATATGGCCATGTTAAGGAAGCATTCTCTCCTGACGTTTCGCCTGCATCTAAGGCAAGCATCCTCAGAGGTTGTGAGGTCTGTTGGAAACTAGGAAAATTGGGTTTATACATGTGTAAAGACAGCTGGAAGACACAAGAATCAATCAGGGCCAGCTAACAAAGACCCCCTTAACAAAGGATCACACCAGCCAGGCTTTGAAGCTGCAAGGCCATTAAATGCCAATCAAGGTGGCCAACTGCAACATTTACACTTGCCTGAAACAGACAAAGAGTTTTTCCCTCCTACCCTGGACATCCCACAGATAGATAAACCCAATTTTCCTAGTTTCCAACAGACCTCACAACCTCCGATGATGCCTGCCATAGATGCAGGCGAAACTTCAGGAGAAAATGCTTCTGGAACATGGAAATATAGCCCGAAAAACCTACAACAGCCGGGGTACTAAACATGTACATGTTGTGGTAAATAGGGTGCAATGGATTGTAAGTCCCATCACTCCCCTTAACAGCTGGAGAAACCCAAGGAAGGCAAGGCGGCTCTGAGCTGTCCGCAGCCTGTCTTCCTGCCTGCGTTCCTTCCTTTCTTCCCTGCCTGCCCTTCTTTCCTTCCTTCCTTCCTTCCCTGAGACAAAGCTGCCATTCATCGCCTCCGACTGGGGTCCCCGAGCCACAAAAGAGGGAAAGAGAAAGGAAGAGGGAAGGAGGAGAGAGAGAGAGAGAGAGAGAGAGAGAGGAGAAAGTGAAGCATACGAGAGATTCAGAGCAGGCTCCCAAGGAACACACACAAAAGGCAGGCAGGCGGGGAAAAGTTGGGAGGAAAAGCGCTCACCCCATGGAAGAGCCGCTCGTCCTGCTCCGGGATGGACTCGCGAGTGGGGAAGGAAGGAAGGAAGGAAGCCCATTCACGGCAGGCGGCGAGTGGCAAGGAGGAGGAGTGTCCACGGAGGAGGAGGCATCCCCGCCCACGCGGCCAAAGGCGCCGCTCCCGCCGCTCCGCCTGCAGGGCTCCTCGGCTATGGGGCAAGCAGCCCAACATTCTGGGAAGGGGTCACGTGGGCACAAAGGGGGTGGGCTTACTCACTCCACTAACCCTCCTCTCCCCCCCCCCGCCCCACGCGGCTTCCCTTGCGCCAATAGTTGCTTGCGCCGCCGTCGGGCCACGCGTGGTTGTTCTCTAGCGCCCCTCGTGGCAGCGGGTGGCGTTTGCAGGGTTGTGTGTGTGTGTGGTTTTTTTTTTGAAGCCTCGCTATAGAGACCAAAGGGGCATTCTATAGGACAGGTGGTTCCCACCCTTTTTTGAACCGCGGCACATTTTTTACATTTACAAACTCCTGGGGCACACCACCAACCAAAATGACACAAAATGACACTCTAACACAGTAATACATATAGTTAGTATGTTTTTAAATGTATTTATACACTCAGTGTGAAACCTGGGCCTGTTTCGATGAACACCACATAGATATTCTGGCAGGAATGGCAGAAAGACACAAACTTCCCACACAGAACTCCCATAACTAAGAGAAAATGCTATAAGAGTTTGGTGGGCATTGACCTTGGGTTTTGGAGTTGTAGTTCTCCTATATCCAGAGAGCACTGTGGACTCAAACAATGTTGGATCAGGACCAAACTTGGCATGAATACTCAATATGCCCAAATGTGAACACAGATGGAGTTTGGGGAAAATAGACCTTGACATTTGGGAGTTACAGTTTCTGGGATTTATAGTTAACACACAAACAAAGAGCATTCTGAACCCCACCAATGATAGAACTGGGCCAAATTTCCCACACAGAGCCCCCAGGTGTTTCCCTTCCTGAATGGCTCTCTCCCTCTTCCACACCAGAAGGGAAAGCACTCATTCGGTCCGCAGTTGCCTGCCTTCCTTCCTTCCTTCTTTCCTGCGGTTCGAAAGAAGAAGCTGGTGGGCCTGCCTCGGACTGCGTTCCTCACTTCCACTTCCGTTCCCCACCCTCCCTCGATTGGAGGCTGGCTGACTGGGGAAATGGCCGAAGGAGGCAATGCCCTGGCCCCTTCTTTGCCGCTGCCGCCCCCCTCCCCCCCCAAAGCAGCAGCAGCAGGAGTTCGGCAGGAGAGGGAAGAAAGGGGGGAAGAGAGGTTTTCTCGCGGCACACCAGGTGATCGCTCACAGCACACTAGTGTGCCGCAGAGCAGTGGTTGGGAAACACTGCTCTATAGGACAGTGGTTCTCAACCTGTGGGTCTCCAAGTGTTTTGGCCTACAACTCCCAGAAATCCCAGCCAGTTTACCAGCTGTTAGGATTTCTGGGAGTTGAAGGCTAAAACATCTAGGGACCCACAAGTTGAGCACCACTGCTATAAGACTATAGCAGTGGTCCCCAAACTTTTTTTGAGCAGGGACCACTCTCCAACATTAGTACCACAAGGGTGACAAATCAGTTTTTGGTCAACTTTAGATTCAGTCAGGCCCGTAGCCAGGATTTTGATTTTGGGGGCTGAGCCTAAGTGAGAGAGGATCTACCCTAGTAAACCTTTTGTATCATTATCCCAATACCCCCATGCATATGGGATAACAACAACTACAATTTGAAAAGAGCCAAGTTTAGTCCATATCCAGCATTGGTTTCGTTAAATGCCCTGTTGTTGTTGTTATTATTATTATTATTCAGTTCTTCTATGTTAAAATGAAGTTAGTTATGCTACTAATATGCCGCCTCCAAAGGCAGAATATGTAATTTAGAGCCTGTATCTTTAAGAGTATGGGAGGGGTAAGGAGCCCTAGCTTTAGAATTTTGGGAATGACAATTAGAATGATGGTTGGGGATTTCTGTTCTGTTTAAGTTTAAGGTTAGGCTTGAAAGGAAGCAGGGGGTTTACCTGGATCTAGAAAGCACTTAAGGTAGTCAACATCATATCTGGACCAAAAATGGCCAACTGTCCATTCAGGACAGGCAGGGATTGGGGGTGATTGACCTTGGATCTGGGAGTTGCAGTGCACCCTTATCCAGAGGGCATGGAACCAAGCCAATGCTGGATCTGGCCTAAACTTGGCACATAGAGCCAATGTGCCCAACTGTGCATAGAGGCAGGGATTGAGCAATGATTGCCCTTTTTCAAATGGGAGTTGTTGTTTACCTGGATCCAGAAAGTCCCAAAAGGCAGCCAACGGGCTCGACACACTCCACGCCCAGCCACGAGTGTGGCGAGACTTCAATGCACAGGCGTGAAGGCCTGCTGAGTGTATGGGCACGAAGGCCTATTGCGACCTCTGAATGGTCTGTGGTGCGGCAGCATCCTCTTTGACGTCTGGGCTGTCGGCGCACTCCCCTTCCTCTTCTGGCACCGAAGGCTGAAACCAGGGGCACCAAAAAAGGAAAGAGAGTGCGCCGCGGGCCCAGGCGTGGACAAGGACGCCACTGTGCCATGTACCAGCAAGGGCTTCTCGCTGGACCACCCTGAGAGTTTCGGGGGGCGGGGGGAAGCCTCTCAAGCCCCCTCCCTGGCTACATGCCTGGATTCAGTTTATTAGGGATATTAATTCAGAAAATTGCATTGGATAGACCACATTAGCTCTAGTTTCTGATACAGAACATATGCCATCCAGTAGTCACCATCTGCTCAGCCACAGAAAAACATATTTAACCATCCAGAGCTGATGCGGTCTATCCAATACAATTTTGTGAATCAGCGCCCCAAATAACCAAACCGAATCAAAAGTTGGCCAAAAATTGATTTATAACCCTCCAGAGATAAATAAGATAGATTAGATAGCGGTAGGTGAGTAGGTAGATAAATAGATCAGGAGGACTACTGGGAGTCTAAGAATAGGTAGAGAAGAGAGAAAGGGGAGAAAGAGGAAGGGAAAGAAAGGGGGGGATGAAGGGAAGAGGAAGAGAAGGAAGAAAAGAGAGAGAAGGAAGGAAGGAGAGAAAGAAAGGAGAGAAAGATATAAAAAGAATAAGGGAAAAAGAGGGAGCAAGAGAGAAGAGAGAAAAGAGGAAGAAAGAAAAAGAAAAAGAGAGGAAAGGGGGAAGAGACTGAAACGGGGAGAAAGAGAGAGAGAGCGCGTGAGGGAGAGACAGAAAGGACAAAAGGAGCTCTGCATTAGCAGAGCCAAGATTGATTCCACTGAGAGAGAAACCTCCTCCTCAGCGGGCCGGATAAATGCCCTTGGTGGACCACATGTGGCCCCCGGGCTGTAGTTTGAGGACCCCTGATCTATACTATAGATTTAATGCAGGTTGGCATGCATTAATTTCCATGGCTCAATGCTGTTGAATCACGGAAATGACACTGGTGGAATCATGGGAATTGTAGGCACCAGCACTCTTTGGCAGTGAAGGCTAAAGACCTTGTAAAACTATAGTTTCCAGGATTCCATAGCTTTGGGCAATGGTGACTAAAGCGATGCCAGACTGCATTAATTCTACAGTGTAGATGCAGCTTCAGTGGTGGGAGGGGAAATGGGACATAACCTTTGCTCTCTTTTCCAGGCTCTGGCAAAAGCAAACTGTTGCAACCTCTCATATCTTGTGCTTTCTTCCTCTTTAATAACTTTTTGTCATCTTGACCACACTCTGATACATGTTTGGTTAGATGCATCCTTGCTTTTTTTGTGACACATTGGAGGAAATGCCTGGGATTCTCACCTTTCGCTAAATGATCATTTGTAATGGTCCACAATGTTGCTTTGCAGCCTTTTCTGTTCATTTGGCCAAGGCAATCCTCTTCTGCAAAGTCCTGTCCCGAGAGCATCCTCACCTTGCTATCAGGTTTCACCTTTTCTGAACTCAAAGCCAGTTCAACAGAGAAGAGGAAGTACTTTATGGCAATGTCACCCAGGATTATTTACTCCAAACCCACAGCTACTTAATACAAGTGTTTTAAACAAATGCAAATAAATATTAGGTCAGAGGAGGCCATGAGGTTAGCATTGCATTCCACCTTAGAAATAAGTCCCAATGAGCTTTAGAATAAACCACCGCACTTTGAGTAAATATGGCCGATTGACTATAATCCTATGCAGGCTGACCATTCTTTGGGAATACTTCTTCCCAAAGAAAGATTTTCATGATCGTTCAGCATGCTCAAAATCTAAACTGTTTCTTTGGCAGTGATGGCCATTTAAATAAGCAGGGAGCTGCCTCTGAGTAAACTTGGTTGGGCTCCAACTGCAAAACTTCCAGGAGATAATCTGATGTCATGGAAGTGACTGAAATAACAATCCTTTTGAGTTGTACCAAATGATGGGTAAACAAACCATTGTGATCTCTCTGGGTGCCAAGTCTGATTCATTGGCAATGATGGTTGGGACTCAGCTGAAGACAGAGAGTGCATCTACACTGTAGAATAAATGCAGTTTGACACCACTTTAAGTGACATTGCTCAATGCTATGGAATATGGGGAGTTGTAGTTTGGTAAGGTGCCAGCACGCTTTGGTGAGAGAACTTAAGACCTTGTAAAACTACAGTTTCCACACACTTTCACTCTCTCCAAATGCCTCTCTACAAGACTCCCTACACCTGTCATAGAAAGTTGCCAGCATGGTTCTACTCAGACCCATATAAACTATGATGTAGTGATAACATTTGAACTGCATGCCATCACCATCTAGGACTCTTATTCTCAATGCTTGGGACCAGAAGTGATTTTATTATTTCCAGATTTTTGGAATACCTCTACTTGAATGTATGTACATAATGTTGCACCGTAGACCTGAAGGAGCCCTCAGTAAACCACTTGAGACCAGCCGTGGTTAAATGCTTTATTTAGAATATATGAAGAGAGTAAAGTAGATAGAAATATAGTCCAAAGATGCTCTCAAGCATCAAGGTATTGCAAAGCAATAGTCCAAAAGGCAAAACAGGATAAAAAGAGTCTTAATGCCACCAATGGGCTAATCCATGGATAAGTTCTTGGCACAAAGACTTGGCAATCAGAGTTCAAAGGCTGGAAGGCCCAATGGCCCAGGCAGAGTTCCGTGAAGACTTGGCTTGAAGCTAGACGATGGCAAAAGATGCCACACATCTTCCAGACCTAACTTAAATAGGCCTCACAGGCTTTGATCGTTACGACGCAAGGGTGCGTTGGAACTGGTTCTCATGAGCAGGCTGCCAGCTGGGCTTTCTCAAGCCTCCCGCATCGGAACGGTATGTCAACTCGTTAGCACTGGCACCTGGACGGACGGGAGTTAACCTGTCTCCACCTTTCCCTCGGTTCTTATTGGCCCGAGCTGGAGCTGACCTGCTTCTGTCCTTGAATGCTGGGTGAACTAGAGGTGCCTGTAGCATCTTGCTTTTAGGCTTTGCAGGCCTCTATGAGGCTTTGGATTTGACATGGTATTGGTCTTGCTGAGGGCCTGGGACAGGCTGGGGTGTGAGACATAATGAGATATTTTGGAGATGGACCCAAGTCTAAACATGAAATTTAGGTTTCATACGCAGCTTATAAACATAAGTCAAAGGCAATTTTATACAATTATTGGGTGCATGGAATAACATTTGTATATGTTAAGCTGCCAGAAAGCAAAAGTGTCACTATCCCATCTATCTGGACAATTTTGGAGTATTTTGGATTTCAGAATTCCACATAAAGGATCCTCAACTTGTATTTCTTTTCATCTATAATCCACCTTGAATCTCACGCTTCAGAAAAAGCCGTGGATATATATGAAATGAGTGTTTGGAAAACCCTGTTATGGAAGATGAGGACTAGAATCCAAAACATCTGAAGGATTATGGGCTTCCCACATACAACTTAATGCAACCTAAAATGAGAGCCCAGTTTTGCAGAAATCTGGTAAGCTCTCTCATAGTTGTACAGGGTGCCCACACCTCATCCTTCCATGAGATCAGCTGTAGATCCTTCCATGAGATCTGTGTTTTGCCAGAGTGCAATTGGGGAGGGCACAAAAACAGTCTCCTTGGTGGTGACACTCATTTTCTAGGTATTAACAATATTTGTCTTGTCCAGTCTCGTAATTATGGTGGAAAGTAAAAGGTTTCCTTTTAGTAGCATTTCTCCTTTGTCATTAATAAGAAAGAGCATTTGTTGTTAATGGTGGCTGCATCAGAGATCTCAGATTTCTTGCTTTTAAGGATTGCTTAAGTCTCTAATATCCTGTGGTTTTTTTTAACGGTTGTTTTTATTGTGCTTATATTGGTGGTTTGAGTGCCTCTTTGGCAGAAAATACAGCCTATAAATATCTGCAGTCAATAAATAGAGCATAAGATTGGACCACTTGGACCAAGTCCATCTGAAAACAGTGGTATGGTATATTCAATAGAATAAGTGGGCATGACTTGTTTAGAAAGGAAATTTCATTTTACTAAGGCAGTTCTTTGAAAAGTCAGAGTTAGAGAAGTTGCATTTGGTAATTTCCCCCACTGTGCTGTTCCTAAATAAGGCTCAGTTTTTCCTCAGGAAGGATTTCTATATTCTAGGTACATGTTCCAGGAGGGATCCATTCTGGGACCTTTTGCATAATATCTGGAACGCTTTCTCCCAGCTGGCATGCCACTAAAAGCAGAAAATACTGTACAGTACACAGTCAGAATATTCCTCCGCTCACTTGCTATCCTGCGGAGGGGAGCGTAGCTGAAGTGAAGACTCTACCTATTGGGGCATAATCTTCCGGTGCTGACTATCCAAAGACAACCACCTCTCTGGGTGCCAAATCCTGTAGGAATCCCAGCTGTACAAAGTCAGAATGTCTCCCCATTGAAAAGGAGCCTGTCTTTTTCCTCTGCAGAGAGAAGCAAATGAAGCCTGGCTGCATTTCTCTCCCCAGAGAAAGAAGTCCCTTTCTCAGCAGGCAGAAATACTGCTAACCTTTGGTAAATTCTGTTAACTGAGAAAGAGAGCTTGTTTTTCCATGAACAGAAGTGACTGAAGCCTAGCTGTGTTTCTATCTGCCAAGAAAGAAAGAAAGTGGACTATTTTCTCTATGGACAGAAGTGATGGCAGTCCAGTTGAATTTCTGTCCACTGTCTTTCTTGGTGGAAAGAAGAGACTGAAGCCCCGTGGCGTTTTAGTCCACCAAGAAAAGATATAGCCTCATTTCTCAGCAGAGAGATATTTTGGCTCGGCACAGCTAGGCTTCCCATCAGATTTGGCACCCGGGTGTGGGGTGCTTTTTGGGAGCTCAGTGGAGGTAGCCTGATTCTTTGCTGCTCTTGGCTTCATCTTTGGAGGCAATTCTCACGTATAACTGACCAAAGCCTTACTAGATTTTAATAAAGTCTTATTTTGGATTTGGCTCTAAAGAGAGGCAAGTCCCTCCCCCAACTATGTAAGCCATAATGCTAAGGACCATAGCATTTCTTAAATAATTTTTTAAAAATTAAACACAGGGATGATATTTGTATGGCTCCCAAGTTATTGCTGGCCTACTGCTCCCATCAGCTCTAGGAAGCACACCCAATGATAAATTACAGGCAGCCCCCGAGTTACAAACAGCCAACTTACGTACAACTTTTAGTGAAAAATGGGGGCGAGACAACAAGAAGTGAGAGAAATCTACCCATAGGAAGGAAAATTCACCCCTGGAAGACTTATCATAGGGAAAAGGTGTCTCACCCATCCTTGTTTCCACAACAAGCCTTTTTTTTTTCAAAATCCAGTGATCACAGGGACAGAAAATGAGATGAAATCTTTTGAACATGGGCACAGACAGCAAAATAAGCATCACAGGGGTGTTAACCCTTCCTGATTTATCCAAGGTGTGTGTGTGTGTCTATGTGTATGTACTTGTTCCAACCAACATACAAATTCAATCTATGAACAAACCTTCAGAACCTTCTTATTCATAACTTGGGGATTGCCTATATATTGCAAATTGCACGTCAACAAAACTTGGAGTCACAGTTTCCTCATTCCTATTCCAGGCTGTTCAATATCCACATGTGAGAGTCATACTGTGCAAACACTAGCCTCTCCATTTTTTTTATGGGAAAGTAGCCTATATTCTCAACCCACAATCCGATGCTCATGCAATATATGAAATTCAGGCAATGGCTGACACATTTGTTGTCTGGAGAAGAAACTATGTACACACACACACACACACACACAGAGAGAGAGAGAGAGAGAGAGAGAGAGAGAGAGAGAGCGAGAGCGAGAGCGAGAGCGAGAGCGAGAGAGCGAGAGCGAGCATTTTTGGAAAATGTCCCTAATGGAGAAATTATCAATATTCCCCTCCTCAAAATCTAATCAGAAATTCAGACTGTTAAGAGTACTTGTGATTGGGAAGCAAAGTAAAGATGCTACCATAAAGCAAAAGGTTGCAGTGAAGGCAAAATGATCCTAACAATTCATATAAATTCATTATTATTATAGTCGCATTGCAAATGGAAGGGCTGTAATTCAGGCAGTGCTGTAAAGTACCTCTGTGTGGTTATATCCATTTTCAGGTTGTTAGAACACTATACATATCATGTACAGTGGCTACTTCCCTAATACATCCTATTTTATTGGCTGCTGAAATTCAGGGCCCTTCCACACAGCCATATAACCCATAATATCAAGGCAGAAACACCCACAATATCTGCTATGAACTGGGTTATATGAGTCCACACTGCCATATATTCCAGTTCAAAAGGAGAAAATGTGGGATTTTATTCAGCTGTGTGAAGGGGGCCTCAGAGGCAACTACAGACACAGCAGCCTTCTTTGCAGACAAAATGTACCTTAATCACCATCAGCTGTTTCAGTTCTGGAGGAATTGAAAACCTTATTAAATGTGGGGGAAACTCTGATGCAAATGTATTACAATAGCCCTATTTAGACATGTCGCGTGTCCTTCCTCATTTCATACTCCAGTAGCTGTGGGAAAGTCCCTCGTTTTAAGCATTTTGTTGTAGTAAACCTAGCTTTTTGGGTACATCTTGATGGAGATACTCCATGGCTTGTGATTTATTCCATAAGCCCTGAAGGATCTCCACCAAGACATGCCCAAATATTTTCTCAATCTGGCACTGGCCTATCAAAAGAAGTGTGCACTTCCTCAAGAAAGTCAAATTGTTCAGATTGATCACAGTCTAGTATCAGAGGAAGTACATTTACCTACAAAGGCAATCTCTGTATTACATAGCAGCCTTTTTCAAAACCACAATGAAATCTGGAACAGAAACAAGTTTCCATAATTTTCCTCATTTTAGATATGTTTTTGGTTGGTTTCTGTACTCTTAGCTTTCACTTTAGCATTGTAGTGCAATGGCCTCCATTCCAGGAAGGAAACCATGTGAGGTCCAAGGTTAGGCAAAACCATGGAGAAGGACAATATGCACCTACCCCATTCCACTTACAGAGCCCATCTAGACTGGACACTGAATGCTACATCTGTACATTGCTAAATGGTGTTTGTAATTCATTTTGTATTTAAATTGTATAATAATAACCATAAAATAATAAAGTTGGAAGACACCACATGGGCCATCTAGTCCAATCATCTGCCATGCAGAAAAAGTACAATCAAAATACACCTGATGGCCACCCAGCCTCTGTTTATAAGCCTCCAAGAAAGAGACTTCCACCAGTCTTAGTTTTATTTCATCCCATGTTCTCTTGAGTCCCATCTTCGATGAAAAGACCAGGTATCATTTTCATAGGAAGTTGTTCACCAAAGAGAGAGGTTCAATTTATTTAATGCATTGGTTCCCAATCTTTTTTTGACCAGGGACAACTTTGACCAGGGACCACATTCCAACATTAGTCCCAAAAGGGTTATGAATCAGTTTTTGGTCAGCTTTAGATTTGGTCTGGTTATTTGGGGTGCTGATTCAGAAAATTACATTGGATAGACCACATCAGCTCTAGTTTCTCATTCAGAACATATGCCATCCAGTAGTCACCATTTGCTCACCCACAGAAAACCATATTTAATAATCTAGATCTGATGTGGTGGTAGCAATCTTTTGTAGGTAGTCAGCCTCTCCCCTCCTGACATCCCCATTGCCTCGGCACTATAAGAGGGTTTCACGAAACCATTTGCTCTCATTGCCGTACGGTTTTGAGGCAATGGTGTAGTAATGGTGAGGCTGCAGACCATATTTTTGTTCTTGCAGATCACTGGTGGTCCATGGACCACAGGTTGGGAACCACTGATCTAATGGTTGGGGTGGCCCAGAAGGCAGAGATCATTCAATCAAGTAGCAGCAAAAAAACCACAGATATGTAAACCCCATTTTCCTAGTTTTCAACGGACCTCACAAACTCTGAGGATTCCTGCCATAGATGCAGGCAAAACATTAGAAGAGAATGCTTCTGGAACATATTGGCTATACAGCCCGGAAAACTCACAACCATCCAGACATGCAGGTCTTTCATATTTGGGCAGCACCTTTGAAAGGATTGCTGAGTAATACCGCTCTGTTTGACTCATGGTGTTTTTGAGACAAGCTTTCATGCTTGTTCTCATGAGTAATGGTTTTAATGAAATGACGGCAACAAAAAAAATCATTTACTGTAAGTACACAGTAACAATTGAACTGAAAGAAAATGCCGTCAGGCCTTTAAGTCAACTTTCTTTGTGGATTGCTCTAAGACAAAAACAATAGCTGAGGATTAGCAAGACAAATCATGTTTTAGTTAAAAATAAAAATACCTGAACCTGTCCAGCAAGAGAGTGGCAATTCGAGGGACTTAGGTTAGAGAGTATTGGTTTAGAAGGAACCAAAGAGGGTGTTTTCCCCTTCTAAACACTTTCTGGCAAAAGTTGTAGTTTGTTTCTCATGTCTTGACAAGAGCAAATCAAAGCAGTATGTTTGCAATAACTGTGTTGACCCAATTCTGCAAATAAATCATTTAAAAAGAACACTAAAGAGTTCCCCGCGACATGTTTGAAACAAGAAATTCTGTTCTGCCTCAAACAGACAAGAGTTCTTTCTCCCACCCTGGACATTCCACAGATATATAAACCACACTTGCCAGTTTCCAACAGACCTCACTACCTCTGAGGATGCCTGCCATAGATGTGAGCAAAACGTCAGGAGAGAATGCTTTTGGAACATGGCCATACAGCCATGTTGTCTTACGCATGTATACCTAAATTTGTGTTTTTAAAAGTACAATGTAAGTGCTTGCCATTTGATTGGAATACCAGATGAATACCATAATTAGAAATTACCATTGACATGTCACAATTGCAGCAGTGCTCAGTTCAGTTCCAAATTACAAAATATATGAGAGGATTGTCTTGCACTGCTTTCTACCATCTCTATCCTCTGAAGATACTATTTGCATCAATTTCACTATGTGGGTTCAATCCAGTAGAGGAGATCTCTAGATGGGAAAAACCTATATGGACACAAACATCTTCACTCCTTATGCTATTGTCTTCACTATAAATTTATTTTCAAAATGAACAAGGGCTGGATCATGTGCCAACATAATTATCTGCTCAAGGACTCACTTGTAGTTAGCTGTAGCCTTGAATGTGCCTCTCCTGTACAATTGAAAACACCTGTGATGACTATAGAGATACTGCCATTGTTTTGGCTTTTCTCAGGGCTGTTGTTACCAATGAAAGAAAGGAATACGACTGACAAGTAGCTATGGTGGCTACTTTAGAAACAAGTGGGGGGGGGGGGGGCACAATTCACACAAGCGTAGCTTCCAATCAAACCTTTACTGGTGAAATGCCCTCTTTCAGACAACTATTAAAGTTAAGGGAGCCCTGTCCTTTTTTCTATGTACTTACACAATAATCTCTCCAAGCTTTGGAAAACTTAGTGCAGCTTTTATGACACTATGGTGGCCAACTGTAATTTTTCCTGATACTTAGGTTTGCAATTCATATCAGTAGTAGCCACGGGAACTGCAGTGCCAAAATATCTGGAGGACGTATGGTTGCAAGATTAGAATTACTGCAAATATCGAGATTAAGAGTTAAAACCTGAGACCTAACAGTTAAATCCCGGTGATGTCATTAAGCATTATATTTTAATCATCACTCATGGTTACATGGAGCATATAATTTTTAAAAATAATGAAGTCTAACAAACAAGGGGCATACATGCTTTTCAAGGCAGTACTCTTGCCTTGACATTCTTCTCCTGAGGTCTGGAGAACACAGACTCTGAGATTTGGGGATTCTTGGAGGGGAATAAAATGGGTAGATCTGGTGGGTCAGTCCCAACATCTACCCAACTTCACATTTCCCAGCTGGAATCTCTCCTGCTGTTGTTCCCAAGTGACTAATGCTCAGCAGCATGTTGTCAGTGACCCTGTAGAGATCATGATTTGTAGCTTTAAATAGTCTTATTTTTCCATTAGAAAGATAGACACTCTGATACAAACTATTTATTTATAGCATTTCTATTCCACCCTTCTCACTCCGAAGGGGACTCAGGGCGGATCACAGAACCCTTAGACGGTAAACACTCAATGCCATTAGACATAACAGGACAGACAGACAGATAAAAATATGTGTCAGCATTTTTTCCAACATTGGCATCATCGGGGTTATGCTCAATTCTGGCCACAGGGGGTGCTGTTGCTCCATCTTCTATGACGACGAGCTTTTGATCACAGACTTTCCTCCTGTTCTTTGATTGCCGGCTTTTAAAAAATGGTGCCGTAAAATACCTCCTCGTTTAAGCGGTGCCTAATTTCTATACTCACAGCTCACAGATGTTTTCAAACTATTTAGGTGGACAGAATGCTAGGCTGAATGTCGGGTGCTCACCCTACTCCAGGCTCGAACTGCCAACCTTTTGGTTGGGAAAGTTCTATTGCTGGTGGTGATTAACCAGCTGTGCAAAAGCCTGGGCCAAACAAGCCAATAATAGGGTATTTTTGTGGGTTTTTTAAATTGCCATGCCCTTCCTCAAGCTTGAATATTTTACTTATTGGATTAGAGGACTCCTAGCCAACATGATCACTTGGGTATTCTTAGAGATGTAGTCCAAAAAATGGTTTTTAGATTCTGGTCCTGGTTCCACATTGAAAACTATTACCCATCTCTTTGGGGATAAGGGAAATCTTTTCTAACACTAAAAGGAAAGACAAAGAATTGGCTCATCCAGTGAGTAGAAGAAGATCTGGATTTATTCCATAATGTAAGATAGAATATGTTTCTTGATAAATCAAGTCAGTGAACGGTGGAATTAGGGGGGGGGGGGGGGCTGATAATAACTCTGGAGATAAGGGTGGGGAAGAATGATGACTCCCGCTCAACTCTGTGTCCCTTGTAATAAATGAATATTTAGAGACATCAAAAATTCACATTCAATGAAACTCCCCTGAGAACAGCCCAATATACTAAACTATACTTCGTGCAATGTTAATTTCCTAGGGAAGAAGTTACACAAATCTCTGCCAGTTATAGGGAATCGTCCCCTTTCTCCATGGCAACTACTCTCCCTTAGAAACTGGGATGCCATTTCTGGCTCCAAAATTATTACCCTTTCTGTGGAGTGAGCGTGAGTAGGCGGAACTGATACTGCTTTAAATTCTGCAACAACCACCTAGCACAAGGAGCAACTAGATCCTGAAAAATGGTGCTACAGAAAGCAATGGCTCCGCTCTGTTTATCTACCAGGACTTGGTTCAGAGGTGTGCTTTATCCTTTTAAGACCTCTGAGCCATCAAAGGTGTGGGCAGCCTGATCGGTACAAACCCATGTCTTCCTTTCACTCACTTTCTATGAAAAGTCAGCAATTACATCTGCCCTTTGACAGAGTAGTCAGTAGGCAGTAATACCCGAGAAACAGCGGGATGGGAAAGGAAACAGTTATCTATATACTCTTACTTCTCTAAGCAGTCGGTGTCTTTGCTTCTTAACAAAAACCTTTAACTGCTGCACACATTTTCTATCACTAATAATACATACCTTGGTGACTGTGAAACATGCCATGCTGGTGCAGAGAATCATAAAGTGCCCGTTCTATCTGTATGTTATCAAAAACAGCATGAAAAGGACAAAGGTGAAACATCAGCATTCTGGAAGAAGCAAAGACCAACAGCATTGAAACAAATGATTCTCCGCCATCAACTTTGCCACATTGTCCGAATGCCCAATCACCACCTCCCAAAGCAGTTCCTTTACTCTCAGCTCAAGGATGGAAAACAAAATGTTGGTGGACAGCAAAAGAAAATTAAAAATGGGCTTAAAGCTGGCCCCCAAGTGTTCTAATAGGAGATCAGCTGTTACCAACAATGCTGTGGATTTTAAAGAGGTGTAAATGGAAGGCGAAAGGGAGAAACGTGCATCAAGCCAAGCCTTGTTGGGACCACCTTCCATCTGGAAATGTATATCCTCACTGCAAAAGACCTTACTTACTTAGGCGATCCCTTGTAGCTCGAGGATGATGGTCTTCCAGATGTGGTGTCTTGGCAGTGGGTCCGTAGGTGGCTGTAGAGCCCTATTCTTCATTCACATGTTCTACTGCAGTGAGGACACCAGTTTCCAGGTGGAAAGTGGTCCCAGTCAGGGTTGGCTTGATGCACCTTCCTCTTGGCACGTTTCTCCCTTTCATCCTTCCGTCATGCATCTTCAAATTCTGCAGCATTGCTGGTCACAGCTGACCTCCAGTTAGAGCGATCAAGGGCCAGGGCTTCCCAGTTATCGGTGTCTATACCACAGTTATAGAGGTTGGCTTTAAGTTCATCTTTAAATCTCTTTTCCTGTCCATCAACATTCCATTTCCCATTCTTGAGTTTGGACTAGAGTAACTGCTTTGGGAGACGATGATCGGGCCTTTGGACAACGTGGCCAGTCCAGCAGAGTTGATGGCAGAGGAGTATCACTTCAATGCTGGTGGTCTTTGCTTCTTCCAGCACACTGACATTTGTCCACCTGTCTTCCCAAGAGATTCACGGGATTTTGCGGAGGCAACACTGATGGAATCATTCTAGGAGTTGCGTATGACATCTGTAGACAGTCCATGTTTCACAGGCGTATAGGGTTGGGAGGACAATGGCTTATTAAACAAGCACCTTGGTCTCCCTACGGATGTCCCGGTCCTCAAACACTCTCTGCTTCATTCGGAAAAATGTTGCACTTGCAGAGCTCAGGCAGTGTTGTATTTCAGTGTCAGTGTTGACTTTTGTGGAGAGGTGGCTGCCTAGGTAGCGGAAATGGTCAACATTTTCTAATGTTACACCATTAAGCTGTATTTCTGGCATTGCAGAGGGATTGGCTAGTGACTACTGGAAGAGCACTTTGGTTTTCTTGATGTTCAGTGAGAGACCAAGTTTCCCATATGTTTCTGCAAAGATATTTAGAGTGGCTTGTAGGTCTTCTTTTGAGTGCACAGACTACATTGTCATCAGCATATTGGAGTTCTAGAACATATGTTGTTGTGACCTTGGTTTTAGCTTTCAGTCTGCTGAGATTAAATAGCTTGCAAAAGACCATGTGGATCCCGAATAGGTCTCTACAGTCACTTACAGAGCCACCACTAAGACCCTACCTTGGAAGACAATTGTATTCGGCCATGAGTGATAGCCTGTGATGATACAACATTATTAATTACTCCCATGTTAGAAATTCTAGCCCAGAATAGTAACATGCTATTATTGTGTTCTGGTTTCCACTCATTTCTTGAGTTGTGACAATTCTAAGGGAAACCAAAAAGCCAGTGTACTATAGTGGTTTGGTTCCTGGACTACAACCCTGGAGACCAGGGTTTGAATTCCTGCTCGGCCATATAAACCCACTGGGTGTCCTTGGGCAAGTTATAGTCTCTAAGCCTCAGAGGAAGGCAATGACAACCCCTCATCTGAACAAATTCTGCCAAGAAAACCTTGTGATAGGGTCATTTTAGGGTGATCAATCTGCTATGAGTGGGTTTAAACAAACAAGAGTGGAAAACTAATTATGTTCATACATTCTAATATTTAACAATATGATAAATGTAAGCTTTGGGAGAAAAGTCAATATTTGGAACATTTGTTGCTTGAGCAAAAGGAGACAATGTTTTCGTGGGAAGCAGTGAGTAACAGTCCAATCCCGAACATGTTTACTTCAAAGTATTTTTTGTGTTCAACTGGGCTAACTCCCAAGGTAAATATGCATTGGAGAATAGGCTCAGAAGTGTATTTTTTCCTTGCCATGGGGTGATACGCTCTGTTCACCATGTGATGGATGTTTCTCTTGTGAGACAATCCCTATCTAGTAGTCTTCACATCTGACGTCTTTCGAATAAAGACCTTTACAGGTTCACACCATTGTTAAGCTATTCAAAGAATGAGAGTCCCAGATGATTTTGTATAGGAGTTTAGATGAACACCATGATTGGAAACGGCCATGTGCGGATACAATGAAATACAAAAGTAACTGAAAAATGGGGAAGCTCTGGTAATACATCCATTATAGTCTTTTCATGTCAACCTTTGACATACCTGGACAATCTCAAGAAAGCTGTGCTTTTATAGTGTTTTTGAAAGATATGGCCTGTATACAACACTAACTGGCTGAAACCTGTAATGTCATATGCCCATCCTTCCCACCTGCTTCTTTTTAGCAACTCTTTTAAATCTAAATATATTCAAAGTTGTTGGAACATGCAAATAATCAGTTAATGTGTGTGTTAACTGTAAAATAGGATGCATGAAGCTAATTGGTTAGGTAATGTCTGGGGAGCAGGCTGAGCCTGGGACTTTTGGATGCTGTTACATTTTTGTTCAGGCTTGAGTTATGCAGTTGCAGAGGAGAGAAGAAGTGAGGAGCAGAGAGAGAGAGAGAGAGAGACTGATTTTGGAGCTCTTGCTTCATGAGCTGCTGGAGAAGGTCTCTCATATGGACATAGAATGGACCATTTTAAATCTCTCATAAAATGTATTTATTTATTTATTTCAACTATTTGTACCCAGCCCTTCTCAACTCAGGGCAGCTTCCAGCTGGCAATGATTTGATGCCTCCATATACACTTAGAATACATAAAAACCAATAATGACATACAGTTAAAACATTAAAGTCAATACAAGTCAATATAATTTTAAAATGCTTAAAATATAACAGCCTTGTGGTCATATCTAGCTGAATTCTGTAGTCGAAGACTCCATCAAGATTGTCCATAAAAGGACATTATGTGAGTTGATGCAATTGATCACATTGTACATATGTTGTTCTGAACTACAAAGAGTAAACTACTTGTTCTTTACTGTTCACCTGCATGGCATATTTTCTTTCTCTGGCAAGGCAGTGTGTGGGCCGATCAAACATGAACTACACGTGGTTTATTTTACATTATGCCACAAAGGTTACATGAGTAATGTACGTTGGCCTTCCTTTCCTGGTGGTCCGGAAACTGAAACTGGTCCAGAATGCAGCAGCTCGGCTGTTGGCTGGCGTTCTTATGAGCAGCCATATTACACCTATTCTACGCGAGCTGCACTGGTTACCAGTGGAATGCCGGATCACTTTCAAGGTGCTGTCATTGACCTTCAAGGCCTTAAATGGTCTGGGGCCAGTATACCTTAGGGACCGCCTCATCCCATACTGTCCCACTAGACCACTACGTTCAGAATCGGAACAACTTTTGGAGGTCCCTGGTTTCAAAATGTACCACCTCACTACTACAAGAAGGAGGGCCTTCTCGATAATTGCCCCCACTTTGTGGAATGCATTGCCTTCCGATGTTCGAGCCCTTACAGATCTACAGTATTGGCATTCCGGAAGGCGTGCAAAACTCTTCTGTTCCAGCAGACTTTTGGGGTTTAAGGCTGTTGATCCTTTGGACACTTTGCCCGCCCATTCTATGTGTACAGCTCTTGCTGAGTTGTTTTTAATCTAGCTAATACCTGTTTTATTGTGTTTTTATCCTGTGATTTCACTTTTGTAAGTCGCCCCGAGCCACACTGGGAGTGGCGACTGATAAGTGTGAATAATAAATAAATAAATAAAATATTAAGTTATCTTTTTAGATAGATAGATAGATAGATAGAGCTAGAAAATATGCAAAACAGAAAATATGCAGTTAAATTGCCATAACTTAATGCAATCGAATTCTGGGATGTATAGTTTTGTGAGATATTTATCCATTCCTGGCTGGGAGCTATGGCGCCAAAACAAGCCACAAATTCTAGGACCCTATAGGATGGTGCCATGACAATTAAAGTGGTGTCATATTGCTCTAATTCTTCAATGTGCTTTGCCTTGAAGTCTGTCAGTGAGCTGAAATGATGCCAAAACCAACCGGCGTGGAAGGGTGGGAAATCCCCTGCAAATTCAGGCGTAATGCTATGTCTGTACTTACTGTCAGTATGCTCATAGCTGTTAATAGCCTAAACTAGCCCCCTTGTTCCTTTCTCTGTATATAATATGGCCTGGCAGTCCCTGCCAGTGAATGATAGGATTCTCATCACCGGACCACGGTACAGATTGGCTATTATAAATTGCTGGAACCTCTAGCCAGTTGGATGGTAGCAGAATGGCCAGTTGAGGAAATTCATCTGTGCAAAATATGCACGTGCCAAGGTAGCAAAAACAACATCTTTTAATCAAGATAAAGAACAGTTTGATATTTCTAGAATATTTTGGCAGAAGATGCGTTGGAGGATGGGAGACTGTTGCTGTCATCCTGGAACTGTTGCTGCTATCAATCTGACATTTTCAGCTCACATGCCTACTCGCTTATGTGCTCAGTCCCTACATTTATATTTTTAAAATATGGCTAAAGAAGCAATCCACAGAACCATTCTGTGTGCTCCTATTTGGGAATGGGTCTTACTGAATTGATTGTTTCCTCCAATTGCATGTTTGGGGGTGGTCAGAAAGTTATCCTGGACTTTTTTATTACGTTGGGATGAAGAGAAGCCAAATTATGTGGTATATGTGTTGTCAAAGGCTTTTCCGGGCTTTCTGGGCATTTTCCATTTTGCCCACATCTATGGCAGACATCTTCAGAGATTGTGAGGTTTGTTGGAGACTAGGCAAGTGGGGTTTATATATCTGTGGAATGTCCAGGGTGGAAAAAGAACTCTTATCTGGTCAATTGCAAGTGTGAATGTTGCAGTTGATCACCTTGATTAGCATTGAGTAGCCTTGCAGCTTCAGAGGAGGAAACTATGAAAATGAAGAAAATCTGCCTATCAGCATTAAAAAGCTCTAAAATCAGGACAGTAAATAAAAACAACACTAAAAACAGGGGAATTTCAGACAAGAAACATTCCAGTCCAGTTAATCACCTCCCAACAAAGGATTCCCCCAGGCGGAAAGCAGCCAAGCTTTGAAGCTATTCAGTGCTAACTGCTAATCAAGGTGGCCAATTGCAACTCGAGTGGGCTGAGTGTCCCTATGATGCCGAACTATAGGGTCTCCTCCCGTTAAAGGGGGAGAGAGCCAGGCCCCTCTAACCGCGAGGATGTTGGCCTAAAACTGGGTGGTCCCTTTAAAGAACTATAAATCCCGCAAAACCCAAATAGCAATAGTCTCACCCAGAGAAGCACGCCAGAACCGAGAGAAGAAGTCTTTACCGGCCGGTCAAGGATGTAGCCAAGTCCAGAGATGTCCAAAATAGCTAACATGTCTTTATTGAGTACAGTACAGGCATATATAGAAAGATAATCTGTTTGCATTTTAAATTATGCGCCTGGCTGCCCATGTGTGCTAACATCTGATAGGCTGAGATGTCAAAAAAACAGCTGAGCAAGAAGCTGGCCGGCGAATCGCAAGCCGGCGTTCGCTTACGAATTAACCAATCAGGGTCAGGGCTAGATGTGGCAACAGGACACAAAGAAATTTATTTGTGGTGGGGAAATCCTGTGGGATTCTAAAGGAAATTGGGAAATTGGTGAGTGACCACAGGGGTCTCCAAACCTAATTTGCTGTATTTGTCTTTCGTAAGCGGATAAGTGGTTTTTCCTGTCCAGACCAAAACCCATTGTTTAAGGGGTTTTGGTTAATCGGTAAAACATGACTTCATCTGATTAGAGTGACCAGGAAATGTCTATTTTAATTGGTTTGCAAGTTTTCGAGGCTTGCATGGATCCAACCATATTTTTGGCATATGATTTATGTATGTCCCAGTCCATGATTTCACCTACTTCGCTGATTTTCACTTATGGCGGGTGGTCCTGGAACGGAACACCCACGATAAGTGAGGGAACACTGTACCTCTGTCTATGTTGTTTGCCTTGTTTGTGTATGAAACGGTATTGAATGTTTGTCACATATGCATGCTCTGCAATCCACTCTGAGTCCCCTTCGGGGTGAGAAGAGTGGTATATAAATACTGTAAATAAATAAATAAATAAATAATACTCTCTCAGCCTGCAAAGCTGCAAATTCTGCAAAGCAAACTGGATGCTTGCTTCAGTTTAAATGTGCATATTGTTAGTTTTGAATAAAAACTCTGTGAAACTATTCTTTTCATGGAACCTCTACCTCTGCTACCAGTTTTTCTATTAAAATACTAATGTACATACCAATATTATTCACTATTTGAGATGTAACTTTCTATGAGTGGTGAAATTTCTCTTTCCTTCCTGGAAAAATGAAGGAGAGAATGGTTAAGCTTTACTCTTACTATTTTTAATTTTTTACTTCAGTTTTAATGTTTTGTCAAAACAACCCAGAGATTAGCAAAATAGCAATGAAATTCTCCTTTATGCTCCCTGAGGATGAAAAGCCAAAAGCAGATATATTTGTAGTATGTTTATGATTGACAATCAATAATTTTAATGGCCTAGTCAGGAGGAAGAAGAAAAAACATGACCTTTGGCAAACATCCAAATAGCATCTGTTATATTGTCTCGAGGAAACCAATTCTAGCCCTTAGGAGTCGCTGAAGTCGGCAATCCAATCCGGTCTTTCATTGCTACTCATAACATGACTAATTTAAGAATGCTTCATTCTTAAATTAGTCTGAGACCATGTTGATCTGCAAGGTCATGATGAGCACAAATATTGCACACATACCAGGAACACATTGCAACTAAAACTCTACTAGATCTGTTTTTAGAATGAAAACTCATTGCAAATCTCAGTTTGAATTGTGCACAAACTTCCAGATTCTGCTTGGTGTGAACAAGCCATATAACAAGCAGCTACTCCAAGCAGCCAGAATCCAACTAATAACTGTCACCCGAAGAACGTTTTCATTGGCCGCTCCAAGACTGTGGAATGACATGCCAGAAGAGGTTTGACAGCTAAATGAATTTAAAATGCAATTGAAAACCCATCTCTTCTGGCAGGCCTACCCAATCAACTTTCAATCATGAGTTTTAATTTGCTTTATTTTGCCACTATATGTCCATTATGTAGTTGTGTTTGGTATACGTTTTCACATATGTGTGTGTGTGTGTGTGTGTTTTTACTTTGTAAATTAGTTTGTTGTTGTTCATTCGTTCAGCGCTTCCGACTCTTTGTGACCTCATGGACCATCCCACGCCAGAATGCCCTGTCGGCCATCACCTCCCCCAGCTCCTTCAGAGTCAAGCTAGTCACTTCAGTAATTTAATAATGTATTGTATTTTTATGTTAATTTGTTTTTGAATTTGCTGTACCCCGCCTCGAGCCATCAAAAGAGGCGAGTAATAAATAACATGTATTACTCCTCCTCCTTCTACTACTACTACTACTACTACTACTACTATTTGATACACAACAAGATTAGTACACAGCAAACAAGATCACTATGCTGGCTTTTGTATTCGATCATACGTTGGACACTTCCCAAGTATCTAGGAGTGTGTGATTTATCAGCAAATGATGCGTACAGATAGATCTGAGTAGGGTGGCCTCTTGCAGCTGACAGATGGTAATTTTGTCAGCACCGATTGTTTTGAAGTGCTGGCCAAGGTCTTTAGGCACTGCACCAGAGTCTTTGCACTGCTTGCGCCAGAGTCTTTGTAGTTCGACCTTCAAATCCTCATATAGTGTAAGCTTTTCCAATTGCTTCTCGTCAATTGTGCTGTCACCTGGGATTGCAACATCGACAATCCATACTTTGTTTTTTTCCCATGATCGTGAGGTCAGGAGTATTGTCCTGCAAAACTCTTTCAGTCTGAATTCAGAAGTCCCAGAGTAGTTTGGTGTGTTCATTTTCTGTTACTTTTTTGGGTTTGTGATCCCACTAATTCTTTGTCACAGGCAGATGGTATTTGTGGCACAAGTTCCAATGGATCATCTAAGCAATGGTATTATACCTCGGTTTGTAGTCCATCTACTTGTAGTATTATTTTGAGGCCTTTCTGATTTTTCCAGAATTAAACCTTATTGGTTGAGTAATATCACTGAACATTAGTTTTGACCATGCTGCTTGCTTTCAAAGACCCCCTACTGGTTCCAAGCGCCAAAGCCTATCGCCTCACATCAACGAAGAGAAGGGCATTCTCCATCATTGCCCCTATGCTTTGGAATTCCTTGCCGCCGGAGGCCAGGTCGCTCCGTGACCTTCTGGCTTTTCGAAAAGCCTGCAAGACCTGGCTATTCTGGCAGGCTTTTGTAACTGAGTCAGTTCAGATACATGCTAGCTGAGCAAATACTGCTGTTCAATGCAATCTTTTAATGTTTCATTATTGCTGTTTTATTGCTGTGCGGTTTTATTGTTTTACTGTTTTATGCATTACTGTACTCTGTATTCCCAAATTTGTGAGCCGCCCCGAGCCATCTGGGAGTGGCGGATAAGAAGTCCAATAAATAAATAAATAAATAGGTATCTAATATGACATAAAGAGGTGAGCCATTATGTAAATGGAACTCAGAACTACTACAGTATCTTTATATATCTATCTATATATATATATAAAAATCTCTGATATCACATGTCCCGAAGCAATAGAGGCAAATATCAAAGGCTTGGAAAGTGAGATGCAATTTGAAGATTTAACCATTATGATTTACAATAGGATCTAGGGGACAGATATGCTTCACACAACCCTAATGCAATCCTCCTTTATCTGAGAGGCTTGGATAAAGTTATTTTACAAAGATGTGGTAATGGCCAAAGGGGCTGACTCTATGTCTCTTGTAAACTGATTTCCTGAGATGGTGAACATTAAGTTTAGGAACTTCAGCATCTGTATTTGGAGATCAGCCGAGTGAGTTACCATGGAGAATGTGAGCTTTGTAGAGCTTGGGATGTAACTTGTGACAAATAATTAATTTGTTTCCCCATTATATAATTCTGGTTGGAGCAGAACAAGGGATACCATCACACCTTTTGTTATGTAATGGTATCATTTTAGTTGCATTTATAGTTCTAATGTGACTAGACTAAAAGGTGGAATAAGAAACACAAATACTGCTGGTTCATGATGTGTTGTGGCTGTTGCAGCAACAATGAAGTGAACCACAAACTGCAAGCTTATAGCATTTAAATCACCTCAAAATGTAGCTATTTTAATTATCTTTAAGAAATTGAGTAAACTCATTGAAAATTCAATGATAATGATAACTAATTACCTCTTACTGGGATTATTGTATGATTTCAGCTTCCTCAAAAACTGTGGGTTCCAAAAAGGTCGATGGAGACACAGATGGGTAAAAAGCAAAATCAGATGTTCAATGGCCAGAGAGGATGTCCATGGAGAAAGCACTACAAAGAATTGGCATACCACAATTGCAAATGTAGAGCATATTTATTACATTTGACAGCTCAAGATTCCCATACTAGCCTCTGATTGATTCAGAAAGTGTCCAGCTAAGATATGTTCCTTAAGTAAGAGGGTAAGATCAGAAAGGAATGCGGTATGGCAATTGATAAGGGGCTTAATGTTTTGACTTTGGTGGATACAATGGAATCAGTCCAGATAAACAACCTGGAAACTATCAAGGTTTCTCCCTTCTAAACTCTGCTGGTAAAATTCTCACAAGTATCCTTGCAAACCACCTACCTATCTCAGAAGACACCCACCCAGAATCCCAGAACGGCTTCCGCCCCTCCAGAGGAACGGTGGATATGATCTTCACTGCACAACAGCTCCATGAAAAAGGCAGGGAGCAAAATCAACATCTCTACATGGTATTAATTGACTTTGCAAAGGCATTCACAACAGTGAATTGCAATGCTCTCTGGACCATGCTCTTAGAAATTGGATGCCCAGATAAATTTAGAACATCATGTGTCTCCTTCATGATGACATGACAGCAACAGTCTTGTGAAAAAAAAAAAAAAAAATTCACTATATTGATACATTAACTTTATAAAACTTTTGTAATTGTGCATTTTGCTAGTTTCACTATATTATTATTATTTTGCCTACTCTTTGTCCCCTGCATATGCAGCCTGTTGTGTAAAAGAGCTGCCGAAATGCCATAAAACATTTTGTGTCATTTTGGTTGGTGGTGTGCCCCAGGATTTTGTAAATGTAAAAAATGTGCCTCGGCTCAAAAAAGGTTGAGAAACACTGCCTTAAGTGATCCAGGCTCTGTCCATCACCATCGCCTGGTTGGTTTTTTTCCGTGGCAGGAAACTTTAATAAAACTATCAGTGGATTATTGGAAGAGTCTGTCTGTTTATTGATCCACCTATAAGAGGGGTAAGATCAGAAAGGAATGTGGTATGGCAATTGATAAGGGGCTTAATGTTTTGACTCTAGTGGATACAATGGAATCAGTCCAGATAAACAACCTGTGCTTCAGGGTGATTGCCATTTCAATGAGTGTCACAAGGATGGCTCAAGATGGGGGACAAGGTGAAACAGGAAAAAGGACCCCAGGATCTGACACAAACCCCATTGTGGTGTTTCCCGTCCATCCCAGCAGACTTTAAAGATGCCAACACCATTACCCTTTTCCAAAAAAAGGGAAAAGAACAGACTGTGGAAACTATCAAGGTTTCTCCCTTCTAAACTCTGCTGGTAAAATCCTCACAAGTATCCTTGCAAACCACCTATCTATCTCAGAAGACACCCACCCAGAATCCCAGAATGGCTTCCGCCCCTCCAGAGGAACGGTGGATATGATCTTCACTGCACAACAGCTCCATGAAAAAGGCAGGGAGCAAAATCAACATCTCTACATGGTATTAATTGACTTTGCAAAGGCATTCACAACAGTGAATTGCAATGCTCTCTGGACCATGCTCTTAGAAATTGGATGCCCTGATAAATTTGTGAACATCATGTGTCTCCTTCATGATGACATGACAGCAACAGTCTTGGACAGCAACGGGACCCATTTAAGGTGGAATCATGTTAAAGAGGGATGTGTTATTGTCCCTACCTTATTCTCCATCTTCATAACTATGATCTGTGTCTTGTTGATGGGAAGCTTCCAACTGGTGTGGAAATCACCTATCGGACAGATGGCAAACTATTTAACCTCAGCAGTCTGAAAGTCAAAACCAAGCTTACAATAACGCCTGTCATAGAACTCCAAAGTCTGCTATAGAAAAAGACCTACAAGCCACTTTAAACACCTTTGCAGAAGCAGACAATTAGCTTGGCCTCTCACTGAAAATCAAGAAAACCCAAGTGCTCTAGCAGCAGGCACCAACCAATCCCTTTGCAATGCCAGAAATTCAGCTCAATGGTGTAATGTTAGAAAATTTTGACAATTTCCGTTACCTTGGCAGCCACCACTCCACACAAGTCAACATTGACACTAAAATACAATACCGTCTGAGCTCTACAAGTGCAGCATCTTTCTGAATGCAGCAGAGAGTGTTTGAGGATTTGGACATCTATAGGGATCCCAAGAAGCTTGTTTATAAAGCAATTGTCTTCCTAACCCTGTTAAACACCTGCAAAACGTGTACCGTCTACAGACGGCACACTCAACGTCGGGAACGATTCCATCAGCATTGCCTCCAAAAATTCTACAAATCTCTTGGGAAGACAGACAGGCAAATGTCAGTAATCTGGAAGAAGTACAGACTACCAACACTGAAGCAATGATCCTCCGCCACCAACTTTGCTGGACTGTCAAAGTTGCCCAAATGCCCAATCATCATCTCCAAAAGCAGTTACTATACTAACTCTCAACACAAGAACAGAACATGTAATGTTGGTAGACAGTAAAAGAGATTTAAAGATGGGCTTAAAGCTAACCTTGCAAACTGTGGCATAGGCACCGAGAACTGGGAAGCCTTAGCCCTTGAATAGTGATGGAGGGGGTTTACTTTTTTGCACTACATTTCTCCAAATCTCTCAGCCTGTATAGCCAGCCACCAATTGATTAATCTTCTCAGATGGATGGGCATTTTTAAAAAGTAGTCAATTTTCACTAGAGAAACGAAAGCCTTGGAACCATATGGTGTTGTTAAAGGTATGTATGTATGTATAATGGCTACATAGGAAAGCATTATAGTTGCTTGAAAGCAAGCACACAAGTGGGTTGTGCAAACCTCTGAAGCAACAATGGCACCCTTCTGCTGTAATGCATTGTCCCTTTATGTAGGCCAGTTGCCACAACACAGGCCCACTATGTTTGTGACTCACCATACTGAATGCAACCCTTTCAAATAACCCTGCTCTCCATTTTTATAGTCCCAGGCAGTCAGTAAAAACAATGGTTAACTGATCTCCTAGTAAGCCCCCATATGCGGTTGGTGAGCTGCCTTCTGATTTACAAGGCAAAACATACTTTCCTTAACATAAGGTTTCGATTTGCCATAAAAGTATAGATCGCATCTCTCTTTCCGCAGAAAGGAACTGCTCTCATACATGCATTTGCCTATCTGTTATCTCTTGAATTCCACAGATCCATTCTAATCAATAACAGCATCTGTTATTCTAGGATGGTTTCCATTAAAGTGGGGATTAGGTTAGGAATTCATAGCATGGCAACTGATTGTACCGGACAGTCCCTAATAAAATGCATATTATCTTTCTTCCCTCATGCAATGCCCCAAGGATATGACACTAATGACTGAGGAATCCATTTTTGTTTCAGGTATACAAATTAATTTCAGTTATGCCAAAAATTCAGTTCGCCAACCAGGCTGTTCTCTGGAGTACATACTAGAGAAAATCTGATTCTATTTGTCCTCATCCTCATCTAGACTCAGTATTTACTCTGAAGATTCACTTTTAGAATTTGTTTTTCGTGGCAGCTGAAAATGCAATCACAACTGTCTTAATAATTTCAAGTCTCTCCTTTGTTTTCATCTTTTTTGTGCCTTTGTGTTTTGTGCCAGTCAAGTCATTTCTGACCAATTGCGACCTTAAGGTGAAGCTATCAAATGGCTTTGCCTTTGTTTTCCTCTGAGGCTGAAAGAATGTGACTTGCTCCAAGTCACCCAGTGGGTTTCCACAGCAGATTGGAGATTTGGTTTTGGTCTTTAGAGTTGCTGTCCAATTTTCAATCTCCTCCAAAAAATCCTGCAAATGTCTTGGGAAGACAGGCGGACAAATGTCAGTGTGCTGGAAGGAGCAAATACCACCAGCACTGAAGCGATGCTCCTATGCCAACAACTCTGCTGGACTGGTCACGTCTCCCAAAGCAGTTACTATCCTCCCAGCTCAAGAACAGGAAATGTAATGTTGGTGGACAGGAAAAGAGATTTAAATATGGGCTTAAAGCCAACCTCTAAAGCTGTGGTATAGACACAAAGAACTGGGAAGCTCTGGCCCTTGAGCACTCTAACTGGAGGTCAGTTGTGACCAGCAGTGCTGCAGAATTGGAAGAGGTATGAATGCAGGGTGAAAGGGGGAATTGTGCCAAGAGGAAGTCGCATCAAGCCAATCCTGACTGGGACTGCCTTCCACCTGGAAATTGATGTCCTCACTGAGGAAGAACATGCGGATCAAGAATAGGGCTCCACAGCCACCTATGAACCTACAACCAAGACACTAGACTTGGAGGACCATAATCCTCAAGCTAAGATGGATCACTTAAGTAAGTAAGCAAGTACTGTAAGTACTCCTACACCATATGGGCTAATTGTGTCTGTCTTTACCTGTTCTTTGTTTCATTTCCTCCTCTCCTTTCCCCCATCACACCATATCTGTCTCAGGAGACACTCATAGGAGCCTCATCTCCTTGGTTAGGCAGAAAGCATTAATCAATTAATCGATTGGGGCAATTAGTATGACAGAGCTCTTCATTTCCTCTGGCAACTCATCTAGCACCAGCTACCTCATTTATTTTCTAAGAGCTAAAATGCTCAATGGTATAGTTACTTACAATTGGGTCTCCCATATTTTGGTCAACAGCTATTGTGAAACCTAATGCTTGTGAATGCTTACATCTTTTGTTGAAATAATTCCTCTTAGCATCCTATTAGCAGTTTTCAAAGAAGTAGCTGTATTAGTCTCTTGCAGCATAGAAAAGAGGAAGGGTGTGTGTTTGAAAAGAATATAGCAGCTTACAAAAAGGTTTTGAACATGGATTCAGAATATTTTCTGAGAATATTCGCAGCAAACACTCTTTTATTATTATATGAACTTGGGTACCTGGAGATGTCTGGGTTATTTGAAAAAGGCATTGTTTGTTTTGGGGTGTTAGGTAATATCATTTAGTTAATTAGTAACACTATTTATTAGAAAAAAGTTAAACCCAGTTTTGGATTTGTTTTTTTTATGAATGCACCCATTAGAAAATGCATAAGGATGTGGGAGAACTACAATTCTCAAAACTGTGGGTCAATCCTCCCCAAACCAGGCCTATATGCACAGTTGGCCATGTTGTATCTGTGTGCCAAGTTTGGTCTAGATCTGACATTGGCTAGGTTCACTGCTCTCTGGATGCAGGTTAACTACAACTCCCAAAATCATGGTCAATTCTTACTCCAGCAGTATGTTCAGTTGGTCATGGGACTTCTCTGTGCCAAGTTTGGTCCCAGTCCATGGTCGGTGGGTGTCACAGTTTCTCTGGATGCAGGTGAACTACAGCTCCCAGATTCCCAGGACAATCAGCGGCAAACTCCGCCTATAGTCACAGTTGGGCATTTTGGTTCTGTGTGCCAAGTTTGGTCCAGATCCAGGCATGTAGCCGGGGGCCCCCCCAATTCTCAGGGTGGTCCGCTAAAAGGCCTTACTGGTACATTATTTAAACTGTTATGTTTATTCATATCATGATCTGATCACCATGCTCATTATATCCCACATTAATGGGGTTATTGGGATAACAATACAAAAGGTTTGCTATTACCCAGTCTCAGCCCCCCCCAGGCCCCGAGTTCAGGCCCTGTCCAGATCCATTATTGGGGGAGTTCAGTGTGCTCATGTTGCAGGGTGAACTATAACTCCCACATGGGTAGGTCATTCCCTCCCCAACCTCTACAGTATGTTCTGTTGGCCATTGGGGTTCTGTGTGCCATGTTTGGTCCAGATCCGTCATTGATAGGGTTCAGAGTGCTCTGGGTGCAGGGTGAAGTACAACTCCCACGCGGGTGGGTCGGTCCCCACACAAATGGCTCCAGTATGTTTTGTTGGTCACCAGGGTTCTGTGTGCCATGTGTGGTCCAGATCCGTCATTGGTGGGGTTCAGAGTGGTCTGGGTGATATCGGTGATGTTATTGGCACATGTAATATTGCTCCCACTATTATACAGTGAGTTTAGAAAGGAATGCTGTTTTTACTAAAAAAAAAACCCACTGTGTATTTATCAAAAAATGAGTCATGTCGTCCTGTTTTTTGATAGAATTACAAGCTTGGGTACATTAAGCAAATGTTGTGGGTGTGATACATCTTGTTTTCATTAAGGCTTTTGAAAATGACCCCTAGGATATTCTTGCAGACAAAACTGTAAAGTGCACTAGACAATTCTACTACTAGGTGGATTTGTAACTGTTGATATACCAGCACTCAAAGATTTATCACATCTTCACATCTGAGAGTGGTGACTAGTGGGCTGCCTCGGGAATCCATTGGTCAACATCTTTATAAATTACTTAGATGACATAACAACAGGCATGTTTACTATATTTGCAGATAACTTTAAATTAGATGTAGTAGCTTGTAGGGATAGAATTCAAAATGGGCCTGATAGGTTGCAGAGATGAACCAGACCTAACAAAGTCAATTTCAACAAGGAGAAATGTACATACAGTACTATCTTTAGGGAAGAAAAAAATCAGTTGGTATTACCTAGCTTAACAAAAGTCCATCTGAAAAAGAACTAGTGGACTACAAACAAATATGAGTTGCTATTGTGGTAGGAAAAAAGTATGATGAAGGTCTAGGCTGTATATCAATAGGGTTATTGAGGGGAAAGACAGTACTACTCTATTCTGCTTTTATTAGACCTCACTTGGAAGGTGTCGAGTTCTGGACACTTCAGTTCAGGAAGGATATTGATAAGCTGGAACATGACAGAGGGGAGGAATTAAATAAAATTCTGGAAATCAAAACATGAGAAATGGCTTAAGGAGTTGTGTATGATTTGCTTGAGGAAGATTGAGAGGTGATATAATAATAGTCATCTTTATATATCTGCGGGAATGTTATGTGGAAGAAGGAGCAAGTTAGTTTTATGGACAAAAAACAATGGATTCAACTAGAAGAAAAGAAGTTACATCTAAAAATCAGAAAGAACTTTAATAGCTGAGGAATGAGAGTGATGGACAAGACACCTTTAAACAGAAGTTCAGGAGTGCTTAAGCAGTCTATTCCTACATGGCAGGGAGTTGGATGAGATGGCCTTGATCATCTTTTCTAACTCTGTGAACTTTTGATTCTACTCATAAACATTAACTGCAATGAAGAAATGCATTACTTTGTGTAGCAACCCAGTTCCCTTTCGTGCCTGGGGGGCAGGGGGCAGCACCGGGGGGTCCCACTTGCATTAGGGCCAGCTGCAGTTGATGAGGATATGGAGGAAGGGGCTGATGAGTTAGCTGGGCCTTCCTCTCCCACAGAGAGCTTGGCCTGGGATGATGAATGGCCTGACGGCTATGCTAGCTGGGAAGTTCAGGCTGACCCTGAGAGTGATGATTCTGATCATTATGAGAAACCAGGTGGTTACGGGTCCCAGGAAAGGATCAGGGAAACAGTGGAGGATGAGCCCATGGAAGCCGAAAGGGAGTTCGGCTCTCATGGAGATAGCGACCCAGGTGCTGGGAGGCAAGGACGGAGCTTTGATAGGAGACGGAGCATTGAGTCCAGCAGGAGGGATTGGCACCATAGCCTAGAGCGCCAGAGAAGTGCTAGATCCCGTAGCACAGATTGGCGCAGAAGCCTAGAGCGTCGGGGCCTCGCCAAGGGATTCAGTATAGGATCCGTGCCATCTCAGTCTATTCTATTCTAAGAGGAGTGAAGCGGCGGAGTTCCAGGGAGCCAAGTTGCCGGCTCGAGCCTTGCCAAGAAGTTCCTTGGGATTGTTTATGAACTTTGCCTTGTTCTTTGCCACGGACCAAGTCCTTGATCCGCATAGTTTTGCGGAGCCTTTGCCACGGTTGCCTTTGGATTTTACTTACGGACTCTTTACCTTTTTGATTGAACTTTTTGATACTTTTTATGGACAATTTACCTTTTCACCTGTTTCTTATTATTCAATAAATAGTTAGCTGATTACCGTCTCTCTGTGTGTGATTAAGGGGCTGGGCCGAGACCCTGCATCGTGACACTTTGAGCAAGATTTTCAAGTTCTGCATTTCCAAAATGGGTCAAATCAAAGCACTATCTGGTTCAGCATTCTCTTTCAACCGTGGCCAACTAGATGCCTAGGGGAAGCCCACACGCAAGACGCAGGCATAGCTGTACCTTCCTACTCACGTTCCCTGGCAACTCATATTCAGAGGCATATTATAAACCATCCTGATTAGTAAGAGATGACAGACTTATCCTTTTCTGATATGCTTCTGAAGTCTTGCAAGTTGGCAGTCAGTAGTACACTGTGCTGCAGAGATTTCCATAGTTAGGTTATCTACATTGTGAAATGTATTTCTTTGTCTGGAATTCCCCACTATTTAGCTTCACAACTGGATGACAATAAGTTTTGCTATTATGAGATATGTACAATCATGTAGTAATAGTTTGTGTGATCAACCCGGTATGATGGTCTGAGTGCTGGATTTGGAAAACCAGTTTAAATCCTTGCTTGGCTCTAGAATCCATTGAATGACCTTCCCTACATCACACTGTCTTGGCCTATGAGGAAGTCTTCTGCCCCTAGGGCCCGTAAAAATGGCTTTAGAGAGATGGACACGAAAGTTTTGGGCCCTGAAGGCAGAGAAAAGTCTTCCCATACACAGAAACCCGAAAGTCTTTGAGTAATGAGTTCTAGACTTAAAATGGTGAACTCAAACAGGTTTATTGAATAACAACCAGTGAAAAACAACTGGTGGCCCAAAAACGCTTAGTTGGTTGCTAAGAAAGGGTCCTTTGAGAAAAGGGATCTATCACTTGCCTCTTTGTTTGCAGAGTGATGGTGCTTTCTTTCGGTTCCAGATTTCCTGTTGCCCTCTGGTTTTATAGGCCCACAAAGTCCTGTAAAACCCCCAAAATCCGCAGTCTATGTTGAGGACAGGTCCTCCTTTGCACTGCAGGCTTGGTTGAGAGCACAGGGCTGGCTTTGTAGGTGGACAAAGGTGCTTTGTCTCAGTATGAATGGATTTCCATGCACGTCCATGCGGCTTCTTTCTTGCAATGGCCAAAGAGAGCAAGTCCTGCCCCTCAGATGACCTCAGAAAGGGGAGGAGTTAGGGTGGTGACGTCACCTTGGCACCAAACACAGTCCCTCCCATGAAGTCCGCATGGTTGAGGACAAAGGAATGCAGATAAGGTTAACCAAGTCCATGATGCAGTACTAAACAAGCCCCATGGGGGCATAACAGGAAGGCTACCGCAAACTTTGGAATAAATCCTGTCAATAGAGTTGTCATAAATTGGGATTACAGCATCAAAGAATCAAAGAGTTATTACTGAGTAATGAAGAAAATGTCTTCCTATTTATCTTTTTCTACACCACATTTGGTTAACTACATCTATCAGGTTTCTCCTAATTCCCCTTTTCCCAAGTTAAACATCTCTAAACATGATAACCTTTTCACACAGGGTGAATATACCAGCTTTTTGATAATTTTTGCTGATCTCTTTTGCAATTTTCCAGATCTACAATTTCCTTTAGCGGTCCAATGAGCAGAGTGGTACCTAGTATCCAAGTGTGGCTGTATCAAATATTATCACAGCAGCATTACACAGTTGAATAAATTCATTATGGTAGTGACAAATTTCATTCTAGATTCTTTTTATGATCTTGGTGGAGGCTTCTTCTTTGGAGATGTTGAATTTTATCCCTGACTGCACAAGTCTCCAGCCCTCAATGAGTAGTTAGCCGAGCTAGATTAGAATTAGATATTCGTTCCCCATATTCCTCAAGCACGCTTATTTTAAGAAGGGTCTTACTCATCTTGCATGCCACTATCTCCTCCCCCTTTGAATACTTAGCAATGCGATCTCTTGGGGGTAAATGTAACTTCCTCTTTAAAGGTATTTGTATTGCCCTGGTGAGGACATGTGATTAAATCTCTAGATTGGTCTCTCTCCCCCCTTTGTTCTCCAAGGGTGAGGACATATCTTCCCTTTCTGCAGCCAAGATGTACCGTAGTTGCATGGATACTACTTTGTTATTTTACCTTTTCAGATAGCTCAGTGAAACTAGTTAGCGCCAAGAAGCTTTCCTATCCAGAATATATTTCTTTTTACTTTAATAAACATATTATTTTTGATCCTATGAAGTTGTGGATCTGCAATCCTGTTCCATCTTGCTGAATGGAAACCAATCATTGCTCTTTATGCGTAAGCTTCTATTGGTTATGAACTGTGCTTCTGGCACTCAGCAATATTTTGTGTAATCACCCAAGTGAGGGTCATTTTTGAGTGCAGCAGCACCTGATTCCCAACAGGAGGCTTTTAAACAGAGGCTGGGTTGCCATCTATTGGGGGTGCCCTGAATGTGATTTTCCTGCTTGGCAGGGGGTTGGACTGGATGGCCCACAAGGTCTTTTCCAACTCAAGGATTCTATGATTCTGTATGATTCTATAGAGAATATGTCTTTAAGAATCAAATTAATTATTATTATTACACTTTATTTATATTCTGCTTTTCTCACCCCGAAGGGGACTCAGAGCGGATTACAGGTACACATACTTAGCAGACAATCCCTGCTGTTTCCACATACAACATATAGACGAACAGAGGCAAACTCTGGCCACCAGGGGGAGCTCACACACTCCTCATCTCTCAGCGTTCCCAGTGTCCCTTGTTGTTCCTTCCGCATTCCTCAGCGTTCCTGGAGTTCTTTAATGGCCTCATAATTCAGTCAAAATTTGCCTCCCCACTTAATGTGGTACTTTAATCTCCTACTTGACAAATGCAACTGTCTTTCGGGCTGCAAAGGTCGACAGCAGGCTACACTTAAAGGTCGAGCACCCACCTCGACCTGGGTAGGCCTCAAACTCATGACCTACTGGTCAGAGAGATCTTATGCTGCTGACACTTAGCCAGCTGTGCCACATTCCCGGTGCTTATAGTACCATATGGATATGTTGACCCAGGTTTTTCAGATTGATCTTTTGATTACAATTTCTACACTTCTACATGAATGTTTTTTCCCTGGTTTGTATCCTACTATGAGAGTTCTTCAAAGATACAAACTTGCAAATGATGCCCACATTTATCTTTCAAGGACCAATCATGTTAAAAACAAACACATAGGTGAGGGCATTCATATCCCATGACAAAAACACATAAAGTGTAGCAAAAATATTATCAAGTTTGATCTCCAGTCAGGCTTTAATAGCACTAGCATTCAAACCAAGTCAGTAAAACTTTTTTCATTTTCCTGTGAGTAAACCTTTCTTTATAAAACCCTGTGAAATTCATGAGGTCACACTAAGTTGACAGGCAATTTGAAGGCGCTCTCTCTCTCGCGCGCACACACCCTATCAATCTTATGCATAAGTAACATTTACACGATTCTGCTCCAGAAACATTTCAAATTAATGATCACAGAATAGTAGAGCAAGGCTGAGCTTTAAAGACTATGTTTTCCATTCACTATGTACTGGTGGTACACAAGGCCTTTTGTTGTAGTTAATACCATTTAGAATGAAACCGGGTTTTTTTTTATAACCGTTTACTTAGGCAAAACCTGACCTTTTTATCAGGCACTGGGGATTCATTAATATTCCAAATACTAATTGGGGAAAAAAATCCTTACCCAAGCAGTCATGCAGAATCCTGAATGGCAATTACCTTATGGGCTGCAAATGATTTATTAGATGTTTTAAGATTTAAGGCAAGCCACACATAAAGATTTGTAAATCATAAGAGAGTCTGGGTTGGAAAACTGCGAAAAATAAGCAGCAAAGACACACAGTGCATTATCACTCAAAGCGAAACTGCTAGGTAACATAGAAAATGCAAAACAGATTTTCCCAAGATTTACAAGATGTTGCTAAAACATTTCTGGGAGCCAGTATAATAAATCACTTTTGTATTGATTAGTTTTAAAGCTAACCTTCCCTTACATTGATTTCTTGTAGTGCAGACAACTTTCTTATATAAAACAGTACCATTAAGTCTTTAGAAATATTTGTCTTGGATTCTGGAAAAACAATCTGAAAACCTTTTTTTTTCATGCGGTGTAAACCTAGTTTCCCTAAGGAGTTAATAAACCATCATTCAGGGAAGTCCTTTCCCATCTGCACCAGGCATCAGTGGTTGGTAACATAAAATAAGAGTCCCCTACAAGGCTTAAACTTCACTTGGTTAAATGTGGTCAGTGTTAAAATCATTACTTACTTTTAGGTAATCTTTGTGTTCCCAGTTCCAAAAGTATACCTTTCACTTTATGCATGTTGTGTTGGCGGTAGACAATATTTGCCATTCATGAGTAATTTTTACCTACCTATTGACTTCATCACATGCAATAAAATCACCGTTTCTAAACACTTAAGAAACTGTAACCGACAGTGCCCTTCACACGATGCAAGTTTCAAATGTGGAGTTGAGGTATCTTACTGTTTCTAAAGTGTGAGTTTTCCTGACGATTCCTAAGCCAGCTGGCAAGTGACTTATTCCTCAGTCCCTCTCATAGAAACATGTAAAAATATTCAATTTAACATGTGATGGGAATTCCCCCTCACCCGTTTGTAAACATAACAATGATGTCACTATGGAGTGAGGAGCCAAGGTGGGCAATATTGAGTCCTTTCTTCTGCCATTACTGTTTGGAGACCGAAGAGGTATAGCAAGCATTCAAATATATTAAAAACATTCATGAGAAAATAGCAAGCATGCACATCTTCTAGTGCAGGGGTGCTCATTAGGTAGATCGCAATCTACTGGTAGATCATGTAGGGCGTCCTGGTAGATCGCAGGCAGGGCGGGAGGAAGGCTCCACCCCGCCAGCTCCCAACGCCGCCCAGGTGCTGCCGGCCAGTCAGCGTGGTGACGGCGTGACCGGCGTTGCTATGGCCCATATGGGAGCCATACACGGTGTGTATGGCTCCCATGCCATTTCCGCCGCCGCCCTGACGTCACGCACTGTTTTTCCTACAATTTCATGGTCTCGCCAGAAGAAGGCCGCGGGGGAGGGGCGCAGCCAGAGGTGGTTCCAACTGCGGCTCCCTGTCCCCCCTCGCTCTCTTTCATTCCTTCCTTCTTCCCTTTCTTCCCTCTTTCCTTCCCTACTTCCCATCCTTCCCTACTTCCCATCCTTTCTTCATTCCCTTCTTTCCCTCCATACCTTCTGTTCTTCCTTCCTTCCTTCCTCTCTCCCTCTTTTCCCTTCCTTCCTTCCTCATCTCCTTTCTTCCTTTCCTTCCTTTCTTCCTTTCCTTCCTTTCTCCCCTCCTTGCCTTGCCTTCTTGCCTTCCTTCCTTCCTTCCTTCCTTCCTTCCTTCCTTCCTTCCTTCCTTCCTTCCTATCTGCCTTGAACATTTGCTGTTGGTTGTTGGGGTTCTGTGTGGGACATTTGCCCCAATTCTGTTGTTGGTGGGGTTCAGAATGCTCTTTGATTGTAGGTGAACTATAAATCCCAGCAACTACAACTCCCAAATGACAAAATCATTTTTTAGTGATGGTCACTCCTTGTAGGTGTCTTGTGGCCAAATTTGGCAGCAATTCGTCCAGTAGTAAGAAATCAGTTTGTGTGTGTCAACTGTAAAATAGGATGTGTGGAAGGGCCTTGGGTTATCTGAGGCCCTTTCCACACAGTTGAATAAAATCCTATGTTATCTGCTTTGAATCAGATTATATGGCAGCGTGGACTCAGAAAACCCAGTTCAAAGCAGATATTGTTGTTATATGTTTCACATTTTTGTAATGGGTAGGTAGATCATTCTGACTTGGTTGTTTTATAAGTAGCTCGCATGCTGAAAAAGTGTGAGCACCCCTGTTCTAGTGTCTCTGTAACTTTAGCAAGCTCTTGCTTTCAACATTATCAGTTGCTTCTCTGAAACTCCTGCTGTGCTGTCAGGATTTTATTTTGCCTATCAAAAGGCTAGCAGAGAGAGAGAGAGGAGGGGGGGGGGATGTAGGAGAACTAAAGTTTCATTCCGCCTCTCCCTTCTGTTCTCAATTCTGCAAAATAAGAATAACACCTCTCTATATGTTGTTGTGAGTTTTTTGGGCTGTGAGTTGAACTCCTGAGATTGCGAAGAGAGAAGTTTCTTTTAAAAAAGAAAATGAAGGGGAGGGACTGGGGGAAACAAGTTTTTACTGTGTAATGGCAAATCAAAAGGATAAATCTTAAAGAAAGTGAAGGATTGGTGTGATGGGGTAGGAAAATCTCGCATTTACTTTCAAAATGAGGTGTGACTAAGCTTAAGGGGAAACCATCTCTCCCAGACGCTTTATTAATCCTGTGGGATGTAGTCCTAGGTAGGCATTTTAGACTGCCTCTGGAAGAACCCATGGTTTCAGAAGCAGTTCCCTAGTAGTTCCTACCAAGATAGGATCCGTAGGTTTGTTCTTAAGCTGAATTTGTATGTAAGTCATAACAGGTACATTTTAAGTGTAACTCCAGACAAAAATATGTATTATTTAGCTTTGGATAGCATAGGGAAAGATAACACTCATATGGTGTTTGTTTTGCTGTCTGTGTCCCTGTTCAGAAGATTTCACTGGACTTTCTGTCCTTGTAATAATTAGATTTTTAGAAATTCGACTTGTTGTGTAAACAAGGATTGGTGATAGAGCTTTGGTGGAGACACCTTTCTCCCATGATAACTCTTCCAGGAGTGGATTTCTCTTTCAAGGGGCAGATTCTTCTCATTTCCTGTTGTCTCATCTCTGTTCTTAACTATGAGTTATTTGTAATTTGGATGTTTGTAAGTTGGGGACCACCTGCATTTGTAAAGTGCCATTCACATAGTGCTATATAAATCAACAACAATAAATAGTAGTAGTAGTTGTAAAGGTCTGCTCTCCATGATCTATAGTGTGATAAGGAATCAGATTGTTTACCTCGAGGGTGAGCAAAGGATGTGGTCCCTATATTGCTGGACCACAACCCTCGGCAGCTCTGTCTAACAAAGGCAGTGGTGAGGAACACACAGTGAGTGGCAGTCCGACAAAAGTTCAGCAGGGATGTTTGTGATCCCTGCTGAACTAATGTTGGAAACTGAGAACCCTTCTACATAATCCCAGATTATCGAATTTTAACTGGAATATTTGAGTCCCCACTCAAGATAACCTGGGATAAACAGATAATCAGGGATCCGATCCTGGGATAAAGGGGAAGTGTGGAAAGGCCCTGAGGCACCTGAACCAAGATGCTCAAAGTTGCAGATCAATAGCGGATGTCTTGAAAGCAGGATTTAAAGCTCGGAACAATTTTTCTTCCTTTTGGTGAGCCCTAATAAATCCTAGTTACTAGCAACTGAACATTTCGGGTGGTGTTTTACATGCAAAGAAAATATATTTGTTTTCTATAAGACAGAAAGGAGATGCTACTTCATGGTGAGTCTTTTACTATGTAATTCCTTTGCCTCATTCAATTAGTGGTAGTAAAGGTCCAGAAAATACCTTCCACTTTAGTGTCCTTAGCATTTTTCCACTTTCCCCCCCTTAATACAGGAAAGAAAGCTGGGGCAGCTGCATAACACTTTTTAATAGGTAGCACTGGCAGCTATCCATTTGGAAGCATCCAGAGAAAGACAGAGATGTAACACTTGACCTCCATCTCTCATTGAATTTTCACACACTTTTTATTATACAGCCCAGATGTGTAGTGAAATGTGTTTTGTGCCCTGCTTGGAAAATAGGGTATTTTTTTTTGCTTGGAAATACTTTATTTCACATGTGAGTCTCATCTCTGAAGTATTCTTTTGAGGCTGCTTCCAGACAGCACTTAAATGCGTGCCGAAGTGGGTTTAAGAAACCTGCTTAGGTGCATGTTTAAGTCCCCACACCACCCCCTAAAATGCGCACTTTTCCCGGGGGTGTCTAGATTCCCTCCCAGTAACTTCTGGGAGGTCCGCCAGACACCTAACTCCACCCCGCCCCCCAGGCCTTAAAATTAAAATAACTTACCCAGCCGCCAATCCACACAGCTGTGTGGATTGGCCCTAGGGATCATGGGATGCAGTCCTGGGCCTAGTCCACACAGGGCCCATGGCCCATTAGACTCATGCCTTTCATGAAGGTGCGGGTCTAATGGGCTATCAAATTGAATGTGGTTTTAAAACTTGGTTTTACTGGAGACGTAAAACCGCGGGAGCTCCTGCATTATGGGCCCTGTCTGGGTGGGCCCTGAAGGAAATAACAAGGGAATTAGGTTGTCCTAGGAGCTTATCATATGAGGCAGGCAAATTGCAGTTACAGCAGGACAACAGTATCTTTGGCTAGGACTTGTCACTTAATGTTGATCTGGTGGAAGACAGCCTATAAGGCAGTGGTTCTCAACCTTCCTGGCCGGGCCGCCCAGAACCACCTTTCTCGCTGCCCCCCTTTGAAGGGGAACCGCTGATTCCGTCCCCCTCAGTAAAAAGCCTTGGTGTTATCCTGGACTCCAAATTGTCGATGGAGGCCCAGGTTGCCTCCACGAGCAAAAGGGCCTTCTTCCACCTGCGCCAAGCGAGACAATTGGCGCCCTATCTTCTGACGGAAGCGCTAGCTACAGTAATCCATGCCACGGTTACATCAAGGCTGGATTACTGTAACGCTTTGTATGTAGGTCTACCCCGGTCACTAACCCGCAGGCTTCAGATTGTGTAGAAAGCGGCCGCCAGGCTTCTCACAGGAACATCGATGAGATGCCATATTACACCATCTCTGCAGCGCCTGCACTGGCTGCCCGTTGAGTATAGAGCCTTACACAAGACCTTGACCTTGGCTTTCAAAGCCCTACGGGGCCGGGGCCCAACATACCTAAAAGACCGCTTGCTGATGCCTGCTTACTCAAGGACCCCGCGGCCAGCAAACAAGAACCTTCTTCACGTACCAGGCTTGAAAGAGGCCCACCTGGAGACCACGAGACGGAGATCGTTCTCCGTTGTGGCCCCCGTTCTTTGGAACTCGATGCCACCGGACCAGAGAGCCTCCCTCGACCTGCCCCAGTTCCTGACCGCTCTGAAGACCTGGCTATTTAGGAAAGCCCATGGTTAATGCAGAACCAGGAACTCAAATACCGAGCCTGGCCCCTGCATTTAACCACTGAATATTTTAATCTAGTTTTAAATACTCTATTTTAATTGTGGAATTTGTTGTGTGTAAGTCGCCCGGAGCACTAACGTGGAGGGCGACTCAGAAATAATAAAGTCAGTCAGTCAGTCAGTCAGTCAGTCAGTTCCTAATGACGCACCCCCTTAATACAGATCTTCATGTTGTGGTGACCCCCAACCACAAAATTATTTCTGTTGCTACTTCATAACTGTAATTTTGCTACTGTTATGAATCTCAATGTAAATATCTGATATGCAGGATCAGGGCCGTAGCCAGGATTTTGATTCGGGGGAGTGAGTTTGGTTCGGGGGAGCTGAGACTGGGTGGAAGAGGGTCTACCCTAGCAAACCTTTTGTATTGTTATCCCAATAACCCCATGAATGTGGGATATAATGAGCATGGGGATCAGATCATGATATGAATAAACATAACAGTTTAAATAATGTACCAGTAAGGCCTTCTTATGGACCACCCTGAGAATTTGGGGGGCTGAAGTCCCTAAGCCCCCCGGCTATGCCTGTGCAGGATGTAGTTTCATTCACTAGACCAAATTTGGCACAAATACCCAAATTTGAATACGGTTGGGGTTGGGCGGGGATTGATTTTGTCATTTGGGAGTTATAGTGGTTGGGATTTATAGTTCACCTATAATCAAAGAGCATTCTGAACTTCACCAACAATAGAATTGAACCAAACTTGGCACACATAACTCCCATGACCAACAGAAAATACTGGAAAGGTTTGGTGAGCATTGACCTTGAGTTCTGGAGTTGTAGTTCACCTATAGCCAAAGAGCACTGTGGACTCTAGCAAAGAGCACTGTGGATCCAGACCAAACTTGGCATAAACACTCAATATGTCCAAATTTGAACACTGGTGGAGTTTGAGGAAGATAGAGCTTGACATTTGGTAATTGCAGTTGCTGGGATTTATAGTTCACCTACAATCGAAGAGCATTCTGAACCCCACCAACAATAGAATTGGGCCAAACTTCCCACACAGAACCCCCATGACCAACTGTGTCTTCTGATTGCCTTTGGCAACCCCTCTGACACCCCCCTCGTGACCCCTTCAGGGGTCCCAACTCCCAGGTTGAGAGGCATTTCTTTCACAAACACAAATAATCTATAACAATATACTTTTTGTGAAAGAAATGTCTTCCAATGGTCTTTGTCAGGAGAAAAGAAACAATGTCATATGGTAAGTCCTGCTGTCATCCTACTGCGATTGTAATCCATGTCCCTCATATGATAAGGTCTATAGTCATGTACAGAGAGAGAGAGAGAGAGAGAGAGAGAGAGAGAGAGAGAGGAGACATATGGCTCTCTTTCTTCTCTTAATCCCTTTCAGAGACACTTTTCTCCCAGCTGCCCTTTCTTCCAGTTTTGGAGATCAGCTGATACAAAGATACCTAGTGAAGAACATTGTAGGATGGAAGAGAAGGACTAAGTCCCTCCCATCTGTAGGAATTTGTGTGTACATAAAACTGTTATATGCTCTTAATGTTTATACAGACATAGATTGGCAAGGAGCAGGGCCGTAGCCAGGATTTTGTTTCGGAGGGGGCTGAGTTTGGTTCGGGGGGGGGGGGGCTGAGACTGGGTGGAAGAGGGTCTACCCTAGCAAATCTTTTGTATTGTTATCCCAATAACCCCATTAATGTGGGATGTAATGAGCATGGTGATCAGATCATGATATGAATAAACATAACAGTTTAAATAATGTACCAGTAAGGCCTTTTCGCGGACCACCCTGAGAATTTCGGGAAGGGGGGGGCTGAAGCTGCCTTAGCCCCCCCCCTGGCTACATGCCTGGCAAGGAGAGATATGTCACATTCATGAAACTTCTATTTTTATTGCATCTTTTACCTTGTCCTCTTTTTAAATGTTCCCTTCCCTATTTTGATCAACATTACAACAAACTCACATTGGAACTTTCTATCTATAACATACCTTCCAACTGTGTCACTATGATCTTGACCAGGTGCATTTGGCAGGGAAAGTCTCAATTAGTCCCTTCCAGCTGCCTTTAAAATATTCAAGTTTCTCTCTCTTCCTCTGACTTTCCCCTTTGACTTGAAGTTAACTCAATTGTTACAAATTGAATTCAAAATGCAAAAGTAGCTTGTGCTCAGTTAACTCAGCAGGAGGATGAGGAAAGGAAGGGAAAAACTAACATTTCTTGCAGATTCAGGACCTCATCACACTTATCAAAACAAGCGCATAATGTATAAGTTTATTTTATTATATGTCTGTTTTATGTGGCATTGAATTATTGCCTATTGTAAGGCTGCTCTGAGTCTCCTTTGGGGTGAAAAGGGCAGGATATAAATACAGTAACTAAATAAATAATAAATAAGCATCCTAGGATGCTTAAAATCTTCTTCTGGGATGGCGCCCCATGCAAGTAATAAAAGATAAATGCGGGAATCACTTTCACAATGTTCTCAATTTATTTCATCTTCATTCTTTTTCAATTTTAAGTGGATGGTAGGTTCAAGATCCATATGGCATCAAAACATTGGTGTTTTCCTTCACAAAATTATAATCCATAAAGTGACATATTTTCAAATATAATCCGGATTACACTCAATGTCGGGTCGACGGTATTAAGCCATCCGTTTCACCGTTTCCGGCTTCTTCGGGACCTGCCACATACTATCTATTGTCCAATCCACTGGTCCAATATCTATTAAATTAAACATAAATGATTTACAATATATTCATGCTTTTTTCATATATACATATTCGTAACCTATGCATATAGGTGTGATCCCACATAAGAAAACACATTCCCCAATAGTAGGCAAGAAGCAATCCATACATCAATACATTTTAGGAGGCATTATATACATATAGCACAGTCAATACATACCCAAAACATTCAGTTGTAGCATATATGTATGTGGATGCAGCCACTTTTCCATTCGGTTGGACAATGCTACTGAGAAAAGCCGCGGCTTAAGAGGGCTCCCTCCGCACCTGGCGCCAGGTGCAAATTATATCAGGATTTCTCCTATGGATAAACGGTCGTTTAACCCCCTGGGGGCTTCGCATTTTAGGGAGGTTATCCAGAAGCATTCTCTTCTCCTTAGGGCCAATTTTATGTCTTGGTGCATCTTATCTTTAACCTGTTCGAGAACTACTACTTTAAAGTCGTCATATTTATGATTTTCCTTAAAGTGTGTGTATAGTACAGAAGATTCGTTTTGTTCTGAATCTCGAACGATGCTCCTGGATCCTTACCCTCAGGTCACGCCCAGTTTCCCCTATGTAATATTTTAAGCATTTGCATAAAATACAATATATTACATTTTTGGATCTGCATGTGGCCTGACAGTGCAGTCTATATGTTTTTCCCCTCCAGATCTTGTATCGTGTTAATAGTCGATATGTGTTTGCAAATAGAACAGTGGCAACATGCCATTGTGTTTCTACTGGGATGTGGGGGTTTAGTACGGATAGTATGGTCAGCATGGACTAGTAATTGTTTAATATTAGTAGTCCTCTTATTGGCGATCATTGGGGTTTGTTCTAGCCCGGGTATCGAATTTACTAGAGGCCAATATTTGCGTACGATCCCTTGAATCTTTTTGGAGTGGGGGGTATGGGTAAGTGGCCAAATAATGCGGTCTATAGGCGGTTTTTCCTTTTTGGTGAAAAGTTCTGTTCTAGCAATGTTTCTTGTTTTATCCAGAGCTTTGTTTAAGACTTGTTTGGGGTATNCCTTTGTCTAAGTTGTTTATTTAATAGTGACGCCGAATCCTCAAAATCCGATGTTAGGGAGGAATTCCTTTTAAGACGGGTTAACTGGGAAAAAGGTAGGTTATCTTTAAGAGAGTGGGGGTGATAGGAGTGATAATGAAGGTATGAGTTCCTACTAGTCGGTTTAACAAAGTTTTTAACCTTGAGGGTATTTTGATGTTTGTATACCGTAACATCTAGAAATGTAATGCTTTGATCGTTTTTTTCAAACGTAAAATTAATGGAGGGATTCCATGAGTTAAAGTATTGCATAATAAGTTCTAAGTTCCCTCCCTCTGATAAGATAAAAAATACATCATCTATGAAACGGTAGTATTGCCTAATGGGCTGCACAACATCGATATCAGGATACAGAAATTGCATTTCTAGATCACTCATATAGATATTAGCTACGGAGGGGGCGAATGAGAGTCCCATGGAAATGCCGCCCCGTTGCTCATAGAATACCCCATCAAACATAAAATAATTGTAATCAAAAACTATATCGATTATTTCCATCAAAAAAGATGTAGGGGGGGTCTCTAGGGGGTGGACGCAGCTCCAACAAACCCTGTATCACAGTTCTGGCTAGTCTCAAATCAATATTTGTATATAGGGATACAATATCCGCAGTTATTAGTACATCTGTATCTTTTATAGAAATTCCATCAATTTTAGAGATAAAGTCTCCTGTGTCTTTAATGAAGGCGGGAGCTTGTATCACAAAAGGTTGCAGAAAGGTGTCCACAAATATTGCCAGGGGTTGTAACAGGGAGTCCCTAGCCACGACGATGGGTCATCCTGGGACCGGGGTTGTTTTTTTATGTGTCTTTGGCAACAAATAAAATTTTGCTATAGAAGGATGAAAATTAATTAGTGTACTTGCCAGTTTCGATGAGATGTAACCCTTGTCCACTCCGGTTTGAATTGTATCCTTGATGACATTCAAGTATCTAGCTGTTGGGTCCATAGGCAAGGGTTGATAGAAAGTGGTATTTGATAATTGTCTCATAGCCTCTTTCATATAATCACTCCTGTTCATAATAACCAATGCTCGATCTTTATCCGCTGGTTTAATAATCACATTTGGATGGTTCCCCAATTCTTTAAGCCTGTTGATATCTTTGTTCATTAAATTAGATTTCCTTTTGTCATGTCGGTGATTTATAGAGTCCACCTCCTTTAACACTGTAGCCTCAAAAATTTTTAGTTTGTCAGAGATGATCGGTGGTACGAACGTATTTCTCCCTTTTAATCTGGGTGGGATGTCATCAGGTCTGGATGTCGGTTGGTTTTGAAAATATTCCTTTAGCCGCATTTGCCGAAATAAAGTTGCTAAATCTTGTCGAATATTCAAATTTGAGCAATGCGGTGTGGGAACAAATGAAATTCCTTTATTTAATATTCTGATGTCATCCTCCGATAATGAGAGATTTGACAAATTTATAATTAAGGCTCCGGTTTTTTGTTTTTGGCCTTGCGAAAATAAGCCGTTCTCTTGGGGGGACCCTTGTTTCTGGAATTGCTGGTGTTAGGTTGAGCTCCTGCACCTGGTCCGGTGGAGTCCTCCGATAGCACACCTGCCTCATCAGAGCTGCCTCCCGATGGGCCAGATTCACCAGGAAATTGCACTCTGCGGTAATTAGATCTTCTGAAAGGTCGGTATTGCCACCAATAAACTTTATTGTTTGCAAAGTCGTTCTCATCCCGCTTGATCTTCTTTAATTTATCCTCTTTTAGCTCTTGATAAAGTTTATCGCACTCCGTTTGTATCTTGTCCAGGTCCACAGTTCCTACCGGTGGGTCGATTGTAGCTTTGATATTATCAATTCCTGATTCAAAAGAGTCATTTCCGCCGTGCCTTTTTGAATTACTAATAGCATCAAATCTTTTGAGCAACGGTGGACTATGTTTTTCCAGCTTTGAATGAAATTGGGATCTGACTCGTAGATTCCTGGCGGGACGTGGACGCGTAGACCTCTAGGTGTAATTTTCCTTCTTATGTAGTCAGAGAGTGTAGCTATGTTTAATTGTACTCTGATTTTGCGGAGTTCCTTATTCGTAAGGGTGTTTATTTCATTTATCCTTGAGTGCATTCCTGGGGTTGTGTCTTCAGCATTATCAAAAAATAAGGAGTATTGTTTAGTAAGTTCTTCCTCCTGCTCCAAATTGAATGTGTCAAAAAAGGTAGCTTCTGCCATACTCGTGGGTTCTCCAACTGGAGAACATTGCTAGAACAGAACTTTTCACCAAAAAGGAAAAACCGCCTATAGACCGCATTATTTGGCCACTTACCCATACCCCCCACTCCAAAAAGATTCAAGGGATCGTACGCAAATATTGGCCTCTAGTAAATTCGATACCCGGGCTAGAACAAACCCCAATGATCGCCAATAAGAGGACTACTAATATTAAACAATTACTAGTCCATGCTGACCATACTATCCGTACTAAACCCCCACATCCCAGTAGAAACACAATGGCATGTTGCCACTGTTCTATTTGCAAACACATATCGACTATTAACATGATACAAGATCTGGAGGGGGAAAAAACATATAGACTGCACTGTCAGGCCACATGCGGATCCAAAAATGTAATATATTGTATTTTATGCAAATGCTTAAAATATTACGTAGGGGAAACTGGGCGTGACCTGAGGGTAAGGATCTAGGAGCATCGTTCGAGATTCAGAACAAAAAACGAATCTTCTGTACTATACACACACTTTAAGGAAAATCATAAATATGACGACTTTAAAGTAGTAGTTCTCGAACAGGTTAAAGTTAAGATGCACCAAGACATAAAATTGGCCCTAAGGAGAAGAGAATGCTTCTGGATAACCTCCCTAAAATGCGAAGCCCTCAGGGGGTTAAACGACCGTTTATCCATAGGAGAAATCCTGATATAATTTGCACCTGGCGCCAGGTGCGGAGGGAGCCCTCTTAAGCCGCTTCTCTCAGTAGCATTGTCCAACCGAATGGAAAAGTGGCTGCGTCCACATACATATATGCTACGACTGAATGTTTTGGGTATGTATTGACTGTGCTATATGTATGTAATGCCTCTAAAATGTATTGATGTATGGATTGCTTCTTGCCTACTATTGGGGAATGTGTTTTCTTATGTGGGATCACACCTATATGTATAGGTTACGAATATGTATATATGAAAAAAGCATGAATATATTGTAAATCATTTATGTTTAATTTAATAGATATTGGACCAGTGGATTGGACAATAGATAGTATGTGGCAGGTCCCGAAGAAGCCGGAAACGGTGAAACGGATGGCTTAATACCGTCGACCCGACATTGAGTGTAATCCGGATTATATTTGAAAATATGTCACTTTATGGATTATAATTTTGTGAAGGAAAACACCAATGTTTTGATGCCATATGGATCTTGAACCTACCATCCACTTAAAATTGAAAAAGAATGAAGATGAAATAAATTGAGAACATTGTGAAAGTGATTCCCGCATTTATCTTTTATTACTTGGAACTGAAACACACCCCACCTTAATATGGCGCCCCATGCAAGCCAACACACGACGTCATGTGACTTCCAGCAGAGGCTCTGCCCCCAACCAGGGTGTAAATGTCCTTGGACACTTCTCTTCAAACATGGAAGCCTTCCCATATTGTGCTGCCTCCAATGGAGCCAGCACGCTTCTGCCCTGTTTGGGCGATGCTTCCCCCATGTGATATGGGAAGCGTCCTGGCGCTAGAGTGGTGCACAGGGTTACAGAGTCATTTCTCACCCCTGCTGTTTTGCCACACTTGCTGGACTCCCCCATGTGATAAGATCTTCAGGCAAAAGCAAACTGCTGTGATGTCTTCTAACCTGTGTTTTCTTTCTCAGTAGTTTTTGACAACCTGACTGCAGTCTGATAAAGCTTGGCTGCAAGTGTTTCAGTTTTTATCTGTGAATAGTTGGAAATATACCTTAATGCAGTTACCATAGTTCTTTGCATCATGATTTATACAGTGGATAAAACTGAATTTAACACATATTTCTCTTTCTTTGGCTTATTGTGTATTCTCAGATATGTTATGCACAGATCTAATTCACTCATCTGTAAAATGGGTAAAATATCCAACTTAATGATAATTGTGTCCAATATTTTGCTATATTGAACAGATGGCCAGCTTCATTTTTGTGGGTGACTGACTTCATTTAGATCAGGGCTGTCCAACTGCCGGCCCTGCAGGTGTTTTGGACTTCAACTCCCAGAAATCCTAGCCAGTTTACCAGCTGTTAGGATTTCTGGGATTTGAAGTCCAAAACACCTGCAGGGTCGGCAGTTGGACAGCCCTGACTTAGATGAAGTGGGACCTCTTTGTCCATGAATTCAACCAGCCATGGGACATTTTTTTAACTATTGTTTATTGTTTTCCTGGACTTTACAGCATTGAATGTTTGCTGCTCTATGTTGTAAAAGTGGATGGGATAGAAATAAAGTTGATTATTATTATTATTACAACAAATACAATAATACACTCTGCTGGCTGTTGTATTGGATCACATGTCGGACACTTCCCAAGTGTCTAGGACTGTGTGATGTATCGGCGAATAATGTGTGCAGGTCCCAGTAAGGTGGCCTTCTTCAGCTGGCGGATGTTATTTTTGTCAGTGCCTATTGTGTTTAAGTGCAGGCCAAGATCTTTAGGCACTGCACCCAGTGTGCTGATCATCACTGGGACCATCTTGACTGGCTTGTGCCAGAGTCTTTACAGTTCGATCTTTAAATCCTTATATCATGTCAGCTTTTCCAGTTGTTTCTCTTCAATCCTGCTGTCACCTGGGATTGCAACATCAACAATCAATACTCTGTTTTTTAACACGATCGTGAGATCAGGAGTATTGTGCTCCAAAACTCTGTCAGTCTGAATCCGGAAGTCCCAGAGGAGTTTGGCATGTTCATTCTCTGTAACTTTTTCCGGCTTGTGATCCCACCAGTTCTTTGTCGCAGGCAGATGGTATTTGTGGCATAGGTTCCAATTAATCATCTGAGCAACCGTGTTATGCCTCTGCTTGTAGTCTGTCTGTGCAATCTTCTTGCAGCAGCTGAGGATGTGATCTATTGTTTTATCTGCTTCTTTGCAAAGTCTACATTTGGGATCGGTCGCCGACTTTTCAATTCTGGCTTTGCTGGCATTTGTTCTAATGGCTTGTTCTTGGGCTGCCAGAATCAGGCCTCCGTTTCCTTTTTCAAAGTTCCATTTGTGAGCCACATCCATGTTTTTTCTTTATCAATTTGGCTCTCAATTTTTCCCAGGAACTGTCCATGGAGAGCCTTCTTTCGCCAGTTTTCTCTTCTGCTCTGAATTGTGTTTTTACGGTATTCACTCTTTGTCTTTGACACTTTAAGCAGTTTACTACTATTGACTTCCCCCAATGTTGGTTCTTGACTGCCTTTTACATAATCTGCCAATTCATGTTTCTCTTCTTCTACCATTTGTTTCACTTGCAGAAGCCCTCTGCCTCTGATTTTTTGGGCAGGTAAAATCTGTCGACATCACTACGCGGGTGCAATGAGTAGTGCAGGGGTGCCCACACTTTTTCAGCATGCGAGCTACTTATGATAAAACCAAGTCAGAAAGATCTACCTGAGAGAGAAGCAGGGCGGAGCTGGGGAGGGGGCGTGGCCTGGCTCGGCCTGGCTCTGCCCCCTCCCCGCTCTGGCTACAGTGCTGCCACAGCTTCCCCAGGGGAGATGAGGGTATGCCAAGCCAGTAGTGGCATAGCTCGCCACTACTGGCTTGGCATACCCTCCTCAAGGCTGAAAAAGCTGTGCTAGCGCTGTAGCCGAGGGAGGGGCCGGTGCCTGGTGTGGCCTGGCTCGCCCCCTCAGAAGTGCCCCATCCAGCTGGGATCGACCTCCTAAGGTCCCGGGATCGACCAGTCGATCGCGAGCCACCTAATGAGCACCCCTGGAGTAGTGTCATTGGTTATCTAGTTTTTCTGTCAAGATCATCCAGCTCTGCTTGTGTCCAGTTTACAATTCCAACAGTGATGGCCATCCAGTCTCTGATTAAAAGGTCTCCAGAGAAGAGCATTTTTTACTGTGGAACAGCTCTTACCATGGATTTTAATATCCAAAATGAAGGTCAACTGTATTCTAGGAGTAGGGTTGCCACATTTTGATATAAGAATAGGGGACAGGTACCTAAAAATAGGGAATTTTTCACAAAAATAAGGGGCACTTTATAAAGACTTGAAAATCAATTGATGATTATCAAGTTTTTATGAAGTGTTCCTTACTTTTGTGAAAAATTCCCTATTTTTAGGTACCTGTCTCTTATTTATGTGGCAACCCTATCTAGGAGTCCTGATAGAGCTTTATTTTTCTTACCTGTTTCTTTATGTTTTATTCATTCTAGCTTAGTGCAGACTTATTGTTAATTCCTGATCCCACAAATTGCAAGGGAGGGGAAGGAGAATGGCTGCTGTGCTTGCTAGAATGGCTTTCCGCACATGATGTTGCTGTGCATGTAATACCGTGTATACTACTCAATATAGTCATAGTTCTTTCCGTTTGCAATTCCTATTTGTCCTAGCCAGTATCATAACATTAAACATTTCACAGATTAAAACTGGGACACAAATGTCCAAATGTGGTTGAAGTGGCAAAAGTTATAAGTAAGGAAGCATACACAAACTAGGAAAGATTGCAGCAGTTTTGCCTAAGTGTGTAAAGAAGGACATGATTCTGCCCCTCCCTCTACTGAGTTAATAAACTTCATTGCTGCAAATCCATGTATCAGTAATTGAGCCAAACTGTGGATAAAAAGAGGGAAAGACGGGGGAGAAAGAAACAGAGGCATCTTAAAATTAGGGAAAGTGGGATGATAAAGGATTAATCTTTCCGTATCAAATTGAGACAGTTGGAGGGTATGCAGTATAACCAAAAGTGAGGTATTGTGCATCCATATGGAAGGCCTGAGTTTACCACAGCTGCTGAAGCACGTTCATGCGCAAAGAAACATAGATGGGTCCCTTTTATTGTTTACTGTTACAGATAAGCCAGGAATCTTCTGGCCCCACTCAATACTATATACACAAATGGAAGACGCTAGGGTGCATCTGGCAAACGTCATTTCATTTTGTTTGCTTCAGGCACCTTGAATTCAAGGCCAAGTGCTGCCCCAGGAAAACAATCACACCTCCAGCAATTGCTTGGAATGTTTTTGTGGTCAAGCCGGCCTTGTGCGCATCCTGTTCGCTGACCCACAAAGCTCCCTGGAATGTCTCCAAGTTTCCTAAGGCAACAGGCATGTTGTGGGCGACACTATCAGATTGAATTTATCCCAAAAGAAACAGCATGGAGAACCAAATTCACTATGGAAAGAGGCAGGGGAAGAGAGATTTCAATAGTTTGTGGTATCCATCTGACTGTGTTTAGATAAATCCCTGCCCACCCTGTAAGACATGAATTACTGGGGAAACATGAAGCACACATTCCATATGTCCCAGACATCAGAGAAACAAACAAAAGATTAGTATGCCAGCCGGTTCAACATCTCGTCTGAGACAGTGGCAACATGATATTCAGTTGTTACAATGAGCTAAGATGATAGATATGTTCCAAAAGTCCCCCCCCCCCAATCTATTAGATTTCCAACTGAAAAATGAGCAAAAGCGATGAATTAGGTAATTATTAAAAATATAATAATATTATAATTACAGCCTGTGTTGGACGGGGTTACACTCCCCCTGAAGATGCAGGTTCGCATCTTGGGTGTGGTCTTGGATTCATTGCTGAGCTTGGAACCCCAGGTTTCAGCGGTGACCAGGGGAGCATTTGCACAGTTAAAACTTGTGTGCCAGCTGTACCCGTACCTTGGGAAGTCTGACTTGGTCACGGTAGTCCACGCTTTGGTTACATCCCATATAGACTACTGCAATGTGCTGTAAGTGGGGTTGTCTTTGAAGACTGTTTGGAAGCTTCAAATAGTCCAACCTGGCGGCAGCCAGGTTACTAACAGGAGCGGCGCTCAGGGAGCACACTACTCCTCTGGTGCGTCAGCTTCTCTGGCTGCAAATTTGCTACCGGGCACAATTCAAAGTGCTGGCTTTAGCCTATAAAGCCCTACAACATACCAAACAATCTCTCAGGATGCCTGCCATTGATGCAGGCCAAAGGTCAGGAGAAAATGCTTATGGAACATGGCCATACAGCCCAGAAAACTCACAGCAATCCAGGTTGTTTGTTTGTTTTAGCAGTGCATAGCCATGAAAAATTGTGGAAACATAACGGAAATGTTAAAATAACAGATCATGCATTGAATGTGTAGGTTCTGGCTATATTATGAAATAAGATTGGATCATCCAGAAGCAAAATGTTCATAGGTGGGAGGTGCTTGTATTTAGAAAGTCTTACTATAGTCGAAAGTAAAAATCAGCAGATCTTTGGGAAGACTTGGATCTTTGCACTCCCATAATCTATCCCTTTGTTTACTTTCTCACTCCCATAGACTCTGAAAGAGGAGCAAGGGGGGGGGCATGATCAGGGGGCTTCACCCCAAGACTTCACTAAATTTATTTATTTATTTATTTACTTCATTTTTTCTCTACCCCCGAAGGGGGACTCAGGGCGGCTAACAAAAGACAATGATTCAATGCTGCATACAAGAATTATTTATTTATTCATTCATTCATACTTGTCTGCCGCCCTTCCCGATGGCTCAGGGCGGCTAACAACATATTGGTAAAACAGTTGGATACAACATAATTAAAACCACAGTTTAAAACACAACTAAAACACAACTAGAACAACATAGAACAACAACATATCAAAAAATTACAACAAAACAGATTAAAAACAGTTACATATCAAATTCCCCCATAATCCCCGTTCCATATTCATAGGCTGTCAGCCAATCCACAGTCCGCCGACACAAACTATCCTACTCAGATTGTCAGTCCACTGCTCCCCATCAACCAAAGGCCCGGTCCCACAGCCACGTCTTTAGCTTTTTTCTAAAGGAAAGGAGGGAAGAAGTTGATCTTATTTCACTGGGGAGCAAGTTCCACAGGCAAGGGGAACTCTCATCCCCCCCAAACGTATTTGCGATGAAGGTGGGATCGAGAGCAGAGCCTCCCCGGAAGATCGCAAATTTTGAGGTGGGACATAAGGGGAGATACGTTCGGACAAGTAAGCTGGGCCAGAACCGTAAAGGGCTTTAAAGGTCAAAACCAGCACTTTGAATTGTGCTCGGAATTGGACAGGCAGCCAGTGGAGCTGGCTCAACAGAGGAGTGGTGTGCTCCCTGTATGTCACTCCAGTTAGTAACCTGGCTGCCGACCGCTGGATTAAAGAAGCTGAGCCCTTCTGAAGTGCACCAGGGATCAGGACTACTGGACATTTTGTGCAGGAATCAAAAGAAAAAGAATAGGCAAAAAGACCAAGCAAGCACAGCAAATATAGTAGTTCCAGATGTGATCAATTTTCAACATCTCACTCATTGTAGTGCTAAAATTTGGGGAATGAGGGCAATTTCATTTGAGGGCACAGAATTCTCATTTGGTGGATGCAGTTCTTTCACACACACACCTAGTAGCTACACCCCTTATTCCACCTTAGAATAATGAGTTATTTATCACTCCCTGCTAGGGTTGTCACGTGAATAAGGGACAGGTACCTAAAAATAGGGAATTTTTCACAAAAATAAGGGACACTTCATAAAAACTTGAAAATCATAAATTGAAGTGTCCCTTATTTTTGTGAAAAATTCTCTAGATTTAGGTAACTGTCCTTTATTCTTTTATCAAAAAGTGGCAACCCTACCCCCTGCTTCTACCCAATCAGTTCATCTCCACTGGATCTTGTTAGATAAGATGGACCATGTGTCAAGCTTAGGAGAGACTGATTTAAATGCTTTCTACACATCATTAGGCCACAACAATTGAAACCGATCCCAAGAAACATGACCAGATGGACTACTAGACACTTCTTCAGACACTGCAATAATTGTCAAATTTGTCTCAGCTGCTTTCCATTGGTTTCATGCTGGTGTTGAATTATGGGAGTTGCACTTAGGCCTAATCCATGTCCTAAAGTCTGGCCATGAAGAGAAGAACAAACTGGTTAAGACTACAAGGGCCAGGGGTAGAATCTATACCCTGAGAGAAGGGATATAAGTAATTGTAACAGGTATGCAAACAACCGTGCTGTCAAAATTAGTTGTATTAAATTGCTGTTATGAATACCTTTGGTGAATCCCACAATCCAGAATTGTCCAGAATGCCTGATCCATGTTTATCGCCGTTTCACCAACTTCAGATTTTTATTTTTATCTCATCTTTTTGTGAGTCCAAGATAACATACAGGTTACACAAAACTCCACTGTACAAACTAGCCAACATAGTGTAGATCCATGTTATTATTCTTACAATCTGTATCTGTATATCTGTATACCTTTATAAAACGGAATGTTTGTATGTGTGTATGTGTGTATGTGTGTATGTGTGTATGTGTGTATGTGTGTGTGTATGCGGAGGGCGGGAGGGCAGAAGGGCGGAAGCAGCCACTTTCACAGGCCAGGGCTGATATGTGGCAGCCACTTTCACAGGCCAGGGGGCGGATATATGGGGCAGCCACTTTCACAGGCCAGGGCGCGGATATGGGGCAGCCACTTTCACAGGCCAGGGCGGATATGGGGCAGCCACTTTCACAGGCCAGGGCGTATATGGGGCAGCCACTTTCACAGGCCAGGGCGGATATGGGGCAGCCACTTTCACAGGCCAGGGCGGATATGGGGCAGCCACTTTCACAGGCCAGGGCGGATATGGGGCAGCCACTTTCACAGGCCAGGGCGGATATGTGGCAGCCACTTTCACAGGCCAGGGCAGATATGTGGCAGCCACTTTCACAGGCCAGGGCGGATATGTGGCAGCCACTTTCACAGGCCAGGGCGGATATGGGGCAGCCACTTTCACAGGCCAGGGCGGATATGGGGCAGCCACTTTCACAGGCCAGGGCGGATATGTGGCAGCCACTTTCACAGGCCACAGCGACCAGCGCGGGTGATGGAGCTGCACCAAACTTGGTACACAGAGCCCCTAACCCCCTTTACGTCCTGGCGTGGGTCGGGGACATGACCCACGGATTATGGGATTTGTAGTACTTTCCAACACTTTGGTTCCCACAGACCACTGAGGCCACCAAAAGGACGAATACAGACCCCACTCAGCACACACAGCCCCCATGACCCACTCTACGTCCTGGTGCAGTTCGGAGGAGGGTGGACCATGGATGATGGGACTTGAAGTGCCTCTACTCACTTCCCAAGTCCGCTGCAACCCTCATCCAATCACTGATCGAGACTAAACTTGGCACACATAACCCCCATGACTGCCTTCATGTCCTGGTGAGGTTTGGGGAGGACTGACAATGGATGATGGGATTTGTAGTACTTTTACACCCCTCTGTTCCCACAGACCACTGTGGCCCCCAACAAACACTAATAAAGACCACACTTGGCACACAGAGCCCCAGTGACCCACTCTACATACTACTGAAGTTTGGAGGGGACAGAACATGGATGATGGGTCTTGCAGTACCTTCCCTCACTTTCCAAGACTGCTACAAACCTAATCCTATGATTGATCAACACCAAACTTGCCACACAGAGCCCTCATGACCCACTCTACATTCTGGTGCAGTTTGGAGGAGGGTGGACCATGGATGATGGGACTTGAAGTACCTCTACTCACTTCCCAAGTCTGCTGCGACCCTCATCCAATTACCGATTGAGACCAAAATTGGCACACAAACCCCCATGACTGCCTTCACGTCCTGGTGAGGTTCGGGGAGAACTGACAATGGATGATGGAATTTGTAGTATTTTCACACCCCTCTGTTCCCACAGACCACTGTGGCCCCCAACAAACACCGAGAAAGTCCACACTTGGCACACAGAGCCCCAGTGACCCACTCTACATCCTACTGAAGTTTGGAGGGGGACAGAACATGGATGATGGGACTTGCAGTACCTTCCCTCACTTCCCAATCCTGCTACAAACCTAATTCAATGACTGATCAAGACCAAATCTGGCACACAGAGCCCTCATGACCCAGTCTACAGCCTGGTGCAGTTTACTGTGAGACGGACCACAGATGATGGGACTTGAAGTACCTTCACTCACAATGCATCCCTCATCCATTCACCAATACAGACCAAACTTAGCACACAGAGCCCCCATGACCCAATCTACATCCTACTACACTTGGGGGGGGGGGGACAGAGATGATGGGACTTGCACTACCTTCAGTAATTTCATGATACCACTGCAACTCCCAATAATGATGGATCAAGACCAAACTTGGCACACAGAGCCCCCATGACCCACTCTACATCCTGCTGCGCTTCACAAATAACCCGGGCAGGGCCGGGTCCCCAAGCTAGTACAGTAATAAAAATACTGCAACAATTATTCCAGCAAATGCCTTCCCATTTCAGAAATTATCCTCCCTCTGCTTCAAAAGCAAAACTTTGTCCGACTCAGATTCAAGGGTGCCATCTGCAGGCAATAATTGGTGGCACCAAGGGAATAAATCAGCCCTGAACTCTTCTAGAGGCCAAGATCAGCCCTATTTAGATCAGCCTTTGATTAGGCCCCTCGGCCTGCTGATGCTGACATAACTGCCCTGCCTATTGGGGTCCCGGACCTAAGGCAACTTCTGTATCTTCCTCTTTACTGCGTTGTGACATGTAATTTTAAATGTTTTAATGTTTTATTGTAGGGCTGCATGGCTGTTGCATGCTGCCCGTTTTATATGTTGTAACCCGCCCCGAGCCTGCAGGGAGGGGCGGAATATAAAACCAAATAATAAATAAATAAAATAAATAAGATGGCTAAACTGAGGCTGTTGTAGTATGGACATAGAATGAGAAGAGGGGTGTTTTTGTGTGTCAGGAGCAACTTGAGAAACTTCAAGTTGCTCCTGGTGTGACATGAGAAGAGGTGACTCATTAGAAAATATGATGTTACTTGGCAAAGAGGAAGGCAGTAGGAAAAGAGCAAAAGAGAAAAACCACATTCCAGGTGAACCCATGGCCTTGAGTCTGTTGAGTACAGGGTGAAGTGAAGCTCTCTCATTCATACAGTTACCATAAATCAAAGTCAACTTCAAGGCAGATAACAACAACAAGGATGCAAGCGCCATAAGGCTATCTGTGAATGTCCCCTGATATTCTCAGTACAGATCAAAGCCAGCATGGTGTAGTGGCTTGAGCATTGGATTATGACTCTGGAGACCAAGGTGTGATTCCTTGCTCACTCATGGAAACCTACTGAGTGGCCTTGGGTAAGTCACACTCTCTCAGAAAATCTCATGATGGGGTCACTTTAGGGTTGCCATTAAGAAATGACTTGAAAGTGCACAACAAGAACAAAAGAGCACACTAACAACTGGGACTTTCAATCAGTCTGAATGCAACCTTTTTAGTGTCATGTGGAGGGGGACAGGGGAACCATATGGTGGGACTCGCTGAACAATGTTTGGGGTATGGCAGCTGATTTCTTCCACATTACACTTTTGCAAGGAAGAAAAAAAAAGTGTGTTTCCTCTTCCCTGTTGTGGTAATGCCTTAGTGACATATACAAGTGTAAATCCACCTTTTGCCTGTGTATATCTTTTGTTTTGGGGACTATTGTATTGGCTGGTGTTACTTTCCCCCTCTGTAGTGACCAAAGCCTCCCCAGGACTCATTGTTGCACTGTAATAGTCTCATCTCTACAACCGTTCTGTTGATGGTGGAGACTGAAGATGATCAAAGAGGTATCTGTCCATGTTTCCTTAGTCAGATGGAGACAGATGACCCAATCTGCTGAGTTCTCATCACAATATATCCTCATTCTGTAGCCGGATAAGGGGACATAGGTAGTCCTCCAATCTGCCTTGCTCTCCAACACTATTAGAATGCAGCAATGAGTGAAGGGGGAGCTGTAGTGGAGTCTCATATGTAGAATCCTTGTGCTATGTACAACATGCAGGATTTCAGCTTATCTGATATCTACTCTTACAGCAGTTTTATCTTATTTTACCTGTTATGGCTCTATCTAAATGGAATAATGGGTCATTTGGCAAGGGAGTCAAAGAGTTCTATCTAAACTAAACAAGGGATTCTGTAGGCTGGAGCCATGGTTGTTAAGGTGGATCTACATGACGGAATCATGGAAATGGCATTATGATTCCACAGTGTGTAGGTCCACCTCACATTTCCATGACTTCACCAGAAGATTAATTGAGAACACATGCTTGCAAAACTTACATCTAACTGAGTCTTAAGAATGTGTGAATAGAAAAAACCCAATTGTGTTCACTGGAAGAAAAGAAATGGGAAGGCTGTCCGCAAGAAACTTGTGATGGAAACAAAAACAAAAAAGACTATACAGTTTTACACTAGCATGCAAAGCATCTGCCAAATCCATTTGATTTGGAGAAACTCAAATAACAAAGACATTCCAGAGAACTGTGAGACCTTTCTTCTTTCTTTTTGTTTGGAAGTGTGAAGTCACACAGAGCTATAGGCCAAGCTACACAGTAAATATTACAGTTACTGAATTCCACTAGAGGTGTGATTCCATTGGAAACATGCCGTCTCATCAAAAGCTGAATAGTATCTTGAAAAACTAGCAGGCAGCTTCCCATTACTGTATATACTGTTATAGGTCTAGAAATGTTAGTTGTATATGAATATGTACGGGACAGGCAATGTGTTTATGGACTTCCATCTGCAAATTACCATGTATTTTTGTATCTTCCTTGCAATATTTTAACCTTGTCAGATCAATACTTGCTCTTTCAATCTGGATTAAACGTCCTTTTCCCAAGACAGTTGATGTAATCAGTGTAATTCTTGGATTGGTGCTATTCTATGAGCCAGTGACAACCAGTCCATAGAAAATTTCCAGGAAAGGAAGGAAGGAAGGAAGGAAGGAAGGAAGGAAGGAAGGAAAGGTCATACCCAATGTGCAAAAATGTAGTCCTTATTTGACCTACTGGAAGGATAACTCCTGGTCCTCAACATCAGGCTACTACTTGTAGAGACTACATATAATGCAGTGTGGTGAATGCAACTACATATGAAAACACCCTAGCAGTTATTTATAATTAAGGGATGGCATTCTTTTGGTATGGAAACCTACTGCTGAGGTTAGAAAAATCTTTAGAAAACCCATTTGTCAAGCAAATGTCACACAGCTCTCGCAAATAGTAGGGGGAAAGGCAGAAGGTTATCGCTCCCAATATTATCTCTACTCCAGTACTGACATCGCTTATCTTAACAGCACGACTTACTCTTCTCTCTACAGATATATAGAAAGTGAATTTGCCTTAGGGAGAGACACAACCGTTTCACACACTCCAGCATTTTCCTCTATATGAACATTGGGATATATCTGGCAAGCAACGCTGGAGTATGGTCAAGATGGGAAAGGTTGTTAATTAAGAAGAGCACACAAGCTTTACAGAGGCTATAGTTGTTTGTTTTTGCCTGACAGTGCATCTATACAGTCTGGAGAGGCCCTGCTCTTGGTCCCACCACCATCACAGTCGCACTTGGTGGGAACAAGAGACAGGGCCTTCTTGGTGGTGGCCCCTTGGCTGTGGAACGCTCTTGTGAACTTCTGGGAGCAAGCGTTTGCAGAATAGATGGTTTTAATTGACTTTTTAGTTGACGGCAATGGATTGATTTGGAAGACAACGTGAAATGGCAAACTGTTTTAATGTATCTAATATAATTGTTTTTAATGTAGGTTAATTGTATATTATGCTTGTTTTATTGTTTGGCACCGAATGGTGCCTGTTGGTAGCCATCCTGAGTCCCTCTTCGGAGGTGAGAAGGATGGGATAGAAATGCTCCAAATATTTATTTATTTATTTATTTACTCCATTTATATACTGCTTTTCTCAGCCTTTCGGGTGAGTCAAAGCTGTTTACAGTAGCAAAAATTCAATGCTCAAACAATTAAAAACAATGGCATACATATACGATCATCACAAAGTCAAAACAACATAACTCGTTAGCATCTCTTAGTTAAAATCAGGATCCAATTTCATCATCCAGTCATTCCATGTTCCTATATTTGTTACACTGCCTTTTTGAACGCCTGATCAAACAACCAGGTCTTAACTTTCCTACGAAATGCTAACAAAGAGGGGGGCAATCTAATGTTTCTAGGAAGGGCGTTCCATAGCCAAGGGGGCACCACTGAGAAGGTCCTGTCTCTCGAACCTGACAAATGTATTTGTGACGCAGGTGGGATCGAGAACAGGGCCTCCCCAGATGATCTTAATGTCCTAGCTGGTTCATAGGAGGAGATGCACTCGGACAGGTAGGTTTAGGGCTTTATAGGCTAAAGCCAGCACTTTGAATTGTGCCCGGTAGCAAACTGTCAGCCAGTAGAGCTGGCACAACAGAGGAGTTGTATGCTCCCTGAGTACCGCTCCTATTAGTAACCTGGCTGGACCATTTGAAGCTTCCGGACAATCTTCAAAGGCAACCACACATAGAGAGTGTTGCAGTAGTCTATATGGGATATAACCAGAGCGTGGACTACCGTGGCCAAGTCAGACTTCCCAACGTACGGGCGCAGCTGGTGCACAAGTTTTAACTGTGCAAATGCTCCCTTGGTCACTGCCGAAACGTGGGGTTCCAGGCGCAGCAATGAGTCCAGGATCACTCCCAAGCTGTGAACCTGTGCCTTCAGGGGGAGTGTAAACCTGTCTAGCTCAGGCTGTAACCCTATGACCTGTTTGGCCTTTCAACTGACCAGGAGGACCTCTGTCTTGTCTGGATTCAGTTTCAATGTGTTTGCCCTCATTCAGACCACCACAGCGGCCAAGCATCGGTTCAGGATCTGAACAGCCTCCTTAGTAGAAGGTGGGAAAGAGTGACAGAGTTGGACGTCTTCTGTGTAGAGATTTTTTTTTTCTGGAAAGGGGGCGGTAGGCCCAAAAAGTTTGGGAACCACTGATTTACGACATTTCTACCCTGCCTTTTTCTACCCCAGAGAAGGCAGCTTACAGTTAGGCAGCTATTCAATGCTTTCAACAATGTACAGTTAAAATAAGTATTTAAATAGAATTATAAAATACATTACAACATTTAAACATATAAAACAGTGAAAACTTTCACTGTTAACCACATTATCCAAAGTCATAGTCTGGGCCATTCCAATAGTCATTGCACATAATTTCATATTTATTTATTGCACAAGACCTTCAAAGTCTTGATCAAAAAGCCATATTTTCACTTTTTACGGAAAGTCAGGAGGGAGGGGAGCTGATCTAATATCCCTAGAGAGGGAATTCCACAGCCAAGGGGCCACCACTGAGAAGGCCCTGTCACTCATCCCCGCAAATCTGCCTGTAAAGGACGCAGGAACGAGAGCAGGGCCTTCCCAGATGATCTTAACCTTCTAGCTGGCTCATAGAAGGAGATACGTTTGGACATATAAACTGAGCTGCAACCATTTAGAGCTTTATAGGCTAAAGCCAGCACTTTGAATTGTGCTCAGTAGCAGACTGGAAGCCAGTGGAGCTGATGTAACGGGGGGGCTCCCTGTACGCCACTCTGGTGAGCAATCTGGTTGCTGCCCATTGGACTATTTCAAGCTTCCAAACCGCCTATAAAGGCAGCATGTATTTTTCATCCAATCCCGCAATCCAGTGCACATTTTTGCTTACCGTAATTTAGCCACACACCCTTGTATCCCAGTTTATTGCAAATTTTAAAGCCCATGTGACACATACTTTTCTCCTCCAAGATCTTGTTGCCACCTCCTTACATCTCCTGTATGAGATGACCATTTTTAATTGTTAAAGGATAGAGCCAACTTTGCATCATGTGCTGCCAGTCTTCTCCCATGAGCAATCTGGCTGCCACCCATTGGACCATAGAATCATAGAATCCTTGAATTGGAAGATACCTTGTGAGCCATCCAGTGCAACCCCTTGACAAGAAGCAGGAAAATCACATTCAAAGCACTCCCGACAGATGGCCATCCACCCTCTGTTTAAAAGCCTCCAAAGTAGGAGCTTCCACCACACTCCAGGGCAGAGAGTTCCACTGGTGAACAGCTCTCACAGGAAGTTCTTACTAATGTTCAGGTGGAATCACCTTTCTTTCCTGTAGTTTGAAGCCATTGTTCTGCGTCCTAGTCTGCAGGGCAGCAGAAAACAATCTTGCTCCTTCCTTCCTATGACTTCCCCTCACATATTTTTACACGGCCCTCATCATGTCTCCTCTCAGCCTTCTCTTCTGCAAGCTAAACATGCCCAGCTCTTTAAGCCTCTCCTCATAGAGCTTGTTCTCCAGATCCTTGATTATTTTATTCACCCTCCTCTGGATGCATTCCAGCTTGTCAACATCAAAGTCAACCCCACGTAGAGTCTAATTGGGATGTAGCCAGAGCGTGGACTACCTCGGCCAAGCCTGACTTCACAAGGTTTGGGCGCAACTGGTGCACAAGTTTTAATTGTGCGAATGCTCCCTGGCCATCGCTGAGACCTGGGGTTCCAGGCTCAGCGATGGGTCCAGGAGAACTCCCAAGATGAAAGCTATGTGTGCTGAGATCTTATTTCAATGTTCTGAAAGCATTTCTTCACAAAATCTTCCTTGTTTAGTCATAGATGCCTATCTTCATATTCTTTCTACTTGTCATTTTTGAAAATGTGTTGGTTCAATTAATGGAAAATAAACAATGAGACACCAAGGAAGGCAGGAGAGAGGAAATCCAGAAAATTACTTTCTTGGAACTTGATGGCACTTGTGACTATGAATTACACTTCCATTCCTTCTTGGCCAAATACCATATACATGATATTCCCAACAGGGATAATGTTACTTCAATGTCCACAATCCATTTGGAAGTTATCCAAGATCTTGTTGGCTAGAAGAAAGTAATTTCTTTTAGGTGAAATATGTTTCTATCCCCTTTACTTAGCAAAGAAAAACATTTTGGAAACACATTTCTGCATGTAAGTGTTAACAGAAATACTGGGGTGTGTATGTTTGTGCATTACTATACGACATACCATGATATGAGCCAGACAATGTTATGAAGATACGGTCTGCTGGTAACAGGGCCCTTTTAATCAAGAGCTGCAAAAAGCATGCATTAATTACTATAACCTCTGTTTCCCATATGGCAGTTTGCCATACAGGCCTTCTCATAATGCTATGATTTACCACGGAGAAAAAGAACTGTGCTAAATGACTATGCAAATCCATCCATCAGTTTCCTTCCCTCGAAGGTTTTTCTTGATTAACTTGCTTTTGGGCTCTTATTGATTGCAGACCTTTCTAGTTTCTTATTTCTTACACAGGACTAGGAAGCATGACAATCTATTCATGCAGTGTTTATCTTGGGTTTCTCATTGTTCGCTACGCAACCTGAAGTTCAATGAAAAATATACTCTTGGAGTTATTGGACATTTTGGACTACATCCATCCTGAAAATTAGAATTAAGATTGACTGCAATTCAATATACTGGGAACACTCCAGATGAATGAGTGTCGGATAGTAGGCATGGTTAGGTCCAGTCGGAATCTTTGTAATTTAGATTAAATTCGGATCAAATTCCTTTTTGAAGCGATTTAAAGCTATTTGGGAACCCGGAAGTATCATTGCCATTTCGAAGCCACTGTCGCCATTTTTGTTTCAACTCAGGAAGTGAATCGGAAAAGACCCAGCATTTGGAGACAAGCAGCAGCTTGCATGCTGGGATGCTTACCAATGAGGGAAGACCATGTGGGGAGGGGCGGGGTTTTTGGCATGACAGTCATTGCCCATCGTGGGCTCATTGAGAGTTGGGGTCGCAAATGGGAAGGGACTAGGCAGCTTGGGTGGGAAAAGTGCCACACCACCGCTTTGCCAGGGAACAACAGGTTTGGGAACAAATTGGGGAAACCAGCTGGAAGCAGGCCCCTTGCCTGCTAGGCTTCCTTGTGTGTGGGGAGGGAAGAAGGGCAGCTGGGAGAAGTGTTCTTCTCTTGCCAGCCACTACCAATTTTCCTTTTTGAAACAGTGATTTTTACTTTCAACAGACCTCAATCCCCTTTGGGTTCCACTTTAGATTTTGAGATCCCAGAAAGTCCCTTGGACTTTGGAAAGCCCATTTTCTGCTAATAATTTCCTTGGGGAAACACAAAATACCACTTTGGAGGCTCCTTTGTCTGCTTTGGGTTACACGTTTTACTTTTGGAAACTAGAAATCTCCTAATCTAATCATTTCCTTGGGGAACCACACCATACAACTTTGAAGCCCCCTTTCTCTGCTTGTGGTTACACGTTGTACTTTTAGAAACAATAAATCTCCTATATTATGCTAATAATTTCTACCACTGTGGCAAGTTTTGTCAGTAGTGGTCTAAAAATGAGGTTTCCAGTTTGAAGCCCCAGGTCGGTGTGAGCACCCGACTTGTCAGCTCAGCTCACTGTTTACCTAAGCAGTTCGAAAACAGCTTAGAGCTTTAAGTAGAGAAATTAGGTACTGCTAAAAAGTGGGGAAAGTATTTTACGACACCATAAAAGAAAAAAGATCGGAAAATGCCTGACAACCAAAAGGAAGGAGGAAGTTCTGATGGCATTTGTCATAGAGGATGGAGTGACACCTCCCCCCCTGTGGCTGGATTCGAGCACAACCTCCAAAGTGCCAAAAAGCTGGACATTGACACAATGTACCTCCCTTCTGTCTGTTTCTGTCCTGTCTGTCCAAACTGCATTGAATGTTTGCTGTGTTTGTGTACTATGATCTTCCCTGAGTCCCCTTGGGGAGACAAGGTGGAAAATAAATAAAGTGTCATTATTATTGTATTATTATTATTATTCTTATGTTAAATTCTTCATTTTCTTTGGAAATGGAAGGCCACTGAATGTCACACTTAGAAGACAATTCCCTCCACTTCCACCTTGTGGGATGAGGTCCCTTCTCTTCTTCAGGTGAAACACATCCCAAAGCCACTCTTCATAGGGCTTGCCTTCCAAACTTTTTACCAGTGTCACCCTTCTCTGGGCACATTTCAGCTTTTCAATATCCTCTTTGAATTTTGGTGCTCAGAACCAGACACAATATTCCAACTGAAATCTGACCAAAGGAGAATCACATGGTGACAGAGCACCTAGTACATACACCCACCCAATTGCCAGAAAGAAAAAGGAGATAGAATGGTGATGGACATTACTGAATTGTTTTAAGGCTCCAACTTTTGCATTACAAGCCTTGCCCTGCCCAGGCCATTTTGGAAAAGCACAAGGACATTGACAATCCTTGCCAACAAAGACATATCCTGTTCTTGATTGAGACTTCAGGCTAGTTGAAGTGTTGTTCCATTTAAGGCAGTGATTTCCAACCGTTTTTTGACCATAGCCCATTTTGACCAGGGCCTGCTTTGACCAGGGCCCACTTGGCCAGGGACCACTCTCCAACATTAGTACTAAAAGTGGTGGGGCTGGTTAGCGGAAATAATAAATAAATAAAATAAAATAAAGAGGAAAGAGTTTCGTGGACCGCATTTTCATTCTCGCACCAGCCCACTTGGGAACCACTGATTTATGGGTTTGAATGAACCAAACAACCCAGAGCTTGAAAGTTAATTTTGGACTACAGCTCCCAGACTTTCCAACCACCATTATGGCTGTGGAGTTCTGATAGTTGTAATACAAAAAAGTATCTTCCTCCAATCTCAGACCAAATCCCATAAGTACAGGACCAGTATCAGTGGCCAATAAAGTAAAACATTACTCTCTTTGTTTTCTACTCTTTCACCCTTACAGACAGATATTTGGTAGTCAGCTCAAACTTTTTTTCCTTCTGAGCTGCTTCAAAGGCACAATATTGTCATTTCAGAACTCTTTTTAATCTTGTTTGTGCTCTTCCTAGATACCATTTAACTGGATTATCTCCATGGTGATTCCCTAACCCATCTGCTGCTCTTATTGTCATTTCTGGTGGATTATTTTACTGTGACAAGAAATGTTTCTAAATGAGAATGATCAAAAACTTTAAATAGACCACACTATCAAATCTCCCTTCACATTTGTCTTCTCTTCATCCCTATGGCTTCAGAAAAAATAATGGCAAAACAAACCCAAAAGGGCAAAAATAAATAAAAGAAATGGCATGAATATATTTCCTGTCCTCGGATATTGTTTATTACACTTCTATCCTGCCCTTCTATCAAAATGGATAACTTACTGCCATTTATAGTTTCTCAATTCCCTAGGGTTGCTGTCTTTTAAATTTTCCCTATTCTAGTGTCATTTTGAACAACTTTTTGCTACCTGCAAAAAAATTATTGCATTGGATTTATGGTGTACTTTATCTTCTATAAGCATTGTGGTTAAAGATACGGGAGCACAGCCAGTACACAGGATAAGAAAAGTGGTGACTCTAACCAAGGACTTTATTGCATGAGCCTCCTATTCTATTTCAGTTGCGTTATAACTTATGGCACATACATACCTGTTGAACCCCTTTGATATTGCATCTCTCGGCATTTGTGCAATTGTGCCAATTGGCCAATTAATGTTCCTGTAATTGTACTTCTACACATCCTCATAATCCCACCTCCCTTCACTTCTGCTGTTCCTTAATTTTGAATTTTTTTGTAAGCACAATTGCAGCATTTAAAAATAAAATAGTAGCAAATATAAACATAAAATAAAAGGAAAATAGCTTGGGAATAGGAAGGGGGAGAGGATGAGAATCTCACCCGCTAATGTCAATTTACTGGTGACATGCTGACACAGAAGCAGAAGGGGCCTACTGAAATAGAGCAATTTAGAGCAGTTGTGGATAGTGAGATTCAGGCCGCTAGGCCGCTGTGGACGGAGCCTGGTGAGTCGAAGAAGCCAATGTTCCACAATAAATGTCACCAAGTTAAAGAAGAAGCCACCAAGGTATTTTATTCAATCAGCCGAAAGTGATACCAGCTTGCGGCGATCCTTGAAAGTAAGCTGAGATATTATACATGGTAAAAACAAGCATTTTGATACAGTACATAGTCAAAGTCCCCCCCAGCTGGACCTGGCTTCATCATGATTGCCCAAGCTTGGATGACATCAAAGTGACTTCCCTGTGGAGGAGGGAGTATAGTGCATGCCGGCCAATGGGAGAGCATTCCCCGCTCGTGATATAGATTTCTTCCCTCCCATAAAGAAAGAGAGGCTGGCTGTCCACTGAACAATGGGTGTCAAACTGTCTCTTGTTGGGATTATGTGGTCCTGGTATGGGAAAACAAAAGGACTTAATGGGTCCCAGAAAACTTTATTGTGACACAGATGGCAATCTGGTTGAGTGTAGTGCGTACAGCACTGTAGTTCATCAAGTCTAAGGCAGGAAATATTGTCCATCCTGGAAAGATTAAATGGTTGGTCACTGGGAACATGAGAAAAGGGGAAATGTCCTTGCTGGGAAAAACAGGGTATGGCTTTCTTATTCTTTGGGAAGTGCCATACCAGATGATTATAGTCTTTGTGGGTCCAGATAGTTGCACCAACGATGGGCGGCCTGTACCGCAGGATCCTGGTGTCTTTGACACCGCTGGAGTTATGTGTCACAAGTGCTGGGTGATTAGATCCAATTTGATGCAAATGGAGCCTAGGAAGACAGTTGGCTTGTTTTCCCAAGACAGGAAAATGTAGGCAAAAAGGCCACCACAGGATTGAGTTGGTGGCAAGACTTCTCCAATATATTATGTAAAGGTATAAAACATAAAAGATTAAACATATAAACATAAAAGGGGGCACGTGGTTATGGGAACCCATTAACCTGGAGACCCGAACCCCATGGGGAGTGGGCACATACATGGAGCCCACTTCCCATGGGGAAGAAAAGTGGAATAAAGGCAAAAATAGGATAAACATTAGTCATGGGCAATCCATGGATCAAAATGGTTCTAAAGTACTTACAAAACTAGGGGACGCTGGTGCTTTGCTTCTACAGTGTTGCTAAAGTTTTGGTGGTGAAATTTTCAGAACTATAAAAAAAACTTTCAAAATTTTGTTATAAATGGCAGTTCCTAATTGGTTGTCATAAAAATTGCCAATAACGAAACAATAATGAAAGTTTGAAAGTTTTGTTAAGAGTTCTGAAATTTTCACCACCACAACTTTAGCAACACTGTAGAAGCAAAGCACCAGCACCCCCTAGTTTTGTAAGTACTTTAGAACCATTTAGAACCATGGATTGTCCATGCCTAATAAACATGCACATGAGGGTCCTGTGGATAGACTGAAACCCACGGGAGAGGAGAACACATGTTGTAGGTTTGGGTGCTATTGGTGGGTTTTACCCATTAATAGCTAAGGACAGGAGAATTATAGGAAGGAGGTAGACAAGCAGCAGGATGTACATGGCATTGTGTGAAAGGGCTGCATTGCCAGTTTTCCTGCCTTGTGTGATAAAGACCCAGGTGTGGGACCATCAAACAGCCTCTGTGCATTGTAACACACCCAGTTCATCCCTGCCAACGTATTCTTCTGCCAATGGCACATTCATTATGGCTCACAGCTTCACTCAGCTTTCTCTCAGGGTGAGCTGCTTCTGTCACCAACATCAAAGCTAAGCATTTATGGCTGAGCTCCAATCTTCCTGCCTGTAGCATTTTATTTTTGCAAAAGCAAACCCTGTCCTGCTGTCAAGAAATCAAAATAGCTCCTGCTGGTTTCCCATTCTGCTCATGGCAGGCTTTGAGGCTGGGCAGGGCAAAATGACTTTCATCACACGGCTGGCGGTGACGGAGCTCTTAATCCTTTCTGCTGTCCACATTACCAGTAATAAAGGATGATGAAGCCCCTCCCTTTTTTGGAATGGTCAAGAATTTGCATCCAAATCTTAAATGCATGCAGAGCGGGAAGATAAATCTCATTGATTTAAAATGAACCTCAAAGAAACCATGTCTAAATTCAGCTGATTTTAGTGTGAGAGATTTACAGTGCAATCCATGCCTACTGAGGGTCTACCTACACTTTCAGAGGGACCTATTTTGAGATAGGTGTGCAAGGACTACAGCCTTTAAACACATACTTTAGGTCTTAATTTGCGTGCTATTTTTCTTACTGGTATAAGGTTGCAGTCCCTTGCATTCAGACTTATGGGAAACATATCACAGCTTTTTCTGGGGCTGAGAGTTTATGAAGGTCAACCAGTGACCAAGTCGGGGATCAAATCCTAGTCTTCAGAGTCATAGTCCAACCCTCTCTAAGCACTACACCAGCACTACACTACACTCCTCTATATTTTGTGGTGTCACCACAGGCACCTTGATTGAATCCAAACTCTCAGGCAAATAGTGTTTCTAGAGATTCTAAGTGTATAAACTAAAAATAAAAGCCTAATTTACATAAGTGAAACATGGCACAGCAAATTGACTATTATATTTAAAACACCACCACCCAGGGCCGTAGCCAGGATTTTGATGGGGGGGGGGGGGGGCTGAGACTGGGTGGAAGAGGGTCTACCCTAGCAAACCTTTTGTATTGTTATCCCAATAACCCCATTAATGTGGGATATATTGAGCATGGTGATCAGATCATGATATGAATAAACATAACAGTTTAAATAATGTACCAGTAAGGCCTTTTCGCGGACCACCCTGAGAATTTCGGGGAGGGGGGCTGAAGCCCCCTTAGCCCCCCCTGGCTACATGCCTGCCACCACCCCTCTCTCAGAGCTCTTCCACACAGCCATATGAACCAGAATATCATGTCAGAAGATCCACAGTATCTGCTTTGAACTAAGTTATCTAAGTCCACACTGCCATATAATCCAGTTTAATGTGGATTTTATGTGCCTGTGTGGAAGGGACCTTACATACGTATGCACGCGCACACACTAATGTAAACCCTTACTAATCACTCAGCCTCCCTTCTCTCAATTCAATCCTACTCTACCCCAAACCCATCTAAAACATTTTTCTAATGTCACTCTTCTCAAAATCAAGGCTAATTGAACATATAAACTCCTAGCTGTCACTCACCAGTCTTATGGAAATAATTTCAAACATTCCAGCAATAAGCACTCTCCAAATTCCATTTCCTCTCCCTGAACTCATACTCTAATGTGCAATCAACCAATCAACCAATATTTACAAATGAGTTGCCTCTGGGCTGAGAGGGGCGGTATATAAATGTAGTAAATAAACCCATGGCGTTACATCACCCTACTCTGATGACTCTACCATGTTAAACAGAGGATACCTGAATAAAATGTGACACACTTAAATTATTAGTACAATAGAAAATAGCCTTTTTTGGATTGGGACTAATGGGGGAGATTCTGCTGAACACAATGAGACTTGTGAGGATGGAAACGGAAAATAAAATGAAATGCAAAGGTGAAGACAACTTGTTTGTGTCTGTGCCTTCAACTCACATGTCAACTTGTGGTGGCTCCATAGATTTCATAGGATTTAGAGGTGGGGTTTTTTTTCCGGTTCCTTCCTCAGAATTATAGCCTACATTACCTGGTATTCATTTACTGTCTCCCATCCAAGTACTAATAACCATAGCTGGTCCTGCTTAGCTTTCAAGATTAGATGGGATCTGATATACTTATATGACTATACATTACAAAATTACTTGTGTTAGCAAGAAACTTTCCAAGAATTCTTCCATTTGTGAGAGCCAAGTGAGACAATAAACAAAAAAAACCCCTCACTTAGCAGCTGTGTATTATATAGTCTTCCAAAAATCAGCCATAAGTTAAAATAATACATGGGGCTGAATGTTGATTTTTGCTGAGATTATAATTACCACAATGATGAATGCTTTATATACTCTATTACACTGTAAACAATTTGATCACAACTAGTCTAACAACTAGGAATCTTTTATAATAAGTACACGAGTGCCCTCTAGTGTCATGTCAGCCTGACATCTCAAACCATAAAAATCTGTTCTAGATGCCCACCTTATTCTCTTGTATGTGCACACCATGTACAGCTCTCATATTGTATCTGGCTGAATTTAAAATTGTAGTGTTGTCAACTGGATCAAACTAAAATACTCTGCAATATTTGTAGATTGTCTAATGATAAATGACATTTTTAATTGAATAGCAGAAATGGTGTATGATCATTTTGTTATTCTAATAATCCTCCTTGCTAATTACTCTGTTTATTACATTTTATATTAATATGAGTGTGCGCATATAAAAATAGTATACCCCATTTTTCTGTCGTTATGTGTAAATCTGTGTAATATAACACAGATAGATTTGTGCTGTTTATGTCGATGTTGTTTTCTTTTAATAATAAAAATCAATTTATAAAAAAATAGTAAAAAGAAAGGTGATTTTAAAGTAAAAATCAACACTTCTTACTAGTTTGATCCTGGTAGGATCAATTTATTGCAGTGTTCAACAAATGGAAATCTCAGGAGACTGTTGTTAAAACTGTATAGAAAAAAACAGTCATCAATCCCGGTTTACACTTTTGTGATTCAAGCATTACATCACCTATCGGCCACTTTTAGGAATACAGTCAATATGTGATTTCAGCATCCTCAAGAACCGCGGATTTGGACGCCTGGTGTGCTTGCTAATCCAGAAGACCAAATCAGATACATATGGGCTAGAAGGCCAAACCAGAGGTTTATTCCCAATGGCCAAAGAGGATGTCCGTGGAAAAAGCACTCAAAAGTACTGACATATTCAAGAAATCCACACCAGTTTCTGATTGGCTGAAAAATTGTCCTGCTAGGATCTACATCCTGAGTGGCTTATGACTTCGTTGATTTGCTCTTCATATGGTAGGAAATTAAATAAACGGTCATTGGATCATTTGAAGTGTCAGTCCATTTAATGATCCACCTCCAAGAGGGGTGTGAGCCCAAAGAAAATGAATCTTGAGCCAGTTGGCTGCAGAGAAAAGCAGATAACTTGCTGACAGGCTCCCTCATGTTCCTCCTCCACCAAGGCTGTGGTGATGGGTGAGGGAGGCTGGTCAGAAGCCAATGCTCCCCAGCTTCAGCTGGAGACAAGGGACAAAGGGGACTGTTGCCCGTAGGCCTCGTTGATCCACTGTCCGAAATGCTTCAAAAGTACTTACAAAACAAAAGTTCTGGTGGTGAACATTTCAGAACTCTATCAAAATGTCATTACTATTTCATTATTGGTGATTTTAAAGATAGAGCCAATTAGGAACTGCCATTTATAATGAAATTTTGAAAGTTTTGTTAGAGTTCTGAAATGTTCTCTACTAGAACTTTTGTTTTGTAAGTACTTTTGAAGCATTTAGAATCATGGATCAACCAGGCCTAGTTTCCAGCTTCTTTTGCCAGCCTTCTTGATTTTGGCTGGAGATGAGCAGGGAGTGAGCTCCACCACTCCCCAACTAGCCATTTGTATCTACGAGTTATTCATAAGTTGGATGTTTGTAACCCCGGGACTGCCTGTACATGAAAGAGGACAATATATCATCAATTTAAGTATGGTACTGCTGGAGTGTGTTAAAATGCCACCTTGACAACAAATTCATTCTTAATCAACCAAGGAAGGTAGAGGCCAAAACCTTTTGCATTTTGGTTGAACCATTTTATTCATTAATCATCTCTCTCTCTCTCTCTCTCTCTCTCTCTCTCTCTCTCTCTCTCTCTCTCTCAATATTACACTTTGATATTTTGTTTGGAACTTTAATTGCATCCCCAAAAATGGGTTGTTAAAATATACATAAAGTGAAAAACTGGATAATTGCTTCTATATTTATATGCCACATTTTTCATGGATTCTGTAGGTTGATAAATATTTTGCACTATCTGTCAGGGTGCAAAACCCACAACAATTATTCTTTTAAGTGATTGCCATGGCATTTTAAAATTCCGGAGAGATAGCACAGCGGTAACAACAGCTGTGTTTGCAACCAGAAGGTTGCAGGTTCGATTTCCGGGCTGGTCTGGACACCCAGCTGTGAGCCCTGTCCACTGTCCACCTAACAGATCGAAAACAAGCTAGCTGTGAGTAGATGAACTAGGGACCGCTCAGCGGGAAAGGATTTTTATAAGGACTTTACAACACCTGAATAACAATAAGGAAGATCGGCTGCCGGAGGTGGAATGCAGAACCAGAGGCTCTCGTCTGAGGATGAAGCAACAGCACCCCCTTGTGACATAATGGAGCAATGCACCTGCGACGCAGCCAGCAGAGAAAAAAATCCTTCTAATTGCACATGTTTGTCTGTACAATGTATTGTAATTGTATGTCAGTCGGCAGGGACTGTCTGCCTCGGGTAATGTAATTATTGTTGAAATTAATGAAAGAGTAATATAAATAAAGTAGATAATTAAGTATGTTTTTAGTATGTTTTTAAAATTGTTAACTGGTCCCCATGTCCTATATGCTGAAACAGCCTGAGCCTCGGGAGGCTGTTTGTTTAAATAAATAAATAAATAATAGATAATAAGTACAACATTTTAAAAATCCAACAACTCCCCATCCTAAGGGTACAGCCTACGCAAGACTGTTTGTTTTGGATGTAGGACCCACAGCCTGATCTTATGAAATTAATGTCTATTGCATACTATTTCCGACTCTTAACTCCAGCTGTCTAATGCGAATGTTAACTTTCTAACCACTTATAATTTTGAATCTCCAATTCAAAATGTTCTTGCTGCCCTGATTTACACTAAGAAATGTGTCTAAGGAAAGCTGGCAGAGCTTGGTTTATGAACGTTAAGAAAATTATCCATTCATTCTGGGTCTTTGCATGCTTTTGCCCTATATATAATCTCATGCAAAATGATCAAAGAGACAGCTCACAACACTATAATGGGTTTAGCTATGTGCAGCACTGCAAAGGGCATAAACACATTGACTGAGCTCCAAATCTATGATTATCTATCCCAATGATGTCATCAGTGAGCCCCATAAACTGAAAAGAGAGATTCCAAGAAAAGCCAATAAAAAGACAAGGAAATGCAGGGAAAACAAAATAATCAGTCATGATTTTAAATCTTCTCCATTGTCTTCACACAGAATTAGCAATATTTAACTTAGAGGCAGTTGTAGTTAATACTGTACTCAATTTTAGTTAATGGAATTGTCCTGAATAATCTGACTGTCTAATCAGAGATGTAAAGTCACATTCAAAAGATAAGATCTAGTTGTAGTTCCTACAAAGTAGGCTGATAAAATTTTAGAGCAACCTTTACTTTCTTTAACTGGAATAATCACTTAAGTCACTTAAAAATATATCTGGTAGCTATAAATTGGACTTATACCCTTGTTAGGGAATTTGTTTGCATGCGGGTGAAGAACACAGATAGGCAGCAGAAAATGATTTCAAGAATGGACATCTGAAATGGACATCCAAGTGCCACCTCTGTGTTGATGGGGGCAGGCAGGATTTTCCCCGGGTACTGGTTGTGGGGGGTCGGGAGCAGGTGAGGGTTTTGCCCTCCTTTCTGCTAGAGATCCCTGTGTACAACTAGTGGGCCACTGTGTGACACAGAATGCTGGACTAGATGGGCTGAGGCCCGATTCAGCATGGCTCTTCTTATGTTCTTATGTTCTTAAGAAGTGTGTTGTCTTAGGCTTTCATGGCCGGAATCACTGGGTTGCTGTGAGTTTTCCAGGCTGCATGCCCATGTTCTAGAAGCATTCTGTATCTTTCACCCATGTCTATGGCAGGCATCCTCAGAGGTTGAGGGATCTGTTGGAAACTAGGCAAGCAGGGCCATAGCCAGGATTTTGATTCGGTGGGGGGGGGGGGCTGAGTTTGGTTCAGAGGGGGGGGGGCTGAGACTGGGTGGAAGAGGGTCTACCCTAGCAAACCTTTTGTATTGTTATGCCAATAACCCCATGAATGTGGGATATAATGAGCATGGTGATCAGATCATGATATGAATAAACATAACAGTTTAAATAATGTACCAGTAAGGACTTTTCGCAGACCACCCTGAGAATTTCGGGGGGGGGGGCTGAAGCCCCTTTAGCCCCCCCCCTGGCTACATGCCTGTAGGCAAGTGAAGTTTCTATATCTGTGGAATGTCCAGGGTGAGAGAAACAACTCTTTTCTATTTGAGGCAAGTGTGAATGTTGGAAATGGCCATGTGGATTAGCATTTAATGACCTTGCAGCTTCAATGCCTGACTGGTTGCTGCCTGGGGAATCTTTTGTTGGGAGGTGTTAGCTGCATGGTATACGGTAGACTCCTGCAGAGGTGAGAGGATCCCTCTTGTCCTTTGCTGAGCATAGCGTTTGTTGGATTTTCTTAGTGGTTCTGTAGATAGTTTGTAGGTTGTGTTTCCTCATCAGCTTCCCCATGCAGTCAGTAGTTCCCTTGATGTATGGCAAGAACACTTTTCCTCTGGGTGGATCTTTGTCTTTACTCTCATGGATTGTTCTCGGTCTTGCAGCTCTTCTGATGTCTATGGTGGAAAATTCATTGGTCTGTAAAGCCTAGTTTAGGTGGTTCAGTTCACCTTGGAGGAGGTGGGGTAAGACACTGGGAAACAATTTTAGCAGAAGGGAGTGAACTCCTTACTGTTCCAGGCGTCTTATCAGCCAAAAATTGTGTCCTTCAGAGAGAAACTGCTTGTTAGCAAACTGACTTTCAATTTCAGCATTATTTTGAGAACCTTTGAGTCTTCCATTTTTCTGAGAGTTTCTAAATACATTTAATCATTTAAAAGCAGCTCTTAAGCCCCCTCACTCTCTCCAATTAACTTCAGTGTTGTGTTCTCCTTCATAGAATCAGAGAGTTGGAAGAGACCCCATGGGCCATCCAGTCCAACCTCCTGCCAAGAAGCAGGAAAATTGCATTCAAAGCACCCCCTTCATACCATATATGATTGTAGTGGTAATATTATTGTATGTGCAGAGATGGAAGAACAATACTCTACCTTCTATCTCCAATAACGTTTTAAAAGACCGAAAACCTATTTTGATAAGGAAAATAGATGATAAGATGACCACTGATTTTGATCATTAGTTTTGAGTTGAATATAAGAAATGTAAGACCCAATTTATTTAGAGTGAAATGAGCATACTGGATATATGTATATAACTCCGGACAAAGTAATTGGTAGTTACTTTTAGATGGTTTTGAAGTTCATATTGTAGTATTGGTGGCATCTGCATAATTCCATAACCTTAAAGATATTCTTTGTCTTCTTGGTACAGGAACTGGGTGGTTATTTCCAGCACTGCAACAGCAACCGGTGATCTTTAACATTTACGTAGCCTTCTCTCTTGCACCAAGACTGCTTCAGGCGACTTGATATTAAGATGGTGTCCAGGGCTGACATCAAACATGTTACTGGCTAAAGCAAAGGTCAAGATGGTATCTTCCTCATTCCATAGCAATCCTGATCAGACCAGAAACTGAAATGTATTTTCACCTGTAACAAGACTTCTTCTACTGCACCTCAAGGCAGCATGCTGACTCGAGTAGGAATACGCACTCTATTAATTCCATGCTTCTGGCATTTCCTTCCTGAAGCAACTGGCTCACTCTGTCTCTACCTAGTAACTGGTTGAGATCGCTCACTTTTAGAGGAAAAGGAAAAGAAACCAATTAGTGATAGAAACAGTGTTGAGGCATGAAAATTCAAGTGATGTTGAGCTGCATTAATTCTACATTATTTATTTATTTATTCGTATTTGTTTACCGCCCCTCCCAATGGCTCAAGGCGGCTTACAACATAATCATAAAACAACCAAGTACAAGTAAAAGTTAAAAACCACAATTAAAACAACAGATTAAAAATCACAACAAGCCGCACATCACAAGAGTACTGCGGCAGCAAGATAATGCAAGAGACGATACACAGGAAGACTGCAGTTCATCCGACTCCAAAAGCCTGCTGGAACAGCAGAGTCTTGCAGGCTTTCCAGAACGAAAGGAGGCTCTGGATAGCATGTACGTTGGCGGGCAGCGCATTCCAAAGTACTGGAGCAACGACTGAGAAAGCCCGGCGACGGGTTACAGTCAAGCGATATGTCTTTGGACTGGGAACGACCAGGAGGTTTTGCTCTTCAGAGCGTAGAGATCTGGTGGAATAATACGGGATAAGGCGGTCCCACAGGTACACTGGCCCCAGACCATGTAAGGCCTTGAAAGTCAAGACTAACACTTTGAAGGTAATCCGGCATTCTACAGGTAGCCAGTGCAGTTCGTGCAGAATCGGTATGATCTGACAACTTACTGAAACCCCGGCAAGGAGCCGGGCTGCAGAGTTCTGCACCAGCTTCAGTTTCTGGATCACCAACAAAGGAAGGCCATGTAGAGAGCGTTACAGTAGTCTAGCCTCGAGATGACCGTAGCTTGGACCACTGTGGCCAGGTTGTGCCAGGACAAGCAGGGGCTAGCTTCCTCGCCTGGCAAAGATGGAAAAACGCCACTGCTGACGGTGGAGACATGAGCCTCTATCGACAGCAGAGGATCCAAAGTCACCCCAAGGCTCTTAATGGATGACGACAGACATAGTGTCACGCCGTGCAGGGTCGGAAGCTGAGCATCCCCACTGCCCGGCCAACCGAGCCACAAGATCTCCGTCTTTGCCGGATTCACCTTTAACCTACTGGCTCGCAGCCATCCAGTAACGGCCTCAAGGCAGCAATGGAAATTATTGGGTATGGATTCGGGCCGTCCATCCATCCTCAGAATGAGCTGGGTGTCATCAGCATACTGTGGATGCATCCAAAGAAATCTGTGAACAGATGGTATACTGTTCCAGTGTAGCTAAATTAATCCAAATTCCTTGTCCATACTTACTGTAATCTGACAAATTTATTTATTTATTTATTTATTTATTTATTTATTTATTTATTTATTTATTTATTTATTGGGGCTTCTTCGCCGCCGACTCCCGGGGGCTCGCGGCGGCTCACAGAGCCAGTGGCACAACGCCACAGGTTAAAACATAAAAACAGTTAAAAACAGTTAAAACAATTAATCAGCAAAATGCAATATAACAATTGAGCAGCAGGAGATATCACAGCCCAGAGAGTATAGACGAGGCCTACTCGCCGAAGGCCTGCCTAAACAAATGAGTTTTGCAGGCCCGTCTAAATGGCAGCAGATCTCTCAGGGTTTAGAGGAATTTAAAAGATTTTACAAAAGAAGAAAACATTAAGGAGCAAAATCTAACAACATATTTTGTCAATAACGTTTTTGAGCTCAAGTCCAGACTATATTTAATTAATGAACTTTATAGGCCTGGAGGATACAGGCAGTCCCTTAGTTACAAACATCCAACTTACAAATGACTCATAGTTAAGAACACTGGGAGAGACAACAGAAAGTGAGAGAAATCTACCTCTAGGAAAGGAAAGGAAAGGAAAGGAAAGGAAAGGAAAGGAAAGAGTAATCATAGGGAAAAAGGTCTCTTCGTTTTAAGTTTTATCACCATTCCTTTTTTCCACAAGAAATCCAATTTTTCAAAATCCGATGATCACACAGACAGAAAGTGAGGTGAAATCTTTTGGACAGGGGCACAGATAGCAAAACAAACACCACAGGGGAGTTAATCCTTCCTTATGCTATCCAGAGCTAAACAATATATATTTTTGGCTGGAGTTCCAATTTACATACAGATTCAGCTTAAGAACAAACCCACAGAACCTTTTTCATAACTTGGGGACTGCCTGAATTCTATTTCCCCAAACGGTAGTACTGTCGAAGGCTTTCATGGCTGGAATCACTGGGAGAATGCTTCTGGAATATGGCCATACAGCCCGAAAAACCCAATAAAGTGCTATCTCCTTTTGACAGCTAGGTGGCAATATCTATGCTTAAACTCAGCTGTTATCGGAAGCTTTTTGGTCTGATGCTCACTTTACTTCAGTCCACTTGAATGTACTTTAGTTTGTGAAACTGCAGTTTATTTTCATGGAGGTGCATTATTTGCTTTTATACAGTGTTTTTACAGGAACTGCATTTAGCCTGAAGTGATGAACCTGGCCTCTCCTTCTCAACAGGGGGATTTTAAAAATGAAAACAATTAAGATAACACCATTAAGACTTCTGAGGATGCTTGATCCCATTTAGAGTTGTTGTTTGCCTGGCCAGCTGTTAGGGTGGATAATCACAGTTCTAAACTTTATGGGACAATAAACACATGTTCAATTAATCTTTAGTCATTATAAACAGCATACTCAAGGCATGTAGATGCACAGTCATTATCAGGGCTACAACTCAATTTGCATAGCATGTGACTATGGACAGGAATCTTGGAGAAAGTCACCACATGTCTGTTAGATCTCTGTTCCTCTAGACCAGTGGTTTTCAACCTGTGGGTTCCCAGGTGTTTTGACCTACAACTCCCAGAAATCCCAGCCAGTTTACCAGCTGTTAGGCTTTATGGGAGTTGAAGGTAGGGTTGCCATTTTTTGATATAAGAAATAAGGGACATTTACGGGATTTTTCACAAAAATAAGGGACACTTCATTAAAAACTTAAAACTCAAACATTAGGTAGAAATAGTTTTATTAACAGAATAAGATAATGATTGAAACTCACAAAAGAAGCTGACTTATACCCTCTTAACAGTACATGGTATGTTTCTGCATGCTTTGTCATGCAGAAAAACATTATTAGAACTACCTAATTTTCTCCATCTGTATTTAGTACTTGACTTTGCTGACATTAAAATAAAATAAATTTTATAAGACAGTACATCTTCATGATTATTATGTCAATAGTTAATGGTATAGTACAGGGCTGTCCAACTTCTACCGGGTCCAGGGCCGGAATAGAGGTCACTGATGACCTCGGGGGCCGCTCGGCCCCGCCCCAGGCCCCCCCCCCGCCACGCCCCCTCCTAAAGCTGTCATTCTCCCTCCTCCTCCTCCTCTTTCCCGGGCACCGTGGCTGTCCCGAGCGCCACGGCGCCTGGGAAAGGCACGGCGCCCGGGAAGAGGAGGAGGAGGGAAGAGAGGCGGCGCCAAGGGCAGCGCGTCACAGGCCTGGTGTGACGCCCTGCCCTTGGCGCTGCCTACTCCTCCTTTTCGGCGCCCCCCCCGCCCTTCCTAGGGTAGGGGAGCCGCCGAAAAAGGGCAGAAGGCGGTGCCAAGGGCAGCGCATCACAGGCCTGGCATGACGTGCTGCCCTTGGCGCCACCTACTCCTCCTTTTCGGTGTCCCCCCCGCCCTTCCTAGGGCAGGGAGCCACCGAACAAGGGCAGAAGCCGGTGCCAAGGGCAGCGCATCACAGGCCTGGCATGACGCGCTGCACTTGGCGCCGCCTATTCCTCCTTTTCGGCTCCCCCCCCGCCCTTCCTAGAACAGGGGAGCCGCCGAAAAAGGGCAGAAGGCGGTGCCAAGGGCAGAAGGCGGTGCCAAGGGCAGAAGGCGGTGCCAAGGGCAGCGCGTCACAGGCCTGGCGTGGCGCGCTGCCCTTGGCGCCACCTACTCCTCCTTTTCGGCGCCCCCACACCCTTCCTAGGGCAGGGGAGCCGAAAAAGGGCAGAAGGCGGTGCCAAGGGCAGCGCGTCACAGGCCTGGCGTGACGCTGCCCTTGCCGCCGCCTACTCCTCTCCTGGCGCCCCCGCCCTTCCTAGGGCGGGGAGCCGCGAAAAGGGCAGAAGGCGGCGGCAAAGGCAGCGCGTCACAGGGCTGGCGTGACGCGCTGCCCTGGCGCCGCCTACTCCTCCTTTCGGCATGGAGAGAGGGGACGGAGGGGCGGTGCAGGGAGGAGGAGCTAGCTCTCTTCCTCCTCCCTGCCCCGCCTCCCCCCTCCCCGCCATTTAAAAAAAAATTAGAATTTTTTAAATTTAAAACTGGCGGCTGGGGGCATAGCTGGGGCCGTGCCCAACAGGCTGGGGGGCCGGATCCGGCCCCAGGGCCGCCAGTTGGACAGCCCTGGTATAGTATAGTATGGGATACACAGCATTGTATAGTATTGGGATGCACAGCTAGGCCTATTTTAAGAGTAACTCTCAAGCAATCAGAAACTATCATTATCCAACATGATTCAACATTCCCCTTGGGTAACGGTTAATTAGTCTACTGTACTTTGAAAAAGTCCTGTATCGCCTCTTCCTTCCAACGGGGATGCAGGCTGCCCTGCGAGTTGGAATCCCCGGGCAGGCATTGCCGTGGAAACCGCAGCGCGCACCTTCCTCTGGTCAACTCCGCCCAGTCCTGTCCTGCTAGTCAAAAATAAGGGACAGGGCCTGAAAATAAGGGACACAAATTTTAGGGCCAAAATAAGGGATGTCCCTTAGAATAAGGGACATATGGGAACCCTAGTTGAAGGCCAAAACACCTGAGGACCCAAAGGTTGAGAACCACTGCTCTAGACCTTGGTCAAGTATGTGAAGGGTATAGCCAAAGGTTTTCATGGCCAGAATCACTGGGTTGCTGTGAGTTTTCCGGGCTGTATGGCCATGTTCCAGGAACATTCTCTCCGGGAGAGAATGCTTCTGGAATATTATTATTATTATTATTATATTTCGACTTCCTATACCGCTACTATCCCAAAGGCTCAGAGCGGTTCACAGTCTGAACATAAAATACAATAGTACACAAACAAAACAATACAGCACAAGAGGAGGGTCCTACAACTAAGAAGGGGAGGGAGCCAAGGCTCAGGACCGCAGGGTCCATGAGCTACCCAGGTCTAGCCAGCAGTGGCTCGAATATGGCCATACAGCCCAGAAAACTCAAACTCGGTATAGCCAGTGTGTCCTTACAACAAGGCAGAAAACCAACTTTTCTAAAAGCAGCAGCTGCAATGCCTCTGTTGAAAAAGCTTCCCCTGGGTCTCTCTATAATGGATAGCTATGGGCAATGTTCAACATCTGATCTTTGGTCAAAATAATCAAATGTGATATGGCTCCAGGGCTTTCTGGATTAAATGAATTATCTGAATCCATTTCAATCTGTTTTAAGACTAGTTATAGGGCAGTTACTATTTTGGTTACCTTGGCAGATAATGTTCACCAGGAACTGGAAAAGGGAGTGTATCCTTATTGGTTCTCTCTGCCCTCTTAACCATTTTCAGTAATGTCAATTATGGTATCCTTCTGAATCACCCTGCTGGGATGAATCTGAAGGCACTGTTTTGCATGATTCTGTTCCTTCAGGAATATTCCTGTTTCACTCCTTGGACATTGATCTGTGGGATCCCCAGCATCACCCCCCCCCAAAAAATACTGATGGAAGAAGTTCTGGGATTTGTGCCATGATGATGATGCCCAGCTCTATAGTGACACATACATTCATTACGTACTGTACTGTACTGTACATGGGGCTGCATTTGGAAACTTCAGCTGGTACAAGGAGCTGCTGTCAGATTGTTAGAGGTAGCACAACATTTACTGGCTATAACAGATTGACCAACTGCTGTTCTGTTTCTGAGAACAACTCAAAGTTTTATATCTTGTTATGTCTGACAGTTTCCCATTGCTTGGCCCTGAGATCCTCAGAAGACAATCTTCTTTCAGTCCCACAATGTTGAGAAACCCAATTAGTGCAGATGCACAATAGGGCCTTCTAAGTGACGGCCTAACCTCTGGAGCTCCCTTTGTAGGGAATCTGGGCTGTCCTTATATGGAAGTCACTTTCTTCATTTGGCTGGGTTTTGAGAACTGAAGAAAAGCAAAGGGAAAACTTATCTGGATGAATATTACCATGAAACCCCCATGATGAATCCTCAGTTGTTGTGTACCTTCAAGTTATTTCTAATTTATGGCATTCTTAAAGTGAACATATGTTGTTGAGGAAGTGTGGTTGGGATTCGAGGGCGGTGGGTTGCAAATTTTAAAAGCTGTTTTAAGTGTACATTACAGTCTTGCTTATCCAAGCTTCACTCATCCAACATTCTGTACTATCCAACTCAGTCTGCCTCCCACCCGGATCCACAGCTATTTCAATACATTGTGATGTTTTGGCTCTAAATTCGTAAATACAGTACATAACGTTACCATGTATTGAACTGTTTTTCTGTCGATTTGTTGTAAAACATGATGTTTTGGTGCTTAATTTGTAAAACCATAATGTAATTTGACATTTAATAGGCTTTTCCTTAGTCCCTCATTATTCAACATTTTTGCTTATCCAACGTTCCGTTTATGTTGGATAAGAGAGACTTTACTGTATTTATTACATTTTAATCTTTTTAAAACCGTAATCCTTAATTTTTAATCCTATTTAATTATTTTTTCAATTTTTATATTGTGCTTTTCTAAAAACTATGACCAACGTGTGGGATAGTTAGCTGGCTTGAGTCCCCACGGTGATAAAGGCAGGGTATAAATACAGAAAATAATAATAACAATGGGATTCTTTTTGCAAGATTTGTTTGTGGAGTTGCTGTTGGTGGCTGAGACAATGGGACTTGCTCATCGTCCCCACATGGATTTCCATGCTTTGAGTGAGGACTTGAATCTTGGTGCCCCAGAGTCCCAGTTCATCACTATGATTCTATGATGCTAAGATAATCCAAAATGTGGTGAGGATAAGGAGTGGAGAGTAGACTGAATTGAAGCTCAATCTAATTTCACTTCTGCCAAAAGAAATGAGTTCCACTAAAAATGTGAGTCATATTCCGTTTTAATTAGCACCTGTATATATTTTTAATCAAGTCATTAAAACCATTATTTTCAAAAAGGCATTAAAAGCCCATTAGATGACAATAATTATTAGATTAATAATTTCATTACTTTGGAGAAAATTTAGGTTTTGAAAAATAATTTTAATTGGTTTCTTCATAACTTTAAGCTAAGGCATTATTGAAGTGTTATTAACCATCGAAGTAATAAATAGATGCTATTAATTTCACTAACATGATTGATGCTGACAAATTAATTCATATTTTAGCATTAACATTCGGATCAGTCAGCACCAATGTTTCCAAGTCCTGATGTAGGCCACCCACCCAGCCTTCCTTCCTTGGCTGGCAAACAACATTTGCATAGTTAGTCATAAATCACAGAATCAGTAGGGACACCATGTCCAACCTGCAGACAGTAAAGGAATCCATAGTTATCTTCCATCTGTGAGGTGTCCTTCCAACCTCTACTTTAAAAATCCCAATGAAAGGGAGTCAGCTGTTCTACAAAGCAGTATTTCCCAATGTCAGACAGTTCTTACAATGAGACATTTTGAATCCATTGGTTTGGGTCCTATCCTTTGATGCAGCAGAAACAAGCTCACTCCATCTTCCATATAACAGCCTTCAGATTTTCAATGATGGCTATTAGGGCTGTGCAAAAGTCATTTTTTAATGTTGTATGTTCAATATATTTTGTAAGATCCATACAAACGATGTGATTTTCAAACTATGAGTGGCGCCCATGCAAACAACTTAACATTCAAAACACCTATGACTTTTTGGAAGAGTTATGTAATTCTTGAAAATGGCTCCTGGTCTCCATTGCAAGCACTGCTTCCTCCCAAAAGGGCTGAGTTTGGTTCCCCAAAGGACCCCAAGGAGGAGGATGAGGCCCGGAGTTGAGGGAGAAGCCTCACTCTTTTCATAAGGAGTTCAATGAGGGGGGGGGAGTGGGCAGGTGGGAAGGAGGGATGCCTGGCTGTATGGTCAGGCAAGGAAGAAGCCCCTCTGGCATATAGCCCACCCAGAGAGAGATGGGCAGAGGCCAAAAGGGAAGGGAGGGAAGGAAGGGAAGGAGGCAGTGTGGGGTGCTTCTCTCTCTCTCTCTCTCTCTCTCTCTCTCTCTCTCTCTCTCTCTCTCTCTCTCTCTCTGCTTACTGTTTTGTGCCTCTTTCTCCTCTCTAAAAGTTCTGGTGGGTGGGGAAAACCCATGTTCATCCTCTAAAGGGATTTCTAGATAAAAGGGGATTGTTAGAAGCTGAATCAACCTGTGAGGTAAGCAAAGTTGAGAGGCAGTAACTCCAAAGTTTACGTAGTAAGTTTCCTATTGTTATTATTATTTCAAAGGCTGGATGGGCATCTGTTGGGGGGTGCTTTGACTGTGTATTTCCTGCCTGGCAGAAGGGTGTTGGACTGGATGGCCCCTGGGGTCTTCCAGTGAAATAGTACTGTTAAGTTTATGTTGGTTAAAATTCCCTAAAAATCAGTGGATGTGCAAATCTTTCTGAAACTTGAAGGGAATGATGCCCTTGTTATGATGTATCGTTGTATACATAATCAAAGAGATTGCTCTTGTAGTGCAAGATTTCATATATCAGTAGATATATGAAACAATCTGAAACCTGGGAGTGGTAAACTGGTATGATACAATTGGCTTTGAGTGGTAAAGGTATACTACAGTTGTAGCAAGTTTAATCATATTAGCCCTAAACAGAGGGAGGGAGAAGCTCCATTAGTATCCTAATTGGTGTTTATGGGCGAATAACCTATTTATTAATTAATTTATTATTTGGATTTCTTGGTCGCCCCTTCCAAGTGGCTCGGGGTGACTCACAACAGTTAAAAACGATTACAATCAATAAAAACACAGTAAAACACAATAAAACCATACATTGCACATATTAAAACATGGTTGGATGTATGCATCCACAGTTAAAACCGGCAATGATGCCTGTCTGACTGCTACATAAGATCACAGCCCTTGGCCAAATCGTGGAGCCTTAGCCTTGCTCCGACCCAAAAGCCTGAATGAACAGGTGGGTTTTACAGGCCTTCCGAAAGGCCAGTAAAGTGGGCACAGCGCAAATGGCAGGAGGGAGAGCATTCCACAACACAGGAGCGCTCACGCTAAAAGCTCTCCTTCGAGTTGTGGTCAGGTGGAAGGCAGCATGGCTTGGTACCGCCAAGAGGTTCGATGATTCAGATCTCAGTGGTCTTAAAGGACTATATGGGGAGAGGCGGTCCCTAAGATACACTGGCCCCAGACCGTTCAAGGCTAACGTAACAAACAACTAACAACCTTTTTGGAACTCCATCATAGTTTCAACATTGATCCCTTACAACTTTTCCAAAACACTTTAGAATCAAAATGGGGATCACTTGGTTTTTGTTAAACAAGCAAAGCAGTTTTAAACTCGTGCACATCCCTAATGGCTATTGGCTTCAAGTTAGAATAGTTGGTTTTTAGCATCTAATTGTTAGAAGGGTAACACACTTAGCACTAAAGTGTGAGACAGAAATCATACTTTTGTGTGTGTGTGTGTGTGTGTGTGTGTTCAAAACACTATTATGTAGAAATTGCTGAGTTATGCAAAGAACGCTCAGACTTATGCCCTCCTTCTCCCTGCTTTATGATTGGGTGGCCTAAATGGTGGGCAGTGAATGACTGATAGCTGGTTTTTGCCCAAAATGCCCATGTGCCCATATTTAGAGAGTTGGAATTAGTGTGATCAAACAAAAACCATGTCCTCCTGACCAAGCATTGGCTAGTAGAGTCATGTGATGAGGATGCTAGCTGGTAAATATAATGTGAACTACGGTATAAAACATTGCTCTAAAAGCCACCATTGGGCCCTCCCCCAATATAAATGCTGCAGGTGCTCTGGGCTTCCCCCCTCCCCTTATTCTTTTCTGTAAGCTTAAAAGAAAACTTTTGATCCAATAAGCATTTGGCCATTTTTATCTATCCTTGAAGCTTCTGAAGCTGTTCATCCTGACTTGGGATCACAGAAGTGTCAAGAATGCCTCAAGAGGTCAACGCTAATAAGGTTATGTGGTTTGAGTGACTCAAAGTGCCATCCTTTCTGGCCTAGCTATCTTGACCAATAACCGTAAGGGGTGTGCATGACTAAAAAGAAAATGCTTCATCAACTGTTGCAGTTGTAGCTACAGATCTGAAGAGCTCTTGGCCAGTGTTTCTCAACCTTCCTAATGCCGCGACCCCTTAATCCAGTTCTTCATGTTGTGGTGACCCCAACAATAAAATTATTTTTGTTGCTACTTCATAATTGTAATTTTACTACAGTTATGAACTGTAATGTAAACATACGATACGCTGGATGTGTTTTCATTCACTGGACTAAATTTGGCACAAATACCCAATATGCCCAAATTTGAATGCTGGTAGAGTTGGGGGTGGGGGGTTGATTTTGTCATTTGGGAGTCGTAGTTGCTGGGATTTATAGTTCACCTACAATTAAAGAGCATTATGAACTCCACCAATGGTGGAATTGAACCAAACTTGGCACATAGAACTCCCATGGCTAACAGAAAATACTGGAAGGGTTTGGTGAGCACTGGCCTTGAGTTTTGGAGTTGTAGTTCACCTACATCCAAAGAGCACTGTGGACTCAATGATGGATCTAGACCAAACTTGGCATGACTACTCAATATGCCCAAATGTGAATACTAGTGGAGTTTGGGGGGAAATAGACCTTGACATTTGGAAGTTGTAGTTGCTGAGATTTATAGTTCTCCTACAATCAAAGAGCCTCTTGAACCCCACCAATGATAGAATGGCCAAACTTCCCACACAGAACCCCCCATGATTAACAGAAAATACTGTGTTTTCTCATGGTCTTTGGCGACCCCTCTGACACCCCCTCATGACCCCCTCAGGGGTCCCGACCCCCAGGTTGAGAAACACTGCTCTTGGCCTTTCCTGGGTGCCATTACTGGTGTTTAAAAGGGTATCCACACAACTTGGAGAAGGGAGGGGAATTACCCCATTCTTTTTCCATATGGTGCAGCTAAGGTCAGCAATTGCACTAAGAGACAGTGACAGGACAAAAAAAGTGCTAAGGGTGGCTGTCCAATGGGACTAAACCTGCCCATGTAGATGTCTCCTTAAAGATTTTACCCATCGCTTCACTTAGAATGGACTAAAGGTTGAATCCCTTTACTTGTCTTCTCCAAGCCATTGGTGACTTTGTTCCTTAACCAACTGCTGTTGCGCACACTCTCTATCACTAGTAATACATATCTTGGTGGCTGTGGAACATGCCAAAGTACTACAGTGAATCATAAAGTGCCCATTTGATTTGTATATCACCTGAAATGGAATGAAAAGGACAAAGATGCAACATTAATAACTGACATGTCAGAAAAGCTAGCCCAGAATATTAACATGTGATTAATGTGTTGTTGAAGGCATTCATGGCCGGAATCACTGGGTTGCTGAGTTTTTCGGGCTGTGTGGCCATGTTCCATAAGCATTCTCTCCTGATGTTTCACCCACATCTATGACAGGCATCTTCAGAGGTCGTGAGGATGCCTGTCATAGATGTGAGCAAAATATCAGGAGAGAATGCTTATGGAACATGGCCATACAGCCCGAAAAACTCACAGCAACCCAACATATTATTATTGTGTTGTGGCTTAGACCTAAGAGTCAATGTACTTTAGCGGTTTGGATGGTGAACTACAATTATGGAGACATAGGTTTGAATTCCTGCTCAGCAATGGAAATCCATTGATTGAAAAGTTACACTTTCTTGGCCTTAGAGGGAGGCAAAGATACCCCCCCCCCCCAACAGATCTTGCCAAGGACACCCCATGACAAATTCATCTTAGGATTGCCATAAGGTCACAGGCTCCATCTAGATAGTCATATAATGCAGCGTGAAACTGCTGTATGCTCAGTCAGTTTAGAGTTAGACCAATAAAATTCAGTGCAAGAGTACTTCAACATCTCGAAGGCCTTTCTGTAGGATGCCAGGCTACTGGCTGCTTTGCTTTTCTGTAACTGACAGGTGAAGCCATTTCTAGGAAAGCAACTTGTAAACAGGATAGATTTTATAGGGATATTTTATTTTTATTACACTTATATATGTTTTATGTGCTTTTCTTTCTTTTTAAATCTGTGAATATTCTAACATTGTTTTGGAAGCCACCTTAGGTCCCACTCTGGGAGAAAAGTAGGTCAAAAAATGCAGTAAATAAAAATTAACTCCGTGGTTTAGGAAAGGGAAAGAGGAGATGGAATCTTGCCCTTCCCAGGCAAAAGTAAATGGAGCAACCTCTCCTGATTTTAACTAAAGTTTTATAATGCTTATTGTTTTTTTTTACTCATGCTTTGGTTTATTTTATTTTGTCTTATATTGATTGGATGTGTTATTATTTTGGTTATTTTTAAATGTTCTATGTATTTATATTGTATTTATCCATGTTGTTAACTGTCCCGAGTCCCTTTGGGGAGATGGGGTGAAGTACAAAGAAAGATTATTATTTTACTGACACAAAAACGCAGTATGTCACAACAAACGAGATATATATGCTGGATTTCGTATCACAAAATCACAAGTTGAACACTTTCCAAGCATATAGGACAGGGGAGATGGGGTGGAGTATAAAGAAAAATGATGATGATGATGATGATGATGATGATTTGATGCACAACAAGATTAGTACACAGCAAACAAGATCTCTATACTGGCTTTTGTATTGGGTCACACATTGGACACTTTGTTGAATAATGCATGCAGATCCAAGTAGGGTGGCCTTTTGCAGATGACAAATGGTAATTTTGTCAGCACCAACTGTTTTCAAGTCAGTCTGAATTCAGAAGTCCCTGAGTAGCCCAGAAGGATGAAGTTCCTAGGGAGGCGGAAATGAGGATTGACCGACAGAGGAGGTTCAAGTTTGACAGGAAGCAGAAGAAATTCCGCTCCAGGACATTTTGGAATGTTAACTCCAGGAGCTGGGCGCGATCCTTGGAGAATCCCCAGCTCCAGAGACGGGCCGATAGGTCGGGAAAAGGAACTGTCCTGGAATCCTTTTAGGGGTTTGGAGGCCCCAGCTGGTTTGGCATCGCCTGGATTGCTGACCGCCGGAGAGGCCCAAGGAGCGCCACAACTCCCCCCCTTTGACGGGCTGATCGGTATCAATACTAGACAGTCCCCTTTGATAATACGTCTATCATCACAGGACTTGCACTTTACTCCGGCCCCATGACCTTTCACCAGTCCAACTGAACATCACAGGCCGTTTTGATCTTGTGTCCTTTTCCTAGTAGAGTATTGAATGGTAGATTAGGTCCTTAACTGTCTTATTCTGTATTATATAAGTCTCTTATTGTTTTGTTTATTGTTGTATTATGAGTACTTGTTTGCTTTTGGTTGTGTGTTTATACTTTGTAAACCGCTCCGAGCCTCCGGGGAGTGGCGGTATATAAATGTGAAGTATAAATAAATAAATAATTTTCAACTGCTTCCTTGCAGAGTCTACACTTGAAATCCGTTGTCAACTTTTCAATTCTGGTTTTGATGGCATTTGTTCTAATTGCTTGTTCTTGGGCAGCAAGAATCAGGCCCTCCATCTCCTTTTTCAAAGTTCCCTTTGTGAGCCACATCCGTGTTTTTTTCCTTGTCAATTTTGCTCTCAATTTTTCCCAGGAACTGTCTATAGAAAGCTTTCTTTTGCCAGTGTTCTCTTCTACTCTGCATTGTGTTTTTATGGTATTCCCTATTTGTCTTTTGCACTTTAAGCAGTTTTCTACTATTGACTACAATCAATGTTGGTTGTTGTTGTTGTTGTTGTTGTTATTATTAGCTTGTGTATTCTTTCCCCTTAATAACTTTGTTTGGTCAGATATTTCAAAGTTGTCCTTATTTTTATACTCTGTCTGCCATTTTCTTCATTAGCATCAAAAAAATGTAAAATGATTAAGGAGTAAATAAATCCCTGTACAATGCCTTCTAATTGCTTCAGCAAAGAACGTACCATCAGCTGCATTCCAGAACAGGATTGTGTAATATCTCATTGGTTATGGAGACACCAGTTGCTCACCTGTAGATAATTAACTTGCTGGACTCTGTTCTTTAAACAATTACATGCAAAAATATATTTAATGGAACTCTACTCCCCCTTCTTTGAATTGCCGACTCCTCCTGACCTATATGATTTTAGAGGAAAATGGTTGGTAGCCTAGAAGCGACTTGAAAGCTAACCATTTAAACTGACATTTTGTGAAAGAAAAGAATAAGAAGTAATACCTTTGACAAGTTACATGTTATTATAAGAATCACTTCGTGTTCTTTTCTTTTAAAAATGTATCAGGTTCAATGAAATGGGGATAATGAGTTTTTCCAGGAACAATTCACAGCACGTCAGACTTTTTATTGCACACGGTTGCTATTCTATGGCAGGAGTGCCATCATAAATAACAGGTACATGTTGGGATGAGCACCCTTGATAGTAGTCCTTTCTTCAGTCACACAATTGTGCTAATTTGACAAACCATGGTTTTGCAATTTCGTGTGCCCTTGTGAACCTACCTTCCACTGCCGTGAAATTTCTGCATGTCCCTTGGTTTATAAGTTCATGCTCTTTTATTCTAGGAAGAAGAATGTCTTCTCAATAAGATTTGATTACTTCGATCCAATCTACAGCCTGCCATGAGGATGTAGGATCTATTTCTGCAAGGACGTTGCCCAGGGGATGCTGGGATGACACTGTCCTAACATTTTTGAAGAGGAACCATATGGATTGCACAAAAGACATGCTGTTATCATTCATCTGTGGGCGCCAGCAATGCCAAAATCAAGTCATTTGTCTCTGACTCACATTGTTTCCTCATTGTCAACATGACTGGAAGTAAAGACATGGGATAAAACCACAGCAAAGTCACTCAGACATCATTAACTGGTGGATACAAAGAATTTCCTTGTCAGTTTACAGCAATTGAATGAATTTCATGGGAGTTCCTCAGACAAGGAATACTCAGAGGTGGTTTTGCCCGTTCCTTCTTGTGAAATAGAGATTACAGTACTGGGAATTCATTGACAATCCCCTCACCCAAATATTAACTAGGGCTGAACCTGCTTGATTTCCAAGATCAGACAGGATCTGAAGCCTGGACAGCTTCAAGGCAGGATTAGACAGATTCATGGATACCAAGGGAATCAGTAGCTACTGAAATGGACATCCAAGTGCCACCTCTGTGTTGATGGAGGCAGGCAGGATTTCCCCGGATACTGGTTGTGGGGGGTCGGGAGCAGGTGAGGGTTTTGCCCTCCTTTCTGCTAGAGATCCCTGTGTACAACTAGTGGGCCACTGTGTGACACAGAATGCTGGACTAGATGGGCTGAGGCCCGATTCAGCATGGCTCTTCTTATGTTCTTATGTTCTTATGCCTTTAGAGTAGGGTTTTGTGTGTGTGTGTGTGTGTGTGTGTGTGTGTGAGAGAGAGAGAGAGAGAGAGAGAGAGAGAGAGAGAGAGAGAGAGAGGAGTGACTTCAGAAACTGCAAGTCGCTTCTAGTGTGGGAGAATTGGCCATCTGCAAGGACGTTGCCCAGGGGATGCCGGGATGTTTTTTTGTGATGTTTTACCATCCTTGTGGGATACTTTTCTCATGTCCCCACATGGGAAGCTGGAGCTAATAGAGGGAGCTCATCCATGCTCTCCTTGGATTCGGACCTGTGACCTGTTCATCTTCAGTCCTGCCCACACAAGGGTTTAACCCACTGCGCCACCGGGTGTCAAACTCATTTTCATCAAAGGCCACATAAACCTTATGGTTGTCATCAAAGGGACATTGAATCAATGGATGGAGAATTTGTGGATACAGAGGACCAACTATGAATGTTTACATAGTGATTGGTACTGCTTAGCTTTTATCCGATTTACCCAATTGTTACTAAATGGCAACTCCCATTACTATTAATTATCCACCATGCGAACTGGGGTTAATGGGAATTGCAACCCAACAGCACTTGTGGCTCTGAGGTTGGGGAAAGGTTAATGAACATTTTAAAGTCAGACATCGTACCCACAAACCTTGTATCTAAATTCAAATCAAACTATCTTGACTAAATCGCCTTCCGATTTTCTGGGCACAGCAGTTGCGGTTCAAGCAGGAGTGGAGTCATGGGGGCAGGGGACATTTTCCACTGCAGCTGGCTCTCCTTCTCCCAGCAGGCTCCACTCTTGGGAGAATGGTGGTGGGAGACCAGGAGTCATCTGCCAAAGGGTTTGAATGTGTTGTCTGTCTGGGACACAATCAAAATGAAGACCTGGCCCCAGAGAGAGCGGTCTACCAAATCGAATTTATAAATAAATAAAATAAATTTATGTAGCAGATTTGCACTATTTTTTTCACAACTTTGGGTGTGGATTGGCATGGGTCCTGGGTGCAGAATTTGGAACATTTG